>OU466857.2:35052500-35652500 GCA_911865555.2 Thlaspi arvense
AACTTCGAGCAAGTATGTGGGATGATCAAGATCAATGGCATATCCGAAGATGCTTTCAAGCTGCGTCTCTTTCCCTTTTCACTCGGAGACAAGGCTAGGCATTGGGAGAAGACCCTCCCACAAGGCACCATCACCTCATGGGCCGAGTGTAAGAAGGCCTTTCTCTCAAAGTTCTTCTCTAGCACCAGGACAGCACGGTTGAGAAGTGAAATCAGCGGCTTCACTCAACGAAACAACGAGACATTCAACGAGGCAATGGAGCGTTTCAAAGACTATACGATCCAATGTCCTCATCACGGTTTCAGCGAAGAGACCCTACTCAGCACCATATACCGTGGAGCTTCACCAAAGATCAGGTTGTTGCTTGACACAGCTAGCAAAGGGAACTTCCTTGGTCAGGAGGTAGAAGAAGGTATGGAGCTGATAGAAAACTTGGCATTGAGTGATGGCAACTACGCTGAGGACTATGACCGTGCACCGAGAGGATCAGAGCTAGAGTCTCACAAAAAGGAGCTGAAATCTTTGCATGAGAAGATAGATAAGCTGGTGTTGGCCAATCAGAAGCATGTTCACTTTGTTAGTGAAGCTGATGAGAATCAAGAGGAGCTTGAGTTGAGCCAAGAAGAAGCCAATTGGGTGGCGGGACAGAACAACTGCAAACCTCAAGGCTACAACCAAGGCTACAACCAGAACAACAACCTCTCCTACCGAAGCACCAACGTTGACAACCCTAAGGATCAAGTGTACCCTGCTCAGCAAGAAAAACCTTTCATCCCTTACAACAAAGGTTTTCAGCCGAGTGGTGGTTTCCAAGGTCAAGGGCAGAACAACTTCCAAGGGAAACATCAAAGCAACAAGGGTTATACGCCTAACTACCCTCCAGGCTTTGCACCTCAGCAGCAATAGCCGATGCAACAATAAGTTGATCCAGTTCAGGCAATGTTTCAACAGCTGCTACAAGGGCAAGCCTCTACAAACCAGAAGTTCGCCGAGATGAACACTCGTCTAGAGTCGTCTCTCACTGACTTCTCCACTCAGATCACTAACTTAAACAACAAGATCAAGCAGCTAGAAAAGGGGAAAGCGAGTACAAGTGGTCAGAATAGTCTACCGGGCAAGTGTGAGCAGAATCATAAGGAGTATGCCAACGCCATAACGTTGAGAAGCGGCAAAGAGCTAGAACCTCCGGTCTCTACTAAGAACAACAAGGACGTTGTAATTCAAGAGGGGGAGGGTAAACCTTCAGCTGATGATGAGATTAACTTTGACAACGTTTGGATCCAAAGGCCAAGAAGAGGAGACAAAGCAGTTGCTGAGAAGAAAGCTGAGCAAACTACTAAGGAGAAGAATGCTTATGTGCCTCCACCGTATGTACCTAAGCTGCCTTTTACTAGCCGTTTCAAGAAGCAACTCATAGAGAAGCATAGAATTCTCTTTGAGAAGCATCTTACGGACGTGGAAATCAAGCTACCCCTCGTTGACTGCCTTGCAATGATGCCTAAATGCGCCAAATTCTTCAAAGACACTCTCGTGAAGAAGAATATGGAAAGCAAGGAGGTACTTGTTCTAAGTGAAGAGTGTAGTGCTGTGATACATAAGGAGATAGTCCCTAAGAAGTTGGGAGACCCTGGAAGCTTAACTATATACCATGCGCTTTAGGCCCGCTAGAGTTCAAGAGTTGCCTATGTGATCTCGGAGCTAGCATAAACCTGATGCCTCACTCCGTGGCTAAGAAGCTTGGCTTTACTCATTTCAAAGACTGTAAGATCTCCTTGGTACTGGCTGATAGAAGTGTGAGGCTACCAGTGGGGCTGCTTGAAGATCTACCGGTGCGAATCAGTGGTGTGAACGTGCCTACGGACTTCGTCGTATTGGAGATGGATGAAGAACCTAAGGACCCACTTATCCTAGGAAGACCATTCCTTGCAACCGCCAGGGCTATCATCGACGTCAAGAACGGGAAGATTTCCTTGGACTTGGGAAAGGACATAAGGCTAGACTTCGATATCAATGAGGTTCTGAAGAAGCCGACCATAGAAGGGCAAGCTTTCTACATTGAAACGATGGATGCCTTAGCGGATGAGTTGCTGGAAGAGCTGGCTCTGGAAGACCATCTGAAGCTAGCACTGACTAAGGAGCCAGGGGAGTTTGGCTATGTGGATCAGAGGACCCAAGAGTACGTCAACTTTCTGGATTCTAGGAAGATTGTTAAGAAGGATGAAAGCTGCTGCCTAGAGATCGACCCCGAGATCGATGCTATCACTCGATCCAGGAGTCAGATCGACCGGGCAATCGAGAACACAACACGATCTGGTGCAGCGATCGACAGACAAATCCAGAGGAATGATCGATCCGGAAAAACAATCGAGTCGACGATCGAGAGAGACCTCCCGATCATTTTGGGGTCCAATCAGGAGATCGACTCAGCGCCTCGATCTCTTACTCGATCCACATCAAATCGAGTAAGTGAATCGAGCGAAATGGCTCGAACTAGACGACATCGAGAGCAAGATCGACTGGAGGACTCGATTTCAGAGGGGATAGCGGTTGAGGAAAGCAGTCTTAAGGGCCATGCCTCGGGTTCTAAGGAGAGTTCCAAGGAGGAAGTCAACAACAACAGCCACGAGGATGACTGGAGCGAGCTGTTAGCCCCAAAGGTGGACCTAAAGGAGCTCCCAAAAGGGCTAAGGTATGCTTTCTTAGGGCCTAATAACACATATCCCGTGATTGTGAATGAAAACTTAAGTGATGATGAGTTGCACTCGCTCCTGACTGAGCTGAGAAAGTATAGGAAGGCCATTGGGTACTCTTTAAGTGACATCAAGGGCCTTTCACCAATGCTTTGCACTCACAGGATTCACTTGGATAATGAGAACGCCTCTTCTATAGAACATCAAAGGCGTTTGAATCCTAATTTGAAAGAGGTTGTTAAGAAAGAGATCCTTAAGCTTTTAGAGGCTGACGTGATCTATCCCATAAGTGACAGCACGTGGGTTTCTCCTGTACATGTGGTGCCTAAGAAGGGAGGGATCACGGTCATAAGGAATGAAAAGGATGAGCTTATTCATACTAGAACCATCACTGGTCATAGGATGTGTATTGATTATAGGAAACTTAACCTTGCGACTAGGAAAGACCATTTCCCTTTGCCTTGTATTGATCAAATGCTTGAGAGACTTGCTAATCACCCTTACTACTGTTTCCTCGATGGGTATAGCGGTTTCTTTCAGATACTAATTCACCCAAATGATCAGGAGAAGACGACCTTCACATGTCCATACGGTACCTTCGCGTATCGAAGGATGCCGTTTGGATTGTGTAATGCATCGGCTACGTTTCAGCGGTGTATGATGTCGATCTTCTCCGATCTAATAGAGGAGATGGTAGAGGTGTTCATGGATGACTTCTCTGTCTATGGTGCGTCCTTTTCTGCGTGTTTGTTGAATCTTTGCAGGGTACTAAAGCGTTGTGAAGAGACAAACTTGGTGCTAAACTGGGAGAAATGCCACTTTATGGTCAAGGAAGGGATCGTGCTTGGTCATAAGATATCAGAGAAGGGCATTGAGGTTGATCAGGCTAAAGTGGAAGTCATGATGGGTCTTGAGCCGCCGGTTAACGTTAAGGGAGTCAGAAGTTTCTTGGGACACGCCGGGTTCTATAGGCGCTTCATCAAAGATTTCTCCAAGATTGCACGCCCTCTTACACGGTTGTTGTGCAAAGAAGCTGAGTTTGTGTTTGATGAGGAGTGTTTGCGAGCTTTCGTTACCATCAAGGAAGCCCTTACATCAGCCCCTATAGTTCAAGCACCAGACTGGTCTCTGCCCTTTGAGATCATGTGTGATGCTAGTGACTACGCCATAGGAGCCGTTCTTGGTCAGAAGAAAGACAAGAAGCTACACATGATCTACTATGCTTCAAGAACCTTGGATGACACGCAAACAAGGTATACCACTACAGAGAAGGAGTTTCTTGCAGTAGTGTTCACCTTTGAGAAGTTCAGATCATATCTTGTTGGTTCCAAGGCTATTGTATACACGGATCACACTGCTTTGCGATACATCTATTCGAAGAAAGACACTAAGCCTCGGCTCTTGAGGTGGATTCTCTGGCTCCAGGAGTTTGACATGGAGATTAAAGACAAGAAGGGAATAGAAAACGGAGTCGCTGACCATCTCTCACGGCTAAGGATCAACGAGTCTCTCCCCTTAGATGACTCTCTTCCAGAAGAACAACTCATGGCAATCACCACGGCTGTTTGTGGAAAGCTAGAGGGGCGGTTTGAAGAGGTGTTGAGTTTCAAAGAGGAGAATCTACCGTGGTATGCTGATGTAGTGAACTATTTAGCGTGTGGTGAGGAGCCAACACATCTAAACAGCAATCACAAGAAGCGGTTTATGAGAGAGGCTGGTGACTACTTTTGGGACGAGCCCTACTTATACAAGAGAGCAGTGGACAGTTTGTACCGGAGATGTGTTACAAAGGAAGAAGCTAGAGACATCCTCTATCATTGCCATGGCTCTTCCTACGGAGGACACTTCGCTTCATTCAAGACTGCCGCGAAAGTGTTGCAAGCCGGTTTCTGGTGGCCGTCCATCTTTAAAGATGCACACGAGTTTGTGAAGAGCTGTGAGGCATGTCAACGAGCAGGGAATATCACTAAGAGGAACGAAATGCCTCAGGTTCCCATCTTCAAGGTTGACGTGTTCGACGCGTGGGGCATAGACTTCATGGGGCCATTTCCTTCTTCATATGGCAACAAATACATCTTAGTAGCAGTGGATTATGTCTCTAAATGGGTTGAGGCTATTGCTTCCCCTACAAACGACTCTAAGGTGGTAATCAAGCTGTTCAAGAGTATCATCTTCCCGAGGTTTGGGGTACCTAAGGTAGTTATAAGCGATGGAGGAAGCCACTTCATAAACAAGGTTTTTGAGAACCTCTTGAGAAAGTATGGCGTTAAGCATAAGGTGGCTACACCGTATCATCCTCAAACAAGCGGTCAAGTGGAAGTCTCCAACCGGCAAATCAAGACTATACTGGAGAGGACTGTCAGAGCAACAAGGAAAGACTGGGCAGTGAAGCTGGACGACGCTCTTTGGGCCTACCGTACCGCCTTCAAAACAGAGATTGGTACAACCCCTTTCACTCTACTATATGGCAAGGGCTGTCATCTCCAGGTTGAGCTGGAACACCGTGCGTTGTAGGCTCTGAAGAGGCTGAACTTTGACCTCAAGACTGCTCAAGAGAGGCGCCTTATTCAGCTACATGAACTGGACGAGTTAAGACTGAACGCTTATGAGAGCTCTCAGATATACAAGGAGCGGACTAAGGAAGCTCATGACAAGAAGTTGGTTGCCAAGGAGCTTAAGAAAGGAGGTTTAGTGTTGCTGTACAACTCAAGACTCAAACTCTTCCCGGGAAGGCTGAAGTCAAGGTGGAGCGGGCCGTTTGTGATCCAAGAAGTGTTGCCTTATGGAGCTGTTACACTGATGGGAAAGAGTGGCAGTGCATTCACCGTCAATGGACACAGAGTCAAGCCTTACTTGGCAGACAGCTATGACAAGGAGAGTACCTCGGTGCTTCTCCAAGACCCACCATCCGCCTAAACCAAATAAAGTCTAGCTAAAGACGTTAAAGAAAACGCACTTGGAAGGCATTCCCATGTCTATCTTGTACATATTTCTACTTTCTTTCTCTTTCAGTTTTATGTTTTTATTTTGCAAGTGTGTAGTAACAGGTATGAGGAGTCTAAACTTTGATCTTGAAGTCCAAAAGAGGCAATAAGGGTTAAGACAAGGCTAGAGATCGAGTGCTAGATCGACTGATCCTGACTCGATCTTTGCTAGATCGAGTCAGTGAATCGAGAGGAGCTAGTCGATCTAGACGAGAACAATTGATAAGATCGACCTTGACGAAAAAAGATCGATCGATCCAAAATGGATCGACCGATCTAATTTCTCTCGGGAAAATCTGTTGAAAACAGATCGATCACTCGACTCGATCCATCACTCGATCTATACCAAATCGACCCCTAAATCGAGGACATAGCTCGATCATGAGGACTTAGCCGTGGAGCCAACATCTCAATGATCGAGTAACCCTCTCGATCTAAGCCATTATGGGCATGAGATCGAGTCCTAGATCGACCTAATGGACTCGATCTCATGTCAAGGTAACATTTTATTTCCCTCCTTTATTCTTTTCCCTCCAATTTTTAAATTCAAAACTTGGTCAAAGCAAGCATCTTTGACCATGAAAGATGTGCCTTGACCAAGACTTTGTCAGAAAACCACTTTTACTACCCATGGTTTTGCTTTTCGCTAGTCTTTAAATGTTTCAACAACCTCTTACCCTCTCATTCTTGTTTTCTCGAAAATTTTAAACAAAGAGAGTGAGAGTTTTCGGTTTTCAAAGGCTAGCAAAGATCTTTAACATTCTTGCAAAGGTATTTTCAGAATTTAATGATCTTTAGGAAAATTTCCTTTAAATTCGCAAGATATTGTTCTAGAAGATAAGGTCGGTTTTGATTTTTAAAATTTAGCTAAGTAAAAGGAATAATTCTAGATTTTCTTGTATCTAAAGATTTGATTCTCATTTATTTAGCTATAATTTTTATTAATTCCCCAAAATTCTAGGGTAGTATTTATAAGCTTTCTCCTTCTCCTCTCTCATTCTCATCAAATCGCCGTTTTGCTTATCAAGCTTCTTGAGAAACTTGTTTCAGGTACAATGGCCCCCAAGAGAACAAGAGAAGAGACAGCACAAGAGGGAGAATCACAAGAGGTGGCTGTTCAAGAGAGGGTCAGATGGACTAAGGATGAGAAGAGGGATAAGAACCGGCTAGAAAGGCTTCGGTTTGAGCCTACCAAGTTTGCTGATCGAGAGCTGCTGTTCAAGCTAGGGATTCTTGGGGATTTTGACCAACTACTCAAGAACATTGGCTTAAGATGTCTGTCACGGATGGATTACCCAACCATTCCAGAAGTGACAATAGACTTCCTTGCCACGTTGGAGTTCCGTTACGAGAATCCTAGCACACCCGTCCCTTCACAAGGTCGCCTCTACTTCAAGGTTGGACGTCAAGCCTACACCCTCTCCATCCCTGAGCTATGTCAAGCATATGGTCTCAACGTGGATGCTAACAAGGTCGAGTTCCCCGCCTTCAAACGAGCAGACGACTTTTGGGATCTGATTAGCAACGAGGACTACAAAGCCAACACTGCCAAGATCAAGAGAGTGAGAAGCCCGGTGATGAGGTATACTCTGAAGCTGATTGCCAACACGTTTAGCGGAAGATCAGTTGCTCCCACGGTCACAAAGACCGAGCTTTGCTTCATGTTCCAAGGCGTGAAGCACTTGGTGTGTGATCCGGATGCAAATGAAGAGCCTATGGAGGATGAGCTCGGCGACGAGGTGAACTACGGATGTGTGCTTGCTGCCTCCTTGGTGAAATACAAGGCTTATGCCTTGCGGTGCAAGGCAACTTCTTCTTACATTGGCGGCTTCCTCACTCCTCTATTCTTGCAAGCTGGTGTGCCTATACACGACTTCGCCCATGCCTGAGGCCTACACACTTCCCAAATTAGATTTTGAGCCGAGGACCAAAACAGAGAAGTTCCTAGCATCTGTTGTGGAGATGCAAAGGAAAATCAATAAGTGGGAGGCAAAATGCTCAAGAAACTTGGCAAGAAAGTCAAGGCACTTCAAGGAGGCTCGCCTAATAAGGATGCAAGTAAAGAGGTTCACCAACCCGAGAAGAGAAGGCTCTCAACCGGTGGAGTTGTCATCCGCGAGGCACAAAGCAGCACCATTCAGCCAGCGCGCCATTCTCTCCAAGAACCAGCCGACAAGGGCATAGCAACAATCTCTAGCTCCTCTGGAACATCCTCAAGTTCCAGCCGAGACTAGACCAGAGGTAACAACCTTCTCCCATTGTACATAACCGCTCATATTTGCTTCTTTTTGCTTTGTGTTTTGGTGCTTCTTCGAATGAGTTTGCCACCGGGACGGTGTCAAACAAGTTTGGGGGAGTACATGTGTGGTTTGACATGTGTTTTGAGATCTTATTTTCCTTTAGCATCCTTGAGTCTTTAGTTCATGAAAAATTGGTAAAATTTTTAAAAAAATTTCAAAGATTCATGTAGTTGCATTCATCTTGTCAAAACATGTTAGGATTGAGTCTAGAATTTCTCTTAGCATATAGGTTGTTTGCATTTGCATAAGGGGTTAGTGTTTCTTAAAAAGGTGTTTTTACTTATGAATTGTCTCAATGCCCTAGTTAGTAGTTCTCTAGTGCTTTGTCTATGCTTTGAAAGTAAGTTCTTACCATGCTTGGATCACTTGCTAGGATTTTCGTGACTTGAATTGAACTCTCATTATTTGAAACTTGTCCTAATAAGTGAGAACCTTAATTTGAAATTCTAATTATCATCCTTATGCATTTGAAAATGAACACATGGATTTTAAAATATTTAGGCTCTCTTCTTCCTTTTTACCACTCTTTGTGAGCCTAAGTAGAACTCCCACCTTGACCCTTACCCTTCTTTGAAGCCAAATGTTTCTTGTGTGACATCTTTGTGAGGCCTTCTTTTCGGTTTTGAACTTAGCATAAAGTGTTTGGTTTAGGCGACATGATTTGGTTCTCATATGATTGCTAGCTTTGCATTTTGAAGCTAGGTATAGGCTTAGGATAAGTTTGGGGGATCATTGGGGTTGTTTTTATTTCTATTTGGCTTTCGGTTTCAAAGAGTTTGGTGTTTAAAAGAAAGAAATGGGTTTTAAGTGAAAGGTTGTATTTAAAAACTAAGTATATGCTCTAATAAATTTCAGGAGGTAGCTCTCCCAAATAAAAATAAAAGAAAAAAGAAAAAAAGAGCCTAAGTGCCAATTAAAAATAAAAAGAAAAAGAAAAAAAAGGGAAAAGAAAATAATAATAAGAGAGCTACCAATAAGAAAAGTTTAAAGAGCAAAGTTACTTTCAAAACCTTTTCACTAGCCTAAAGAGTTTAAAATGTTTTTGTTTCGAATTGGAGATTGCTAAGTTTTGAGAAGAAAAAGGGTAGATTCTAAGTGGTGAGTGAGGATAAAAGTTGATAAATGAGAGGTGTTTAGGATCATTGTTAGTTTACATGGGTAGATGAGAATCTGATCATGTATGCATCAATTGTCTTTATCTTTAGCATTATGCATAAGTTCAACCACTTTTGAGAGAAACCCTTGTTCTAATTGTAAACCCTTTTCAAATGAGACCATTCAATGCTCATAACCTTCACCCTTAGCCAAATGTGTTCTGCTTTAAAGTGCATAAGTTTGATTCATGGTTCGAATGTTAATGAATGTTAAAGGATGAGTTTCTTTGATTGTTAGGAATAGGAGAGTTATGATCTGAATTTCTTTGTGTGATGAGTATGGCTAAGTTCTTTGGAGTATGAGTGTGAGCATAGCATTTTAGAACTGTTAACTAGGACATTGATATTGATTCATTTGAAAGGCACCTTTGCAAGAAGTTTAAACCCCATTCGTTTTTCTTAAAACCTCTCTTCCTTACTTATTTTCTGTTGCTTGAGGGCAAGCAAGAAGTAAGTTTGGGGGAGTTGATGTTACTACATATTACATACATTTTGCATACTCATTAGTTAGCTTTTCATGCATTTGCATCACGTTTTAGGTTAGATTGCATCACTTAGAGTCCTAGAGCATTCTTGCACCAGCATACGCATGTTCCTTGCATTTTGCATCACATTTAGGTTGTTTCTGGCTGCTTTGGAGTCGTGGAGGCTCGTGGACGTGTTGAAGCTGTTGTAGCAGTTTGTGGAAGCTCGGATATTTGATAAGGATCAGAGATCGAGGAGCAGATCGAGCATGGCCGGTCGATCTAGGATGTGATCGACCAGAAGATCGAGAATACCAAGCGATCCAAGGAGAATGATCGAGACGAGGATCGAGTGAAGCAGTCGATCAAACGGTATGGATGTAAATGACGCCATGCAGAGCGAGAGCCAGATCGAGTACACCACTCGATCCAACTGAAGCTCGATACCGAGATCGGAAGCAACGCTCAATCCGCCGAAGATGATCGAGACCCAGATCAAGCTGAAGACACAATGTTCGGAGATGATCGAGAGAACCGCTCGATCCCGGAGTCGATCTCTGTCCTTTCAACCACTTTTGGCCGCTAGCGAGGGGGGACCATCAGCTTTTTTTGGCCATTTTGGGAAGGCGGCGATGTCTTTTTCCCACACACTTTTCATCCTTATCCTTTTTTATGTTTTCTCTCTGGTTTTGGAAGAAGAACACCATTGTCGAACTTTGAGTTTTCTTTAGCTTTGTAATCGAATCGTTTCAGCTTAATCTAGTTTTCTTTTCATGTTCATCGTTTCCTTTTCCATGCTTTGCTTGATTTACCTTATGTGTAGTGAGTAGTTTATTTGGGTTCGGGGTTGAGAGGATTAAAAGGTCTAAAGGGTTTCGATCTTGGGGTTTTCTAAGTGTTTTAATGGCTATCTCTTCTAGGGTGTTGAGCTCTTAAAGCTTGAAGACTCTCACGCCAAGAGCTTCATGATCCGAGAGGTTCCTTACCTTGACAGGATTCAGGGACCTCGGAAGATCACATCCTAGAGACTAGTTACCCCTTCCCAAAAGCCATGGAAGTTTGGGGGACTAGATAAGCCACTCGTTTGAAATCTGTTTTCCTTGCCATTCGACCTCTCTTTCCACCAAAAGCCATGGGTTTGGAGGAGAGGATGAAGGAGTGATCTATACCGAAAGCCATGGATAGATCTTGCTTAGTTTTCAAGGCTTAGAGATCCTCACAAAGTGAGTCGATTTAAAGTTTTCAACCCAAGGTCGAACCTTTGAAACCCCTGACCATGAATCTCAACCCTAAGCCCTCTCTTTTAGCATCTTTACATCTCCTCTCGTCATTCGCTTGATCTTTGATAGCATCCTGGTCGGTAGTTTTACTGTTCTTGCATTTTTAGACGAGATCGATTGTTATTGCTCGATCTAGTGGTCGATCTCATGGTCGATCCACTAGTCGAATTTTAGTAATTCGAAGCTTTGTCCTTTAATTATTCTGTTTGTTCCTCATGGTAGTTTGATCATTCCTGGTAATTTTAAAATAGTTTTCATTCCATTTAGTTGATGCATCTAGTTTTTAGGGATTTTCTCAAAACTCATCTTGTTTCGCTTAGATTTGCATAGTCCTTACATTCTCTTTGCATTTTCCATCATCCTAGGTGTGGACTCTTGCATGCTGTACTACAACCTGTCTTGCATTTGAGTTTGATAACCTCATTGCATTCTCACCCTTGCAAAATAAGTGTCTATCAATCAACCGGCCAAGGTCAATTCAGGATAGGATCGAGAGATGCATCGAGTACATCCACTCATTCTCCTGCGTAGATCGACCCCTTGATCGAGCATGAACCTCGATCTTCTGCCCAGAACGACCCACAGATCGATCCTCCAGCTCGATCCACAACAAAGCCCAAGGTACACCATTCCAAAACCTTGTATATATCATGAATTCTTGGATTTTTGAATTTTATTTCTTGTTGATGGTCTCTCTTGAACTTTTATTTCACAAGGGACTGTGTAATTTAAGTTTGGGGGAGAGGGTGGGAGATTTAATTTTGTGTTTTGTGTTCTTATTTTCCCCATAAGCATATTTGAGTCTTCATGCATATACATTTGCATAGAAAATCAGAAACAATTTCAAAATTTTCGAAAAAATTCATGTAGCTTGCACTTGCATTGGTAAATATTTTAGGATTGAGTCCAGATATTATCATATAGGTTGCTTGCATTCACCTGCATAGGGGGCAATTTTTCTTAAAAAGGTGTTTTATGCTCATGAATTAGTTCAAGGCCCTAGTTAGTAGTTCTTTGATGCATTGTTCAATCTTTGAAAGTAAGTTCTTACCATGCTTAGATCATTTGTCTTGATTTGCGTGACTTAAGTTGAACATTCATGAATTGAATTTTTTCCTAATAAGTGAGAACCTTAACTTGGAATTTTTAATTATCATACTTATGCATTTGAAAAAGAACATATGGATCATATACATATTTAGGCTCTCTTCTTCCTTTCACCACTCTTTTGTGAGCCTAAGTAGAACTCACACCATAACCCTTACCCTCATTTCAAGCCAAATTCTCTTGTGTGATATCATTGTGAGGCCTCTTTTCGGTATGTACTTGGCATAACATGTTACGTCTAGGCGACTTGATTAGGCTCTCATATGATTGCTAGCTTTGAATTTTGAAGCTAGTTTTAGGCTTAAGGTTAGGATTGGGGTTCATGGGAGTTGTTTATTTTGCTTATTTGTTTTCGGCTTAAAAGAGTTTGGTGTTTGAAGCTTGAATAAAAAGGTTTTAAGGTTTTAAGTGGTAGGTTTTGTGTTTGAAAATAAAAGCTCATGTTTTTAAAAGGAAGATAGCTCTAAAAAAAAAAGAAACTAATAAAAGAGTCTAAGTGCCAAATAAAAGAAAAAAAAATAAGAAGAGAGCTATCAAAGTGTTTTAAAGAGCTTAGTTTGTTTGTAGCCTTACCACTAGCCAAATGAGAAGAGATGTTTTCTGTTTATTTGGGTTTTGCTTGTTATGGGTAGTCTCTAGGAGGGTGAGTGAGCTTAAAAAGAGAAAAAGAATGAGAGAGGGTTTTAGGAACATTGTTGGTGTGTATGGGTAGATGAGAATCTAATCATGTATGCATCAATTGCCTTTACCTTTAGCATTATGCATAAGTTCATCCCTTTTTGAGAGAAACCATTGCATTGGAGTACCCATTTAAATGAGATCATTCTAGTCTCATAACCTTTGTCCCTAGCCAAATGTGTTCGGTTTTAAAGTGCATAAGTGTGATTCATGGTTTGCTCTTAATTGAATGTTAAAGGTTAGAATTCTTGGATTGTTTGGGATATGAGAGTCATGATTTGAGATTCAACATGTGATGAGTATGGCTAAGTCCTTTGGAGTATGAGTTTGTATGTTGCATCCTAGAATTAAGAACTAGGACCATTGAGTTGATTCAATTGAAAAACACTTTTGCAAGAAATTTGAACCCCCATTTTTAAACCTCTCTCTCGGATTTGTCTTTGTTTGCTTGAGGACAAGCAAAAAGGCAAGTTTGGGGGAGTTGATAAACTCTTAATTTAGCATATTTTAGCACTCATTTAGGATAGATTTTGCATTCATATTGCATTCATATTTAGATTATTTGTAACTTTTTCTCCATTTTAGGTTTTAGACATATTTGCATTAGCATTTGCATATTTCTTGCATATAATCATTGTTTTTAGGTAATATAGTGTACATGAAGCTGTGTTGGATGCTGAGCATGGACAAGGAGTCAAAAGAAGAGCTTAGGAGTTGCTGGGAGTCAAGAAAGAGTTCGGCCAAAAAGAATTAGGCTGAGATCGAGCCTCAGATCGACCATCCAAATCGTTTCAGCCTAAGATCGACCCTTAGATCGACCATCCCACTCGTTTCAGCCTGAGATCGACCACCAGATCGACCAAGGCCACTCGTTTCAGCTCAGATCGACCACCAGATCGACCAAGGCCACTCGTTTCAGCTCAGATCGACCACTAGATCGACCAGGCGGGTCGATCTTCGGTCCAGATTTCTGCTTCCTTCCTTGGACAGCTCACACTTTGTCTTTTATTCAGGGGACCTTTTGTGTGGTCCTTTATGAACACTCTTTACCTAAATTTAGAGGTATCCATGAATTTTACAGCCTCCATCCCCATTTTTGGGTTTGGTGGATCACCATTGAAACTTCTTTATCCATTTTCAAGCTTTATCTTTTGTAAAAACTTTGTTTTTGAATTTGAGAACTTCTCTTTAAGCTTTAATCTTTCTTTCTTGTTATCTTAATCATGTTTAACTCTTCTTATCTCATGATTAAGAGGAGTTTGAAAATGATAATAGAGTAGTTCTTTAGGATTTAAGGATGAGGTGATTAGGAAGGTTTTAAAGGTTAGATCTTGGTATTTTCTTGTTCTTAACTTTATCCTTTCTTGGTTTGGAGTATCAAATGCTTAAAGACCTTGAGAGAGGCTTTATGATCCAAGAGATTTCTTTATCTCATAAGAGCTTAGGAAATCTCTTATGTCCAAACCAAGAGACTAGTATGCCTTAAAGACCACGGAAGTGGCAAGTGAGGGCTAGTTAGGCCAAGCTAAGATCCGTGCTTCAGCTCCATCAACCATCCTTTTCCATCACAAGCCATGGGTTTGGAGAGGATGAATGATGAGAGGACCTTATCTTATCCACAAGCAATGGAAAGATTGCTTCTTAGGCCTAAGGATAGCTCATTTAGAAATGTGTAGATTTACTTTTTGCAAACCAAGATCGAACCTTGAGCTTCCCTAAGCATGAACCTCATCCTTGAATCTGTTATTTATCATATAAGTAATTTCAAAAGATTTCTCCTTTAAATTTAAAGTTTGCTCCTTTAGGTTGCTAGAAATAGCCTTATTTGCCTGCTTTTAGATTTCGAATTTTCATAATCAGTAATCTTACATTTTAAATTCCTAGTTTTCTTCCAGTAGTTTTTACCCTCTTCCAGGGATTTTAAAATTGTTTTCTTGCTCATTTCGTAGTGTATTTAGTTTTTGTTAAATTTTCTCCCCAATTATCCGGATTTCGGCTTAGCTTTACTTTGCTCTTGTATTCCTAGTATCTTTCACACCTAGGCTGGATTGATACCTAAAGTACTACAGCAACACTAAGAGGCTTTAGGATTGATATTTAGAACTGTAAAAAGTCCTCTATCAAGAGACAAGGCAACTTTCAAGGTCAGCAACAGCAAGGAAACAAGAGTTACTCTCCTGTGTTTCCTCCTGGTTTCATGCCTCAACAGCAACAAGCTCAACCGCCACCTCAAGATCCGGTTCAAGCAATGTTTCAACAAATACTTCAGGAACAAGCAACTACAAATCAGAAGTTTGTTGATATGAACAGTAGGCTGGACTCTTCTCTTACTGAGGTGTCTATTCAGATCACTAACATCAACAACAAGATACGCCAGCTGGAAAAAGGCAAAGCTAGTTCAAGCGGTTAATGTAGCTTACCCGGAAAGTGTGAGCAAAAACCCCAAGGAGTATGCCAACGCTATTACTTTGAGAAGTTGGAAAGAGCTACCACCGAGGTCTACAACGGAAGACAATGAGGACATTGTGGTTCAAGAGGGTGGGAGTAAGCTTTCAAATGATCAAGAGATCACCTTTGATAATGTCTGGATTGCAAGACCTAAGAAAGGCAAAGAAGCGGTTGTAGAGAAGAAAGTGGAGGAGGTTAGCAAGGAGAAAGAAGCTTATATGCCTCCACCCTACGTACAAAAGCTTCCCTTCCCTGGACGCTTCAAGAAGCAGCTGATTGAGAAGCATAAGGCTTTATTTGAGAAACACATAAGGAATGTTGAGATTAAGCTGCCTTTGGTTGATTGTTTAGCATTGATGCCAAAGTATGCAAAGTTTTTGAAGGATACCCTAGCTAAGAAGGACAAAGAGAGTGAAGAGGTCTTGGTGTTGAGTGAAGAATGCAGTGCAGTCATCCACAAGGAGATAATTCATAAGAAGCTAGGAGATCCAGGATCATTCACTATCCCTTGTGCACTTGGAACTTTGAAGTTTGACAGTTGTTTGTGTGATCTAGGAGCAAGCATTAACCTCATGCCTCACTCCATTGCCAAGAAGCTAGGCTTTACCAATTTTAAGGAGTGCAGAATCTCACTTGTGATGGCTGATAGAAGTGTAAGGCTCCGTGTAGGCATGCTTGAAGATTTACCCGTGAGGATCAGTGGTGTGAATGTGCCAACAGATTTTGTAGTTCTAGAAATAGATGAAGAGCCAAAGGATCCTCTTATCCTGGCTGATGAGTCGCTTGAAGAACTGAGACAAGAGGATCATCTACAGCTGGCTTTTACAAAGGAGTGTGGAGAGTATGGTTTCTTGAATGAGCAGACCCAGGAGTATGTTCGCACCCTTGATTCTCGAAGAGTTGTGAAAGAAGATGAAGGCCATTGCCTAGAGATCGACCTGGAAATCGACGAGATCACTCGATCCAGGGAAGCGATCGACAAGAAGATCGACGAGGTTGCTCGATCCATAAAAGAAATCGATGAGAAGATCGAGAGAGACAACTCGATCAGTTCAGAGAATGACTTGGTGAGTCGATCTCTTGCTCGATCCATGTCAAATCGAGCAAGTGAATCGAGAGAGTGCAATCGATCCAGCCTAAATCGAGGGAAAGATCGACTGATTGGCTCAATCTCAGCAGGAGGAACGGTTCAAGAGGGCAGCTTGAAGGCTCATGACTCGGATTCAAAAGAGGCGAATGAGGTCATCAACCTCAACACAAGCCAAGAGGAGGACTGGAGTGAGCCGCTAGCCCCAAAGGTGGAGAAGTCCCTTGCTTCAGTTGTAGAAATCCAGCGCAAGATCAACAAATGGCAAGGCAAGCTGATCGATATGCTCGCTAAAAAGATCAAAGACCTTCAAGGAAACTCATCTGAAGCATCTTCTAGTGATGAAGAAGAGCAACATGAGAAGAGAAGAGCAACCAGAGGTGTGGAGATCAGTGAGCCTCAAGGAAGCAACCAGGCTTGACGCCTTTCTCTCCATGACGGCTCAAACAAGTGCAAGGACAAAGGCATTTACTGCACCACTACTAGCAAGAGCAGGGGGGCTGGAGCATCCTCAAGCTCCAGCCGTGCCTAGCTCCGAGGTACCAACACACAACCTTGTAAATAACATGCATCTTTTTCATTTTTGCTTTGTGGTTTGTCTCCTCTTGAATTTGTTTGACACTGAGACAGTGTCATTCAAGTTTGGGGGAGAGTGTGTGTTATTTGACATGTTTATTTTGGATCTTATTTTGAGTTATCATCCTTGAGTCATCATGCATCATCTAAGGCATAGAAAAATATTAAAAAATCATAAAATTTTTAAAATTTTTCAAAAAAAAAATCATGTAGCTTGCATTTGCATTGTTAAACATATTAGAATTGAGTCTAGAATTTTAACCATTTAGGTTGCTTGCATTTGCATAAGGGGCAAAAGTTTTTCTTGAAAAGTTTTGAAGCTCATGAATTGTTTCAAAGCCCTAGTTAGTAGTTCTTTGATGCATTGTTCACACTTTGAAAGTAAGCTCTAACCATATTTGGATCATTTGTTTTGATTTTCGTGGCTTAAGTTGAACATTCACGAATTGAATCCTTTCCTACCAAGTGAGAACCTTAATTTGAACTTTTTAATTATCATACTTGTGCATTTGAAAAAGGATACATGGATCACTTATACATATTTAGGCTTTCTTTTCCCCTTTTCACCACTCTCTTGTAAGCCTGAATAGAACTCCTCACCTTGACCCTTACCCTCCTTTCAAGCCAATTTCTTGTGTGACATCATTGTGAGGCCTTATTTTTGGTTTGAACTTGGCATAAAGTGTTAGGTTTAGGCGACATGATTAGGCTCTCATATGATTGCTAGCTATGCATTTTGAAGCTAGTTTTAGGCTAAGTTTAGGGGGCGGGGATTCATGGGAGTTGTTTTGTTTTTGTTTGAGGTTTGAAAAGAGTTTGATGTTTGGGGTTTGAACTAAAGGGAATATATGGTTTTAAGTGGTAGGCCTTGTTTTAAAACGAAAGCTCATGTTTGAAAAGAAGATAGCTCTCAAAAAGAAAAGAAAAAGAAAAAAAAAAGAGATTAATAAAAGAGCTAAAAGGCCAAGTAAAAAAAAAATTATAAGAAGAGGGCTATCAAAGTTTTGAAAAGAGCTAAGTATGTTTATGGCATTACCACTAGCCAAAAGGGTTTTAAAATAGTGTTTTTTTTATTTGGGTTTTTGCTAGGCGACTTGCCTTGTTGATGTGGGTAGTCTCTAGGAGGATAAGTGGCCTTAAAAAGAAAAGAAAAAAATGGGAGAGAGATTAGGATCATTGTTAGTGTATATGGGTAGATGAGAGTCTAATCATGTATGCATCAATTGTCTTTACCTTTAGCATTATGCATAAGTTCATTCCTTTTTGAGATAACCCATTGCTTGATATACCCACTTAAATGAGATCATTTTTGTCTTATAACCTTTGTCCCTAAGCCAAATATATTCTGTTTTAAAATGCATAAGTGTGATTCACGGTTTGATCTTAATAAATGTTAAAGGTTAGGATTCTTGGATTGTTCGGAATATGAGAGTCATGATTTGAGATTCAGTATGTGATGAATATGGCTAAGTTCTTTGGAGTATGAGTTTGTGCATTGCATCATAAAATTAAGAACTAGGACCATTGAAATTAATTCATTTGAAAAACACTTTTGCAAGGAAATTTGAGCCCCCATTTTTAAAACCTCTCTTCCTTTCTTGAATTTTGTTTGCTTGAGGGCAAGCAAAAGGCAAGTTTGGGGGAGTTGATATACTCATATATTTCGCATATTCAGCATGCATTTAGAGTAGTTTTTCATGCATTCATCTTACATTTTAAGCTAGTTTGCACCATTTGTCTCATTTTAGGTCCTAAGTGCATTTTGCATTAGCATTTGCATATTTCTTGCATTCTTGCATCATATTCAGGTTGTTTTGGACACACTGGAGAAGTGGAGGTTGCGTGGACATGCTAAGGATCGAAGAGGAGCTTGTGGACACTCAGGAGAACTCAGCTATTCAGCAAAGGGACCGAGATCAAGAGAAAGATCTAGCTAGGCAGGTCGATCTAGATGAGATCGACCAGAAGATCGACTAAGCCCTGGTCGTTTCAAGGAAGGGATCGAGGACAAGATCGACCAAGGTGATCGATCGTGAGTACGGACGCAGATTAAAACCATGCAAAACGAGAACCAGATCGAGTTCACGACTCGATCATCCGAGGATCGACAAGCAGATCGATTGAAGTACTAGATCCATCCGACCGAATCGACCCAAGGATCGAGCAAACGCAGACGTTCTAGCCAGGAGATCGAGTGACCAGACAGCTTGATCCCTACACCTTATCCGGACAGCTCACTTTTGGATTTTAGTGAGGGGACCATTTTTCTTGTTGGCCTATTTTGGGCGATAAAACCTTATCACTTTCATTATCAACACTTTGTCTCCAAGTTTTCTGTCTTTGCTTTAGGCGATTCGCCATTGTTTTACTTTTCAAGCTTTTTACATTTTGTTGAACCTTAATCTTGCTTAATTTAAGTACTTATCTTTAATCGCTCTTGCTTAATCATGTTTAGCTTTCTTTCCTTTGCATTTTCGTGTGTTTTAGCTATGTGTAGTGAGTAGATTTCCTTGGGTTTAAGGTTGGGGCGATTTAAGGGGTTTAAGGGTTTAAGCTTTGGTCTTTTTCGTGTTCTTAATCTATTATCTTCTTGGATTTGGGGTCTTAATGCTTAGAGAGTCTTGGAAAAGATCTTTATGATTCCAGGGCTTTTCTTACCTTGACCGGATTCAGAAATCCCTTAAAGCCAAATCCAAGAGACTAGCTCAACCTTTCCCAAACGCCATGGATGCTTAGGGAGCTAGTTAAACCAATATTTGAGATATTTGCTTAATGTTCTTTGATCCTTCTTTCCACTACACGCCATAGGTTAGGAGGAAGGGTTGAGGAAAGGATCTATACCACACGCCATGGATAGATCTCTTTTAGCTTCTTAAGGCTTAGAGATAACTCATCAAATGAGTAGATCTATGTTTTCAAACCCAAAGCTTGGATCTTGAACCCTCTTAAACATGACCCTCAACCTTGAATCCTCTTTTTAACATTTTAATACTCAAGTTTATCATTTCCTAGTCATAAAGTTTGCATCTTTAATCTTTAAAATTCATTGCTCTAAGTTGCTAAAAATTCTCTGTTTATCAACCTTTAGAGTTCGATTTTATTAAATTAGTAGTCTTGCGTTTTAAATTCTTAAGAGTCGTCTAGAAGTTGTTAACCCTTAAGAGGGGATTTTAAAATAGTTTTCTTGCTCATTGGTTGTTGCATTTAGTTTTTATAGAATTTCTCATCCATTTACCCGAATCTGCTTAGCTTTGCATCGCTCTTGCATTCTTAGTGACTTTCATCAACCTAGGCTGGATTGACACCCTTACCACTATACTACATCATAAACTGTGGTTTGGGCTTTGATTTCAACTTGCAAAAGTTTTGTTTATCAATATTCAACAAGATTGAAGTGTCAGACCCACTTGTGATGGTGTATCCTTCAACCATGAGCATAAAGATCAGAACCATTCTAGCCTAAGAGATGCACAAATCAAACAACTACCCTCTCACCCAAGCAAGAATTCAGATCAACTTATCAATCTTGTGAACCAATAAAGACCTAAGCAGGTATACACCAATCAAGATTATGGATTTAAGCAAATCGCCATTTAAGGTTTAGAGAGGGTTTTTGATAGGAAGCTAAACTTGGATAAGATAGAACTTGATAAAGATAATGTTTTGTGGCTTCCCTTTTATAGTAGGAAGCCAAAAGAAGCATAAAAAACCTAAAAAGATAGGATAAGGTTAACAAAAGTCAAGTGATCAACGTGGATGAGTTGCATCGAGGTCGTACGGTCGATGATCTGCTTGATATGAGACTTCGATATGGTCCGTGTAGCGCGTATCGTCGTCCTTCCTCGATGCTGGTCCTCGATGCAGACCAAAGGCTTGAAATCCTCGTGCTGATCCTTTTTCTCTCGTCCTGCTGCTTGCATCGAGCACACTCCACGGGTGTTCTGCTCGATATGCTTGCTCGATATGGACCAAACTTTGCAAGAACTCCATTTCTGATATCTCCTTTGATCATGAGCTGTTTCCATCTCCTTCCCAGCTCAAAAAAATCCAAAAACACCTGAAAACCACCACACACATGCGCATGTATGCAAATATATGTAATCCTAAGCTAAATGCATGCAATGTTGATTCTAAGCGCAAATGACACTAAAATGCTAAACTATATTGAAAAACAGAGGAAAAGATGCATGAAATGCAGCCTAAAATGATCTAAAATAGCAAGCTATCAATTAGGGGGATTTGGAAGCTATCTAAGGTTTGTTAGTGCTTAATAACATTGATTCCTCTCTATTAATCTGTTCTTAAGCTAGATTTGTCTTGATCTCATGAATCTAGAATCTTATGCCCACCAAGTGTTTGATGAAATGCTGATCTTGTTTAATAGAGGATTTACTGGCCTTAGCTCAAGATATTGACTGTTTGAGGAGTATTTTGACATGAATAGAGTTGGTTTATCATACTTGTTGAATGTTTTAACACTAATGAGAATTAGTTCTTGTTAAGATATTTAGCAAAGTGCTATTTGTCAAGGGATTGAACTTAGCTTGCTTGTTTGTGAACTCTATGTCTAGGAATTAGCATTGATAGCTTGTTTGCTTGATCAGCGATATTTGTAGCAACCTTAGTTAGCTTTTGAATTCCCCCATAATCAATAACCACATCTTGGGACTTGACTTCTCTTTATTGAATTTTGAATTCTGTCATTGCTCTGTTTTTGCTTCATATGATCATTGCTAAGTGTTCTCTTTGAGTTATATTGGTGTTTGATCATCTTAGGTTGTTAGTTCAGTTGCTTAGGCAACAAAAACCTTTCTGTTTCACTTGACTTAGAGCTTTCTACTTGTAACTTTTCTGTTATTCAACAACTCCCCTTTGGATTGACAATAAAACCCTTATACTACAACTGATTAGTACAATGGGTGATTGACATAAGAGGTCATAACTCATGTATCACACTACGTCAGTAACTGCCCATCACCCCCTCATTACTCAGTCACTCAACCAACCATCCCCACATGACCAAGTAACGAAGAGGGATATCTGGGTTTGCCAAATCATCACAGAATCCAATTTTCGGTCATCACGACCACCAGTAATGATGTAATACTCAGATGAGAGTGTTACACGGTTCAGAATGGGCGGCGTAATGGAGTCCACACACTGGCTTTGACGCTCTCTTGTGTTGACTGATGGATGGGAATGATAGAACAAGGCGTGAGGAACACTCCTTGAGCCGAGATGGGATCTGTCAATCTGGCTATAGCGCTCTCTCTTGAGGGATCGGTTGAATGGGGGGAAACGTAGTGGATTGATGGCACCACAGAGAGGATGGATAGCTCTCTAATACAGCAAACACTTAGTCTTGAACGAAACACACGCACAAGAACAAGCAAGAACAAAGGTTAAAGCGTCGGCTTTAGCTTTAAAGAAAGTTCGGTCTTTATTGATAATCAAAGGTAAAAAATGATACAACGCTGCAGGAGAGCTTTATAATAGCTCGTCAGCTAGCCCTAGGGCCGAAAATAAAAAGCATAAAACGACAACACAAAGAGTAAAAGAAACTACAAAGCGCTTAAGGCACAAAATATCAAAATAGGAAAGTTCACATAAACTAAAAGAAAAATAAAAGCTAAACTAAGCCGACTCTCTTGTGGCTCGAACTGATGATTCCTTGGCGTGTTGTGATGCTTAAGAACCATGATTGTATAAATTGAGAATACCTGGTTTTTGCGCGCTTGATGCTTGTTTGGCAAGTTGGTGAATGCTTCTTATTCTGATCCTGGTGGGGCGAGTTTCTCGACATTCTCTTCGTACTGATGCTCATTGAAGCCGAGCTGGTAAGTGTCTTCGAGAGTTCCTCCACGTTCAAGGCTTGAATCGTCTTCTTGCTCCAATGATGCTCTATCGGCTACTAGACTTGTACTTGGTGTATCTCGCGGATCTGGTACAGCATTGGTGAGATTGTTGTTGTTCTGATTGCCATTTCCTGTCAAGTAAACATTCATACCTTGTTTTGTAGCGAGACGGTCATCTTTGAGGCTCATCTTGGCGAAATCCTCGGTAATGTCTATCTCGGGTGTAATGGGGTTCGGTTGTGGGTTAAGTATGTTCTCCACCTTCATGTTGGTTAGAAGCGATTGTATGGTCTCATTAAACCCTTTCTTAACCTCCTCGTCTTGGAACGCATCATGGGTGAGCCGTGTACTGGTGGTATGGTGGTCTGTCCCGGCTCCTCTCGTCCCGGTGCGAAGAGCTGGTCATTGTTCCCGTCATTCTCTCGACCCGGTACGAATGGTTGGTCAATGTCCTCATCAAGTAATCACTGTCACGATCCTCTCTGATCGCTAGTACACAGTCATGATCATTACGACCATCAGAAAACACAACCACGATCCTCCTGATCGCCAGTAACACAGACATGATCCTTACGACCATCAGAATCTATAGTGACGACCCTCACGATCGTCAGTAACCTCGTAACACATCACCCCTCCATTACTCAGTCACTCAACCAACCATCCCCACATGACCAAGTAACGAAAAGGGATGGCTCAGATCATCTATCCCTTGCCTGTCCGGTCAGCCCAGTTTATGATCTCCCTGACCTTATCCATAATCTCTCGATGGACTCTCCTGGCTGACCACTCATCCAGAACATCTTTTCGGCACAATGTTCCCTCTTGATGTATCTCACGGAATATCGACTTTCTCTCGGTGAAAGATCGATCAGAACATGTTTCTCTCGGTTATAGTTGAGATCTCTCGGTGATCTCTCGATGACAGTCCAAATCTCATGGTGATCTCTTGGTGACAGTCCAGATCTCTCGGATCTCTTGGTGACAGTCCCAATCTCTCAGCGATCTCTCGGTGACATCTCTCGGCGATCTCTCAGTGACAGTCCAGATCCCACGGCAATCTCAGTGACAATCCAAATCCCTCAGCGATCTTTCGGTGACAGTCCAGATCTCTCGGCGATCTCTCAGTGACAGTCCAGATCTCTCGGCGATCTCTCGGTGACAGTCCAGATCTCTCGGTGAAATCTTCCACTCGTCGGATATCTCACGATCCACACAGAACCTCACGGATAAACTTAGTTATTCGCTTGGAAAACCCCCAATTTAGAACGAATGGTCGGATCAGATTGACAGAAACTCGGACAGAACACTCGATATCCTCTTTTATCCCGATCATATATGTTTCTCCCAGATGATCTCCAATTTCTCTCGGGTAAATCCCCTTTTCTCCCGGACAAGCCAGACTTCTCTCGGATATGGTCGGAGCACTCCGGCTACGACTCGACTGGAATCCAGACATCATCTTTTCTCTCGGCTAACTCCCGGGATTTTCAGATTCTCTCGAGTAATCCCCTGACCAATCTCTCTCTCTCGCTCTATTCCTCTCAAATAGTGCGGCTCCTCTAGAAAACTCCCTTCAGGTTTCTGTTTATACTCCAAACCACAAGTAGCCCGGCCTAAACCGATTTCTCCCAGTCACAGTAGGATTTATCCTGGTCATCTTTAATTCCTTCCGGTTATCACCTTAACCGCTCGAACCTAATAGCGAGAAATCTTTTTCTCATCGGGAAACTTTAAGTTTTCTTCGACCAAACTGAAAGGCCCACGGGCCTAGCCCTTTTCTCTCAATCACTTTTCCTTTTCCTCAGAGACTTCTCTTTTTCTCGGTTACTTTCCTTTTTCTCTTGGACTGAACCATTTTCTCGGATATGGTCCATCCGGCTCGGCTATCCCAGCCATCCATCCGACTATTTCCCAGTCATCACCCGACCATAGTCTGAACCTCCCAGTTCCCAGCCAATATCTGACCCCTAGCTCGATCATCCCTCGAACAAGGTCGCGTTCGCCTCGATCATTTCAAATTTCCTCAGATACGGATGCTACTCAGAGTCTCTCATCAGTATGCTCATTGTGAGGCTCATAACTTGCTCCACACACTCTGGAGGTGTATGTTGCTCACTCTCTTCCTCCACAATGGTTCCACAAAAAGCAATGGAAGGTGAAACACTCTTATAGACCTTGTACTCATCTTCATTCTTCAGAATCACAGAGCCTCTTTTGAAGTCCACTTGAGCTCCTCTTGTTGCCAAAAATGGTGCTCCTAGAAGAAGTGGTACCTCTCTTGAATATGTCTTCTCCATAACCATAAAATCAGTTGGCACCAAGCAATTGCCAATCTTCAACGAAAAATCCTTCATCATGCCTAAAGGTCTTGTTGAGGTATTATCCACAAAGGTAATAAAGGCTTTGCAGGGCTTCAGCTCCTTGATTCCTAAGCTTTGGCTTAACTAGAGAGACATAACATTCATTGTTGGTCCTGAATCACACAACACTCCCACATTGTCTAAAATCTCAAGCTCACAAGTCATCAAAACCTTTCCTGGATTGGAAGCTTGGTTAAAGTTTTCAGCTCCTTGTTTCTCTTTAGATTAGCCTACACATTCTCTAGGATTGGCTCCACTACTTCCAGCTTGTCAAAAACTTCTTTAAGGAACCTAATTTGATCATTTACATCAAGCAAAGTTGTGCCATGAGGAAGCTTTATTCCAGTATCTTGTATGTCCTTCCTAAACTTTGAATATACTGCAATTTGAGCCTTTGTGAAGTGCATTGTGGGGTAAGGGATTGGTGGTTTGTAAGCTTGAACTTCAGGAGCTTTACCCTTCTTATTGTTGCTTGAAGAAGTCTCACTTGGCGCTCATACAGCTCTCTGAAGTCTTCAGGACTTTCTCTAGCCAAGACCATCAAGGCATGGTATGTCTTTACAAGCTCCTTATCAGCTTCACTGAGCTCTGGTTTGGCTTCTTCTTCTGGAGCAACCAAGGCTTTTTCAGCCTCTACGTTCTCAGCAGCTTCTCTTGCAGCTCTCTCTTGCTCCAAAGCAAGCTCTTCTTCTCTATCCAAACTTTCATCTAACCCTTGGAGGAACTGTTCCACAATATCAACAGCTTCTTGATCATTAATGGTGACATTCAATACATTCCCCCCCACACTCAGCTTTTACCATGTCCATATGGAGACACTTCTCTTGAAGCATTATACCAAGGTCTTCTAATGAAGCATCTTCATCATCAAACTCTTCATCCTCTTCAGCAAGCAAATGGCAGAATTCTTTAGGATTAGATCCACTGTTTCCTGGTAATTCATTCTGAGGCTTTGTAGATGAAGCTCATTGCTCTCTAGAGACTTAACTCTTCGGCTTAAAGCATCCAACTTGCCATTCAGGTCACAAGTAGTGGCGTCTATCTTGTTATGCACTTCAACAAACTTCTTGTGCAGCTCTATAGTGGTGTTGGCTTGACCAGTCAACAGCTGTTGCATCATCTGCTTCATTTCACAATCTGGTGCAGTAGAAGAGCTCTAAACATTCCCAAAACCTGGTGGTGCAAAATCTGGTCTAGCTTCAAAGTGAGATTGCTGAAATCCTCCTTGAAATGGTGATCTTGGAGAAAAGTTTAATTGCTGGTTGAAAGGAACAAATGGTTTGGCTCCTTGGTTTTGTCGAGCAGCTTGTGAGGGATAAAAGTTTGGATGATTCCTGTAGTTGTTGAAATCGCCTCCTTGTTGGTTCATGTAGAAGGCTTCTTCTACTATAACTGTCCCATCTTCTCCTTGTGTAGCATCAGCTTCACCAACATAGCTCACATTCTTGAATGATGCGCTCAACAGCTTGTCTAACTAGTCATTCAAAGCTTTAATCTCCTTCTTAGTTCTGCTCTCACCTTCTGCGCTTCCAACAGCTCTAGATGTTCTATCATACTCTTCACCATAGTTTCCATCAGATAGTGCCAAATTGTCCACAAGAGCTAGTTCATTAACAATAGTATTCCTCCTGAAATTTCCATTTGTAGCTGTATCCAACAGCATCCTATACTTAGGCGTCACTCCTATGTGCAATGTAGACAGCAAACTTTCATTTGTGAACCCATGATGAGGGCACTGCAAAGTGTATGACTTGAAGCGCTCCCAGGCTTCAGCAAATGTCTCATTCCTATGTTGAGTGAAGCTGCTAATTCTATTCCGTAGCTTTGCTGTTCTTGTTGAGCTGAAGAATTTTTTTAGGAATGCTGTTTTGCATTCATCCCAAGTGGATATGGAGCCTTGTGGAAGTGTCTTCTCCTACTGATGTGCTTTATTTCCTATACTGAATGGGAACAAGCGCAGATTCAAAACCTCTTCAGAAACTCCTTGAATCTTGGTCATACCACACACTTTGTCAAACTGATCCAAATGATCCAAAGGATCTTCATTGGGCAGACCATGAAATCTGTTTCCTTGCACCATGTTGATTAACCCAAGCTTAATTTCAAAGTGCTTTTGGTGCACAGTTGGAGCATGAATTCAATTCCTGTTGTGGTGAGTATCAGGCGCATCACCAGCTCCTATAGGTCTTGCAACTCTAGGTGCATGAACTGGTACTTTCAATTCCTGAACTCCAGCCGCTTCGTTTAAAGCATCTTGTACTTCATCCATATGTGTTGGAGCTTGTTGTAAAGGTGCCTGTCCTACAACACCAACATGTGGTAACTGAGCTTCTTGCTCTGCCATTCTCTGCTCTTCCAACTCTTGAACTCTTTGTCTTACAGCTCTTCTTCTATGGATGTTGTCAATAGAAAGAATCAGATTTGATGAGCTTTTGGACCTTAAATTTATACAAGTGCCTAAAAAACATAGCAAATTAGTAACTTTAAAGAAAAGAACTTAGTCTAACAGCAATGTTAAACTCAAAGAGTCCACAAATAGCAACGACGCCAATTTGAAGCAAGGTATTTTGAGGTTCTTGTACACTTCAAAGTAATCCTAATCCCCAAATCAATTGTAGTATAGGGACTTAGGTGTCAAACACACTTGTGGATATTGAGATACAAACAATGCTATAAGCTAAGCAAGGTTGAGGATTATGATTATAAAATGGTAACTCTAACAACCTAGCAATGCAATAAAAGAAAGCAGAATTGAAATGCAAGATGAATCTAAAGCAAGAACTAAATAAAAGAACAACTTAAACAGTAGTAAGCAAGATGAAGACTAAATTTAAACTAGCAAAGATAACTATGCAAGATGATCATAAGACAACTAATAAAAAGCAAGATCTAAGGTTCTAAACAATAATGGGACTAGTGGCTTTCAAGAGTGACAAGGGGGATTTCTAGCAAGGCAAACAGCAAGCACCCAATGGCAAGCAATTCTCAGTGTTGTGATCATAGACAAGGTATCTAAAAGGAATCAACTTGGCATCAATAAGCAATTCATATTCAATAAGATTGAAGTGTCAACCCCACTTGTGATGGTGTATTCTTCAACCTTGATTATAAAGAACAAAACCATTCTAGCATAAAAGAAGTACTAAGCAAATAAACAACTCTCACCCAAGCAAGAATTCAGATCACTCTATCAATCTTGTGAACCATATAGGGACCTAAGCAGCTAATCACCAATCAAAAATATGGAATTAAGCACACAATTGCGAAATCCTAACAGTGCTAAGCAATGAAGAGAAATAAAAAAAGGCAATATCTTTCAATGCACACTATTTAACCATCAAACAAGAATCGCATAACCAACACTATCTAACCCTAAGGGAATCATCTAGCAATGTGAACTATCACTTTGGTGTCACTGAACAAAGGAAACATGGACCAAGCTAGACTATCAAACCAAATAAGCGAACCATGCATAAAAGTGAGATATCAAGCCATCAAGTGAACCATATGCATCAACAACATGATATTCAATCAAAAGGAATAAGCTTTATGAACAATAATCACTTTGCAAGAGAAGGAAACAACCGAGAATAACCTAATCAAGCATAATCTTCCCTTAATCACATCTTAATCACCACTTTCCCTATTTATAACCCTAAATCTAAGATAAACAACTCACTAATCATGTTTAATCCCATTTGTTTAGAGTTAAACATGATTAGATGAGATTAAAATGCAAAGATGTGGAAACTAAACTACCAGGGTGCTAAATCAAAGATCAAAGGACAAAACTAAATCATAAAAATGCAAATTATTAAAGGAAATAGATCTAGAGCAAATCGCCCTTTTAGGTGCAAGAACAAGATGAAGAGATAAAGATAAAGATGGAAAGCTTAAGATAGGTTAAATAAAATGTTTTGTGGTTTCCCTTTTATAGTAGGGAACCAAAAGAAGGATAAAAAACCTAAAAAACAAGATAAGGTCAACGAAAATCCGATGATCAACGCGCGGATAAGTTGTATCGGGGTAGTACGGACAGTGTTCTGCTTGATGTACAACCCCGATATGGCACGTGCAGCGCATATCAGCTTGTGCAGCATTCCCTGCTCGATGTAGCACCTCGATGGATTCACTGCCTTAGACTCCTCGATCTGGTCCTCATCTTCACGTCCCGCGGCTCACATCAGGCATAGTCCACGGAGGTTTTGCTCGATGCTTCTCCTCGATATGGGACCAAACTTTGCAAAGCTCCTTCTTTGGCATCTTCTTCGAATGGGAGCGGCTTCAATCTCCTCCCCAAGTTGTAAAACCTCCATAAACACCTGAAAAGTACCATATGTATGCATTCATAAACTAAATGCATGCAATGTTGATAGTAAGTGCAAATGAGACTAAAATGCTAAACTATAATGTAAAAACAAGGGAAAAGATGCATGAAATGCAGCTTAAAATGCTCTAATATAGCAAGCTATCAATTCTCAAGAACTCGGCGGCGGCTCTCTCTTATGAACAAAGTTCAACTTTATTGAAAATAGGGTAAAACGTTGTGTCTACAATGTCGCATGTGGAACTTTATTAATAGTCCTTCGACCTTGACTTTCTAGGGTCTAAAAATGAAATAAAGCAAGACCAAAAATACAAAGAAAATAAACACAAACATTACAAGAAGTAATTGAAAATTCTAAACAGAAACTAAGAATAAATCCCTGCAAAAAGAAAAGAAAAACGCGAGATATAGAATTAATTGACAAACACTTAATGTTGCCTCTTGCTTGGTCCTTTGTATATGGTAAGTACTTTATCACCTCGTCTCCTTAAGCTTGGTGGTTTTGAGTTGGGACGATGAGTAGCAAAGCTTGGCTGAACTTATCTTTGAGAAGGGGCCATTCATCTAAGCTTGAATCTATCTTGAACTTGGTCGGGGTTTGAACATCTTGAAATTCGTCTAAGTGTTGGCCTGTTTGCTCGTCATGTTCACTGGTCATTCGTCCTGTCATGCATATCGTAATGCTCTCGTCTGCGGTATGTGGCTGGTATGTAATGCTTTCGTCCAGTTGGTGATGATGAGCCTTTTGAGTATGGTGGTGATGTCCTCTGTCTTCTTTAGGTTGATGAGGCTTTCTACAGCTTTGTTGAATTCTTCTCTCATGGTTCTTGTACTGGACCGGGTCGTTGGTGGTTCGTACATGGTAGGCACTTTAAGCTTGTCCGTGTTGAGGTCCTCATCAATTTGTTATGTATAAATTGTATTTTCTTTGGAAACTGGAGTTGAATGTGTATTTTGTTAACTGAAGCAAGGGTTTTTGAGGCCCTTGTTTATACTCCAAAGTTGTTTTAATCCCCAAATCAGATGTAGTATAGGGTCTTAGGTGTCAAACACACTTGTGGATGTTGAGATACAAACAATGTTGTAAGCTAAGTTGGATTGATGATTTTGTTTGTAAAGTAATGATTCTAGCAACCTAACAATGCAATAAGAAGAAAGCAGAAATCAGAAGCAAGTAAACAAAGACTAAGCATAAACTAAATAACACTGACTAAGCAAGAACTATGTGAGAATGATAACTAAAGCAATACTAAGCAAGATGATCTTAAGACAATTGATTAAAAGCAAGACTCAAGGTTCTAAGGAATTGTGGGATTAGTGGTTTTCAAGAGTGACAAGGGGATTTCTAGCAAAGGCAAACATTAAGCATTCAAAAGCAAGCATTTCTCAATGTTGAAGTCCTGGACAAGGTATCTAAAAGGAATCAGCTTGGCATCAATAAGCAATTCAAATTCAATAAGATTAAACTGTCAAACCCACTTGTGATGGCGTATTCTTCAAACATGAACATAAAGATCAGAACCATTCTAGCCTAAGAGAAGTACTAAGCAAGCAAACATTCTCTCACTCAAGCAAGAATTCAGATCAACCTGTCAATCTTGTGAACTATATAGGGACCTAGTTAGCTAAGCACCAATCAAGAATATGGACTTAAGCACACAGTTGCAAAATCCTAACAATGCTAAGCAATGAAGAGGAATCAAACAAAGGCAAGATCTTTCAATGCATACTATCTAACCATCAAGAAAGAATCTCAAACCCAACACTATCTAGTCCTAAGTGAATCATCTAGCAAGGTGAACTATCACTTTGGTGTCACTGAACAAAGGAAACATAGACCAAGCTAAACTATCAAGCCAAATAAGCGAACCATGCATAGAAATGAGATATCAAGACATCAAGTGAACCATATGCATCAATCAATACCATATTTAATCAAAAGGAGCAAGCTTTATGAACAATAATCACTTTGCAAGAGAAGGAGACAACAGAGAACAAACTAATCAAGCCTAATCACCCTTTAATCACATCTTAATCACCATTTTCCCTACTTAGAACCCTAAATCTAAGGTAAACTACTCACTAATCATGTTTAACCCCATTTTTTTAGAGTTAAACATGATTAGATGAGATTAAAATGCAAAGATAAAAAATCTAATTTACCCAGGATGCTAGAATAAAGATCAAGAGACAAGATTAGACCATAAAAGTGCAGACTTTATTAAAGGAAAGGATTAAATGAGATTAAAATGCAAAGATAAGAAATCTAAACTACCAGGGTGCTAGAATAAAGATCAAGAGACAAGATTAGACCATAAAAGTGCAAACTTTATTAAAGGAAAGGATTACTAGAGCAAATCCCTCTTTAAGGTTTAGAACAAGATGAAAGGAGTAAGTTTTTGATAGAAAGACTAAGATAGATTAAAGACAATGTTTTGTGGCTTTCCTTTTAAAGTAGGGAACCAAAAATGCATAAAACCTAAAAACAAGATAAGGTCAACGAAAATCAAGTGGTCAAAGCGCGGATGAGTTGCATCGAGGTTGTGCGGACGGTGTTCTGCTCGATGTACAACCTCGATATGGCTCTTGCAGCGTGTATCAGCTTCCTTGGTTGATGATGGACCTCGATGCAGACCAAAGGCTTAGATTCCTTGAACTGATCCTCTTCATCACGTCCTGCGGCTTACATCGAGCACACTCCGTAGAGGTTTTGCTCGATATCCTTGCAGAGTTAGGAGAACTGTACATTTTGTTAAGGCATGGTCACGTCAAAATTTATGTAGTAGTTTCGATACCATTGAGTAATATGTAATGATTTTATACCAATGCCCCATATAATATGGACGTTGATGCGAATGGGGATTAGGGGACTTGGATACACTAGATCGTCGCTTGGGTTTAGTTTCCAAATAGTTGGAGTTCATAATGACATTGGGTACTGCCTTACAAGATTATTGTAGAATGAGAGTTGATTGGGTACCATTTTAAATTTGTCATTTATTTCAATTAGAAAATGATTCTATACTGATGTTTGAATATAATATGTACGGGGGTTTGGTTGAAGCATGTTGGGATCTTTGGTATAGTATTTATTGGGTTGTGTTTAGTTTCCAAATATAGTTTGGGGATACTTGTCCATTACTCGGACATCTGCTTCGGCGAAACATATAAACATAAAGAGGGCGTGTAACACTCCCGATGCGATCTAGGCTGGATTTAAGCTGATCAGCTGTGCAACAATCAAACAAGGACATGTACGACCAACCATCCGACTCGAACCAGAACGAAGATGCTACAATATCAAACATCACAGACGGTCCAGCCAAGACCTTAGAAAGAATCCAAAGCGCAGCCAGTCCATCTGCAAAATCTGATCCCTCTCGGCCAAAGCCTAAGGCTTGCCAACCCGTACCTAAGCCTTGTGTTAGCCTGTACAAGGCTAATATCATATGAAACCGGTCAATATAAAAATAAACTTTATTTATACATATATAAAGGTTTCACAAAAGATTTAACAAACCTTCACACATTAGCCCAACATTCAAACGATTATACAACATGCATCAAACGTTTATTTTACAATGGCAACAAAAACTTACACTGGCGGCCTAATATTCCTTGCTTCCCGCTACTAGTTTTCTGACTATTGGTTTCCTGCAAAATAAAGTGAAGGGTGAGCTCTAATCGTTCAGTGAGTTATGGCTCCCTTAACAGATATAATAATAATAACAGATAACATGCATTCACACAAAGTTAGCGTTAGTAAAGGCAATCATGTCGTCACCACACCATCACCAAAGGCCTTGCGCATTCGATCATGTCCCTCTCGTGAACACCTTTCTCATAGCCACAAAGGCACCTGAGACAAAAATTCACCAACTCGAGTCCCGTCTATCGACCGCACAGACTCTACAGGCTCTGACTATCTAAGGTAATCACCTGACTATCCCGTCAGATAGAACTCGGCCCTTGGCTGCAATCTCGTCCCATCGAACCGCCATCACAACTCATCACCAATCATCACAATATCCAGCTAAATATTCATAGAACCTCTACTGCAAATGAATAACTTAACCAAAAACTACAACAACTCATGCAACTATAATCAAACAAGAAAATACCACAAATATCACACAATCTAGCAAGTGAATTCTAGCAAGCAATCACACATAACCATAACTCACAGTGCTTTCGGCTGAACGGTTTATAGATTAGTCTTTACTACCACTGATGGATCCTAGATTTCCCTCCTTACCTCCGGTTCTCCATATACCTGAACACCCTTTCTCTCCTCTCTTTCTTTCTCTCCTTTTTCTCTCGAGTTCATTTTTGGTGTGAGTTATTTATAGGGGTTAACTAAGCTACCTAGCACATAGGTCAGTCATCAATCCTATCCACCTTTGTTCCTATCCTATCCTATCCACTCTTGATCATATCCTATCCTATCCACTCATCTATAGAGACAGAGTAGCTCACTGGCCAGCTTCGTGCTTATCCCTTCATTTATAAAGACGAAATAGCTACTGGCCAGGTTCATACTTATCCGCTAATCTATAAAGACAAAATTAACGCTTTGAATCTATAAGGACGAAATACCCACGGGATAATTCTTGTCATGTCAGATCACTCACTATCTTACTTGTGACCGCGACCAGCCATCCTCATCACTTACCAGGGTCATTACATTGTTCCCTCCCCTCCCTTAAAAGAATTCATCCCGAATTCTCAAAGTTAGGTCGAACAGTTTCCTAAACTTTAAGGGTAGGTTCTTATGGTTTCTAAGAAAGGGTCTAGGGATTTCCAAACCAAATTCACATTCAATCCAAAACCATGCAAGCAATCACACAATCAATCGTTCCAGAAAATTAGCACCCATACTTACCTGTTCAGGGACCTTAAAAAGGTCGTGACGGTTTGGGTTTATCTATACCTAAGGAATACACTCGTCCTACTTTTGTTGACTGCTTTAATGGCGGAGCTTCAATTGCTGAACGGATTGGAGGTTGTTCAAGTGCTAGAAGTTTGCTAACTCGTACACTTGGATGCGTCTTTGGACATTGATATCCCTTGTATTTACACCATTTAGGGCTGCATTTAGTACATATTTTGGTCCTCTTTTGCATGTTTTCCCTTAGCTTTTGTCCCACTTTCTTCTCCTTTTAGACTTGGTTGCATTTAGAGTATAGTTTGCATTTTCCTTGCATTTTGGATGTTTTTAGGTGCTTTTGGAGCGAAAAGGAGCTTGGAGGAGCTTTGGGGACGATCCAGGATGCTAGCTGGGCAAAAGGGAGCAAGAAGGATCACAGCAGAAGATCTTTGCAGAAGTTTTCAGTCAGAGCACGGTGAGTATCGGTCAAGGAAAACCGATACAGAGCAGTGTCGATCACCAGTATTGGTCAAGTGTGATCGACACGAACACAATGGATGGATTTCGTTCATATGTGTCGATCACTCAAGACCGATAGGGATCCATTTCGGTCACTGAAGACCGACACAACTGACCGATACTGACCCAGCCTGAACCTGTTTTTAATTACGCTTATGCCATTACTCTAGGGTTTTCTTCTCTAGACTATAAATAGCCTCTTTTCCAGATTTTCGACATGTCCTGTAAAAATACTGTTCTTGAGCATTTTCTTTAAGTTTGTGAGACAATTTCTTTGCTTTGTTTAATATAATCAAGTATTTGCTTTAATCTTTCTTTAATCTCTCTTTTAATCATGATTAGCATCATTTCCCTTTGTGATTTGGTGTTAAGCATGATTATGAGTGAGTAGTTATCTTAGAGTTTCTAGATGTGGTAGATTAGAGGAATTTAAGGCTTGATTAAGGCTTGTTAAGTGCTTCAGTTTATGGATTCCTCTCTAATAATCTGTTATTCATGCTAGATTAGTCTTGATCAAACTGGTCTAAGTTATAAGCTTTCTCTTATGCCCACCATGTGTTTGATGAAATGCTGATATTGTTTAATAGAGGATCTGCTGGCCTTGGCTCAAGAGATTGACTGTTTGAGGAGCATTTTGACTTGAATAGAGTTGTTTATTCTTGCTTGCTTAATGTTTTAGCACTAATGAGAGTTAGTTCTTGTTAGAATGTTTAGCAAAGGGTTATTTGCGAAGAGATTGGATCTAACTAGCTTAATTGTGAACTCTATGTCTAGGAATCACCATTGCTTGCTTACTTGCTTGATCAATGTAGTTTGAAACAGCCTTGGTTAATGTCTGAAATTCCCCAAAGTCAATAACCACATCTAGGAACTTGCCTTTCTCTTATTTGAATCTCGGATTTGCTCTGTTTTGCTCTGTTTTGCTCTGTTTTTCTTGTTTAAAACTGCTTGGTTGCTTTTGTTTTCACTTCCTTTTTTGCTTGTTTCACTTAGGTTGCTAGAACTGTTGCTTAGGCAACAAAACCTTTTCTCTGCTTGCTTGACTTAGAGATTTTACTCTCAACTCTTCGGTTTTCAACTCTTCCCAATTGGATTGACATAAAACCCATACTACAACTGACTAGTACAAGGGTGATTGACATCAAGTCTCAAAAAGCTTGTATCATTTTGGCACCGTTGCCATTTGGAATTTAAGTTTGAATCATTAGAGTTTGTAGAATCTTTAAGATCAAGCTTTTACTTTTCTTTGGTTACTAACTCTGTTTTCAAGTGTTTTCATTTCAGGTGAGTTGCAACAACACATCAAGATGGTGTACTTTGAAGACACTACCTACAGCAACTTCTGCCAAGAGCCTCTACCTCTGCACTACTTTGAAGAGAGCTACACTCCCTCCCACACTCAAGACCAACCCAATATTCCTACATCTGAATCAGCTGACATTAGGAGAATGATCATGGTCAACATCAATCTCCAAACCACTGGAAACATGGAGATGAACAAGAGATTTGCTGAGCTGCACAACAGGATTGCTTATGTTCATGATGACCTTCATGTCAAATTTGAGGATCTAGACTCAAGGATACAACTCCTGGAGAACAGCCAAGATAATGCACCAACACCAAGACTTCAGGATACTCCTACTACACAAGCTGTATACAACCCTCAGCAATTCTGCCATCTACTCACTGAAGAAGCAGAGGAAGAGGAAGAGGAACTCCTTGATGAAGATGCATCATTGGAAGAGCTTGGCATCATGATCCAAGAAATGCTGATACATATAGACAGAATGAGGATTAAATATGGAGGGGAAGGCAGAAGAAGTCACATTAGTGATCATGAAGCTCAGGAAGTTGTAGGGAAGTTCCTCTGTGGATTTGATGAATGCTTAAACAGAGAAGAAGAACAGGAAAGAGCAGCACTGGAAGCTGCTCAGAAAGAGGGGGCTGAGGAAACCCCAGCTGCTACAGAAGAGACCCCCACACAAAAGCACATTGATGCTGATGAAGAGACACACCATGCTTTGATGGTTTTGTCTCACAACACTGCTCAGGACTCTAAGGAGCTCTACCATAATCAAGTGGGTACCTCTTCAAGCACTACTGCAAAGGGTAAAGAACTTTCAACTCAGGACTGCAAACCGCCAGTCTCCTACCCCTCAATGCATTTCACAAAAGCTAGAATGGAGATGTACACAAAGTTCAAGCAAGACATACAAGATGCTGGAATACAACTCCCACATGGCACCACTTTGCTAGAAGTGAAGCATCAAATTAGGTTCCTGAAAGAAGTCTTTGACAAGCTGGAAGTGGTGGAACCAATCCTTGAGAATGTGGGGGCTCACATGAAAAAGAGCAAGATGATGAAGTCATTGCCAAAAATCACAAACCCATGAAAGTTCCTCATCACTTGTGAGCTAGAGATGCTTGACAATGTCAAAGCCCTATGTGATTCAGGATCAATTGTCAATCTCATGTCCCTCCATCTGAGCCAAACTCTGGGGATCAAGAAACTGCTGCCATTCAGGACTTCTATCACTTTTGTGGACAACACTTCCACAAAACCTTTGGGCATGGTGAAGGACTACGCTTTAATGATTGGAGATTTCCTAGTTCCAACAGACTTTGTGGTCATGGAGAAAACATATTCCAGAGAGGTACCACTTCTTCTAGGCACTCCATTCTTGGCAGCAGCAGGAGCTCAGTTGGATTTCAAGAGAGTCTCAGTCATTCTAAAGAATGTTGATGAATTCAAGGTCTACAAAATTGACCCTCCTCCCATTATTTTCTGTGGAGTACTTGAGCAAGAGTGTGAACAATGGAATCTCCCAGATAATCTAGATGATGTGTTGAACTTCACTGTGAACATGTTTATGGATGATGCTTCCCCTGCTGAGCCAGGACAGACACTGAATGCTGAATTGAAGCTTGAAGGAGGTTTGAAGAGCAATGAGAACTTAACCACCAAGGGTGTGAAGCCTCTAATCAAACCAAGTGTCAAAGAGAAGAGGCATGGGATATCATCAAGGGACAAACAGCACCAACCATCATCAGGAACATGGGTATGGAAGAAGAAAGAGGTAGGAGCTTCAGCTCCATCAACCTCTCCTCACCTCAACTAAAGAGGTAATCAAAGTCAAGCTTAGTGACTTTAAACAAGCACACTTGGGAGGTAGTCCCATGGTATCCTTTTGTATATATTATGCTTTCTAGTTTATCTTTATGCTTTGTTTTAGTGTATAGAAACATGATTTCGAACTGGGGTATGAGAAAGTCTGAAGGGGACAAAGAATAGGTGTATTCTAGCTGGTATCGATCATTTGTATCGGTCATGACAGACCGATACACAGAGTTTCGGTCATTAGTATCGATCATGATTGATCGATATCAGTGGAGCCAGTCTACACCACTTGGAAAGAACTTTGAAAGCAGGACAAATTTCGGTCATCCATATTGATCAGACTTGATCGACATAAACACACCGTTTGATTTTTGGTCCAGTGTGTCGATCATAGGTGATCGATGAGATTCTTGGAATCGTATCGGTCACCAGTATCGATCACTCATGACCGACACAATCACACCGGATGTATTTCGGTCAAGTGTGTCGATCAATGATGACCGATACTAATCCCAGGAAGCACACCAGTCTCCAATATCGATCATTCATGACCGAAACTGCCATTTCGGTCAGTAATTTCGGTCAAGAGTGACCGATATCCCATCCGAGGTAAGTATCTCAACTTTCAAAATTTTTTACCTCCTTTGGTTTGGAGCCAAAGGAGTTTGAATTTTTAAATGGGATTCCTTCTGACCTCTTTCTTAGCTTCTGAACACTTTTGTTTTTGCCCCCACACTTTTGATTCCTTATGTTCCCTCCCCAACCTTTGATTCCTTTGGTTTCCTCTCTTTTCTCTCTACTTAAACAACAACTTCTTTCACTTCTCTTCACACTTAAACTCACTCTTCTTCTCACCTAAAGCTCGAAATTACTAGTTCTTTTTCTCCTTTATTGCTTTCTTTAAGTGTTCAAAAGCTCACTAAAGGTTTGCTTCCTAAACTATCTCTCTTTGCTCTTACTCTTTGCTTATGTTAGAAATCGCTTAGTGAGATGTTTTTAAGAGCAAGTAGTGTTTAGTTTTGATTGTTGTGCTATGGTTTTGCAATTTGGATTTGTTTTGAAATATCAAGCTAGATGTTGAAGTTCTGTTTCATATCTATTTATCTCATTGCTTGTTTATCTTCATCCATTTGCAAGATCATCATCTTTTTTACCTAAGGACCATTTTGCTAGAATGTCATGCATAATTGATTATCTTTTGTGCATTCTAGCTTATTTAGTTGCTAGCTTTTGATATCTTCTTGCTTTGAATAAGTTTCAGCTTGTCGTTAGGACTTGTTAGACTTTTCTTAGTTTAAATAATTTCTCCATTAAAAGCTTTCAGCTATTTGGTTCTTCAGCTTTTATTCTTTCACTTACCTTGTTTTCAAGCTTTGCTTTTGAAGGTACCATGGGAAGATAGCTGCTGAGAAAAAGAGGAAAGCACCTCAGGAAGCACCAATCCAACCAAGAACTAAGAAAGATAAAGGAAAGGGCAAAGCTGATGAGCAATCCTCCAAAACCGCTGGAAAGAGACCAGTTGGAAATGAGGGAGAAAATCAACAAAAGAAGGGCAATGCTGCTAGAGAACTCATGGAGGCTTTCAACCAGTGCACTTTCAAGCCAACAAGATATCCTTGCACCTCCACAATGAAGGCGCTTGGACTCTATGGTGACTGCAAAACCATATTTGAGCACATGGGCCTTGAAGCTTTTATGGAGATGCCTCTCCCATCTTACCAACAGCTCACTTACCAATTCCTCTCCATACTCAAGGTGGTCTGGTATGAAGACAGTGAACTCTCTAATGGCGATGGATGGATTTCTTTTCGGATTTGCAAGGAAAAGCTCTCCTCAACATTCACGAAGATCGCCAAGGCTCTAGATCTGAAGTCCCACCCCACCAAGATGAGCAGATTTGAAATCCCCAGTAAGCAGCACATCAGGCTGTGGGGCATTATTGGGGTTGGGCAATACACTCCTAGAAGATCAAGGAACCAGCACCTGAGGCATCCAGCTGTGAGATATATCCACAAGGCACTTGCGAATACACTCTTTGCAAGGAAGGAGACAACATATCTCACAGGAAGGGAGGCAGATCTGATATACTAAGGACTGTGTGATCTTTTGGGAGGTGACGAGTATGGAGAACCTCTCAGAGCACCGAAAAGCTGCCCCTGCTATGTGTCTATGCTGATGGAACAGCTCTTATCCTACCAGAGCTGGGTCTTAAGTAAGACAAAGAAGGAGAGCAGCCCTCAAGTGCACATTGGAGGAATTGTGACAGCGGTTCTACAAGCTAGTGAAGTAGACCTTGAGAGACATGAAGGTGATGCTCTTGAGCCACTATGGATTGACATTGATTATCTCAAGAGGAGCCACTACCTTGAAATAATCATTGGTGGACAACATGTATACAACTTCATCACAGGCCTTGACACACCAGCAAAAGTCCTCCTCCCCAATCCAAAGCTCACATCCTTCATCAGAAAAAGAAACATCAAATTCAACCCAAGCACTGAGGAGCTCTACACAGGCGGCCCTATTCCTAGAGAAGGAGAAGAAGAAGACAGTGAAGAAGAAGAGGAGCACACTGAAGAGATTAGAGAAGAAGAAAAAGAAGAAGAAGATCAATGGAATGCTACTGCTGGCGCTGAAGGTCAAGGAGGAACCTATGAAGAAGATGAGCTTGAAGAAGATGAAGTGTTGAACTACAGCTCAAAGCAGTTCCACTTCCAGCCCTATGAAGCTCCCAACCAAGGAAGCTCTTTGAGAGCAGCTCATGAGCACATCAATACACTCCAGAAGTGGTGCAAGTGGCAAGACAAAGCCATCAAAAGGCTTATGAAAATAGTGAAAGGGAAGTTCAGAAAGAACAAGGCTACATCAGCAAAAACTTTCCACCACAGCCACACCCATGAGCTCAACTCTCACCAAGAAGAGCAACTTAACCAAGCTGAGCCAACTGAAGAGGAGCAAGCTGTATGGAACCCCCATGGAAGACATTCATTCCATGCCCAACCAAGTGACCAATCGGGTACATGGGCACAACCAAGGGCCTCATCCTATGAGCCAAGAGCCCATGTTCCATCAGTTAGGGAGACATCAAACCCCAACCCCTCTGAAGTTCAGGAGACATGGCAATGGAGCACACAAGGGACTTCTTCACAAGCTGAGCAACTATGGTCAAGCTGGGTTCAACCACCTCAAGAAGCAGAGCATTCCACACAAGTTTATGAGAGAAGGAAGAGGAGAGCTAGCAAGTCTCCTCAAACCTCAGGATCATCCCACAACTCCTACCATTAAACCAAGTACCACATCCTTTCCATTGTTCTATACCATTGCATCTTTCTATTTATGTAATATATTTTGTTGCTTCTCTCTTCCATTGCTTTAATTACACAAGGGACTGTGTAATTTAAGTGTGGGGGAGAGATTTGGGGTTTGACTTTGTGTTATGTTTTCTTAGTTTTTCTTTTTCTTTTCACTTTGAGTCTCATTCATATCATGCATACATGTAAGGCATAGAAAAACACAAAAAATAGAAAAATTTGAAATTTTTTTGCATTTCTTGCAAACCAAAAAGAAAGCATGTAGTTGCATTTCATCCTTCTAAGATTGAGTCTAGTGTTGACATATAGGTTGCACTGCATTTACATAGAGCATTATGATGAATTTTCCTTGTAAAGTACTTAGTGTTTAGAGATGATTTCAGTTTTTAAGTGCTTAGTTGTTTGATGCATCATATGATTGCTAGAAGTTAAGGCTGAACCATGCTTAGATTGCTAGATTTGGTCTTCTCATCTCATTCTGAAAGCATTTGTTCTCTGAAAATCAGCTCTATCAACTTGAACTTTAATTTGAACTTTTAATTATCATGTCTTATGCATTGAAAAGTGAATTCATGGCTACCATATACATATTTGGATCATCTTTCTCTTTTCTACCACTCTTGTTGATCCAAATAGCTGATCCTCATAATTATGGGACAGTTACATCCTCACCCTTAACCAAAACCTCCTTTTGAGCCTAAACACTATTGTGAGAGCTGTGAGGCATTTGCATTTCATTTTTGATTTTGTTTTGGCAAAAAGTGTTAGGAATAAGGCTGGCAATGATTAGCTCTCTTGTAGATATCAGCTTGCATTTTGAGCTTGATTCTAGGATAGGAGTTTTGGGGTTTAAAAGGGTAGAGTTAGGTGGTTTGAGCTTAATGTTTATATGTTTTGAAAGAAAAGGAAAAGATCTGAAATGGTAGAAAAGGGGAAGCAGTCTAGAATTGTGGTTAAGCTCTAAGTTCAAAAAGAAGAATTGGTGCCAACAACAAAGCTCAGAAAGGGTCCAAAGAAGAAAAACCAGACCAGGAGCAAGCCACCAAAGGTGATGAAGGTGCCAATACAACAAAGAAGAGCAAGTCCCAACCAAGAAGAAACAACCACACAAGCAAAAAGAAGAAGTTTCCCCAGCCATGAAGAAGGGTAAAGGGTAGAGTTTAGGAAAGGGTAGACTCAGAGGGTTCACTCTTGGGTTTAGAAATGCTTAGGACTCATCTTTGGGAAATAAGGGTAGAAGAGAGCTTTGAATTGCATGCATAAGTGTGCTTTTACCTTTAGCATTTTACCTAAGATGAAGTCATTTGATTGAGTGATCCTTTATGTTGTTAAAACCCTGTGCTTAAATAAGATCATTCTTATCTCATAACCTTACCCCTTTTCAACCAAATGTCTTCACTTGATTTGCATAAGCATTATTCATGTTCTGAACCTAATTGAATATTAAAGAGTTGATTGATTTGAGCATTTGCCTAAGTTGAGATTTGAGATCATTTTGAAACATGATGAGCATGGCTAGGTTCTTTAAAGTATAGCTGATTATGTTTGCATCCTACAACTAGGCACTTAAGCATTGAAACCATCTCTTTACCTTTGCACTTTTGGAATCTGAATGCCCACTTTCAAACCTCACTCTCCCATTTGTTCTTATTTGCTTGAGGACAAGCAAAAGGCAAGTGTGGGGGTGTTGATATCCCTTGTATTTACACCATTTAGGGCTGCATTTAGTACATATTTTGGTCCTCTTTTGCATGTTTTTCCTTAGCTTTTGTCCCATTTTCTTCTCCTTTTAGACTTAGGTTGCATTTAGAGTATAGTTTGCATTTTCCTTGCATTTTGGATGTTTTTAGGTGCTTTTGGAGCTAAAAGGAGTTTGGAGGAGCTTTGGGGATGATCCAAGATGCTAGCTGGGAAAAAGGGAGCAAGAAGGATCGCAGCAGAAGATCTCTGCAAAAGTTTTCGGTCAGAGCACGGTGAGTATCGGTCAAGGATGACCGATACGAAGCAGTGTCGATCACCAGTATCGGTCAAGTGTGATCGACACAAACACAATGGATGGATTTCGGTCATATGTGTCGATCACTCCAGACCGATAGGGATCCATTTCGGTCACTGAAGACCGACACAACTGACCGATATTGACCCAGCCCGAACTTGTTTTTAATTACGCTTATGCCATTACTCTAGGGTTTTCTTCTCTAGGCTATAAATAGCTCTTTTTCCAGATTTTCGACATGTCTTGTAAAAATACTGTTCTTGGGCATTTTATTTAAGTTTGTAAGACAATTTTTTTGCTTTGTTTAATATAATCAAGTATTTTCTTTAATCTTTCTTTAATCTCTCTTTTAATCATGATTAGCATCCTTTCTCTTTGTGATTTAGTGTTAAACATGATTATGAGTGAGAAGTTATCTTAGGGTTTCAAGATATGGCAGATTAGGGGAATTTAAGGCTTGATTAAGGCTTGATAAGTGCTTCAGTTTATGGGTTCCTGTCTATTAATCTGTTATTCATGCTAGATTAGTCTTGATCAAATTGGTCTAAGTTGTTAGCTTTCTCTTATGTCCACCAAGTGTTTGATGAAATGCTGATATTGTTTAATAGAGGATTTGCTGGCCTTGGTTCAAGAGATTGACTGTTTGAAGAGCATTTTGACTTGAATAGAGTTGTTTATTCTTGCTTGCTTAATGTTTTAGCACTAATGAGAGTTAGTTTTTGTTAGAATGTTTTGAAAAAGGTTTTTGCCAAGAGATTGGATCTAACTAGCTTAATTGTGAACTCTATGTCTAGGAATCACCATTGCTTGCTTACTTGCTTGATCAATGTAGTTTGAAACAGCCTTAGTTAATGTCTGAAATTCTCCAAAGTCAATAACCACATCTAGGAACTTGCCTTTCTCTTATTTGAATCTCGGATTTTCTTTGTTTTGCTCTGTTTTTCTTGTTTAAAACTGCTTGGTTGCTTTTGTTTTCACTTCCTTTCTTGCTTGTTTCACTTAGGTTGCTAGAACTGTTGCTTAGGCAACAAAACCTTTTCTCTGCTTGCTTGACTTAGAGATTTTACTCTCAACTCTTCTGTTTTCAACTCTTCCCAATTGGATTGACATAAAACCCATACTACAACTGACTAGTACAAGGGTGATCTAAAACAAGTCCCAAAAACCTTGTATCAGACATCTGCTCATATAATGGCCCTTCTCTCCACAGCCAAAACAAGTGATATATGTTGGAACAGATCGGTTCTGATTATGTGGACATACCCGCGATGTATGTCCGGATTCTCCACATTGGTAACATACAATTACCAAATTTGAGGGGTTAGTTACACGAGTTTCCCTGTATCCTTTCTCCATCATACTTTCTCTTATAACGCCGAGACCTAACTTCTTCTTCTGCGGTAAGAGCATCTTCTACATTCACCGCTCTTTCGACCAACCCAAGGAAAGATGTATACTCAACCACTTGAAGTCGACTCTGAAGTTCTAGCCTCGAGCCTTGCATGAACCTTCTCATTACCGCAAGAATCGTCTTCATAACCAAAGTGTATGTACCTCTGGAGTCTTGTGAATTCCGCTTCATACTCTCGATCGTTTCTCTCCTCTTGTTTTAACCTCATAAATTGAGCTTTTAATCTGTCTCTTGCCTCCGGTGGGAAATATTATCACGTAAACTCTTTACAAAAATCTTGCCACGTTGGTTGGATATGGTTGTAATGGTGTTCAATACTTGACCACCAACCCACTGCATCTTTTTCCAAATAAAATACCGCAATATCCTTCTTATCCTGCTCAGAACATCGTGTGGCTGCAAAGTTCTTCTCATGGTTTTGAGCTTCGGGATGGAATATTTGCCACCGTTGGTTATTGTCGCATTAAATGGTCATGTATTTCATGCATCATCGTCCTTATAGAATCTCTCCCTCAATTTGTTAATTCTCTTGATCGCTCTTGGGTTTGAGTCGGCTTATGATGGTCTGCTCCTGACACATGTCGATCTAGGTACACATCTTCCTACTTAAAGTATCCCTCTTGTAGTGATCTTGTATGTCTGGACTCAGCTTGGTCATTGCTTAAATCTCGGTGCTCACTTCCTTCCATTGACAACTCTACATTCCCACTATTCACTTCAGTTTCATGATCCTCTGATGGTTCCCAACCTGATTGCATTCCTGAGCTTGAAGGGGTTAGAGAATGATAGTGATTCACAGGTCTACGGGTTGGCTGCAATCCCCGTACCGGTTCCCTAACTAACAATCCTCGCGTCGACATCTGCATCAATCCCTCAAAGGTAAGTCCTAAACCATTACCAGTTTTCCTAGATTCCTTTGCGACACATTTTGACTCGATAAAACATTTAAAAACCAAGTCCCAATATAGCATTATCATGAACCATGCTTTGATACCACCATTTTTAACACCCCCGACGTGATCTAGGCTGGATTTAAGCTGATCAGCCGTGCAACAATCAAACAAGAACATGCACGACCAACCATCCAACTCGAACCACAGTGAAGATGCTACAATAGCAAACATCACAGGCGGTCAAGCCAAGACCTTAGAACGAATCCAAAGCCACAGCCAGTCCATCTGCAAAATATGATCCCTCTCGGCCAAAGCATAAGGCTTGCCAACCTGTACCTAAGCCGAGAGTTATGTTAGCACGGATAAGGCTAATATCAGATGAAACCGGTTAATATAAAAATAAACTTTATTCATTCATATATAAAGGTTTTACAAAACATTTAACAAACCATCACGCCCAACACCCAAACGATTATACAAGATGCATCAAACGTTTATTTTACAAAGGCAACAAAAACCTACACTGGCGGCCTAATGTTCCTTGCTTCCCGCTACTGGTTTTCTGACTATTGGTTTCCTGCAAAAAAAATTGAGGGGTGAGCGCTAATCGCTCAGTGAGTTATGGCTCCCCTAAGAGTTATGATAATTCCTCACCCAAAACCCAAAAAAACAGATAACATGTATTCACACAAAGTTAGCGTTAGTAAAGGCAATCATGTCGTCACCTTACCATCACCAAAGGCCTTGCGTATTCGATCCTGTCCCTCTTGTGAACATCTATCTCATAGTCACAATGGCACATGAGACAGAATTTCACCAACCCGAATCCCGTCTTTCGACCGCACAGACTCGGCAGGCTCCAACTATCTTTGGTAAACACTTGACTATCCCGTCGGATAGAACTTGGCCCTAGGCTGCAATCCTGTCCTTCTGAGTCTTCCCATTTAGCCGGTCCATTGGCTAAAATGAGGAAAAGAGGTAGGTTCGAACCGCCATCACAACTCATCACCAATCATCACAAAATCCGGCTAAATATTTGTAGAACCTCAAGTGCAAATGAATAACTTAACCAAAAACTACAACAACTCATGCAACTATAATCAAACAAGCAAATAACACATATATCACGCAATCTACCAAGTGAATCCTAGCAAGCAATCACACATAACCATAATTCTCAGTACTTTCGGCTGAACGGTTTATAGACTAGACTTCACTACCACTGATGGATCCTAGCTTTGCCTCCTTACATCTGGTTCGCCATATACCTGAACGCCCTTTCTCTCCTCTCTTTCTTTATCTCATTTCCCTCTCTAGTTCGTTTTTGGTGTGAGTTATTTATAGGGGTTAACTAAGCTACCTAGCACATAGGTCAGTCATCAATATTATCCACCTTTGTTCCTATCATATCCTATCCACTCTTGATCATATCATATCCTATCCACTCATCTATAAAGACAGACTAGCTCACTGGCCAGCTTCGTGCTTATCCCTTCATCTATAAAGACGGAATAGCTCCTTGACCAGCTTCATGCTTATCCCTTCATCTATAAAGATGAAATAGCTCTTTGACCAGCTTCGTGCTTATCCCTTCATCTATAAAGATGAAATAGCTCCTTCGCCAGCTTCGTGCTTATCCCTTCATCTATAAAGATGAAATAGATTATGGTCAGGTTCATAGTTATCCGCTAATATATAAAGATAAAATAACGCTTTGAATCTATAAGGACGAAATAGCCACGAGATAATTCTTGTCCTGGCAGGTCGCTCACTATCTTACTTGTGACCGCCACCAGCCGTCCTCATATTAATATTCAACAAATGGAAGGTCAGTTGGGCTTAGACTATGTACATGGCCAGCTGTTTCATATTTGCAAGAGTTACATGTGTTTGTAGAAAGTAGGAGGAGGACTAAATAACTTAGTATAGTACATTTCCTATATATACCAGTTTTTTTAGTCTACACTACGAAAGAGAAAAAACCAGCTGCTTGCCATTGGTTAAGACCTGCGTCGAGTACTTCATTAGCTGCCTGGTTCCCTCAAAAACCTGCATCTGGAACCTCCTCCCTACACCCTCTACTCCGCTTATAGAACTTGCTAGTTAGCTTAGGTTCCACAAAAAACTGCATCTGAAACCTACTTCCCATTACCTCCACTCCCATTTATCTTATATAGCATACTGATAAGAAGCCTTGTTGTGACCTTGACGACGACAAAGAGTGCACCTATGCCCGCTGAGTTTCCCCTTCTACAGCGAGAAACCAGTCAAAATAGCATGTACAATCTATATTATACTATATAATAAATAGTATTGATGTAATACTCAGGAGAGTGATACACGGTTCAGAGTGGGTGGTTTGATGGAGTCTACGCACTGGCTTTGATGGAGTCAAATTTTTCGATTTTTTGTGTTTTTCTATGCCTTACATGAATGCATGATATGCATGAGACTCAAAGTAAAAAGGAAAAGAAAAACTAAGAAAACAAAACGTAAAGTCCAACCCCAAATCTCTCCCCCCACACATAAATTACACAGTCTCTTGTGTAATGAAAGCAATTAGAGAGAGAAGCACAAAATATAATACAAAACTAAAAAGATGCAATGGTATAAACAGTGGAGAGGATGTGGTACTTGGCTCAGTGGTAGGAGTGGTGGGATGATCCTGAGGTCTGAGGAGACTTGCTAGCTCTCCTCTTGTTTCTCCTCTCATAAACTTTTGTGGAATGCTCTCCTTCTTGAGGTGGTTGTACCCAGCTTAACCATAACTGCTCTGCTTGAGAAGAGTTCCCTTGTTGACCCCATTGCCATGTCTCCTGAACTGAAGAGGGAGTGGGAGTTGGTTCCCAAGCTGATGGTACATGGGTACTTGGCTCATAAGATGAAGCTCTTGGTTGTGCCCATGTCCCCCATTAATCACTTGGCTGTGCATGGAAAGAGTGTCTTCCATGGGGGTTCCAAACAGCTTCCTCCTCTTCAGTTGGATCAGCTTGATGTGCTTGATGTTCTTGGTGAAGTGTGTGCTCATGAGTGTGGCTTTGGTGGGAAGTTCTTGCTGATGTTGCTTTGTCTTTACTGAACTTCCCCCTAACTATTTTCATCAACCCCTTAATGGCTTTGTCTTGCCATTTACACCATTTCTGTAGAGCATTGATGTGCTCATGAGCTACCTTCAAAGAGCCTCCTTGGTTGGGTGATTCATAGGGTTTGAAGTGGAACTGCCTTGAGCTGTAGCTCAGCACTTCTTCTTCTTCAAGCTCATCTTCTTCATAGGTTCTTCCTTGGCCTTCAGCGCCAGCAGTAGCATTCCATTGGTGATCTTCTTCTTCTTCTTCTCCAATCTCTTCAATGTTTCCTTCCTCACTATCTTCTTCTCTCTCTCCAGGGATAGGGCCGCCTGTGTAGAGCTCCTCCTCACTCATATTGAAGCAGATGTTGGTCCTTGTGGTGAAGGAGGTGAGCCTTGGATTAGGGAGAAGCACTCTTACTTGCTCTTGGTGATTATTGAGGAATTGGTAGACATGCTTGTCATGAACACTCTTCTCAAGAAAATGACTTCTCTTCAGATAACCCATATCTATCCAGATAGGATCTAGAGCATCGCCAGCATGTTCCCCAAGATTCATATCACAAGCTATAAGGATAGCTGTCACAACTCCTCCAATGTGAAGCTGTGGATTCCTCTCCCTTTTTCCTTTGTTGATAATCCAGCTATGGTATGTTAGCAGCTGCTCCATCAACAGTCTAACAAGGCATGGGAATCTGCTTGGTGGGTTGGCGCCCATACTGGTATACAGTCCGTTGTAGAGGAAGTTTCTTTCCTTGCCATTTAGGTGTGAGGTTTCCTTCCTTGCAAAAAATGTGTTTGCAAGCACCTTTTGTGCATATCTAACTACAGGATGCTTCAAGTGTTGGTTCCTTGTAATTCCAGCTCTGAATTCCCCAACGCCAATTACTTCCCATAGCCTTGAGTACTGTGATTCATAGATCAAGAACTTCTTTCCTCTTTGAAAATAGGTGCTTAGCCCAGGCGCCTTAGAGAGTTCTTGGAATGTGATTGTGAACCTCTGTTTTCCAAGCTTGAAGGAGATCCATCCATCATGGTCAGGAAGCTCACTCATCTCATAGTTGACCACTTTGAGAGTGGACCCATCATGGTCAGGAAGCTCACTCATCTCATAGTTAACCACTTTGATAGTGGAGAGGAACTGGTGAGTGAAGCGCTCATAGGAGGGAAGAGGCTATAACAGCTTTATGAGCCCCATGTTCTCGAAGAGGGAGATGCAGTCTTCGTAGATCCCCAGCTCCTTCATTGTGGTGGAGATTGGGTACCTTGTTGGCTTGAAGGTGCATCGACCGAACCCCTCCATGAGCTCCCTAGCACTGTGCTTCCTGGATGGAATATCTTCATCAGCAGCTTTTCCCTTGCCTCTCTGCTTGGCGCATTTCTCTCCAGCCAGTCTCTTTCCAGCGGCTTTGGATGAAGTCTCAGCTGCAACACCTTTTCCCTTGTCCTTGGTCGCTCTTGGTGAGTTAGTTGCTCCTTCCTGAGGTGCTTTTCCGTTTTTCCCAGCAGCTATGTTTGTTCTTCCCATGGTACCTGTAAAAGCAAAGCTTGAAAACAAGGTAAGTGAAATAACAAAAGCTGAAGAACCTAATAACTGATTGCTTTAAAAGAGAACTCTCTAGGCTAATAAAAGTCTAACAAGTCTTAACAACAAGATTAATCTTCTACAGAGCAAGAGGAAATCAAAAGCTAGCAGTTAGATAAGCTAGAATGCACAAAAGATAAATAGTTATGCATGAGAATCTAGCAAATGGTTCTTAGGCAAAAAGAGATGATGATCTTGCAAAGGAATGAAAATAAGCAAGTAATGAGATAAATGAACATTAAGCAAAGCTTCAACATCTAACTTGCTTATCCTAAACAATTCCACATTACAAACTCAATGCACAGGACTTAAAACCAATCAACACTTGCTCTTAAAAACATGGACTAAGCAATTATGAACACATGCAGAGTTTAAGAGCAAAGGAATGATAGTTTAGGAAGCAAACCTTTTTGGAACCTCTGAGCACTTAGAGAAGGCAGTAAAAGAGAGAGAGGACTAGTAGTTTCGTGCTTTGGGTGATAAGAGGAGTGAGCTGAAGTGTGAAGAGAAGTGAAGAAGTTGTTGGTTTAAATAGAGAGAAGTAGAGGGAACCAAAGGAATCAATGGTTGGTGAGGGAACCAAAGGAATCAAAAGAGTTGTGGACAAAAACAAAAGTGCTCAGATGCTATGAAAGAGGTCAGGAAGAATCCAATGTTAAAATTTAAACTCCCTTGGCTCCAAACCGAATGAGGGAAAAAAAAAATTTCAAAGTTGAAGTACTTACCTCGGGTGGAACATCGGTCACAAATGACTGTTGTTACTGACCAAAAAGCCAGTATCGGTCATAGGTGATCGATGTTAGTGACCGATGTGCTTCTTGAGGACAACATCGGTCATCACATGATCGATGTACTCGACCGAAATCCATCCGGCGTGTTTATGTCGGTCTGTGTATGACCGATGTTAGTGACCGATATGTTTCCTGAGAATCACATCGATCACTAACTAATCGATACACTTGACCGAAATTCATCCGGTGGGTTTACATCGATCAAGCTTGACCGATGTGGATGACCGAAACATGTCCCTCTTTCAAACTTCCTTCCACATCGATCACAAGTGACTGATGTGTTGACTGGTGTAATCTGGCTCCGCTGACATCGATCAAACATGACCGAAATTCATGACCGAAAAGTGTGTATCGGTCTTGTTATGACCAATACAGTTGATCGATGTCAGCCAGAAAATACCTGTTCTTTGTCCCTTTCAGACTTTCTCAACCCGCAATTCGAACTCCGGTTTATATACACTATAACAAAGCATAAAAGATAAACTAGAAAGCATAATATATACAAAAGGATACCATGGGACTACCTTCCAAGTGTGCTTGTTTAAAGTCATTAAGCTTGACTTTGTTTACCTCTTTAGTTGAGGTGAGGAGAAGGAGTCTTGGAACTCCGTGGTGTCATCTTGCTTCTCTTGACCTTGGTGGTGACTCCATTCACCTTGACCTTGGCAAAAGGTGTAGTAATCCCCTCTTGCTGAAGCTTGAAGCAGAACTCTCCCTTCTTAGAGACACTTGGTTGCAAAACCACTTCTCCCTTGTTAGTAACCAGCTTAACATCATTTATATTCTTGTAACCAACCACCTCAAGGACCTCCTTTTCGGTGGTGTCTTCAAACAACTCGACCAAGCAGCAGCCATCAAAACTCTCTCCTTGGTAGCCTTCAAACTCTGGCCAATACTTACCAAGCTGCTTCAGCTTCTTGATGTCCATTGAGAAGGCTTGCTCATTCTCCAGTTTATTCCCCTTGGAGTCAAACCTTATAACCTTCTTCTTGGTCAGTTTCAGCTCAATTGTGCATTCCTTGGCATCAAACACTGCTCCAGCTGAGGCCAGGCAAGGTCTTCCTAGAATGATAGCATTCTTTATATGGCCTTCCACTACAAGCACCAGAAAATCAGTGGGGATGGTTACCCCTTCAATCATCATTGGTACATCTTTGAGACTCCCAAGATGTTTCTTCACTGTCCCATCAGCTATAGTAAGGGACACATTACTCTCCTGAAGTTGAGTGTAGCCAAGAGCTTTAGCAGTAGAGGATGGAAGAAGGTTGATACTTGCTCCAAGGTCATAAAGACAGCTTTTGAAAATCTGCCCCTTAAGCTCACATGGGAGAGTAAAACATCCTGGATCTCCAAGTTTCTTGATAGTGAGCTCCTTAACCTCAGGTGTTCCAGCCATCACCCTTAGCTTCTCAAGTTCTTCGTGGCCATTCAAACCTCTCAATTCCATCTGAGCAGCATATAGGGTTTCCTATTTCTGAATTAGCTGTTCCTTGAACCTTCCTGGAAAAGGGATGGTTGGTTGATAGACAGGGAGAGTAGCAGTTTTAGGTTTCTCCTTATCATCAGCAGCTTCCACCAAGTAGTCCTTTGTGTTATCAACAACTTCATGTGGCGCCCACCACTCTTCATCATCTCAGTTTTCCCCATCTCCAAAGGGTCTTTCTTCTACAGATTCAGTGTCCTCAGTGAACAAGTAGAGGAACTCTTCAATGATAGCTTCCTCTTCAGCTGAGAAGCTTTCTTCTTCTATGACAATAGCATTGCAGAACTCCTTTGGGTTAGTTTCTGGTTTTCCAGGAAAGTGTCCTTGAGGCTTGGGACCAGCTATGCCTTTGTTGTTCTCCAGTGTTTTGACTCTTGCAGCCAATCCATCAAACTTGTTGGTGAGATCTTCATGCACTGAATCAATTTTGTTGTGGACCTCTGCAAACTTCTTGTTCATTTCCAAGGTTGTGGTGACTTGAGTGTTGATCATTTGTTGCATGAGGTTCTTGAGTTCAGTGTCTTGAGGGCTAGAGGAAGCTTGTCCTTGAGCTTGGGCATTGAATCCTGGAGGGTTGTAAGGTGCTCTAGGCTGGTAGTTGTTGTTCCTCTGCTGAAAACCTTGATTGTTGTAGGGAACAAAAGGTCTTGGAGCAGCTTGTTGTTGCTGTTGAGGGTAAACCTGATTTTGTGGGTTGGCAACATTGTTGCTCCTGTAAGACAAGTTGGGGTTTGGTCTGTAGTTTCCATAGTTGTTGTAACCACCTTGGTTCCCCAAATAGTTCATCTCCTCAACTTGGCATTGTTCCTGATCATCAAGCTGAACCATGTCTCCCACAAAGTGAACCTCTTTCTTTTCCCTTAGCAACAGGTCTAGCTTCTTATGTAGAAACTTGATTTCTTTCCTGCTAGACTCTAACTCATCCTTTGCACTCCTTGGTGCTCTGTCAAACTCCTCATTGTAGTTTCCATCAGACTGTGCCAAGTTCTCATTTGATGCAGTGTCCAGAAGCATTCTTATCTTAGGCAAGGCTCCTCTGTAGAGAGTGGATAGCAAAGAGGCTTGTGAGAAGCCATGATGAGGGCATTGCAGTGTGTAGCCCTTGAATCTCTCCCAGGCTTCTCCAAAGCTTTCATTGTTTTTTTGTGCAAACCCTGAAATCTCATTCCTTATTCTAGCAGTTCTTGAAGTAGAGAAGAACTTTGCCAAAAAGTTTTTCTTGCACTCATCCCAGCTGGTGATACTTCCTTGGGACAGGTTCTTCTCCCATTATTGTGCTTTGTCTCCAAGGGAAAAAGGAAACAACCTGGGCTTGAAGCCATCTTCACTCACTCCATTTATCTTTGTTAGTGAGCACAGCCTATCAAAATTATCCAGATGATCTAGAGGGTCTTCAAGTGGTAACCCATGGAATTTTCTGCTCTGAACCATTGAAATCAATCCAGACTTGATTTTAAAGTTGTTGTTTTGGACAGCTGGTGGAATGATACCTGTCCTGTTGTTGTAGGCATTTGGTGCATCGCCAGCGCCAATGGGTCTAGCTGCTCTTGGAGCTTATGCAGTGCCTCTTGGTCCTTGCTCACCCTGTAAGCCTTTAACACCTTGATGTCCTTGTATACCCTGAGCGCCTGCAGCTCCTTGAGGGCCCTGGAATCTGATGTCATCCATGACTTGTTTCTGATTGTTCATCCCAAGTCTTTGCAGGTGTTGCTGTCTTTCTTGCTGTCTCCTTGCTCTCTTTCCTCTATCCAGCAGATTGATGTTGTCTATGAAGTCCACAAGATTGCTTGAACCTCAGGATCTCAAGTTCATATACCTGAAAGACAGAAATGACAGTCAAAGAGAATTAGTAACCAAAGAAAACTAAAAGCTTGATCTTAAAGATTCTACAAACTCTAGTGATTCAAACATCAATCCCAAATGGCAACGGCGCCAAATTGATACAAGGGTTTTTGCACCTCTTATGTCAATCACCCATTGTACTAGTCATTGTAGCATTGGGTTTTAATGTCAATCCAATTGGGTTTAGTTGAAAACAGAAGAGTCAAGAGTGAAATCTCTAAGTCAAGCAAGCAGGAAAAGGTTTTTGTTGCCTAAGAAACTGTTCTAACATCCTAATGTGGTCAATCAACAAAGAAAGTGAAAACAAAAGCAAACTAAGCAGATTTAAGCAAGAAAAACAGAGCAAAACAGAGCAAATCCGAAATTCAAATAAGAGAAAAGCAAGTTCCTAGATGTGGTTATTGACTTTGGGGAATTTAGACATTAACTAAAGCTGTTTCAAACTACACTGATCAAGCAAATAAGCAAGCAATGGTGATTCCTAGACATAGAGTTCACAATCAAGCAAGCTAGATCCAATCTCTTGGCAAATAGCCCTTTGCTAAACATCTTAACAAGAACTAACTCTCATTAGTGCTAAAACATCAAGCAAGCAATACTAAACAACTCTATTCAAGTCAAAATGCTCCTCAAACAGTCAATCTCTTGAGCCAAGGCCAGCAAATCCTCTATTAAACAAGATCAGCATTTTATCAAACACTTGGTGGGCATAAGAGAAAGCTAACAACCTAGATAAGTGTGATCAAGACAAATCTAGCATTAATAACAGATTAATAGAGAGGAACCCATAAACTGAAGCACTAAACAAGCCCTAATCAAGTCTTAAATTCTCCTAATCTACCACATCTAGAAACTCTAAGCAAACTACTCACTCATACTCATGTTTAACACCAAATCACAAAGGGAAAGGATGTAAATCATTATTATAAGAGAGAATAAAGAAAGATTAAAGGCAAATACTCAAATATATTAAATAAAGCAAATGATTTGTCTTACAAACTTAAAGAAAATGGTTAAGAACAGTAAATTGACAAGACTTGGCGAAAATCTGGAAAAGGGGGCTATTTATAGCCTAGAGAAAGAAGCTCTAGAGTAATGGCAAAAGTGTAAATAAAAACAGGTTCGGACTGGGTTTACATCGCTCAGTTACAGCAGTCATTTGTGGTCGATGTAAATCCCATCGGTCTGGCAGTGATCGATGTTGGTGACCAAAATTCATCCGTTGTGTTTATGTCGATCACTCCTGACCGATGCTGGTGATCGATGTGCTTGCATCGGTCACCCCATGACCGATGCTGGTGACCGAAAATCTGGTATCGGTCACCCCTTTACCGATGTTCACCGTGCCATGACCGAAAACCTTTGTAGAGATTGTCTGCTTTGATCCTTCTTGCTCCCTTTGATCCAGCTAGCATCCTGAATCATCCCCAAAGCTCCTCCAAGCTCCTTTTAGCTCCAAAAGCACCTAAAAACATCCAAAATACAAGAGAAATGCAAAGTATATCCTAAATGCAACCTAAGTCTAAAAGGAGAAGAAAATGGGGTAAAAACTAAGGGAAAACATGCAAAAGAGAACCAAAAAATGTACTAAATGCAGTCATAAATGGTGTAAATACAAGAGATATCAACACCCCCACACTTGCCTTTTGCTTGTCCTCAAGCAATTAAGAACAAATGGGAGAGTGAGGTTTGAAAGTGGGCATTCAGATTCCAAAAGTGCATAGGTAAAGAGATGGTATCAATGCTTAAGTGCCTAGTTGAAGGATGCAAACATAATCAGCTATACTTTAAAGAATCTAGCCATGCTCTACGATATCTTCCACACAACACCGAAAATACAATGTTTCATCAATGAACAAATTTATAGCGTTTTCCGTTTAATTAATACAAAAGTATCTTCATTACAGAATTAGCTTTGATTAGTTTTTATATTTTTAATTTGATATGGCTATATTTTTTATATTAAGGTCTAATATATCAGCTTACCCTTATTAATTCTAAATTTAACTTTTTAAAAATAATTTGAAAATTAATTTAATGATGACACACTTAAGTAAAATTGGCTTCCAAATATATTTTTTTAATATATGTTAGATGTTTCAAAATCAGTAACTGCCTCTATTTGTGATTGCAGTTAAAAAAGTGCCCTTAGATGTTGTAAATTCACTGATTTATAAAACAAGCTCTCTTTCTCTCTCTCTCTCTCTTCTCTCTCTCGTATCTTTCAGAGGGAGAGAGTGTTTTTTTTGTTTTCCGTTTTGTAAGTTTTCTGATCTTCCAATAATAAACTTCGGTTCTTCCGGATCTTTGTTTAGGTGTTTGTTTCCATTTATTGGAAATTTTGTTATGAAATACCATCTTGCATGTGTTATGTTGAATTCCAGAAGCTTTTAATTAGTCTCTCTTTTTCATTAGTTATGCTTGATTTCTTTCTTTCCGGAGATTCATTATCTTTGTCAACTGTTAATGGCAGAATCTCTATGTGGAAGTTCTAAATCAAGCTTGCGGCGTTTGAATTGGAAGAGATGGACTGGAGTAGGTAGAGCTGCCGTCTCCTGGAGTAAAGTATTTTGGAGCTGTCCTGCAAATTCTATGTTTCCACTTTTCCGTCGAGTGTCTGCGCATCACTTCTGGTGAAAGTGTTGAGCTGATTAATTAGCTTCCGGCGATTAGATATAAGAGGAAATAGCAGTTTTCTGGAAACTATCAGTGGTGGTTGAAACCGGCGGTGGTAGTGGTTCTACAATAGTTCTTCTTGTCGGCAAACACGTGTATTTTCTCTGCTTTGATTTGCTTCCACATTGTGTACACTGTGTTATTAGGTTTCCGGATTATTTTTGGTCACAAAGCGAGATGTTGTAACACAGAGATTGGCCTCTTCTATCAATCTCCTCATTTTCATAAAAACAACAATATCGTGGTCATCTGTTATGTATTGGGGGTTCTGATCCGTTACCATCATCAAGCTCCAACCACTCTGGATACTGGTAATATAGTTTTACAGATATGTTTGGCACCGTTGATATATCATGGTTTTTATGGTTTTTCACAATGGTATAAGTCCTTTTTATTGAGTCTTTTTGGTCTTTTTGGTCTTTTTAGTGTCCTAGTAGAGTCTTTGCAGGTTATAGCATGACTGGAGCATAAATGAAGGTTTTGGAGGTTTTTGGATCATTGCAAGAATCAACCCTGAAGTTAGCAACTCATAAGGCGTTACATTGTACCGGTGACGATCGTCACCACTTATGTGTGACGCTCGTCACCCACCCCTCGAGGAAGCATCACGACTAATTAAAAGATCGAGGAAGAGTTGCAGTTTTGGCCCAGAAGTTTCATTAATTATAAAAAGGCCCCAATTTGTTTTTAACTTGTATATTAGGTTTTTCAGCCACTTTTTATCTTGTATCTTACTTTCTAGAGAGACAAAGAGAGAGATTTGTACCAGAGCTTTTGGAGAGACAAATCAGACTCCTTCAGAGCAGTTTTCGAACTCATTTATCTCTATTTATTATTTCTTTTATGCAATCTATTTTATTCATGATGTTTTCTCAAATCACAATGTCTGAGTAGTTTGTTAGTTAGGTTTTGGGTTTTTCAAAAGATATGAATTGTAAGAATTGAATTACTGTTGGGATTAATCTGTTAGTTCTTCATCTAGATTTGTGTTTATTGCTTATTCTAGCTTCGCGACTTAGAATCTAATATTAGGTTGATTAATATATGTGAAAGTATTGTTAATTGCCTGAACTAATCTTAGATGAGCACAATTAATATCTGCAAAGAGATTTGATTTTAGGAATTTTGTGAATAGATCAAACCTGACTTTATTGCTTGTCTGAATTATTTGAATTTGAAAAAAGATTTTGATTTCTAGGATTTAGACATAGATGATCTCTGCAATGAGAGTTGATTTTTTTTCAATTGTGTTTCGAGTTCTAGAACGGTGCTTAATAATTATTCCGACAGTTTTCATTTTGCAATTTCAACCTGTAAATTTCCCAAAGCCTAGCATTTTATCTTCTTGATTTTAAAACCCTTAAATGGACCATCTGCTGCTTTTTTTAGTTTATTTGCATTATTTTTATTCAATTCTTTTAGCTTAATTAGAATCTAGAATCTGTTGTGTGGCTTCTTTAAGTCTCTTGGGATTTCGATACTCTTTATACTACATATGCTTTGCTGTGCACTTGCAGTAGTTTTATTTAGGTTAAACTTTAAGCCTATCAACCGTGAACTGAAGTTTGTCATTCACTTCGGTAACCAACTCCATGTGCATCATTCCTGTCCGTAGTTGCAGGTACGTAATCGCATTGGTTGGACCCGTTTCAAACACCCACCTCTGAGCAGGATCGCTGACCCAATTCTCCAAATGAAATGAACTGTATCCTGATCATCCATATGTAAAACAGAGACATTCACATGAGGTACAGTACAATGGAGGAGAATGGTATGAACCAGATCTACAAATTAATCTATAATACAGTATCTCGAAATCATTTTATATTTTTCTATCCCAATCAATGCATAGTATGTTAGGTGAGAAAGACAGAAAGAGATTGATGAACAGACAGTTATACATCTGGTGATCTGTTCTCTGTATTTACTATCCAACTGCCTCAGCTACGCTCATTCTATAGGTTAAAGACAGTATCCACTGGATTTACAATAATGGTTCTGCTTTTATTAAGGATGAGAAAGTCTCTTGTCCACACAAATTAGGGTAAGCTGACATAAATTATAATTTATTAGTGGATAATGACTAGATTAATGAATCTAAAATATCTTCCACACAACACCAAAAATACAATGTTTCATCAATGAACAAATTTATAGAGTTTTCTGTTTAATTAATACAAAAGTATCTTCATTACAAAAATTAGCTTTGATTAGTTTTTATATTTTTAATTTGATTTGGCTATATTTTTTATATTGAGGTCTAATATATCAGCTTACCCTCATTAATTCTAAATTTATTTTTTTTTAAATAATTTAAAAATTAATTTAATGATGACACACGTAAGTAAAATTGGCTTCCAAATATATATTTTTTAATATATGTTAGATGTTTCAAAATCAGCAAATGCCTCTATTTGTAATTGCAGTTAAAAAAGTGCCCTTAGATGTTACAAATTCACTGATTTATTAAACAAGCTCTGTCTCTCTCTCTCGTATCTTTCAAAAGGAGAGAGCGATTTTTTTTTGTTTTCCGTTTTGTAAGTTTCCGATCTTCGGATAATAAACTCCGGTTCTTCCGGATCTTTGTTTAGGTGTGTGTTTCCATTTATCGGAAATTTTGTTATGAAATACCATCTTGCATGTGTTATGTTGAATTCCTGAAGCTTTTAATTAGTCTCTTTTTTTCATTAGTTATGCTTGATTTCTTTCTTTCCGGAGATTCATTATCTTTGTCAACTGTTAATGGCAGAGTCTCTATGTAGAAGTTCTAAATCAAGCTTTCGGCGTTTGAATTGGAAGAGATGGACTGGAGTAGGTAGAGCTTTCGTCCCTGGAGCAAAGTATTTTGGAGCTGTCCCGCAAATTCTGCGTTTCCACTTTTTCGTCGAGTGTCTGCGCATCACTTCTGGTGAAAGTGTTGAGCTGATTAATTAGCTTCCGGCGATTAGATATAAGAGGAAATAGCAGTTTTCTGGAAACTGTCAGTGGTGGCTGAAACCGGTGGTGGTAGTGGTTCTATAATAGTTCTTCTTGTCGGCAAACACGTGATTTTCTTTGTTTTGATTTGCTTCCACATTGTGTACACTGTGTTATTAGGTTTCAGGATTATTTTTGGGTCACAAAGCGAGATGTTGTAATGCAGAGATTGACCTCCTCTATTAATCTCCTCATTTTCATAAAAACAACAATATCGTGGTCATATGTTATGTATTGGGGGTTCTGATCCGTTACCATCATCAAGCTCCAACCACTCTTGATACTGGTAACATAGTTTTACAGATATGTTTGGCACCGTTGATATATCATGGTTTTATGGTTTTTCACCATGGTATAAGTCCTTTTTATAGTGTCTTTTTGGTCTTTTTGGTCTTTTTAGTGTTCTAGTAGAGTCTTTGCAGGTTATAGCATGACTGGAGCATAATTGGAAGTTTTGGGGCTTTTTGGATCATTGCAAGAATCAACCCCGAAGTTAGCAACTCAGAAGGCGTTACATTGTACTGGTGACGCTCATCACCCACCTCTGGAGGAAGCATCGCGACTAATTAAAAGATTGAGGTTGCAATTTTGGCCCAGAAGTTTTCTTAATTACAAAAAGTCCCCAATTCGTTTTTAGCTGGTATATTAGGTTTTTCAGCCACTTTTTATCTTGTATCTTATTTTCTAGAGAGACAAAGAGAGAGATTTGTACCAGAGCTTTTGGAGAGACCAATCAGTCTCCTTCAGAGCAGATTTTGAACTCCTTTATCTCTATTTTTTATTTCTTTTATGCAATATATTTTATTCATGATGTTTTCTCAATTCACCATGTCTGAGTAGTTTGTTAGTTAGGTTTTGGATTTTTCAAAGGATATGAATTTTTAGAATTGAATTACTGTTGGGATTAATCTGTTAGTTCTTCATCTAGATTTGTGTTTATTGCTTATTCTAGCTTCGCGACCTAGAATATAATATTAGGTTGATTAATAGATGCGAGAGTATTGTTAATTTCCTGAACTAATCTTAGATGAGCAAAATTACTATCTGCAAAGAGATTTGAGTTTAGGAATTTTGTGAATAGATCAAACCTGACTTTATTGCTTGTCTGAATTATTTGAATTTGCAAAGAGATTTGGAATTCTAGGATTTAGACATAGATGATCTCTGCAATGAGAGTTGATTGCTTTTACAATTGTGTTTCGAGTTCCAGAATGGTGCTTAATAATTATTCCGACAGTTTTCATTCTGAAATTTCAACGTGCAAATTTTCCAAAGCCTAGCATTTTTCCTTCTTGACTTTTAAGCCCTCAAATGGACCATCTGCTGCTTTTTTAGTTTATTTGCATTATTTTTATTCAGTTCTTTTAGCTTAATTCGAATCTAGAATCTGTTGTTTGGCTTCCTTAAGTCTCTTGGGATTTCGATACTCTTTATACTACATTTGCTTTGCTGTGCACTTGCAGTAGTTTTATTTAGGTTAAACTTTAAGCCTATAGACCGTGAACTGAAGTTTGTCCTTCACTTCGGTAACCAACTCCAATTGCGTCATTCCTGTCTGTAGTTGCAGGTACGTAATCGCATTAGTTGGACCAGTTTCAAACACCCACCTCTAAACAGGATCGCTGACCCAATTCTCTGAAACGACATGAACTGCATCATGATCATCCATATGTAAAACAGAGACATTCACATGAGGTACAGTACAATGGAGGAGAATGGTATGAACCAGATCTACAAATTAATCTATAATACAATATCTCGAAATCATTTTATACTTTTCTATCCCAATCAATGCATAGTATGTTAGGTGAGAAAGTCAGAAAGAGATTAATGAACAGACAGTTATACCTCTGGTGATCTGTTCTATGTATTTACTATCCAACTGCCTCAGCTGCGTTCATTCTATAAGTTAAAGATAGTATCCACTGGATTTACAATAATGGTTATGCTTTTATTAAAGATGAGAAAGTCTCTCGTCCACACAAATTAGGATAAGCTGACATAAATTATAATTTATTAGTGGATAATGACTAGATTAGTGAATCTACAATATATTCTACACAACACCAAAAATACAATGTTGCATCAATGAACAAATTTATAATGTTTTTCCGTTTAATTAGTACAAAAATATTTTTATTACAAAAATTAGCTTTGATTAGCTTTTATATTTTTAATTTGATATGATTATATTTTTATATTGAGGTCCAATATATTAATTTACCCTTATTAATTCTAAATTTATTTTTTTTTAAATAATTTGAAAAATAATTTAATAATAACACACGTAAGTAAAATTGACTTCCAAATATATATTTTTTAATATATGTTAGATGTTTCAAAATCAACAAATGCCTCTATTTGTAATTGCAGTTAAAAAAGTGCCCTTAGATATTATAAATTCACTGATTTATTAAACAAGCTCTCTCTTTTCTCTTCGTATCTTTCAGAGGGAGAAAGCGATTTTTTTTTGTTTTTCGTTTTGTAAGTTTTCCGATCTTTGGATAATAAACTCCGGTTCTTCCGGATCTTTGTTTAGGTATTTGTTTCCATTTATCGGAAATTTTGTTATAAAATGCCCGCTTGCATGTGTTATGTTGAATTCCAGAAGCTTTTAATTACTCTTTCTTTTTTATTAGTTATGCTTGATTTTTTTCTTTTCGGAGATTCATTATCTTTGTCAACTGTTAATGGTGGAGTCTCTATGTGGAAGTTCTAAATCAAGCTTTCGGCGTTTGAATTGGAAGAGATGGATTGGAGTAAAGTCTTTTGGAGCGGTCCCGCGAATTCTATGTTTCCACTTTTCCAGCGAGTGTAGGCATCACTTCTAATAAAAGTGTTGAGCTGATTAATTAACTTCCGGCGATTAGATATAAGAGGAAAGAGCAGTTTTCTCGAAAATGACAGTGGCTGAAACCAGCGGTGGTAGTGGTGTTACAATAGTTCTTCTTGTCGGCAAACACGTTTATTTTCTTTGCTTTGATTTGCTTTCACATTGTGTACACTGTGTTATTAGGTTTCCGAATTATTTTTAGGTCAGATAAATTTGTAAACTGCTCTATCTTTAAAGGATTTCAATATAATCAGAAGACAAAAAAAAAATGTTATAAATTCCATTTATCTCTTTTCGAAACCAATAGAACAAGGCAAAATCAAAACTTTTGTTCCTACCTCTGGTGTCTGGAAACCGCTAGAACAAGAAGAAGACATCAAATTTACATTGTAACTCTTATTATATAATGTATTTTAGTCAAACTAACTTGATACGAGGTCGTAAAACTAGAGATTTCGGTGAACCCTTAACAAAATTACGAGGAGATAAGAAATGTTCTTCTTCTTCGTTGGTGGATTAGGGCAACAGGTGAGGCAGGTACTGAAATCCGGTGCCGGAAATTGCATAAGATGCGGCTCTGAAGCGGATTTGGTCGATTACGACAAAGTCTTGAAGCTATTCTTCGTTCCTGTCTGGAAATGGCCAGGGAAAGATCCCCTACTCCACTGTAGAGATTGCAATTTGTTTTTCCCTCAGTCTCTATCACCACCAGTTTCTCTAGCTACGTGCCGTTTCTGCGATCGAGTCGTGGAGCCTGAGTTTCATTTTTGCCCCTTTTGTGGCTCTTCTCTGTGAAATCTTGGTCTGTCCAAAAAAGTTGTACTTAACCTGCAAATTTGATCTCTATCTCTGAAGATGCTACTTTGATGTTATCTTCAAAAACTCTTCATTATAAAATTTTTGTTCTATGCGGTTTCTGACTCTTGTTCTGATGTCTGATATTCAATTTCTCATTCACTGTACACAGGAAAAGTAATGTAACAACAAAATATCACCTTTAGATTTACAACGGATGTTTTCATGTTTATCTAATCAAAAATCAATTGTTTCATCGTCTTCAAGATTGCATCCACCAATTCAAGAATCGTTTACTTGGCTAAGCTTCTCCGCGGCAATAACGAACCAGGTTAACACAACCTAACACATTTCTTGTAAGGTTTGCTGGTGAACTGTAAGCTGCTAAAAACTTCAACGTCGGTGAAACATTGGACTTCTTCATATTAATAGTTAGCCGGAGAAAGGTAATTTATCATCGCCGCGGTCTACCGCGTTCCTCCATAGTCTATACCGAACTCCGAGCTTGTCATAAGCAACTGGTAAGTTCCATATGTTTGCACCATTCAACATCCGTTCTTGCTGTCCTAAAACAAGCCTTAAGTCCTCGTTTAAGACCTGGAAACAGAAGAACAATGATAATTTAGATCATCCCGAAGACAAGAATGAGAAGGTATTAAGATGATCGCGTTCTTGATTTACCTGTTCAGCGAAATGTCTCCAGAGATGTTCCATGAATGGAAGATTCTTCAAGATAGGAGCAAAGTCTAGTGACATACGGTATAAAAGTCTTGTTTTGTTTCTTGAAGAAGGTAAACAAACATGGAGTTGATGAAGATGTGTCGCACACTGCTTAGTGCTCTTTCCTTCTAGTTTCCCTGGTTTTGAGATCCCGATTGTCGATAGCACGATACATGGCGGTTTAAACTCCATATCGATTGGATACGGATCCCAGTATCCTTGGAGGCCTGAGGATGGTGTTAAAAACTTCACCAAGCTGCAAGAACAGAGAAAATGTTTTAAAACAGTCATCTCAGCATTAAACAGTGTTTATGAGAAGTAAAACAAACCTTGGGACACTCCAGCCTTTTGCAAAAGTGGATGTGTGAGTGAATGGAGCATGCGCAAGGTCCAAGAGATTATCTAAAAGCAAGCCGTGTTCCACAGGGAGGTCCATTACAAGCTGAGGTTTTTGTGAAGAAAACAAATAAGAAATTGTTGGATTCATATGATATTTTTGGATTTGGAGCTACCTCTTGAAAATGTAAGAACTAACCTCAGCATGGACTACAAAGCCTGATGGAGGTTGTAAAGAAGGAAGTCTAGGTGAAGGTGGTTCATCGCCGGGCCAGACCCAGATCATACCGTCTTGTTCAAGACAAGGTATCGACTTTATCTTCACATTTAGTAGCTTTGTAGATGGCATCTTCGTACATTTTCCATCGGTTGAGTATTCCCATCCTACAAAATAACATTTAATTACATACAAGAATATGGTTTTAAGCTTGTTATCAACAATGTACAGAGAATGTGTTACTAACCATGGTAAGGACATTGGATACGCCCTTGGTTCACTGAGCCAAGATCAAGAGGACAAGCTCTATGCGCACACGTGTTCCGTACACATCCTGGTTTCCCGTCTTCTCCTCTAAAGATAACCCATGGTTGCTCAAAACAATCAATTGGTACCTTCAAGACATAAACAATATTATTTCATCGAAGTTTGTAAACACAGAGAGACAAATCAAAAGCAAGAGCCTTTATACATACCATTGTGTCATGCTTAAGATCTGCAGTGAAAGCAACGGGATACCAAAAATTCTTCAAGTTTGGACTATAAGGCTGAATCGGACCAGAAACATTCAAACTTTTCCCGCCTATGTTCGTCTTCTCCCTGTCTAAGTCTTGGACGGAGGTTGAAGAAGACGGTTTATCTGATTCCGTTGCAACTCTAACTGGTAACAACCTATCATTAACCAATTCCTCCATGTGAGCTAACTTGTTTAAAGCAGTTGAAACCCTTGCTTCAGAGATATGAACCTGTTTTCGTTTTGACTTAATAGTTAGAAGAAGTTTGAACAATGAACAACTAATTAAAAAAGCTCAAGAGAATAGCATTTTCAAGAACCTGTTGGTGTGCTTTAGCTAGTTCTTCTTGCAATCCATCTAGTTCTTTCTTCACTGTACCGATCGATTTGTACTCACGAGCTAGGGGATTAAGTACATCAACGACCTGACATAAACAATTATTCAAAACATAGCCAACACTAAACATAAGCCACCGATGATGATTAATGGAAAAACCGCCAAATATCGAATCTTGTGCTACAAGAACAAATATTTGAAGACGTGTGAGTAGTGAAAGCTGATCATCCCAATACAATCAGTGAACTATATAACATGCATTCATTCCAAAACTTAGCACCAAAACGCAGACAACACCATTGATGATTAATCGAAAAACCGCCAAATATGCTACAAAACCTAATACAATCAGTGAACTGATAAGCGTTGAAGAAGTTGAATGAAGCAATAGATAGCTATAAGTCTACTCTTTCTAGCCTATGACTGAATGTAGCAGTCTCCCTGGTTTCTCAGCTAAGTTCTTATCATAAACTCAAGAAAGCAACTTCAGGAACCAGATAGAGTTAAACAAGCTCAAAAGAGGTCAATGTAGATGAAACTCTAAGTGAGAAACAAACCTTGTCATGTAAGAGCATGATGGTAAGAAGATCTTGACGAGCACGCCAATCCAAGTATTGAATATCAAATCTAGCAACTTCTAGAGCTTGATTTACATCCAAGAACTTGCCTTTATAAGGAGGAGTTTTCGATCTCGGATCCTCAACATCAAACAAAGGTCCCCATTGACTCTTCTTCTCAACTAATCCACTTTCTTCCCCAAATACAGCAAAAACTCTGAATTCTCCTTTCAGTCCCTAAAAACAGCAACAATCACTCAAAGTTCAAACCTTTTTAATGCCACAATTAAAACCCATATCGAGAAATGGTAATTAGAAATTGATTTCACAATTATCCAGACAAGTCGAAGCAAGGATTCAAGTAAAGTTACCTTCTTTCTGGTGAGTTTAGATGATCTAGTTTTACAAAAGGAGAGAGGGAGAGATAAAGCAGAAGAAGCAAACACGGCGGCGTTCATGGCGTCACCGTAAAGAAATCGGGAAGAAAGAAGACAATAGAAAACAAATTAGAGAAAGGGAATTTATCTGAGATTTTTTTGTTGATAAGAGAAGAGAGTTCTTCGCGATCTGAGCAAGCCTCCGGAAAGATGACACCTGTACAAACGTTGAAATGAAGATGTACATGTGGCAGTACTGTGATCCACATGATGATGAAGAGGGATTTGCCAGCTCGGATTCTCCGAGATATCTTTGTCTATCTTGCTTTGTGAATTGGGAGTGAATTCTTTCTTGCAAGTTATATTTTTTTTGTCATTATCCAACTTTGGTTTTCCATCACTAGTTTCTTTTGGTCGAAAACAGGCTATATTTGTCTTCACAAAAAAGTTTGAACAGAAGATACTTTTGAGGGAAGTCCAGTGACTTTTTTTTTCCCAATTGGTATAGAAGCGTATTACTCTTTTTAATTAATAAAAAAAACATTTGTTTCAAACAAACTTTATTAATGTGATGAAATGTTTAAAAACCAAAAAAAAGACGAGAGACTAATAAACAAAAAAAATATAGAGATGAGAATGTTTTTATAAGAAAATTGCATTTTACAATTATATTAATGTATATATTTTTTAAATCTCAACAAAATCTATTATTATTTGTTTAAAGACTTTTAAATTTCATTTCAAATCTTTTGTTATTTAAAAATATAATTATTATTAATTTTGTAACTCTATTAAAATCTAATGTTATTAGAATATGGTTTATCTACAGTTTTATTTATAAAATTTAATTTTTTTTTAAAAAAATTTTGTCTTCAACAGAATTTCATCTCTTATAATTTATTGAAAAAAAATATACAACACAACATCTTACACCTTTACAAATCAAGGATGGGACAAACCAATAGTATCGTTAAATATAATTGAAGAGATCTAACACTGACTCAAGAGAATGAAATCTTTACGGCAAACAAAACGCATAGTTAGCTAGACCATCGGCTAAACGGTTAGCTTTTCTATACCTGTGACGAATCTGGACTACCCAGTCCTTTAAGAGAAAGCCATGGCACAGGCATGCTAGGAATGACAGTGGATGCGAGTCACTTATCCCTGTCCTAAAAAATCCAACAACTATCTCAGAGTCCACCTCTAACTCCAGCTGAGTAATCTAACGTTCCCAAGCTATATATAAACCGTAATAGACACCCCATAACTCAGCCAACTGTGCCGAGTAGATACAAATATCCAGTGCAAATCCACCAAGCCAATCACCATTTGTATCTCTCAAAACTCCTCCTGCTGTGGCTCGGCCGGGATTACCATGTGACGCTTCATCTGTATTTAATTTCACCCAACTCCCATGTGGCGGGCTCCATGATATCTGCCTTTCTACTCTTGAGGTCACATTTTGATTCCCTTTTACTTTCGTGTGCGCTGCAAAGACTTCATTTGCTAAGTCCTTGAGAAATCATACTCTGTCTTGACATTTACTAGAAACCACAAAGACATTACCGCACCTCCATTTCCATCTTCACCATACTGCCATTGCAAATAAAGTTGACCAAACACTTCCCTGTACCTCTACATTCTCAGCCAGATTCTCATAAATCCACTCAAGCAAAGATTGTTAAAAAAATAGTTGTTGCTTACCCGGGGAACGATTCGGGCCCAATCCCCTGCATTGCAAGACAGTCTCGCAATACATGTAGTATTGTCTCTTCGCCCCCTTTACAAACCTGACATACACCTGAGTCTGATAGATGCCTTCTCTGCCTCTCCATATTAGTCATAATGACCTGGTTCACCACCAACTATAAGAACACCTTTGTTCTTTCTGGCACCACCACCCTCCAAACCCGATGATAAAGACCTTGTAAACACTGTCTCGGGGATGTATTTCTAGTAAGACGAGCATAGGATGACTTCACTGTGAAGTTACCATCCTGAGTTTCGCCCCCGTGATATCCTGTCTTTTGCCCTTGTTACATCATCTAGGACCACCGCCGCAAGTTGCAGTCTAGTAGTCATTGATATGTAAGGCGCTAAGCTTGTAAACTGCCACCCGAACCGTTATTCCATACCTCACCAGTAGTCACCTCCATAAAATCTTATGGTATACTGCTGATTGTAAGTTCTGATAACGAGATATTAAGGAGCCACTTATCCCTCCAAAACCTGATCTGCCTTCCATCCCCAATCACCCAACTTAAACCTGGTAACACCACTTCTCTGAGACCTATTCCCACACGTCTCCACGTGGATGACCAGTGACTCTTTACCGTGATCCATGATGTTTTCGAAGCATGTGAGACTCGGTATTTGCTCCACAAAATTTTTGCCCATAAGCTGTTCTTATCTTGTAGTAGTCGCCATCCCAGCTTTGCGATAAGTGCTTTATTCATATCCTTTGCCAAACGAATTCCCAAACCGCCTTCTCTCTTTGGTAGACAGACTCTCTTCCAAGAGATGAGGTGTTGCTTCCTCTGTTTTGTAGTACTTCCCCAGAGAAAAGATCTCAATGTGCCCTCTAACTTCTTTAGAATCAATGCTGGGAGTATTATTGTGCTCATAGCATGGACTGGTATCAAAGAGAGGACTGATTTTATTTGGGTTATTCTTCCTGCGAGGCTCAAGAAGCGCCATTTCCAACCAGCCAACCAAGAAGACACTTTCTCAAGGACCTCCCCAAATATCTCTTTGTTGATTCTCTTTTGTAGGATAGGCATCCCCAAATACTTTTCCAGCTCTCGATTGGATTGTATCCCACTCGCGTCAATAATCAGCTTTGCCAAATCTCGACTGACATTTGCAGAGAAGAATATTTTTGATTTCTCAAGGCTTACTTTCTGTCATGAAGCCTTGTAAAACCTCTTGAGCACTGTCCTAATAACTCGGACTTGAGATACTGATGCTTCTGCAAAGAGGATGAGGTCATCTGCAAAACATATATGGGATAGCATAGGACCTCCGTGATACAGAGAGTTTTTGAGGCTCTTGAATGTTTCAATCACCCTAACACTTGTACTAGTCAGTTGTAGTGTAGTATGGGTTTTATGTCAATCCAATGGGAGGAGTTGAAAACAGAAGAGTTGAGAGTAAAATCTCTAAGTCAAGCAAGCAGAGAATTGGTTTTGTTGCCTAAGCAACAGTTCTAGCAACCTAAATGAAACAAGCAACAAAAGAAGTGAAAACAAAGGCAATTTAAGCAGTTCTAAGCAAGAAAAACAGAGTAAAATAGAGCAAAACAGAGCAAATCCGAGATTCAAATAAGAGAAAGACAAGTCTCTAGATGTGGTTATTGACTTTGGGGAATTTCAGGCATTAACTAAGGCTGTTTCAAACTACATTGATCAAGCAAGCAAGCAAGCAATGGTGATTCCTAGACATAGAGTTCACACTTAAGCTAGTTAGATCCAATCTCTTGGCAAATAACCCTTTGCTAAATATTCTAACAAGAACTAACTCTCATTAGTGCTAAAACATCAAGCAAGCATGATTAAACAACTCTATTCAAGTCAAAATGCTCCTCAAACAGTCAATCTCTTGAGCCAAGGCCAGCAAATCCTCTATTAAACATGATCAGCATTTCATCAAACACTTGGTGGGCATAAGAGAAAGCTAACAACTTAGACAAGTTTGATCAAGACTAATCTAGCATGAATAACAGATTAATAGAGAGGAACTCATAAAATAAAGAACATAACAAGCCTTAACCAAGCCTTAAATTCCCCTAATCTACCACATCTAGAAACCCTAAGATAACTACTCACTCATAATCATGTTTAACACCAAATCACAAAGGAAAATGATGCTAATCATGATTAAAGGAAAGATTAAAGAAAGATTAAAGCAAATACTTGATTATATTAAACAAAGCAAAGAAATTGTCTTACAAACTTAAAAGAAAAGCTCAAGAACAGTATTTTGACATGACTTCTTGAAATCTGGAAAAAGAGGCTATTTATAGCCTAGAAAGAAAAACCCTAGAGTAATGGCAAAGTTGTAATTAAAAACAGGTTCGGGCTGGGTCAGTATCGGTCAGTCGTGTCGATCTCAAGTGACCGAAATGGGTCCCTATCGGTCTTCAGTGATCGACACAAATGACCGAAATTAATCCGATGCATTTGTGTCGATCACACTTGACCGATACTGGTGACCGAAATGCTCCGTATCGGTCACTCTTGACCGAAACTCTCCGTGCTCTGACCGAAAACTTCTGCAGAGATCTTCTGCTGCGATCCTTCTTGCTCCCTTTTGCCCAGCTAGCATCTTGCATCATTCCCAAAACTCCTCCAAGCTCCTTTAAGCTCCAAAAGCACCTAAAAACATCCAAAATGCAAAGAAAATGCAAACTATACTCTAAATGCAACCTAAGTCTAAAAGGAGCAGAAAATGAGACAAAAGCAAAGGGAAAACATGCAAAAGAGGATCAAAATATGTACTAAATGCAGCCCTAAATGGTGTAAATACAAGGGATATCAACACTCCCACACTTGCCTTTTGCTTGTCCTCAAGCAATCAAGAACAAATGGGAGAGTGAGGTTTGAAAGTGGGCATTCAGATTCTAAAAGTGCAAAGGTAAAGAGATGGTTTTAGTGCTTAAGTGCCTAGTTGTAAGATGCAAACATAATCAGCTGTACTTTAAAGAACCTAGCCATGCTCATCATGTTTCAAAATGATCTCAAATCTCAACTTAGGCAAATGCTCAAATCAATCAACTCTTTAACATTTAATTAAATTCAGAACATGAATCATGCTTATGCAAATCAAGTGAAGACATTTGGTTGAAAAGGGTAAGGTTATGAGATAAGAATGATCTCATTTAAGCACAAGGGTTCAAAAACATAAAGGATCACTCAATGAAATGACTTCATCTTAGGCAAAATGCTAAAGGTAAAAGCACACTTATGCATGCAGTTCAAAGCTCTCTTCTACCCTTACTTCTTAAAGATGAGTCCTAAGCATTTCTAAACCCAAGAGTGAACCCTCTAAGTCTACCCTTTCCTAAACTCTACCCTTTACCCATCTTCATGGCTGGGGAAACTTCTTCTTTTGCTTGTTTGGTTGCCTTTTTTTAGTTGGGACTTGCTCTTCTTTGTTGTGTTGGCACCTTCATCACCTTTGCTGGATTGCTTCTTGGTCAGATTTTTCTTCTTTTGGACCCTTTTGAGCATTGTTGTTGGCGCCAATCCTTCTTTTTAAACTTAGAGCTTTTATTCCTTTTACTTAACCACGATACTAGACTGTTTCCCCTCTTTCTACCATTTCAGATCTTTTTCCTTTCTTTCAAAACATAAAAACATTAAGCTCAAACCACCCAACTCTACTCTTTTAGACCCCAAAACTCCTATCCTAGAATCAAGCTCAAAATGCAAGCTGATATCTACAAGAGAGCTAATCATTGCCAGCCTTATTCCTAACACTTTTTGCCAAGACAAAATCGAAAATGCAATGCAAAGGCCTCACAGCTCTCACAATAGTGTTTAGGTTCAAAAGGAGGTTTTGGTTAAGGGTGAGGATGTAACTGTCCCATAATTATGAGGATCAGCTATTTGGATCAACAAGAGTGGTAGAAAGGAGAAAGATGATCCAAATATGTATATGGTAGCCATGAATTCACTTTTCAATGCATGAGACATGATAATTAAAATTCCAAATAAAAGTTCAAGTTGATAGAGTTGATTTTCAGAGAACAAATGCTTTCAGAATGAGATGAGAAGACCAAATCTAGCAATCTAAGCATGGTTCAGCCTTAACATCTAGCAATCAAATGATGCATCAAACAACTAACACTTAAAAACTGAAATCATCTCTAGACACTAAGCACTTTACAAGGAAAATTCATCATAATGCCCTATGCAAATGCAATGCAACATACATGTCAACACTAGACTCAATCCTAGAAGAATGAAATGCAACTACATGCTCTCTTTTGGTTTGCAAAAATGCAAAAATTTACAAATTTTTTGATTTTTTGTGTTTTTCTATGCCTTACATGTATGCATGATATGCATGAGACTCAAAGTGAAAAGAAAAAGAAAAACTAAGAAAACAGAAAACAAAGTCAAACCCCAAATTTCTCCCCCACACTTAAATTACACAGTCCCTTGTGTAATGAAAGCAATGGAAGAGAGAAGCAACAAAATATATTACAAAAATAAAAAGATGCAATGGTATAGAACAATGGAAGGGATGTGGTACTTGGTTCAATGGTAGGAGTTGTGGGATTATCCTTAGGTTTGTGGAGACTTGCTAGCTCTCCTCTTCCTTCTCTCATAGACCTTAGTCGAATGCTCTGCTTCTGGAGTTGGTTGAACCCAGCTTGACCATAGCTGTTCAGTTTGTGAAGAAGTCCCTTATGTGCCCCATTGCCATGTATCCTGAGCTTCAGAGGGGTTGGGGATTGGCGCCTCCCAAGCTGATGGAACATGGGCTCTTGGCTCATAAGATGAAGCCCTTGGTTGTGCCCATGTACCCCATTGGTCACTTGGTTGAGCATGGAATGAGTGTCTTCCATGGGGGTTCCATACAGCTTCCTCCTCTTCAGTTGGCATGGGTTAAGTTGCTCTTCATGTTGAGAGTTGAGCTCTTGGGTGTGGCTGTGGTGGGAAGTTTTTGCTGATGTAGCCTTGTTCTTCCTGAACTTCCCCTTCACCATCTTCATAAGCCCTTTGATGGCTTTGTCCTGCCACTTGCACCACTTCTGTAGTGTGTTAATGTGCTAATGAGCTGCTCTCAAAGAGCTTCCTTGGTTGGGAGCTTCATAGGGCTGGAAGTGGAACTGCCTTGAGCTGTAGTTCAACACTTCTTCTTCTTCAAGCTCATCTTCTTCATGGGTTCTTCCTTGGCCTTCAGCGCCAGCAGTAGCATTGCATTCTTCTTCTTCTTCTTCTTCTCTGATCTCTTCAGTGTGCTCCTCTTCTTCATCACTGGCTTCTTTTTTTCTACTGTAGGAATAGGGCCGCCTGTGTAGAGCTCCTCAGTGCTTGGGTTGAAGCTGATGTTTCCTTTTCTGAAGAAGGATGTAAGCTTTGGATTGGGGAGGAGGAATTTTGCTGGTGTGTCAAAGCCTGTGATGAAGTTGTACACATGCTTTCCACCAATGGTTCTTTCAAGGTAGTGGCTTCTCTTGAGGTAATCAATGTCAATCCATAGTGGCTCAAGTGCATCACCTTCATGTTTGTCAAGGTCTACTCCACTAGCTTGTAGAACTGCTGTCACAACTCCCCCAACGTACACTTGAGGGCTCTTCTCCTTCTCTGTCTTACTCAAAACCCAGCTCTGATAGGATAGGAGCTGCTCCATCAACATAGCCACATAGCAGGGGTTGCTTCTCGGTGCTCTGAGAGGTTCCCCATACTCATCGCTTCCCAACACCTCATACAGTCCTTGGTATACCAGATCTGTCGCCCTTCCTGTGAGATATGTCGTCTCCTTCCTTGCAAAGAGTGTATTCGCAAGTGCTTTGTGGACATATCTCACGGCTGGATGCCTTAGGTGCTGGTTCCTTGATCTTCCAGGAGTGTATTGCCCAACCCCAATGATACCCCACAGCCTGGTGTGCTGCCTACTTGGGATTTCGAACCTGCTCAGCTTGGTGTGGTGGGACTTCAGCTCTAAATCCTTGGCGATCTCTGTGAATGTTGAGGAGAACTCTTCCTTGCCAATCCTAAAAGAGATCCATCCATCGCCATTAGGGAGCTCACTGTCTTCATACCAAACCACTTTGAGTGTGGAGAGGAATTGGTAAGTGAGCTGTTGGTAAGATGGGAGTGGCATCTCCATGAAAGCTCCAAGACCCATGCGCTCAAATGTGGCTTTGCAGTCAGTATAGAGTCCAAGCGCCTTCATTGTGGAAGTGCATGGATATCTTGTTGGCTTGAAAGTGCGCTGGTTGAAAGCCTTCATGAGTTCTTTAGCAGCACTGCCCTTGTTTTGTTCATCTTCTCCCTCATTCCCAACCGGTCTCTTCCCAGCGGCTTTGGAGGATTGCTCATCAGCCTTGCCTTTTCCTTTATCTTTCTGTGTTCTTGGTTGGGTTGGTGCTTCCTGAGATGCTTTTCCGTTTTTCCCAGCAGCTATTTTTGTTCTTCCCATGGTACCTTCAAAATCAAAGCTTGAAAACAAGGTAAGTGGAAGAATAAAAGCTGAAGAACCAAATAGCTGAAAGCTTTGAAATGACAAACTCTTTAATGCTAATGAAAAGTCTAACAAGTCCTAACAACAAGCTAAAACTTATTCAAAGCAAGAAGGGATCAAAAGCTAGCAACTAAATAAGCTAGAATGCACAAAAGATAAACAGTCATGCATGACATTCTAGCAAAAATGGTTCTTAGGCAAAAGAGATGATGATTTTGCAAAATGATGGATATGAGCAAGCAATGAGATAAACAGATATTAATCAGAACTTCAACATCTAGCTTGACATCTCAAAACAAATCCATATTGCAAAATCATAGCACAACAATCAAATCAAACATTACTTGCTCTTAAAAACTTCATAAAAGCAATTTTTATCATAAGCTAAGTGTAAGAGCAAAGAGAGATAGTTTAGGAAGCAAACCTTTAGTGGACTTCTGAACACTTAAAGAAAGCAATAAAAGAGAAGAAGAAATAGTGATTTCGAGCTTTAAGTGAGAAGAAGAGTGAGTTTAAGTGTGAAGAGAAGTGAAGAGAGTTGTTGCTTATATAGAGAGAAAGGAGAGGAAACCAAAGGAATCAATGGTTGGTGAGGGAACATAAGGAATCAAAAGTGTGGGGAACAAAAACAAAAGTGTTCAGAAGCTAGGAAAGAGGTCAGAAGGAATCCCATTTAAAAATTCAAACTACTTTGGCTCCAAACCAAAGTAGGTAAAATTTTTTGAAAGTTGAGACACTTACCTCGGATAGAGTTTCGATCACTCATGACCGATATTACTGACCGAAATTGCATTTTTGGTCATGAGTGATCGATACTAGAGACTGACGTGCTTCCTGGGATTAGTATCAGACATCAGTGATCGACACACTTGACCGAAAATAACACGGTGTGTTTATGTCGGTTATGAGTGATCGATATTGGTGACCGAAATGTTTCCAAGAATCTTATCGATCACTAATAATCGACACATTGGACCGAAATTAGAAGGGTGTGTTTATGTCGATCATGCATGATCGATACTGATGACCGAAAATCTATTCCTCTTTCAAAGTTCTTTCCATATCGGTCACAAGTGACCGATATGTTGACTGGTATAAACTGGATCCACTGATATCGGTCAATCATGATCGCTACGAATGACCGAAAATCTGTGTATCGGTCTGTCATGACCGATACGAATGACCAATATCAGCCAGAATACACCTGTTCTTTGTCCCCATCATACTTTCTCAAGTCCCAGTTTGAAATCCTGTTTCTATACACTAAAACAAAGCATAAAAGATAAACTAGAAAGCATAATATATACAAAAGGATACCATGGGACTACCTCCCAAGTGTGCTTGTTTAAGGTCACTAAGCTTGACTTTGATTACCTCTTTAGTTGAGGTTAGAGGAAGGAGTCATGGAACTCCTTGGTGGTGGCTTGCTCCTTTGGACTCTAGCAGAAACTCCATTCATCTTTATCTAGGAAAAAGGCATAGTCTTCCCTTCTTGCTGAAGCTTGAAGATGAACTCTCCCTTCTTAGAGACCCTTGGTTGCAAAACCAGCTCCCCTTTGTTAGTATCAAGCTTGATCTCATTCAGATTCTTGTAACCAACCACTTCAAGGACCTCCTCTTCAGTAGTGTCTTCAAACAACTTGGCCAAGCAGCAGCCATCAAAACTCTCTCCTTGGTAGCCTTCAAACTCTGGCCAGTTCCTTCCAAGTTGCTTCAGCTTTTTGATCTCCATTGAGAAGGCTTGCTCATTCTCCAGCTTATTCCCCTTGGAGTCAAACCTTAGAACCTTCTTCTTGGTCAGCTTCAGCTCAATAGTGCATTCCTTAGCATCAAACACTGCTCCAGCCGAAGCCAAGAAAGGTCTTCCTAGTATCATAGCATTCTTTATATGCCCTTCCACATCAAGCACCAAGAAATCAGTGGGAATGGTTACTCCTTCTATCATCATTAGCACATCCTTAAGACTCCCAAGTGGTTTCTTCACTGTTCCATCAGCTATAGTAAGGGATACATTACTCTCTTGAAGTTGAGTGTATCCAAGAGCCTTAGCAGTAGAGGATGGGAGAAGGTTGATACTTGCTCCAAGGTCATAAAGACAGCTTTTGAAAGTCTGCCCCTTAAGCCCACATGGGAGAGTGAAACAGCCTGGATCTCCAAGTTTCTTGATAGTGAGCTCCTAAACCTCAGGTGTTCCAGTCTTCACCCTTAGCTTCTCAAGTTCTTCTTGGCCATTCAAACCCCTCAACTCCATCTGAGCCGCATAGAGAGTTTCATACTTCTGAACCAGCTGTTCCTTGAACCTTCCTGGGAAAGGGATGGTTGGTTGATAGGCAGGGAGAGTAGCTGTTTGAGGTTTCTCCTTATCATCATCAGCTTCCATCAAGTAATCATTTGTGTTGTCAACAACCTCATGTGGCGCCCACCACTCTTCATCATCTGAGTTTTCCCTATCTCCAAAGGGTCCTTCTTCTACAGCTCTTTGGTCATTTTTTATTTCTAAGAACTCTTCCCCCCCACTTATAGGTTCAGTGTCCTCAGTGAACAAGTAGAGGAACTCTTCAATAATAGCCTCCTCTTCAGCTGAGAAGCTTACTTCTTCTAGCACAATAGCATTGCAGAACTCCTTTGGCTTAGCTTCTGGTTTTCCAGGAAACTGTCCTTGTAGCTTGGGACCAGCTATTCCTCTGTTTTTTTCTAGTGTTTTAACTCTTGCAGCCAATCCATCAAACTTAATGGTAAGCTCTACATGCACTGAATCAATTTTGTTGTGGACATCTGCAAACTTCTTGTTCATTTCCAAGGTTGTAGTGACTTGAGTGTTGAGCATTTGCTGTATGAGGGCCTTGAGATCAGTGTCTTGAGAGCTAGAGGAAACTTGTACTTGTGCTTGGGCATTGAATCCTGGAGGGTTGTAGGGCGCTCTTGGCTGAAAGTTGTTGTTTCTCTGCTGAAAACCTTGATTGTTGTAGGGAACAAAAGGTCTTGGGGGAGCTTGCTGTTGCTGTTGAGGGTAAACCTGATCTTGTGGGTTGGCAACATTGTTGCTCCTGTAGGACAAGTTGGGATTTGGTCTGTAGTTCCCATAGTTGTTGTAGCCACCTTGGTTTCCCAAATAGTTCATCTCCTCAACTTGGCATTGCTCCTGATCATCAAGCTGAACCATGTCTCCCACAAAGTGAACCTCTTTCTTTTCCCTTAGCAACAAGTCCAGCTTCTCATGGAGAGACTTGATTTCTTTCTTGCTAGACTCTAACTCATCCTTTGCACTCCTTGATGCTCTGTCAAACTCCTCATTGTAGTTTCCATCAGACTGAGCCAAGTTATTTACTAACTCCAAACCTTCACTACATCTTTTGATAGGAAGTTCCCATTGGAGGCTGTGTCCAGGAGCATTCTGATCTTAGGCAAGGCTCCTCTGTAGAGAGTAGAGAGCAAAGATGCTTGTGAGAAGCCATGATGAGGGCATTGCAATGTGTATCCCTTGAATCTTTCCCAAGCTTCTCCAAAGCTTTCATTGTTCCTCTGTGCAAATCCTGAGATCTCATTCCTTATCCTAGCAGTTCTGGAAGTGGAGAAAAACTTTGCTAGAAAGGCTTTCTTGCATTCATCCCAGCTGGTGATGCTCCCTTGGGGAAGGTTTTTCTCCCACTGATGTGCCTTGTCTCCTAGGGAAAAGAGAAACAATCTGAGCTTGAAGCCATCTTCACTTACTCTATTTATCTTTGTGAGGGAGCACAGCCTGTCAAAATTGTCCAAATGATCAAGAGGGTCTTCAAGTGGTAGCCCATGGAATTTGCTGCCTTGAACCATTGAAATCAAACCAGACTTGATTTCAAAGTTGTTGTTTTGGACTGCTGGTGGGATAATGCCTGTCCTGTTATTGTAGGCATTTGGTGCATCACCAGCGCCAATAGGTCTAGCTGCTCTTGGAGCTTGTGCAGCACCTCTTGGTCCTTGCTCACCCTGTAAGCCTTGAACACCTTGATGTCCTTGTATACCCTGAGCGCCTGCAGCTCCTTGAGGACCCTGAAATCTGATGTCATCCATGACTTGATCCTGATGGTTTATACAAAGTCTTTGCAAGTGTTGCTGCCTCTCTTGCTGTCTCTTTGCTCTCTGTCCTCTATCCAGCAGATTGATGTTGTCTATGAAATCCACAAGATTGCCTGAACCTCTAGATCTCAAGTTCATATACCTGAAAGACAGAAGTGAGAGTCAAAGAGAATTAGTAACCAAAGAAAAGTAAAAACTTGATCTTAAAGATTCTACAAACTCTAATGATTCAAACTGATTCCCAAATGGCAACGGCGCCAGATTGATACACAAAGTTTTTGAGGCTCTTGAATGTTTCAATCACCCTTACACTTGTACTAGTCAGTTGTAGTGTAGTATGGGTTTTATGTCAATCCAATGGGAGGAGTTGAAAACAGAAGAGTTGAGAGTAAAATCTCTAAGTCAAGCAAGCAGAGAATTGGTTTTGTTGCCTAAGCAACAGTTCTAGCAACCTAAGTGAAACAAGCAACAAAAGAAGTGAAAACAAAGGCAATCTAAGCAGTTCTAAGCAAGAAAAACAGAGCAAAACGGAGCAAATTCGAGATTCAAATAAGAGAAAGACAAGTCTCTAGATGTGGTTATTGACTTTGGGGAATTTCAGGCATTAACTAAGGCTGTTTCAAACTACATTGATCAAGCAAGCAAGCAAGCAATTGTGATTCCTAGTCATAGAGTTCACACTTAAGCTAGTTAGATCCAATCTTTTGGCAAATAACCCTTTGCTAAACATTCTAACAAGAACTAACTCTTATTAGTGCTAAAACATCAAGCTAGCATGATTAAACAACTCTATTCAAGTCAAAATGCTCCTCAAACAGTCAACCTCTTGAGCCAAGGCCAGCAAATCCTCTATTAAACAAGATCAGCATTTCATCAAACACTTGGTGGGCATAAGAGAAAGCTAACAACTTAGACAAGTTTGATCAAGACTAATCTAGCATGAATAACAGATTAATAGAGAGGAACCCATAGAATGAAGAACATAACAAGCCTTAAGCAAGCCTTAAATTCCCCTAATCTACCACATATAGAAACCCTAAGATAACTACTCATTCATAATCATGTTTAACACCAAATCACAAAGAGAAAGGATGCTAATCATGATTAAAGGAAAGATTAAAGAAAGATTAAAGCAAATACTTGATTATATTAAACAAAACAAAGAAATTATCTTACAAACTTAAAAGAAAAGCTCAAGAACAGTATTTTGACATGACTTCTTGAAATCTGGAAAAGAGGCTATTTATAGCCTAGAAAGAAAACCCTAGAGTAATGGCAAAGTTGTAATTAAAAATAGGTTCGGGCTGGGTCAGTATCGGTCAGTCGTGTCGATCTCAAGTGACCGAAATGGGTCCCTATCGGTCTTCAGTGGTCGACACAAATGACCGAAATTAATCCGATGTATTTGTGTCGATCACACTTGACTGATACTGGTGACCGAAATGCTCCGTATCTGTCACTCTTGACCGAAACTCTCCGTGCTCTAACCGAAAACTTCTGCAGAGATCTTCTGCTGCGATCCTTCTTGCTCCCTTTTGCCCAGCTAGCATCTTGCATCATTTCCAAAACTCCTCCAAGCTCCTTTAAGCTCCAAAAGCACCTAAAAATATCCAAAATGCAAAGAAAATACAAACTATACTCTAAATGCAACCTAAGTCTAAAAGGAGCAGAAAATGGGACAAAAGCAAAGGGAAAACATGCAAAAGAGGATCAAAATATGTACTAAATGCAGCCCTAAATGGTGTAAACACAAGGGATATCACTCCGCGAGATAGATTGATAGGCTTCCAGTCCTTCGAGGCGAAAGAGAACTCAATCAGATGATATAACCTCTCCAAGCACAAGACAAATAAATACGGGGACAACGGATCCCCTTGCTGTAAGCCCCGTTGTTGTTAGAACTCTTCTGTCACATCACCATTCCATAGAAGTCTCATTGACCCAAGTTTCTAGCAAGCCTGCTGCTCTAAGGATATCCTCCAAGAAGTCCCATCTAATCTGATCATATGCCTTTTCAAGATCCAGTTTCAAGAGCATCCACCCCTTTCTCCCCTTTTTTCGTCTCATTGAGTGGACCGCCTCCTGGACCACAACAATGTTACCCGTGCTCAACCTCCCCGGGATAAAGCTAGCTTGAGCTGGCTCTATTAACTTGGACATGATAGGTTTCAGGCGCATTACCATAGCTTTGGTAATTGTTTTGAACAAAACTTTTACACAAGTTAATAGGTCGAAATTGCATGATCCTCTCTGGCTTTAGGTTCTTTGCAATCAAGACCACTATTGCATCATTCGTCCCTCTTTGGATAATTTTCGTGGAGAAAAACTTCAATACGAATGTAGTCACCGAGACTCCTACCACCTTTCGGCAGTCCTGGTAGAAAACTGGCTGAAAACCATCTGGTCCTGAAGCCTTGTATTTTCCCATATATTTGACTAACTCTTCCACCTCTTGCACTAAGAATTGTTTGTTTAGTGCCACTAACTCTTTTGTAGTTATTACACTAAAACCTCCATGTGGTAATGTATCCATTATTGGTTTCACATCATCTATGGAATACAATCGTTTGTAATATGCAATTTCCGCCCCCCCCCCCCCCCCCCCCCCCCCCCCCCCCCTTTTAAAGCTCTTGCAACTGTGAAACCTGATATCTCTTGAATTTACACCATTTAGGCTTGCATTTAGTACATGTTTTGGTTCTCTTTTGCATATTTTCCTTAGCTTTTATCCCATTTTCTTCTCCTTTAAGACTTAGATTGCATTTAGGATATAGTTTGCATTTTTCTTGCATTATGGATATTTTTAGATGCTTGTGGAGCTAAAAGGAGCTTGGAGGAGCTTTGGAGATGATCGAAGAAGCTAGCTGGACCAAAAGGAGCAAAAGGGACCAAGGCAGACGATCTCTGCAGGGCTTTTCGGTCTGTGCATAGAGGCTATTGGTCAAGGGATGATCGACACAAAGTGTATCGATCAAAGGCATCGGTCAAGGGGTGAGCGATACAAAGTGTATCGATCAAAGCAATCGGCCAGGAGTGATCGTTACAAATGCGCCGTGTGTATTTCGATCACTGTATCGATCACTCTCCAGACCGATATGATTCATAACGATCAAGTCCAGACCGTTACAACTGATCGATATAATCCCAGACTGAAGACCATTTATTTACAATTTTGCTATTTTTGCTTAGACTCCTATAAATACGAAAAATCTCTAATTTCTGGGGACAAGCTTTTATCCAGCAGTTCTTTCTTCTTTGTTTAGACCTTTCAGTTTTGTAATATGAATTTTTGCTTGATTTTAATTAAAGTTTGCATCTTTCATCTTGTTTAAGCTCTCTAATCATGATTAGTCATTTTTCTCTCTTTGAATTGATGGTTTCAATGGTGCTTAGTGAGTAGTCTTTTTAGGGATTTCAGATGGGTTAGGTTTAGGGAATTTGAGGCTTTATCTATGATTGCTTAGTGTTAATTCTTCCATTTCCTTTCTTGATTGCTGTGTTTGATGCTTAATTAGCCCTAGCTAAGTTGGTTAAGATCTTAGGCTCATTTTATGCCCACCAAGTGTTTGATGAAATGCATGAACTGCTTTGCAAGAGAATTGCTTATCCTAGCTCAAGAGATTGACTGTCTAGGGAGTGATTTGACAATATAGGATTGATAGATTTGTCTTAATGCTTGCTCTTTATCATTTCACTAATGAGAATTAGTTCTTGACTTGGTAATTAGCAAAGAGATTAGTGCCATGAGATTGGATTAGTCATATAAATGAATCATATGCATAAGGAATAGCATTGTGTGAGTTTGTAAGCATCATAGGTTGAGTCAAGAGTTTCCTAACACCAATAATCTCATCTCAAGACTCATCTTTTCTCTGTTTTTAGCTTGAATTCGAAACTGTCCTGTTTTTACCTTTGTTTTAGTTGTTTTGCTTGCTTTTCACCTTTTGTTTTGTGCTTGCTTCATTGCTGTTTGAGCACTTAGGTTGCTAGACATTCTAAAACCCCTTTATATCTGCTTGAATTAGGAAATTTACTTTAATCCTGCTGTTTCAATCTTTCCCTTCGGATTGACATAAAAACCCAATGCTACAATGACTAGTACAATGGGTGATTGACCAAGAGAGTCAAAAACTCTTGTATCAAAACCCAACGACCCTCATCATCTTTCAGCATTTCAATTCTGTTTTGCCGAAGGCGTATTATTTCTGATGTATGATAATACTTCGTATTACGGTCCCAAGCGATATCCACTTCTCTTGAGACTTCTGATACCGTAGCACTTCTTCTTGGTCCAGCACTATGTCAAACTTCTTCAATAAGCTCTCTTCTCTAAGCTGGAGATCACCAGTTTGAATGATTTCTAGCTCATCTTAGACCTTCTTAATATCCTCCACCAACATGTCTTTCCGCTTCTGGATATGGCTAAACACTTCTTTATTCCACCGTCTTAGTTTTACTTTCAGATATTGAAGAGCTTCTGGTGTTGTTACTCCCCCATTCCACAAGGCTCGCAACATCTCCTTAAACCCATTATGCTTTAACCAAGCATCTTCAAATCAAAAAGGTCTCCTTCTCGGGTTACTCCCTGTTTCTGGATCAAACTGCACGTATAAGGGAGCATGATCAGACGTCATAAACGGTAAATGCCTGATAGAAGCTTCTTACCACTACAACCGCAGGTGAGCGCAACACATAATCCTGTTTAATCTCTTCGCTACATATGTACTCTCCACCCATCCTCTCCGCCATGTGAACTTATTACCTCTGAACCCCATATCTATCAGTGATGACTCATTCATCCATTCACCAAAGGCTAGTGAATCCAGTGATAGCCTCCCATTCACACCTGTTCTCTCATCCAGTCGGACAATGGTGTGAAAATCTCCCCACAATAGTACCGGTTCATCTACATTTTGGTTCACCCTTTTGATAAACTCATAATTTAGCATATTTTAGCACTCATTTAGAATAGATTTTGCATTCATATTGCATTCATATTTAGATTATTTGTAACTTTTGCTCCATTTTAGGTTTTAGACATGTTTGCATTAGCATTTGCATATTTCTTGCATATATGCATTGTTTTTAGGTAATATGGAGTACATGGAGCTGTTGTTGGACGCTGAGCATGGACAAGGAGTCAAAAGAAGAGCTTGGGAGTTGCTGGGAGTCAAGAAAGAGTTCGGCCAAAAAGAATTAGGCAGAGATCGACCACCAGATCGACCATCCCACTCGTTTCAGCCAGAGATCGACCACCAGATCGACCATCCCACTCGTTTCAGCCTCAGATCGACCACTAGATCGACCAGGCCACTCGTTTCAGCTCAGATCGACCACTAGATCGACCAGGCGGGTCGATCTTCGGCCCAGATTTCTGCTTCCTTCTTTGGACAGCTCAGACTTTGTCTTTTAGTGAGGGGACCAGTTGTGTGGTCCTTTATGAACACTCTAAACCTAAAATTTTGGGGGATCCACGAATTTTACAGCCTCCATCCCCATTTTTGGGTTTTGTGGATCACCATTAAAGCATCTTTTTCCATTTTCAAGCTTTAACTTTTGTAAAAACTTTGATTTTGAATTTAAGAACTTCTCTTTAAGCTTTAATCTTTCTTTCTTGTCATTTCAATCATGTTTAACTCCTCTTATCTCATGATTAAGAGGGGTTTGAAAATGATATTAGAGTAGTTCTTTAGGATTTAAGGATGAGGTGATTATGAAGGTTTTAAAGGTTAGATCTTGGTATTTTCTTGCTCTTAACTTTATCCTTTCTTGGTTTGGAGTATCAAATGCTTAAAGACCTTGAGAGAGGCTTTATGATCCAAGAGATTTCCTTTTCACATAAGAACTTATGAGATATCTTATGTCCAAACCAAGAGACTAGTATGCCTTAAAGACCACGGAAGTGGCAAGTAAGGACTAGTTAAGCCATGCTAAGATCTGTGCTTCAGCTCCATCAACCATCATTTTCCACCACAAGCCATGGGTTTGGAGAGGATGAATGATGAGAGGAACTTATCTTACCCACAAGCCATGGGAAGATTGCATCTTAGGCTTAAGGATAGCTCATTTTGAAATGTGTAGATTTACTTTTTGCAAACCAAGATCGAACCTTGAGCTTCCCTAAGCATGAACCTCATCCTTAGATCTGTTATTTATCATTCCAGTAGTTTCAAAAGCTTTCTCCTTTAGATTTAAAGTTTGCTCATTTAAGTTGCTAGAAATAGCCTTAATTGCCTGTTTTCAGTTTTCGAATTTTCATAACCAGTAGTCTTGCACTTTAAATTCCTAGTTTTCTTCTAGTAGTTGCTAACCCTTAAGAGGGGATTTTAAATTGTTCTCTTGCTCATTTCGTATTGCATTTAGTTTTAGTTGAATTTCTCCCTCATTTACCCGAATTTGACTTAGCTCTACCTTTGCTCTTGTATTCCTAGTATCTTTCTCACCTAGGCTGGATTGACACCTAAAGTACTACAGCAACACTAAGAGGCTTTAGGATTGATAATTAGAACTGTGAAAAGAGCTCGCTATCACCTTTTCAACTGATTCCACGGACCACTACAACGGCTCACTGTTGGTGCTGCATAAACGGCAATAACCTGAAAGCTATTTGCGCTGTTACCAACTCTGGCGTATATATATACTGATCCGAAGATTCCATGATGGTTATGTCCCCAGTTTCCTCTCTCCACAAAAGCCACAACCCTCCGCTTTGTCCCAAAACATCCACTCTGAACGACTTCTCGAACCGAAGCCCCTGACAGATTTGTCTGGCTCTATCCCCTCCTGCATGTGTCTCAAATAGAGCAAGGACATCCATTCGAAACTTCTTCAAGGTGTATCGAATTGATCTCCAAAAATTGGTTTTATTCGCCACCCAGCAATTGTAAAACAGACAACTCATCAGGATTCATCTATTGCACAACAATCGAATCACCGAGGCTCCCTGCAATGAAACTATCAAGCTCATCTCAACTTCCAATGAACTATGTTGCATATCTGATATATCATGGTTTTTATAGTATTTAACCATGGTATAAGTCTTTTTTATTGAGTCTTTTTGGTCTTTTTAGAGCCCTAGTAGAGTCTTTGCAGGGTATAGCATGACTGGAGCATAATTGGAGGTTTTGAAGCTTTTTGGATCATTGCAAGAATTAGCCCCGAAGTTAGCAACTCGGAAGCGTTACATAGGCATTGGTGACGATCATCACCACTCAAGGGTGACGCTTGTCACTCGCATCTGAGAAGGAGTCGTGACTTTTATTAAAAGATGGAGAGGAAATTGCATCTTTGGCCCCGAAGTTCCACTATTTGCAAGAAGACCCCAGCTCATGTTTTAGCTTGTATATTAGGTTTTTCAGCCATTGTTGGTTTTTATCTTAGATCTTAAAATTCAGAGAGCTTTAGAGAGAGATTTATTCAGAGCTTTTGGGGAGACAGATCCAGTACTCTTTTAGAGAAGATTTCGAACCCCTCTATATCATACTATATTCTTTTAATGTAGTTTTATTCAGCTATGCATTGTGTTTTCATAATTATATCTGAGTAATCTGTTAGTTCAGTTAGGATCATTCAAAGGTTGATGAAGAGTTTGTAGAATCGCTAAACTGTTAAGAAATTCATTGGTTCTTCATCTGTGCTTGCATTCATATCGATTTCTGAGACTAACCATCTAGATTTCAAAACCCTAGGTTGTTTAATAGATGTGAGAACATTGTTAATCACCTGAACTAGTATTATATGAGCAAAATGCCTATTTGCAAAGAGATTTGACTTAGGACTTTTGTGAACAATCGAAACCTGATCTTTAATGCTTGCTTAACTTGTAAGAATTTGCAAAGAGATTTGGAATTCTGTGAATTAGGCATTAATATATTCTGCAATGAGAATTGATTAGTTATATCATTGAATTTTGAATCTAAACTTCTGCAATGAGAATTGATTAGTTATATCATTGAGTTTTGAATTTAAGACGGTTTTAATTCATTCCTGCTTGCATGTATTCTACATTCTCGGATTCTGAAACAGGATTTTTTTGCTATCCTACACCAAATATCCTTAGCCTCTTATCAGTTGTAGAATAGGGATCATGTGTCAATTCATTTGTGGAAGATGAGATGCAAACAATGCCATAAGCTAAGCAATGAAAGGGGTTTTGATTAATCAAAGACAAGTCTAACAACCTAACAAAGCAATGGAAAAAAAGCAGAAACTAAATTCAAGTAAATAGAACTAAGTAATGAACTTAAATGAATGACTAAGCAAGAATTAAGCAAGAATGACAACTAAAGCAAGAATTAAGCAAGATGATCTTAAAGACAATTGATTAAAAGCAAGACTCAAGGTTCTAAGCAATTGTGGGATAGTGGCTTTCAAGAGTGAAAATAGGGATTTTTAACAAAGGCAAGCATCAAGCATTCATAAGCAATCAATTCTCAATGTTGTACTCCTAGACAATGTATCTAAAAGGAACCAACTAGGCGTCAATAAGCAGTTCATATTCAACAAGACTGAAGTGTCAGACCCACTTGCGATGACGTATCCTTCAACCATGAGCATAAAGATCAGAACCGTTCTAACCTAAGAGATGTACTAGTCAAGCAATCACTCTCTCACCTAAGAAAGAATTCAGATCAACTTATCAATCTTGTGAACCAATAAGGACCTCGTTATCTAAACACCAATCAATAATATAGATTTAAGCACACAACTGTAACAACCTAACAATGCTAAGCAATGAACAGGAATGAAACAAAGGCAAAACTTTTTAATGCATACTATCTAACCATCAAGCAAGAATCTCAAAATCAGCATTATCTCGCCCTAAGCAAATCATCTAGCAATGGTGAACTATTACTTTGGTGTCACTGAACAAAGGAAACATAGACCAAGCCAAACTATCAAGCCAAATAAGCAAACCATGCTTAGAGATGAGATAACAAGCCAATTAGTGAACCATATGCATCAATCAATACCATAATCAATCAACAGGAGCAAGTTTTATGAACAATAATCACTTTGCAAGAGAAGGAGACAATAGAGAACAGTTAAATAAGCCTAATCACCCCTTAATCACATCTTAATCACCACTTTCCCTACTTAAAATCCTATATCTAAAGTAAACTACTCACTAATCATGTTTAATCCCATTTGTTTAGAGTTAAACATGACTAGTTGAGATTAAAATGCAAAGATGATAAATCTAAACTACCAAGGTGCAAGAACAAAGATTAAGAGACAAGATTAAACTATAAAAATGCAAACTTTATTAAAAATAAGGAACCTAAGGCCAATCGCCCTTTTTGTTTAGAGAAGAGATAAGTTCTTGATGAAATACTAAACTTGGATAAAGATAATGTTTTGTGGCTTCCCTTTTATAGTAGGTAGCTAAAAGAAGCATAAGAAACCTAAAAATAAAATAAGGTCAACAAAAGTCAAATGGTCAATGCGCGGATGAATCACATCGAGGTGGTTCAGATGGTGTTCTGCTCAATATGCGACCTCGATATGATTCGTGCAGCGCGCATCGGCTTCCTTGCTCGATGCTGGACCTTGATGCAGACCAACGACTTAGACTCCTCGTGCTGATCCCCTTCCTCTCGTCCTGCTGCTTACATCGAGCATGCTCCACGGGTGTTCTGCTCGACATGCTTGCTCGATATGGACCAGACTTTGCAAGAGCTCCATTTCTGACATATTCTTCGATCATGAGCTGCTTCCATATCCTTCCCAACTCTAAAACTCTCCAAATTCACCTGAAAACCACCACAAACATGCACATGTATGCAATCCTTATGGATGACCAATTTTAAAGCTTTCAAGATATCTCTTCTCCTAGCTGATAGATCAGTCAGAGTCCCTGAAGGTGTTATAGAGGATGTGCCTATTAAAGTAGGAGACTGTATGATTCCTACTGATTTTATGGTTCTGGAGTATGGAGAAGTACCCAAAGATCCTCTGAATCTTGGCAGACCCTTCCTGGCCACTGCAGGAGCTATTATAGATGTCAGGAAGGGAAGGATTGAGCTTAATTTTGGTGACTTGGTGATGAATTTCAAAATGGACAAGCTGATGAAAAGGCCAACCATAGATTAACAGACATTCTAAGTGGATGTTCTCACCAACCTTGCTGAGAAGATCTTCCAAGAGATGAGTCCAGAAGATCCACTAGAGAGGGCGTTAACCACTTCTACAACAGAGGCTAGGCATCTGAATGCAACTGCTACTGGTTATGCAAAGATGATGGATGCTACTGCACATGTCATGCACAGGAAGAACTTGTCAGCACATCTGCGAAAGCTGCTGCAATGGGCGACTGGAATGCAGAAAAAGCACCGAAAGTTGAGCTTAAACAGCTCCCTGCAGGGCTAAGGTATGCCTTCCATGGAGAAAACTCCACGTATGCTGTCATTTTTAATGCTTCATTGAACAATTGCTAAGCAAGCTGCGCAGATTTCGCAAAGCTCTTGGCTATTCTCTTGATGATATTTCAGGTATTTCTCCAGACTTGTGCATGCATAGGATACATCTGGAGGATGAATCGAAATCATCAGTGGAGCATCAAAGGAGGCTGAATCCGAATCTGCAGGACGTTGTCAAGAAGGAGATCATGAAGCTGCTGCAAGCTGGGATAATCTATCCCATATCAGACAGCGCATGGGTCAGTCCTTTTCATGTGGTTCCTAAGAAGGGGGGAGTCACAGTGGTGAAAAATGACAAGGATGAGCTGATTCCTACCAGAACAGTGACTGGACACAGGATGTGTATATACTACAGTAAGCTGAATGCAGCCACAAAAAGATCATTTCCCTCTGCCTTTCATCTATCAGATGCTGGAGAGGCTGGCGAATCACAAGTATTACTGATTCCTAGATGGCTATTCAGGATTCTTTCAGATTCCCATCCATCCAGATGATCAGGAGAAGACCACCTTTACTTGTCCTTATGACATGTTTGCATATCGCGGAATGCCTTTTGGACTGTGTAATGCTCCTGCAACCTTCCAGAGATGCATGATGTAGATTTTCACTGATATGATTGAGAGGTTTATAGAGGTTTTCATGGATGACTTCTCAGTCTATGGGTCTTCCTTCAAGAGCTGTCTGGAAAACTTGTGTGTAGTTCTGCAAAGATGTGAAGAGAAGCATTTGGTTCTGAATTGGGATAAGTGTCATTTTATGGTACAAGATGGCATTGTTCTTGGTCACAAAGTCTCTGGAGATGGCATATAAGTGGATAGGGCGACAATTGAAGTGATGACAATCTTGCAGGCGCCTGGTTCTGTCAAAGCAGTGAAGAGTATTCTGGGTCATGCTGGGTTCTACAGAAGATTCATCCAGGATTTCAGCAAGATTGCAAGACCTCTTACTGTTCTTCTCTGCAAGGATGTGAAGTTTGAATTCTCTAGGCCTTGGTGACAGCTTCTATTGTGCAACCTCCAAACTGAGATTTGCCTTTTGAGGTGATGTGTGATGCCAGCGATTTTGCAGTTGGAGCAGTGCTGGGACAAAGGAAAGACAAGAAGCTACACACCATCTACTATGCCAGCAGGACATTGGATGAAGCTCAGATGAATTATGCTACTACTGAGAAGGAACTGTTAACAGTAGTCTTTGCCTGAAGTTTCGCCAGTATCTTGTTGGCTCCAAAGTCGTGGTCCATACAGATCATTTAGCACTAAAGTACTTGATGCAGAAGAAGGATGCAAAGCCAAGATTGCTGAGATGGATTCTGCTTTTCCAAGAGTTTGATATTGAAATTAAGGACAAGAAAGGAGTTGAGAATGGAGTTGCTAATCATCTCTCCAGAATCAGGATTGAAGATGATGTCCCAATCAACGATTTATTGGCTGAGGAGAATGTTTACTTGATAGAAACTCGAGTTCAGGGAGAAAGTATTGAAAACCTGCAGTATTCTCGTAACTACAGGGCAGTGACGAGCGACACCAGAAGGGTGACACTCATCACCAACTCAGCAGACTCGTGGTCAAGCCGTGATACAACTCCAGTGACGATCGCCACCCACGCCAGTGATGCCCGTCACCCTACACAGATGTTGCTAACAATATGTGCAAGCTTGGTAACTGCATTTTTATTTCTCTTGCATTTACATCATTTAGGCTTGCATTTCATATTTTGGTTTCCTTTGCATGTTTAGTACCATTTTCTTTTCCTTTTACACTTATGTTGCATTTAGGTTGTAGTTTGCATTCTCTATGCATTAAGGATGTTTTTAGGTACCAAATGAGCTGTTTGGCGCAAGGAGGAAGAATGGGGTTGATTCAAGGAGTTGCCTAAGCTAAGGAGGAGCGAAAGGAGCCAAGGAAGATGGTTTTTGGGGCAGCATCGATTATGACCAGAACAGCATCGATCACTAGTGATCAATGTAGTTCACATCGATCAAGCATGGAATCCACATCGATCACATATGGTCGATGTAAAGCAGCAGAGAAGATGAAGGTCCACATCGATCACAAGTGATCGATGTGAAGAGACAGGACACTTGCATCGATCACCAGCGTTGACCAAAAACTGATCGATGTAAACGGGCAGAAGCTTTGAAGATTCACATCGATCACCAGCTGGTCGATGTCAAGAACCAGAGACCAGCATTGATCATCCACATCGATTTTCTCTTAGCTCCCTCCTAATCATGTTTAACATCATTTACTGTTGTGATTTGGTGTTTTCCATGATGATGAGTGAGTAGACTTTTTAGGGTTCTTAGATGTGGTAGTTTAGGGAAATTTAGAGGCTTGATTAGGATTTGTTAGTGCTTAATTAGGTTGATTACTCTCTATTAATCTGTATTTAAGCTAGATTTATTTTGATCACATGAATCTAAATTTAGGCTTCATCTTATGCCCACCAAGTGTTTGATGAAATGATGATCTTGTTTGATAGAGGATTTACTGGTCTTAGCTCAAGAGATTGACTCCCTGAGAAGTATTTTGGCTTGAATAGAGTTGGTTTTGCATGCTTGTTGATTGTTCTAGCACTAATGAGAGTTAGTTTTTGTTAGGATGATAAGCAAAGGGTTATTTGTCAAGAGATTGAACTTAACTTGCTTGATTGTGAACTCTATGCCTAGGAATTAGTATTGCTTGCTTATTTGTATTGTCAATGATGTTTGAAACAACCTTGTCTTGCCTTTGAATTCTCCAAAATCAATAACCACATCTAGGAACTTTTTTTCTCTTATTGAATTTTGAATTTGCTTTAAGTGCCCTGTTTTTATTGCTATGTTTTGCTTTGAATCATTGCTTGGTATTGCTTTAACTAGTTGTGCTTGGTTTTTGATTCACTTAGGTTGTTAGTTTGGTTGCTAAGCAACACTCTCTTCTTTGATTCACTTGACTTAAGGTTTTCTGCTCATAATTCTATTGGCATCTATTCATAACTCCTTTGGATTGATAAAAACCCTATGTTATACTACAACTGATTAATATAAGCTGGATGATTGACCAAGAGAGTGAAAACTCTTGTATCAATTTGGCGCCGTTGCCATTGGGGTTATTGTTTGGATCATTAGAATTTGTGGAATCTTTAAGATTAAGTTTTATTTGCATTTGGTTACTAATAGTCTTCAAGTCTCATTGCTGTTTTCAGGTGTATGAACCTTAAATCAAGAGGCTCTAGCAACTTAGTGGACTTCATAGACAACATTAATTCGCTGGACAAAGGTCAAAGGGCAAGGAGACTAAGGGAAAGACAGCAGCACTTTGAGAGATTGGGGATGAACATCCAAGATCAAGGTATGGATGATATGAGGTTCCAAGGGCCTCAAGGAGCAGCTGGTGTTCAAGGCCAACAGAGCCAACAAGGAGTTCAGGGACTGCAAGGAGAGAAAAGTCCTAGAGCAGCAGCTCAAGTTCACAGACCTATAAGACCCATTGGAGCAGGAGATGTGCCCAATGCTTACAGCAATAGAACAGGAATCCTGCCTCCAGCTGTTCAAAACAATAACTTTGAGATCAAATCTGTTCTGATCTCCATGGTCCAAGGAAGCAAGTTCCATGGCTTACCTTTAGAAGACCCTTTGAATCACTTGGATAATTTTGATAGGCTCTGCTCTCTCACCAAGATCAATGGAGTCAGTGAAGATGGTTTCAAGTTAAGGCTGTTCCCATTCTCTCTTGGAGACAAAGCTCATCAATGGGTGAAGAATTTACCTCAAGGGAGCATTACAAGTTGGGATGAGTGCAAGATAGCATTCTTAGCAAAGTTCTTCTCTACTTCAAGGACAGCTAGAATCAAGAATAAAATCTCTGGTTTTGCTCAAAGGAACAATGAGAGCTTTGGTGAAGCATGGGAAAGCTTTAAAGGCTACACACTTCAGTGTCCACACCATGAGTTTTCACAAGCTTCACTCCTCTCCATTCTATATAGAGGCGCCCTCCCAAAGATCAGAATGCTCTTGGATACTGCATCAAATGGTAACTTCTTATCTAAAGATGTTGATGAGGGATTGGAACTTGTGGAGAATCTAGCACAATCAGATGGAAATTATAATGAGGAGTTTGATAGAGCTCCAAGGAGTACTAAGGAGGAACTGGAGTCTAACAAGAAGGAGATCAAGGTTTTACATGAGAAGATTGATCTGCTGTTAAGGGAAACAAAGGAAGTTAGTTTTGTTGGTGACTTGGTTCAGGTTGAAGATCAAGAAGGCTGCCATGTTGAGGAGATGAACTATCTTGGTAATCAAGGAGGTTACAATGGATATGGGAACTATAGAATATGATTCTTGATATTACTGAATGTGTATGTGTACAGATATATACTTGGAGTACAAGAGATTTAAGGTAAGTAGTAATGACCAAATATCTACATAATATTACTCTGTAACTGTCGTATCCTCTACAGCCTCCTTTAAGATGGAGGAACTTCAGTGACACCAATCTTGCTGTTGATGGCAGTGAATTGTGGTCATGGTAGAGGCTTTGTGAGGGCATCTGCTAGTTGATCTTTGCTGGAGACATGTGTTACCCGAAGTGCTCCGGATTGTATGATGTTCCGCACAAAGTGATAGTCAAGAGCAATGTGCTTCATACTGGAATGAAAAACCGGATTCACACAAAGGTATGTGGTGCCAATATTATCACAATAGATGACTGGTGATGTAGGGAGTTGCACGCCAAGTTCTGTGAGAAGCGAGCAAATCCAACGAATTTCAGAGGCAGTATTTGCAACTGCTCGATACTCAGCCTCGGTGGATGAACGGGTGACTCCATTCTGCTTTTTCGAGGACCAGGAAATGGGATTGCCACCCATGTATATCACATAAGCATTTGTGGAGACAAAATCGTCCATATCCCCTGTCCAATCTGCGTCAGAGTATCCATGAAGAGTCAGGGGAGTGTCTTTACGCAGTAAAATACCATGATTTGTGGTTCCAGCGAGGTAGCGAAGGATACGCTTCACTGCACTCCAATGGAGGTCCGTGGGTGCATGAATAAACTGGGATAAGCGGTTAACGGCGTAGGCAATATCTGGGCGTGTGAATGCAATATATTGGAGGCTGCCGATGATGGTGCGGTATTCACGAGCATCTTCTAAAGGTGTCCCCGAAGCCAAAGTTAGCTTTGGTGTGGGAGAGATTGGCGTGGCGACTGGTTTTGCAGATTTCATGTTATGCTTTCGGAGAAGATCAATGATGTATTTCCGTTGCATCATATGAAGGCCTGCTGAGGAGCGAGTGACTTCGATGCCCAGGAAGTAGCGCAGGGGTCCTAAGTCTTTTAGTAAGAACCTTGTGGCAAGGGCGTCGACTATCCTTTGTATGAGGGCATTGCAGCTTCCTGTGATGATGATGTCGTCGACATATACCAGTATGTAGACGAAGTGATTGTCCCGATTGTAGATGAACAGTGAGGCGTCAGCCAATGAGTTTGTGAAGCTAAGTTGGATGAGTGAGTTGCGGAGCTCCTGGTACCACGCTCGCGGCGCTTGTTAAAGCCCGTAGAGGGCTTTACGGAGGCGACATACGTGGTGTGGGTGATCACGATCAACAAATCCTGGAGGCTGGGTAACATAGACTTCATCGGTGAGTGTGCCTTGCAAGAAGGCGTTGTTGACATCTAGTTCTCGGAGACTCCAATTGCGTGTGACAGCAACGTGGAGAACATAGCGGATGGTGGTGGACTTGATGACTGGACTAAAAGTCTCGGTGAAATCAATACCAGCCAGTTGATTGTATTCTTTGGCGACAAATCGTGCTTTATACCTGTCAATTGAGCCATCAGGATTATACTTAATTGTGAAAATCCACTTACTTCCAACAATGTTCTGTGTATCCTCTGGTGTCACCAGAACGTAAGTGCCATTGCGAATCAGGGCGTCAATCTCATCACACATCGCTTGTCTCCACTGTTTGTTGCGGAGAGCCTCAACCACGGTTTTGGGAATTTCTGGGTTTGGTGATGTCACGGTAATGGCATATTTGGGATTGGGTTTGAGGATTTCGTTTTTGGCTCGGGTGCGCATATCATGTTGATTTTGTGGGACTGGTTTTGGTGGTGGTTTTTTAGGTGGTGGTGGTGGTCGTTTCTTAGGTGGTGGTGGTTTTCGTTTTAAAGGTGGTGGTGATGGGTGTGGAGGTGAAGACGATGGTGTCGGGGGGAGAGGAGAGTAAGAGGTCGTTGGTGTTGGGCTTGGTGATACTGGGCTGTTTGGGTGTGATAGGTGTTCTGGGCTTGATTGTATTGGGTTTTGTGGCTGAGGAGAGGAATCTGGGGTTGATTGTATTGGGCATTGTGGCTGAGGAGAGGAATCTGGGCCCAAAGGAGAGTTTTGTTCGTGGCCCATATTATTATCTTCTTCACTTGAAGGTGACAATGGTGAGGTGAGCGATTGTGACGGTGATGACGCTTGGTGGTGAGGATCAACGCACGGGGGAGGAGCCGAATGAGCTGGTACGAGTGATAGGGGTATTGGAGTGGTTTGTTGTTGGGGATTTGTACTTGGCTCTGGTGTGGCTTCGGGGGTTCGCGCCGGTGGATTCATGGCAAACGGGAAAGCCGATTCCACAAACTGGACATGTCGTGAGGTGAAGATTCGTCCGGTGGCTTTATCCAGACAGAGGTAAGCGCTTTGTGTGAGACTATAGCCAATGAAAGCGCATGGCACTGATTTGGGTTCCAATTTGTGTTTGTTGTAGGGTCGAATCCAGGGGAAGCAGAGGAATCCAAATACCCGTAACTTCAAGTAATTCGGTTGGGGCCGGAACAGCTTCTGATAAGGCGATTCGTTTGCCAGAGTCGGTGTCGGTAGGCGGTTAATAAGGTACACCGCTGCAGAGAGTGCATAAGTCCAGTACGTTGTTGGAATTTGAGCATGGCTGAGTAAGGTTAGACATGTTTCAACCAGATGGCGATGTTTGCGTTCAGATATCCCATTATGCTCCGGTGTGTGAGGTGGGTTTGTGAGATGGGCAATGCCGTGATGCGCTAGGAAGTTGCGAAGAGCAATGAACTCGCCTCCATTGTCTGAATATAAGGTGCCAATTTTTGTCTTGAAATGGTTTTCCACTAGCGCCTTGAATGTGGTAAATGTCTCTCGAACTTGAGATTCATTTTTGAGTTGGTAAAGCCAAGTATAGCGGATGAAGTGATCGACAATAACAAGATAGTATTTGAAATTGTCGATAGAGATGATGGGAGATGTCCAAACATCACTATATAGGATTTGGAGGGGTTGAGTAGTGGTAATAGCGTTTGTGGAGAAGGGTAGTTTATGGCTTTTATTAATTAAGCAATTGGAACAAGGAATTTGATTTTGCAATGAATCAGAAAGGGGCAACGAGAATTTAGAAACAACAGCTTTTAAAATAGGTAGTGATGAGTGGCCTAGGCGAGAGTGCCAAGAGTTGAGGTCTGTTTTTGGTGTAGGGGATGCAAAGAGGGAAGTAGGATTAGGTGGATGCACCGGCCACTCGTAGAGCTCATTCCTAGTGCTGCCTTGGATTAATTTGACCCCCGTGCTGAGATCCTTCACCTGAAAAGTGGCAGGAAAGAATTCCACAGAAACATTGTTGTTGTTACACATCCGATAGACTGATATAAGGTTTTTCTTTATGTCAGGGACATATAAAACATCATCCAAAGCAAGAGCACGTAAGGAAGTAGGGAGAAATGTGGAACCAGTGTGGGAGATGTTCAGTCCGCTGCCATCTGCAATTGTGACATCCTCACCACCAATGTAAGGATGGTGAAGTGAGAGGTTCTGTAGATCGGATGTCAGATGATGAGTGGCGCTAGAGTCCATAATCCAGTTGGATGTATTGTATGGTCCAGCTGCAAGATGTGCTTGAGGTTGTCACGGTGCGTTTGAGCTCGTAGCTGGCGTGTAAGAAGTGCCTGCTTGTTGAAATTGCGAGCATCTTCTTGCACTATGTCCTGTGATTCCACAGATCTGACACTTGCCAAGGTAAGGTCTTGGGGTATATTGTTGTTGACGAGGGTTGAACTGTTGTCATTGCTAATTGTGATTCCCTTTGTTGTTTCTGTTGTAGTTGCGAGTGTTGTTGTTGTGGCCACGATATGAAACAGCATTGGCGGTGAGAGGAATTGTGGGAGACACACTTGTAGACTGCAACTTGGCCTCGTGATTCAGCAGTTTTTTCATGTACCTCTGTTAGTGATGGCGGGGAATCACGTCCTTCGATCTGGTCTACAACGGATTTGTAGTCATCAGAGAGGCCTTGAAGGACAAACTCTACTTGATCTTCATGCTCGATAGGTTTCCCTAGTAAAGCAAGTTGATCAAAGCGAGTGGTAAATCCCTAAAAGTATTCATCAATAGACTTAGCTCCTTTTGTACATTGTTTGAGTTGTTGCTTGAGTTGTTTAATGTGGCCCCTGCTTGGTTTGGCGTAGGTGGACGAGAGAGTATCCCAGATTTCGGAAGCTGTCGTTGTTTTGGAGAGAAGAGGTTGTATAGTTGTGGAGATGGCGCCGAGCAGAGCACTGTAAATCAGTTTGTCTTGCCTCTTCCATCGGACATAGGCAACGTTGGTGGAGATGACGCCTTCTGCGGTCAGTGTAGGTGACGCGATGAAGGATCCGTCAAGGTGTCCGGCCAGATCATAGCCATCGAGTAGTGCGTGGACCTGCAGGCTCCACATGAGGAAGTTGGAAGCGTTTAGCTTAGTGACGTTTGTCATGTTCACATTGAGGATGGTGGGAGAATCAGAAACAGAGATGGTCTCTGAGGATGTAGCCGGAGATGTGTCAAGAGACATTTTGGACGAGTGTTTGAAAGAAGATAGTGGCGGCTAAAGAAAAATTTGTGTTTTTAGGTTTAGGTATCGAAGAGCTCTGATACCATATAGAATATGATTCTTGATATTACTGAATGTGTATGTGTACAAATATATACTTGGAGTACAAGAGATTTAAGGTAAGTAGTAATGACCAAATATCTACATAATATTACTCCGTAACTATCGTATCCTCTACATGAACTACATACCTAACCCAAATATATCGTACAGAAGCAACAATGTTGCCAACCCTCAAGACCAAATCTATCCACCTCAACAGCAACAGCATGCTGGTCAAAGACCTTGTGTGCCTTACTACAACAACAATCAAGGCTTTCAACAAAGGAACAACAACTTCCAGCCTAGAGCGCCCTACAACCCTCCAGGATTCAATGCTCAAGCACCAGCTCAAGCCTCTTCCAGCACTCCAGACTGTGAAATCAAGACTCTCATCCAACAAGTGCTTCAAAATCAGATCAACACTACCTTGGAGATGAACAAAAAGTTTGCTGAAGTCCACAACAAGATATATTCTGTTCATGTGGAGCTGACAAACAAGTTTGATGATCTAGCTGCAAGAGTGAAGACCCTAGAGAACAACAAAAGAGTAGCTAGTGCACAACGCCCTCAAGGTAACCTTCCTGGAAAGTGTGAGATGAACCCCAAGGAGTATTGCCAAACTGCTGATTCTAAAGATGCTTTCACCACTGAGGAAGATGCTATTATAAATGCGTTTTTGTCAATGATCAATGAGGACACTGATGAACAAAGTGATGGGGAAGACCCCGTTCAAGTTTCTGATGCCAAGAAGAAGGCTCAAGCTGATTTGTTTCCAGTTTACCAACCTGACATTCCATTTCTAGGAAGTTTCAAAGAGAAGCTAATCAAGAAGTGTGTAACTCTTTATGCTGCTCAAATAGAAATGAGAGGTCTAGATGCTGAAGAAGAGCTTGGGAAAGTTCTAGCCAAGGTTGTATAACCAGAAGTCAAGGAGCTGAACATCAAGAAGCTTGGAGATCCTGGTTTCTTTACTCTCCCATGTGAACTTAAGGGAAGAACCTCCAAGAGCTGTTTGTGTGACTTGGGTGCTAGCATAAATCTGTTGCCATCAACTACAGCTAAGGAGTTAGGTTACACCAAATTCCAGCAAAGCAATGTGTCCTTAAACATTGCTGATGGGACAGTGAAGATGCCATTAGGAGCTCTCAAGGATGTGCCTATGAAGATTGAGGGAGTAACAATTCGAACTGATTTCTTGGTGTTGGATGTTGAAGGGCAGATCAAGAATGCAATCATTTTAAGAAGACCATTCTTAGCTTCAGCTGGTGCTGTATTTGACGCCAGGGAATGCACAACAGAGCTTAGGCTCACTAAAGAGAAGGTCTTGAAGTTTGATAGCAAGGATAACAAGTTGGAGCATGAACATGCTTTCTCCATGGAGCTGAACAAGATGAAAGGAGTTGACAAGAACTGGCCTGAGTTTGAAGGCTATACTGGAGAGAGCTTTGATGGCTGCTGCTTGTCAAGGTTGTTTGAAGACACCACTGAAGAGAAGGTCCTTGAAGTGGTTAGTTCCAAGAAGATGGATGACATTGTGCTGGTTACTTAAGAAGGAGAAGTAGTTTTGCAACCATTTGGCTGAAAGGATGGTGAGGTCTACTACAAGATGAAGCAAGAGGGGAAGCCTAAGCCGTTTGCTGTACGCAAGATGGATGGTGTCACCAAGAGGGTCAAGGGGAACAAAGTGCCACTAAGGAGTTCCAAGAATTCTTCTCCTTACCTCCACTAAAGAGGTAATCAAATTCAAGTTTAGTGTCTTTAAACAAGCACAATTGGGAGGTAGTCTCATGGTATCCTTTGTATATATTTATGCTTTTTAGCTTATGTTTTATGCATTTCTAGTGTTTTTAGAAGCGAGAGTTTGGATAAGGGGATGCGAAGATGTTTGGGGAACCAAAGAAGGTGTGTTATGGTTAACATCGAGCATCAACATTGATCATGCCAGATCGATGTTGGGTACATCGGTCATGAACATCGATCAACAATGCTCGATGATGTGGAACTAGAAGAGCATCGGGCAACCACATCAATCACTTGTGATCGATGTGGGAAAGGAAGTGAGATAACATCGATCACTCACATCGATCAGGAGTGATTGATGTAATCAACCCGAGAGTCAGACAAACTACATCGGTCAGGAACATCGATCATGGTGATCGATGTGGAGCACATCGATCAAGAGTGATCGATGTAAACTGACCGAGAGTTTGGGGATTTACATCAAGCAGTAGCATCGATCAACGATGATCGAGGTTGACCACATCGATCACTCACATCGATCAGAAGTGATCGATGTGGCCAGCAAGGTAAGTGGTTCTAACTTTCAAACTTTTCCATTCTGACCCACTTCTGCCAGCTCCAAGAGCACATCCCACCATTCCTCCCACCACAACTAAGGTACCACATCCTTACCATTGTAAATACCATTGCATTTTTTTTTTATTTTTTTTTGTAATATATTTATGTTGTTTTTTGGGGTTTGTCATTGTTTGTTCTTTTCTTAGCTTTTCATTTCTTTCATCTTTGAGTCACATGCATACATATAAGTGCATAGAAAAATACAAAAAAGAATCGAAAAAATTTAAATTTTTTTGCATGTTTTGCAAACCAAAAAGAGAGCATACAGTTGCATTTCGATTGTTTAAGATTGAGTCTAGTGTCTGCTTATAGGCTGCATTGCATTTGCATAGGGCATGATGATGAATTTTCCTTGTAAAATGCTAAGTGTTTAGGCTTGATTTATATGTCTAAGTAGTTGGTTGTTTGATGCATCATAAGAAAGTTAGAAGTTAAGGCTGAACCATGTTTGAATTGCTAAATTAGATTCTCTCATCTCATACTGAAACCATTGTTCATTGAAAATCAACTCTATCTATTTTAACCTTAATCTGATTTTTGAATTATCATGTGTGTGCATTGAAAAGTGAATTCATAGCTACCATATACATATTTGGATCATCTTTTTCCTTCTTACCACTCTTGTTGATCCAAGTAGCTGATCCTCATACTTATGGGATAATTAAACCACTCCCTTAACCAAACCTTCTTTTAAGCGCAAACACTATCTTGAGAGTTGTGAGGCTTTGCATGCATCATTTCGAATTTTATCTTGGCAGAAAGTGTTAGGATTAAGGCTGGCAAAGAAAAGCTCTTTTGTAGATATCAACTTGCATTTTGAGCTTGATTCTAGGTTAGGAGTTTGGGATGAAAGGGTAGTGTTAAGTGGTTTGAAATTCATGTTTATATCTTTTAAGAAGAATAAGAATTATGGGATGGTAGTATGGGGAAATTGAGTTAAAATTGTGGTTAAGTAAAAAGAAGAAAAAGCTCTAGATGTTTAAGATAAGGAGGCACTAAAATCAGCAAGGCTTTGAAAGGTAATTCAACAGAAGAAATCAAACCCTAGACAATCTACCAAAGGTGAAAGATGGCGCCTAATCAACAGAAGGAGAGCAAGTCCCAACAAAAAGGATCAACCACACAAGCAAGAAGAATAAGTTTCCCCACACATGAAGGAGAAAAAGATCAAGTTTTTTAGGAAAAGGTAGATTTAGGGGTTAACTTTGAGTTTAGTAGTTTTAGGATTCATCTTTAGGTTAAGGGTAGAAGAGAGCTTTAACTTCCATGCATAAGTGCGCTTTTACCTTTAGCATTTTGCCTAAGATAGAATCATTTTCATTGAGTGATCTCTTGAGTTTACTAGCCCTTACTGGAATAAGATCATTTTCATCTCATGACTATACCCTAAGACCAAATGTTTTCACTTAATTTGCACAAACATTATTCATGGTTACAAGCTTAATGAATGTTAAAGAGTTGATTGATTTGGCATTTGTCTAGGTTGAGATTAGAGATAATTTTGAAACAAGATGAGCATAGATAAGTTCTTTAAAGTATGACTGATTGTGTTTTGCATCCTACACTTAGGCAATTAGACATTCACTTCATTTCTTTACGTTAGCATTTTTGGATTTTCGTGCCCACCTTTAAACTTCATCCTCCATTTGTCTTGGTTTGATTGCTTGAGGGCAAGCAAAAGGCAAGTGTGGGGGTGTTGATATCTCTTGCATTTACATCATTTAGGCTTGCATTCAGTTCATGTTTTGGTCTCCTTTTGGATGTTTTCCTTCTCTTTAGTCCCATTTTCCTTTCTTTTTAGACTTAGGTTGCATTTAGGTTGTAGTTTGCATTCTCTATGCATTAAGGATGTTTTAGGTACCAAAGGAGCTGTATGGAGCAAGGAGGAAGCTGGGGATGATTCAAGGAGTTTCCTAAGCTAAGGAGGAGAAAAAGGAGTCAAGGAAGATGGTTTTTGGTGCAGAATCGATCATTACCAGAACAAGATCGATCACTTGTGATCGATGTAGTTCACATCGATCAAGCCTGGAATCCACATCGATCACATATGGTCGATGTAAAGCAGCAGAGAAGATGGAGGTCCACATCGATCACCCACATCAATCACAAGTGATCAATGCGAAGAGACATGACACTTGTATCGATCACTAGCATCGACCAAAAACTGATCGATGTAAACAGGCAGAAGCTTTGAAGATTCACATCGATCACCAGCTGATCGATGTCAAGCACTACAGACCAGCATCTATCATCCACATCAATCAGTTGTGATCGATGTTGGCCTTATCCGAGATACTTTTATTTACAAGTTTGCCATTGCTTTAGGGTTTTTGTCATTTACTAAAAATAGGTTTGGACTAATGGCTTTTAGCCAAGTCTTGTTCTTGCTTAGTTTTCTTAAGAGTTTTTCAGTCTTTGTAAGAACAAGATCATCCTTTTAATTAAAGTTTTGTATTTGCATCATTAAATCTTCTCTAATCTCCCTCTTAATCATGTTTAACATCATTTACTCTTGTGAGTTGGTGTTTTCCATGATGATGAGTGAGTAGACTTTTTAGGGTTCTTAGATGTGGTAGTTTAGGGAAATTTAGAGGCTTGATTAGGATTTGTTAGTGCTTAATTATGTTGATTCTTCTCTATTAATCTGTATTTAAGCTAGATTTATCTTGATCACATGAATCTAGATTTAGGCTTCATCTTATGCCCACCAAGTGTTTGATGAAATGCTAATCTTGTTTGATAGAGGATTTACTGGTCTTAGCTCAAGAGATTGACTGCCTGAGAAGTATTTTGGCTTGAATAGAGTTGGTTTTGCATGCTTGTTGATTGTTCCTGCACTAATGAGAATTAGGATGATAAGCAAAGGGTTATTTGTCAAGAGATTGAACTTAACTTGCTTGATTGTGAACTCTATGCCTATGAATTAGCATTGCTTGCTTATTTGCATTGTCAATGATGTTTAGAACAAACTTGTCTTGCCTTTGAATTCCCCAAAGTCAATAACCACATATAGGAACTTGTTTTCTCTTATTGAATTTCGAATTTGCTTTAAGTGCTATGTTTTTATTGCTCTGCTTTGCTTTGAATCATTGCTTGGTATTGCTTTAACTAGTTGTGCTTGGTTCTTGATTCACTTAGGTTGTTAGTTTGGTTGCTAAAGAACACTGTCTTCTTTGATTAACTTGACTTAAGGTTTTCTGCTCATAATTTTATTGGCATCTATTATTAACTCCTTTAGATTGATAAAAACTTTATGCTATACTACAACTACTTTGTACAAGCTGGGTGATTGACCAAGAGAGTCAAAACTCTTGTATCAATTTTCAAGAGCAGGTTTATGCCACTACTGATCCCAAGAGGCCCTGGTATGCTGATATTGCCAACTATCTCGCTGCAGAGGATGAACCACATGACTTTAAGATTATGCTAAGAAGAAGTTGTTGAGAGAACTTTGGAGATTCTACTGAGCCATATCTTTACAGACATTGTGCATATGGGATTTACAGGAGATGCATAGCAGAAAGTGAGATTCCAGACGTCCTGTTTCATTGTCATGGCTCAGAGTATGCTGGACACTTTGCCACATTCAAAACAGTCTCCAAAGTTCTTCAAGCAGGCTTCTGGTGGCCTACTATATTGCAGGATGCACAGGCATTCATTACAAGATGTGATACCTGTCAGAGGAGAGGAAATATTATCAGAAGACATGAGATGCCACATAACTTCATACTTGAGGTTGAAGTCTTTGACTGTTGGGGCATTGACTTCATGGGTCCTTTTCCTTCATCCAATGGGAACAAATACATTCTAGTTGCTGTTGACTATGTATCTAAGTGGGTAGAGGCGTTGGCTACTCCTACCAATGATGCTGCAGTGGTTCTAAAGCTGTTTAAGACCATTATTTCCCCCAGATTTGGTGTCCCGCGAATTGCTATCAGTGATGGTGGTTCTCACTTTGTTAACAAGGTCTTTGACAAGCTACTGAAGAAGTATGGTGTTCAGAATAGAGTGGCCACGCCATATGATCCCCAAACCAGTGGACAGATTGAAGTCTCCAACAGACAGATCAAACAGATACTGGAAAAGACAGTGGGAAAGACAAGGAAATACTGGTCTGTGAAATTAGATAATGCGCTGTGGGCTTAGGACTACCTACAAAATGCCACTTGGGACTACACTATTCCATCTACTCTATGGCAAGGCGTGCCATCTTCCAGTGGAGTTGGAATACAAAGCAGAATGGACTATCAAGAAGCTGAACTTCGATTTGAAGCCTGCTGCAGAAAGGCGCTTGATTCAGCTCAATGAACTGGATGAAATCAGATATCTGGCCTATGAAAACTCCAAGTTATATAAGGAGAGGACAAAGGCATATCATGATAAAAAGATCATCTTCAAACATTTCGAGCCTAATGACCAGGTACTTCTTTATAACTCTCGTTTGCACTTGTTTCCTGGTAAACTGCGATCTTGTTGGTCAGGTCATTTCACTGTCAAAGAGGCTAGACCACATGGCGCCATTGTCCAGATCAACTCCAAAGGCCAGGAGTTCACTGTCAATGGACAGAGAGTGAAACACTATTGGTTCAAGCCGAGATTCCAGCAGGATATATTGTGTCTCTGGATGATCCACCAGCTGTCTGAACAGCATTCAAAGTCGAGCTAATGACTTTAAACAAGCGCTTAGTGGGAGGCAACCCACTGGTAAGATCTCTAGTTTTCATACTTTAGTTTATTTTTTTCTTTCTAACACACAAAAAAAAACAAAAAAAAAGAGAAGAAGAGTGGAATTATTTGAGCAGACTCGAGCTCCACACACAGTGACGATCGTCACCACTGAGAGGTGACACGCGTCACCCCATCCAACGTGAGATACCACTTTCATTTCTGCTCATTGCATTCTGTTTCTTCTATTTTCACCAACCCTAGGCTTAATAACACTGGGGACAATATTGTTTAAGTCTGTGGGAGGTGGTTACTGACGTTGTGTACATTTGGTTTTGTTTTAAGAGTCTTAAAGTTGAGTCAAAAACCTGTTTTATAGTGTCCAAATTTTGAAACTGTCAGTTTTTCTTGGAACTAACCACAAAACGTTGATGCTTATATGAATCATTGCCACAATAGTTGATTAAAAGTCTTACTAAGTTGAAAGTCATAGGTAGATCAGTCTAGCAAAGAAGGTTTAGGTTCTTAGAGAATCTGGAAAATATGCTGTTGACTCCACCTTAATGAACTTTAAACTTCTCATCTTGGGGCTTGATACTCATTGATCTTGAATCTCTCTTTTAACACTGGCAAGGATGTTTTGATGCAGTCTCTCTTTGATCTTCCCTGATACAGCTTTTAAGAGTTTAAGTCTGTAGAATGGTGCATCATGACCTTGTCTCCTTACAAGGAACAACAATAGTGAACACTTATGAACCTGTCTCCTCACAAGGAACACAAGTATTGAGTAGCACCATATCTTAGACTGTAAAAAAAATGAGAAAAGAAGTTGAAAAATCGAAAAAAATCTAAAAGAATAGATCAAGGGAAGAGAAAATAGGAGAGCTGTGTTGAGATTGATTTGTTCAGTGTTAAGGAAAAAAAAAAATCTATAAGTGATTGAGTTGATAAATCCCTGATGAGATATCACACTTAGATAAATATAAGGAGTTAGCAGTAGAGATTTCCGATTTCTTGAAGGAGCTTGAACTGGATTTGAAAGATTGCTAAGCTTGTGATGATTTGACTAAAATTTGATCTTGTGTTGGCTCTGTGGTATGTGGATTCGAAAGTGTTGATCAATGTGGTGTTCCTAATGTTTAGCTGACTGTTTCTGTTTTCAAACCTCGATCTTGTTCTTAGTCTTATGTTTTCTTGAGGGCAAGCAAAAGCTAAGTCTGGGGTGGTTGAAATATCATGGGTTTTATGGTTTTTAACCATGGTATAAGTCTTTTTTATTGAGTCTTTTTGGTCTTTTTAGAGTGCTAGTAGAGTCTTTGCAGTTTATAGCATGATGATACAAGGGTTTTTAGGCTCTTGTTGTCAATCACCCAAGCTTGTAGTAATCAGTTGTAGTATAGCATAGGGTTTTATCAATCCAAAAGGGGAGAATGAAACAGTATAAATGCAATAGAGCTCTTAATTCAGGCAAACAAAGGTAGTTTTTTTAAGTCTAACAACCTAAAGGATCAAACAAAAATGAAGAGAACATCAATCAAAGAGTGAAAAGCAAGCAAAGCAACTAAAACAAAGGCAAAGCAGGGCAAATCCGAATTCAAGCTAAAATCAGAGAAAATATAGGACTTGAGATGAGATGAATGGTGTTAGGGAACTCTTGACTCAACCTATGATGCTTATAAACTCACACAATGCTATTCCTTATGCATAGGAATCATTTATATGACTAATCCAATCTCTTGGTACTAATCTCTTTGCTAATTACCAAGTCAAGAACTAATTCTCATTAGCGAAATGATAAACAGCAAGCATTAAAACAATTCTATCAACCCTATATTGCCAAATCACTCCCTAGACAGTCAAGCTCTTGAGCTAGGATAAGTAATTCTCTTGCAAAGCAGTTCATGCATTTCATCAAACACTTCGTGGGCATAAAATGAGCCTAAGATCCTAATCAACTTAGCTAAGGCTTATTAAGCATTAAACACAGCAATCAAGAAAGAAAATGGAATGATTAACACTAAGACATCATAGATTAAGTCTCAAATTCTCTAAACCTAACCCATCTCAAATCCCTAAAAATGACTACTCACTAAACACCATTAAAGCCATCAATTCAAAGAGAGAAAGAAAACTAATCATGATTAGAGAGATTAAACAAGATGAAAAATGCAAACTTTAATTCAAATCAAGCAAAGATTCAAATTACAAAACTCAAAGGTCCAAACAAAGAAGAAAGAACTGCTGGATAAAAGATTGTCCCCATAAATTAGGGATTTTTCGTATTTAAAGGAGTCCAAGCGAAAATGGCAAAATTGTAAATAAGTAATCTTCAGTCTGGAATCCTATCGGTTTGGAAGGTGAACGATAGGTTTGACCGTTAGGCCTATCGGTCTAGAAGGTGACCGATAGGGTGACCGAAATATACACGGTGCTCTTCTATCGGTCACTTCTCTGACCGATAGGCTTGGTCGATAGGTCTTCTATCGGCCACTCCTTGACCGATAGCCTTCGTGCTCTGACCGATAGGCTTTGCAGAGATTGTCTGCCTTGGTTCCTCTCGCTCATTTCAGCTCAGCTAGCTTCCTGTTTAACTCCCAAAGCTCCTCCATGCTCCTCATAGCTCCATGAGTACCTAAAAACACCCTTTATGCAAGAAAAATGCAAACTACACCCGAAATGCAACCTAAGTCTAAAAAGAGAAGAAAATGGGACAAAGGTTAAGAAAGACATGCAAAAGAGAACCAAAACATGCACTAAATGCAAGCCTAAATGATGTAAATGTATGAGACATCAACACCCCCCACACTTGCCTTTTGCTTGTCCTCAAGCAAATAAGAACAAATGGGAAAGTGAGGTTTGAAAGTGGAAGCTCAAAACTAAAGATGTTAATGGAAAAATTAAATCAATACTCAAGTTACAGGTTCTAAGATGCAAAAATATTGTTCTACTTTAAAAGCTTTAGCCATACCCATCATAACAAACAATGAACTCTAGCTTAGCTTACACAAGCATTTAAATCAACCAAGTCTTTAACATTCATTAATCATTAACAAATAGATCATGCTTGTGCAAATCAAGAGAGAGAACACTTGGTCAAGGGACAAGGTTATGAGATGAAAATGATCTCATTCAAGCACAGGGTTCATAAACATAAAGGATCACTCAATGAAAATGATTCTATCTTAGGCAAAATGCTAAAGGTAAAAGCACATTTATGCATGCAAATCAAAGCTCTCTTCTACCTTTTTACCCAAAGATGAATCCTATAAACTTCTAAACCCAAAGTGAACCCCTAAGTCTACCCTTTTCCTAAACTTTACCCTTTATCCTTCTTCATGGCTGGGGGAATTTCTCCTTTTTGCTTGTGTGGTTGCATCTTTTTGGTTGGGACTTGCTCTTCTTTGTTGCTTTGGCACCTTCTTCACCTTTGGTGGATTGCTTTGGGACTAATATCTTCTTTGGATTGACCCCTTCAAAACCTTTAAGTTGCTGGCGCCATTCTTTCAAAACACTTAGAGCTTTTACTTCCCTTTACTTAACCATAATGCTAACTGATTCCCCTTTTCTACCACTTCAAACTTTTTCTTCTTCTTTTAAAGCAAATAAACATGAAATTCAAACCATTTAACTTTACCCCTTTGTCCTAAAATTCCTATCCTAGAATCAAGCTCAAGATGCAAGCTGATATCTACAAGAGAGCTTATCATTGCCAGCCTTATTCCTAACACTTTTTGCCAAGACAAAATTCAAAAATGATATGCAAAGGCCTCACAACTCTCAAGACAGTGTTTAGGTTCAGAAACAAGGATTGGTTTAGGGTGTGGTTAACTGTCCCATAGGTGTGAGGAACAGCTACTTGGATTAACAAGAGTGGTAAGAAGGGAAGAAGATAATCCATGTATGTATATGGGTAGCCATGTAATCACTCTCAATTCACAAACATGATAATTCAAAGTCAGGATTATGGTTCTAATAAGATCGAGTTAGTATCAAATCAAAGCAAGTTTCAGCATAAGACAAGAATATCAATGCAAGTAGTCAAAATATGGTGCAGCCTTAACTTCAAACTCACTTCAATGCAATCAAACAACAGATAACCAGAGTATTGAAAACAACTCAAACATTAACATCTTGACAAGTGTTTATCATCTACTCCCTATGCAAATGTATGAAAACCTATATGAAATACATCTAGATTCAATCTTAGTTATGTAAATGCAACTAAATAATCTTTTTGGTTCCAAAAAATTTGAAAATTTCATGGATTTTCAGTGCACATAGATGAATGTATGAATGCATGAGACTCAAGTATGTAAAAGAGAAAATAAGAAAACAAAATACCATGTCAAATGCAATTCCCTACCCCACACTTAAATTACACAGTCCCTTGTGTAATAGAAGCTTGAAGGAGGGTAATGAAGGGTACTCAAAAGTATTCAGAAGCAAAGGAGTGAAGTTGTGTACCTTAGAAGGAGTTTGGTCAGACTGGGAGGTTGTATCGGTCTCTCTCAGACCGATAGGTTTGACCGATACACTGCCAATTCATATCGGTCACATTTGTGACCGATACAGTGACCGATAGTTTCCTCTAAATCCTATCGGTCTCTAGCTTGATCGGTACACTGACCGAAATATATCCAATTGTTTTGTATTGGTCACTCTTTAGACCGATAGAGTGACCGAAAAACAACTGATACATTTCCATCGGTGAGTAGCTGATTGATAGCTAGACCGATAGGATTTTCACTCTGCAGACTCCTTTCCCTATCGATCCCTACTGACCGATATGTTGACTGGTACATTCTGGCTCTACCACTATCGATCATAAGCTGATCAATAGCAGGACCGATAGGGTCTGTATAGGTCTTGTCTTGACCGATACGGTGATCGATGGCAGCCAGAATGCACTGATAACAAGTTTCTTGTGATGCAATGATGTGTCAAGATGCAACAGAGAGGTTATCAAAACTCTAATGCACACAGAGATGTAGTATAGTGAGCAAGAGAGGTATTAATCCACACCTAGGGGTAGCAAGTTCACTAAGAATGCAAGGGAATGAGCAAATCTAAGCAGAATATGAAAATGTTTGGTAAAATCCCTAAAAACTAGATGCAATGATTAAATGCAAAGAAAAACAATTTTAAAATCCCTGGAAGAGGGTTAACTACCACGAGGAACAAGCGGAATATTTAAAATGCAAGGCTACGAATTATTAAAAACTGACTAGTGGATCGACCACAGGATCGAGCAACAACGATCGATCTACTAAACAGTTTCAAACAGATATGAATATAATGACCAGGATGTGAACAGATAGCAAGCAAATGATTAACAGAGATGTGAAAATACTAAGAAAGAGGGTCCGGGGTTGAGGATCATGTTCAAGGGTTTCAAAAGTTCAAGTTTGGTTTGAAAACTTTAGATCTACTCACTTTGTGAGGTTCTCTAGGCCTTGAAAACAAAACAAGAATCATCCATGGTGTGTGGTATGATTCACTTCCTCATTCTCTTCTCCAAACCCATGGCGTTTGGTGGAAAAAGATATTGAAGATCATGGAATATAGATTTCAAACAAACGACCTAACTAACCCCCTAAAACACCATGGCGTGTGGGAAAGGAAGGATTAGCCTCTAGGATTCAGTTTTCCAGGACATTTGGATCCTGTCAAGGTAAGATATCCCTCGGATCATAGAGATCTTGGCGTGAGAGTCTCTAAGCCTTAAGCACTCGAAATCCTAGAAGAGAAGGTGATGAAGAACAAGAAAACACAAAGCTTTAAACCCTTTCAACCCCTTTGAATCCTCTCAACCCCGAAAACCCAATGAAACTACTCACTACTCATAAAGGAAACCGAACAAAACGCAATAGATGATCGACTAAACATGAAAAACGAATGATTAAAAGCAAAGATTCAATATTCAAAACGTAAAAGCAAGAAAAAGCTTCAAAGTCTACAATGGCGGAATCGCCTAAGCAAAGAGATAACAAGGAAAAGGACAGAATGAAGGATGGAAAAAGTTGTCGCCGCCTTTAGCCAAAATTGGCTAAAGGCGTGTACTGGTCCCCCCTTCGTTAGCATCCAAGAACAGGCTGGACGGATAAGGTAAGTCTGGGATCAGGCAGGGAGCTCGATCTGGCTCTCGATCTTCGGCTTTGATCGGGTGACTTTGGTCGATCTCTGAGTCGATCTCTTCTGGATCGGGTCGGAGGCTTGATCTAGTTCTCGATCTGCATGGCGTCATTTATGTCCGTACTTCATATCGATCTCCTATCTCGATCTTGGTCTCGATCCGTTTTCTTGCATCGGCTTGGCCACTCGATCTTCTGGTCGATCTCATCTAGATCGACCTGCTTTGCTCGATCTGCTACTCGATCTCGGGTCCTTAACATGCAATCCTGAGTTCTCCGAGTGTCTACGCACTTCCTCACGAGCCTTAGCACGTTCACGAATCTTCCATTGCTCCAAAGTAGCCGAAAACAACCTGCATGCGATGCAAAATGCAAGAAACATGCAAATGCTGGTGGAAAAGTGCTCTAGGACCTAAAGTGATGCAAACTAGCCTAATGTGCAAGGAAAATGCATGAGAAACTATCTTATATGTATGCAAAACACACAAAATATGCACCAATATCAACTCCCCAAAACTTGCCTTTTGCTTGCCCTCAAGCAAACAGAAAACAAGAAAGGAGAGAGGTTTTTTTTTTAAAACAAGGGTTTAAGCTTCTTGCAAAGGTGTCTTTCAAATGAATCAATCTCCAAATAACTTAGCCATACTCATCACACAATGAATTTCAAATCATGACTCTCCTATTCCAAACAATCAAAGAATCTCATCCTTTATTATTCATTAATGATCAGACCGCGAATCAAACTTATGCACCTTAAAGCAGAACACATTTGGTTAAGGGCAAAGGCTATGAGCATAAAATGATCTCATTTAAAAGGGTTTCATAATGCAAAGGGTTTCTCTCAAGAATGGTATGAACTTTATGCATAATGCTAAAGGTAAAGGCAGCTGATACATACATGATCAGATTCTCATATACCCATACGCGCTAATCAATCATCCTAAAACCCTTCTCATTTCTTTTCTTTTAAGCTCACTCACCCTCTTAGAGTCTACCCTTATCCCCAAAGCAATAGCTTAGCAAATCCCAAATAAAATCAGAAAACATCTTTACTCTTTAGGCTAGTGAAAAGGCTGAAAATATTTTAGCTCTTGACTTTTTTTTTTCTTATTGATAGCTCTCTACTCTTTCTTTTCTTTTCTTTTCATTTGGCACTTAGGCTCTTTTCTTTTCTTTTTCTTTTTCTTTTACTTAAGAGCTATCTTCTGAAATACTTAGAGCTTTTCATTTTTGAAAACAAAGCCTTTCACTTAAAACCTTTTGTTCACTTCAATCACCAAAACTTTTTGAAATCGAAAGCATATAAACACCCCTTATGAACCCCAAACCTATCCTAAGCCTAAAACTAGCTTCAAAGTGCAAAGCTAGCAATCAAATGAGAACCTAATCATGTCGCCTAAATGTAACACGTTATGCTAAGTTCAAACCGAAAAAGGCCTCATAATGATGTCACACAAGAATACTTGGCTTGAAAGAAAGGTAAGGGTAATGGTGGGAGTTCTACTTAGGCTCACAAAGAGTGGTAAAAGGAGGAAGAGATCCTAAATATGTATAAGATCCATGTGTTCATTTTCAAATGCATAAGAATGATATTTAAAAATCAGATTAGGGTTCTCACTTATTAGGACAAGTTTCAAATCATGAATGTTCAAGTCAAGCCACGAAAATCAAAACAAGTGATCCAAGCATGGTAAGGACTTACTTTCAAAGCGTGAGCAAAGCATCAAACAACTACTAACTAGGACATTGAAACAATTCATGAGCTTAAAACACCTTTTTAAGAAAATTTTAACCCCTTACGCAAATGTAAACAACCTAGATGCTTAAAAATTCTAGACTCAATCCTAAAATGTTTACAAAGTGAATGCATCTACATGAATTTTGTTTTTGAAAATTTTACCAATTTTTTTCTGTTTTTTTCTATGCCTTAGTGATACAAACTTAGGAGCTGAAGCTGACATCCCTACCATGAGACAAGCTCCAAGAACAAGATCAGGAACTAAAGACTTAGCTGATGGCTTCAACCAAGCAGTAGAGACGCTGATCACTTCCCAACACTTAGAGGATATCACTACTCAACTAAGTCAACTAAGCATCGCCAAGGAAGCAGCAATGGCAAGGGCTTATCTAGACGAGGAGGGCATTGAGCAAGAAGACCTTCCCAACGAGCAAGCAGGCGGTTTAGACATCACCAACGACCCTCTCATCAAAAGCATAGGTTATACACGTGATTGGCCATTGATTCATGCCAACAAAGGAGTTTCCTTATTCACCATCACGTCAGCTAAGTAAACCGCCTCATTTGGAGCTAAACCAAGGTATGATCCGAATCCTTAATTTCAATATGGTTTAGTTCTACTAATCAATCTTTTCTGTTTTGTTTTCTTGGTTTAGTTTTTATCTCATTTAAACTTTAGTATAAGGCATGTTGGCCACCTTTTATTTACATTTTCGTTTTAAGGCATTGTTAGCCAAGTAGTTTAACCTAAGGGTTTTGTAATCTGTTTCAAGTCCCCTAGAAGGGCAAAGCTGTTTGGACTGTTTATAAAGTCCCCTCACAGCCGTGTATTCTTTCACCATATCAATAAAGATCGAACTTCTTGGCTAAGTACCAAACTCTTGTTCTCTAAAGCTTTGTGTGATTCATTGCTTGAGAGTTCTTTGTCTTATCAAGGCTTAGATCCATAAAGCCTTCTGGCGACTTTCGTTCCATCCTTCTATTCATCTCATCCTTTAGTTCTTACAAATAGAGTGGCACAACTCTTTGTTTGAGCTCCATCTCGATCCACTTCCTTCCATAGTCCATCCACTGATTGCAAGCCGAAAGAGTTGAACAACCAGCGGCCCAATCCCATCATCCCTACACGGTTACCTGTTAGTAGGCGTGTGTCATCTGGTATCAGAGCCGAAAGGCTCCATAAACAGGTGTACTCTATCCCTTTTTGCATCGTTTGCTCCCTAGCCTTGTTTGTTTCATTAGTTGTTCATTCATCATTTTTCAAAAAAAAATATAAGAAGTTCATTATTTTCATTGTTTAATCCTATTTTAAAAACCATAAAACCCTAAAAGAAGTTTTCTTTCTTGCATTTTCGCCTTATTTCATATCTTACAAAAAAAAAAAATCATAAAAACTTTTTCATCAATTAAAGTGCATATTCGGTTTAAGCACTCTTTCCATAAACGGTCTTTTTGCATTTAGTTCTTACTTGTTTAGGATTATTGCATATTGACTTGCTGTGTGAGGTTATTGCTATTGATTAGGTCGGATTCTAGTAGTAAGGCATTAGGACTATAGCTCATAAGCTGTGTTTTAGTTGAATTTTATTAGAACCCCTTTAAGCACTTGTTCTTTGAAATTTTGTAGGTACTAAGATGGGAGAAGCCGATCAAGCTGATGTTATGAGGCAGATGCTCGAGTCTATTCAAGGCATCAGTGCTAGGATGAATCAGTTGGAGCAGCACCTGCCACCACCACCTCCCGCCGGAGCTCCCAATGGCCCTAGAAACCGAGAGGGGACTCCCTTAACACAAGGGGGAAGTGAAACTGACGATGACATGCCGAGTTTGGAAGAAGACAATCCCAACCCGAGGCAAAGGAGGTACCATGATCGTCCTAGAAGAGGGAGAGGCCGAGAAGATGATCAACCGTGGCTTGGAGGAAAGGATATCAAGCTTACAGCCCCCATATTCGCTGGAAGAGTCAACCCCGAGGCATATGTGGATTGGGAGAGAAGAATGGAGTATATCTTCGACTACTACCAGTACCATGATGCCAAGAAGGTCTCCTTAGCAGCTGCACAACTCACCGAGAATGCTCTTGCCTGGTGGGACAGAGAAGTTTCGGAGAGAAGGAGACATAGACACGACCAGATCACCACTTGGGCAGAGATGCGATACCACTTGAGGAAGAGATATGTTCCTTCCTACTACCACCGAGACCTACAGAAGAAGTTCAGAAAGCTCACACAGGGTACTAGATCCGTTGAGGAGTACTTTGAGGAGTTTGAGCTACTCAAAAACCGCTTGGAGACCAACGAGACAGAAGAAACCCTCATAGCGCAGTTCATTGATGGGTTACATGACCGGATAGCAAGAAAGGTGGAGAGGACTACTTACCGAGACCTTGATGAGCTCCTACACTTGGCTGTACAAGCCGAGCAGCACGTCAAGAGGAAGTCAGCCTCTACTGCTAGAGCTAAGCCCACTTGGAGTTCACAGCCGAGAGCCTTTGATAGAGGCAAAGCACCAGAAGCAGCTTCCAAGTACAAGAAGCCGGTTGTAGAGACGTCTAAGGCAGCTGCTGGCGAGTCAAGCAAGCCCCAAAACCAGCGAGCTAGAGATGTTACATGCTTCAAGTGCCAAGGAAGAGGCCATTACGCTAGGGAATGTCCAAATCAACGGGTGATGCTACTCAAGGAGGATGGCGAGTATGAATCCCAAGATGAAGCCGAGGCCAAGTTTGATGAATCAGAGGAAGAAGTGACTGATTTTCCTGACGAGGGAGAGCTACTAGTGACCCGGAGAGTTCTCAGTGCCATGTTTGATCCAGAAACCATTCAGAGAGAGAACATCTTCCATACACGCTGTACCGTGAACACCAAGGTATGTAGTCTCATTATAGATGGTGGTTCGTGTACTAACGTGGCTAGTAAGTATCTTGTAGATAAGCTAGGTCTCAAGAAGACAAAGCACCCGAGGCCCTACAGACTCAAATGGCTGAATGACGAGACAGAGCTAAAGATAGGAGAGCAAGTGTTAGTACCATTCAGCATTGGCCAGTACGAGGATCAGGTCTTATGTGACGTAGTTCCCATGCAAGCAGGCCACATTCTGCTTGGTAGACCATGGCAGTTTGACAAGGAGACGATACACAATGGCCGTACCAACTTCTACAGCTTCTCTCACAACAAGAAGAAGCATAACCTTTCTCCACTTACACCCCAAGAAGTCTTTAATCTCCAAAAGGCTATGGACAAAGGGGCTAAGGTAAGTAAAACTAGCCTCTATGTTACTCCTAGTAATGTTTCAAAGGCTTTAGAATCCAAAACGCAGGTGCTACTAATGATCTTTAGAGAAGGGTTGTTTTCAGGTCAAGAGGAGACTGTTTTACCCGCCGAGATGAATGAGCTTTTGGAGAAGTTCAAAGATGTCTTCCCTGAGGAGATACCAGCTGGTTTACCACCCATCCGAGGCATTGAGCACCAGATAGACCTTATACCCGGAGCACCTTTACCCAACCGGCCAGCTTACAGAGTTAACCCGGAGGAAGCAAAGGAGCTAGAAGCACAAGTTCAGGAGCTTATGTCCAAAGGATACATCCGAGAAAGCTTAAGTCCTTGCGCTGTACCGGTCTTGTTAGTGCCAAAGAAGGACGGATCATGGAGGATGTGTGTAGACTGCCGAGCCATAAACAACATCACCATCAAGTATAGGCACCCCATTCCCCGGTTAGATGACATACTGGATGAGTTGAGTGGAGCTACCATATTTTCAAAGGTTGATCTCAAGAGTGGCTACCACCAAGTCAGAATGAAGGAGGGAGACGAATGGAAGACAGCATTCAAGACCAAGAGAGGGTTATATGAGTGGCTGGTCATGCCTTTCGGTCTCACCAATGCACCAAGCACCTTTATGAGGCTCATGAACCACGTACTGCGGGCATACATCTGTAAGTCAGTAGTTGTGTATTTTGATGACATTCTGATCTATAGCTCTAGCTTAGATGATCATCTTAAACACATTGAGCAGGTGCTAGAAACCTTAAGGTTAGAGGGCTTATATGCAAACCTAAAGAAATGTACCTTTTGCACTGATCAGTTAGTGTTTTTAGGCTTTGTAGTAAGTTCACAGGGGCTAAAAGTGGATGAAGAGAAGATCAAGGCGATTCAGGAGTGGCCAACCCCTTCCACCATTGGTCATGTCCGGAGCTTCCACGGTCTAGCCAGCTTCTATAGGCGATTCGTGAAGGATTTCAGTACCATAGCCGCCCCTTTAACCTCGGTGATCAAGAAAAATGTAGCATTCTCATGGGGAGAGGCACAGGAGCTAGCATTTCAAAGGCTTAAGGATAGCCTTACACAGGCGCCTGTTTTGGCATTACCTAACTTTAACCAAATGTTTGAAGTTGAATGTGATGCATCAGGGACAGGAATCGGAGCTGTTCTTACTCAAGGAGGGAGACCCGTGGCTTTCTTCAGTGAAAAGCTCAATGGAGCAACTCTTAACTATCCTACCTATGACAAAGAACTATATGCTCTAGTAAGATCTCTTGAAACTTGGCAGCATTACCTTTTATCTAAAGAGTTTGTTATTCATACAGATCATGAGACTCTCAAGTACTTGAGAGGCCAAACTACTTTGAAGAAGAGGCATGCTAGATGGCTTGAGTTCATAGAGACATTTCCCTATGTAATCAAATACAAGAAGGGAAAGGAGAATGTTGTAGCGGATGCTTTATCAAGGAGACACGCCCTCATCTCAACAATGGAGGCTAAGATCATGGGGTTTGAGCATCTCAAGCAACTATACGGAGAGGACCCTGACTTCAAGGAGCTTTATAGCCAATGTAGCCGAGGAGTGTTTGGTTCTTTTTACAGGCATGATGACTTTCTATTCAAGGACCGCCGGCTATACTTACCTCAAAGCTCGGTTAGGGAACTCATCATAAGGGAGGCACACGGTGGAGGCCTCATGGGGCATTTTGGGATGGACAAGACACTTAGTATCGTCAAGGAGCACTTCTTTTGGCCTCACCTTAGACGTGACGTTGAGAGGATCTGCTCCAAGTGCATCACTTGCTTGAAAGCAAAATCCAGGTTGCATCCCCACGGCTTATACATTCCTTTACCTATACCTGACCTACCATGGGTAGACATTTCTATGGATTTTGTTTTAGGCTTACCAAAGATCAGAAACAAGGATTCAATCTTTGTAGTGGTGGACCGTTTCTCTAAAATGGCGCATTTCATCCCATGTGCCAAGACTAATGATGCTACTCAGATTGCTGATTTGTTCTTTAAGGAGGTGGTGAGGATTCATGGACTTCCAAGAACCATTGTTTCTGACCGAGACACCAAGTTCTTGAGCCACTTTTGGAGAACCGTGTGGAGGAAGCTGGGGACTAAGCTTCTCTTCTCAACAACTTGTCACCCCCAAACCGATGGACAGACTGAAGCAGTCAACCGTACACTCTCCACCCTCTTAAGGGCTACGGTTGGTAAAAATTTAAAGAATTGGCTAGACTGTTTACCTTTCATTGAGTTTGCTTATAATAGAGTCCCCCACTCGGCTACTAAGCTTTCACCCTTTGAGATTGTCTATGGTTTTAGACCCATTGCTCCTTTAGATCTTACTCCTTTACCACCGGTGCAACAAGTGAGTCAAGATGGAGTTAGTAAGGCCGAGCTGATGAAGACTATGTTCAAGAAGGTCAAGGAGAACATAGAGAAGAGGAATGAGCACTACAAGAAGAATGCTGATAAGGGTCGCCGAGAAGTCACCTTTGAACCAGGCGATTGGGTGTGGCTGCACATGAGAACCGAGAGGTTTCCAGTTCAGAGGAAGTCTAAGCTGTTACCGAGAGGAGATGGCCCATTCAAAGTCCTCAAGAAGATCAATGACAATGCATATCAGATTGAACTTCCAGGTGAGTGTAACATTTCTAATACTTTTAATGTATCTGACTTGCTGCCGTTTGATGTAGGTGAATCAGTTCTGAGGACAGAACCTTTCCAAGGGGGAGAGGATGATACAAACTTAGGAGCTGAAGCTGACATCCCTACCATGAGACAAGCTCCAAGAACAAGATCAGGAACTAAAGACTTAGCTGATGGCTTCAACCAAGCAGTAGAGACGCTGATCACTTCCCAACACTTAGAGGATATCACTACTCAACTAAGTCAACTAAGCATCGCCAAGGAAGCAGCAATGGCAAGGGCTTATCTAGACGAGGAGGGCATTGAGCAAGAAGACCTTCCCAACGAGCAAGCAGGCGGTTTAGACATCACCAACGACCCTCTCATCAAAAGCATAGGTTATACACGTGATTGGCCATTGATTCATGCCAACAAAGGAGTTTCCTTATTCACCATCACGTCAGCTAAGTAAACCGCCTCATTTGGAGCTAAACCAAGGTATGATCCGAATCCTTAATTTCAATATGGTTTAGTTCTACTAATCAATCTTTTCTGTTTTGTTTTCTTGGTTTAGTTTTTTATCTCATTTAAACTTTAGTATAAGGCATGTTGGCCACCTTTTATTTACATTTTCGTTTTAAGGCATTGTTAGCCAAGTAGTTTAACCTAAGGGTTTTGTAATCTGTTTCAAGTCCCCTAGAAGGGCAAAGCTGTTTGGACTGTTTATAAAGTCCCCTCACAGCCGTGTATTCTTTCACCATATCAATAAAGATCGAACTTCTTGGCTAAGTACCAAACTCTTGTTTTCTAAAGCTTTGTGTGATTCATTGCTTGAGAGTTCTTTGTCTTATCAAGGCTTAGATCCATAAAGCCTTGTGGCGACTTTCGTTCCATCCTTCTATTCATCTCATCCTTTAGTTCTTACAAATAGAGTGGCACAACTCTTTGTTTGAGCTCCATCTCGATCCACTTCCTTCCATAGTCCATCCACTGATTGCAAGCCGAAAGAGTTGAACAACCAGCGGCCCAATCCCATCATCCCTACACGGTTACCAGTTAGTAGGCGTGTGTCATCTGGTATCAGAGCCGAAAGGCTCCATAAACAGGTGTACTCTATCCCTTTTTGCATCGTTTGCTCCCTAGCCTTGTTTGTTTCATTAGTTGTTCATTCATCATTTTTCAAAAAAAATATAAGAAGTTCATTATTTTCATTGTTTAATCCTATTTTAAAAACCATAAAACCCTAAAAGAAGTTTTCTTTCTTGCATTTTCGCCTTATTTCATATCTTACAAAAAAAAAATTATAAAAACTTTTTCATCAATTAAAGTGCATATTCGGTTTAAGCACTCTTTCCATAAACGGTCTTTTTGCATTTAGTTCTTACTTGTTTAGGATTATTGCATATTGACTTGCTGTGTGAGGTTATTGCTTTTGATTAGGTCGGATTCTAGTAGTAAGGCATTAGGACTATAGCTCATAAGCTGTGTTTTAGTTGACTTTTATTAGAACCCCTGTAAGCACTTGTTCTTTGAAATTTTGTAGGTACTAAGATGGGAGAAGCCGATCAAGCTGATGTTATGAGGCAGATGCTCGAGTCTATTCAAGGCATCAGTGCTAGGATGAATCAGTTGGAGCAGCGCCTGCCACCACCACCTCCCGCCGGAGCTCCCAATGGCCCTAGAAACCGAGAGGGGACTCCCTTAACACAAGGGGGAAGTGAAACTGACGATGACATGCCGAGTTTGGAAGAAGACAATCCCAACCCGAGGCAAAGGAGGTACCATGATCATCCTAGAAGAGGGAGAGGCCGAGAAGATGATCAACCGTGGCTTGGAGGAAAAGATATCAAGCTTACAGCCCCCATATTCGCTGGAAGAGTCAACCCCGAGGCATATGTGGATTGGGAGAGAAGAATGGAGTATATCTTCGACTACTACCAGTACCATGATGCCAAGAAGGTCTCCTTAGCAGCTGCACAACTCACCGAGAATGCTCTTGCCTGGTGGGACAGAGAAGTTTTGGAGAGAAGGAGACATAGACACGACCAGATCACCACTTGGGCAGAGATGCGATACCACTTGAGGAAGAGATATGTTCCTTCCTACTACCACCGAGACCTACAGAAGAAGTTCAGAAAGCTTACACAGGGTACTAGATCCGTTGAGGAGTACTTTGAGGAGTTTGAGCTACTCAAAAACCGCTTGGAGACCAACGAGACAGAAGAAACCCTCATGGCGCAGTTCATTGATGGGTTACATGACCGGATAGCAAGAAAGGTGGAGAGGACTACTTACCGAGACCTTGATGAGCTCCTACACTTGGCTGTACAAGCCGAGCAGCACGTCAAGAGGAAGTCAGCCTCTACTGCTAGAGCTAAGCCCACTTGGAGTTCACAGCCGAGAGCCTTTGATAGAGGCAAAGCACCAGAAGCAGCTTCCAAGTACAAGAAGCCGGTTGTAGAGACGTCTAAGGCAGCTGCTGGCGAGTCAAGCAAGCCCCAAAACCAGCGAGCTAGAGATGTTACATGCTTCAAGTGCCAAGGAAGAGGCCATTACGCTAGGGAATGTCCAAATCAACGGGTGATGCTACTCAAGGAGGATGGCGAGTATGAATCCCAAGATGAAGCCGAGGCCAAGTTTGATGAATCAGAGGAAGAAGTGACTGATTTTCCTGACGAGGGAGAGCTACTAGTGACCCGGAGAGTTCTCAGTGCCATGTTTGATCCAGAAACCATTCAGAGAGAGAACATCTTCCATACACGCTGTACCGTGAACACCAAGGTATGTAGTCTCATTATAGATGGTGGTTCGTGTACTAACGTGGCTAGTAAGTATCTTGTAGATAAGCTAGGTCTCAAGAAGACAAAGCACCCGAGGCCCTACAGACTCAAATGGCCTCGGGTGCTTTGTCTTCTTGAACAGCCACTTCTTGACCATCTGACCCTCTCTTGAACAGCCACTTCTTGACCTTCTCCCTCTTGTGCTGTCCCCTCTCTTTTTCTTTTTGGAGCCATGGTGCCTGAAACAAGATTCTCAAACAAGAGAATGAGCAAGGCAGTGAAAAATCGAGAAAGAGACAAGCAAGAAGGAAAACTTATAACTATTACCCTAGAATTTTGGAGAATTTATAAAAATCCTAGCAAGATAACAGAGAATCAGATCTAGAGATATAGTTAAATCTAGAATTTTTCCTAATATCAAGCTAGTTTTAAAAAAAATAAACCGCCTTAGCATCTAAAACAATCAAAGCGAATTAAAAGGAAATTTTCTTGAAGATTTTCTTAAAGATTCGAAAATACCTTTGCAACGATTGAGAGAAGATACTGTTAGCCTTTAGGAAATAAAAAATTCACACTCTCTTTTGCTTAAGAACTCGCGAAAACGGAAATGGAAGAGTGTGAGAGTGGTTGAAAATATAAAGGCTAACAGATTTACAAAACCATGGGTAAAAGAAGTGGTTTTCTAACAAAAGCTGTGGTCAAGGCACATCTTTCATGGTCAAAGATGCTTCCCTTGACCACATTTTGAATTTAAAAACTGGAGGGAAAGTAGAAAAGAGGGAAAAGAAATTGTTACTTCGGCATGAGAGCGAGTCCAATTGGTCGATCTAGGACTCGATCTCATGCCCATAATGGCTTGGATCGAAAGGGTTGCTCGATTTGGGACTCGATTTGAATTCAATCGAGTCTTGGATTGATAGCACCTCTCGTTCCTTGATTTTTGGCACGGTGGCTAAGTCCTCGTGATCAAGCCACGTTCTCGATTCGGGGGTCGATTTTAGCTTAGATTGAGAGATAGATCGAGTAGACTACTCAATCTATTTTCGAGGATCGAGTGTCTCGGTCGATCTACACCTCGTTCGCTTTTCAAAATGAACGCATTGGCGGGTTGTCCTCTCATGATCGACCGTTCCACTCGATGTTCTACGCGATCTCGTCTAGATCGACTGAATCCTCTCGATTCACTAGCTCGATCTAGCAAAGATCAAGCCAGGATGAGTCGATCTAGCACTCGATCTCTAGCCTATATTCGCCCCTTCTTACTCCTTTTGGATCTAAGATCATGGCCTGCAATCCCTTATACCTGTTCCTACACACTCAGAAGATAAAAACATAAAACTAAAAGAGAACGAAAGCAAAAATATATACAAGATAGACATGAGAATGCCTCCCAAGTGCGCTTTCTTTAACGTCTTTAGCTAGACTTTACTTGGTTTAGGAAGATGGTGGGTCTTGGAGAAGCATTGAAGTGCTCTCTTAGTTGAAGGCACTGACCATCTATGGCTTCACTCTGTGTCCGTTTGATACAAGCCTTGAAATGCTTCAAGTATTGTTTTCTTGAAATCTTCACTTAGAAGCTTAAGTTGATGGAGGAGTGGTTTGAATGATGGAAAACCAGTTGTACTTGAACTCCAAGCACAAGAGTTTAGACTTTACTAACTCAAGGGCTAATCCTCACAAGAGTTAATAATTTCTACACAATTCTTCAAGCTTTGATTCCACAAAACACAAGAAGAAAAGCAGGAACAGAATTTGGTTCAAAAGATAACTTTCTTTGAAACAAAATAATTTTCTTTGATTTTTATAAAAATGATTAGTGATATGAAAGTACAATGTAGATGAGCTTTTATATTGCTCAGAAATTATGAAATAAATGGTCACTAAAGTAAAAAAAAAGCATGAAATATGGGATTTGTTCTTGCTTCCATTTTTCTAGCCATTACGTTTTAATGTGCTTGGTCTTGACTTTGGCACTGAATGTGGGATTGGGGAATGATCTTTGGCTCGTCTTAAGTGTGATGAATCTTCTAAGACTGATGGATGGCTGAGATTGAAAGATATTGATGGGTCTTGATCCTTAGTTCTCATTTGATATGAATGATGATCTTCTTTTAAGGAAAGCTCTTATTTGGTGTACTCCTTTGACTTCTGATAAAAGAGGACGGTTGATGACTTGTTCTGGTGTGGTAGGGCTCGTGTAAGCTTCAGTGGACATAGAGAGGGTCGAATATAATGTCTTAGGTAGACATATATCCATAGTTTCCTTATATGGCTCGGCAGATGCATATCTTGGCTGGTTTGATGGTTTTGGTGGATTGAATGGGTCTTCTCGGTTAAATGCTGGCTTGAGTTGAACCAAGGACGGTTTGTGGAACTCCTTAGCTTCAGTAGATGATGAAGGTGGGTCGAATAATATGTTAGTATAACACATATACGAACTTTCCTTAAACGGCTCCTTGGGTATCTTCTTTGGTTTAAGGCTGATTTCTTTGATTCTGGATTGATTCTGACTTGGTTTAGCTTGGTTAAGGCGTGCTCCTGGCCTTAAAGAATGATTTAGTTTTGTTATAAGGTCCTTAGCTCCTCTCAGCTCAGCTACAAGTCCTCCTTTCTTCTCAGCTTCAAGCTTAGCTCCATCCTCTTTAGCTCCAAGGTTCCTCTCTTTATGAAATCCTGGTGTATAGGCAATGAGGATTGTATCATCCTCTCCCTCTTGAAGAGGTTTTGTCCTCAAAACTTTAGAACCTGCATCAAACAACATTAAGTTAGTTTTTGATAAATGTTTAGAGCTTAAGAGCTTACCTTGATGTTTAGCTTGTAAATGATCTAATAGCTGAACAAGTGGAATGTTCTTGGCTACATCAAGCTCCAGTGTTGGTGTAAACTCAGCTAATGGTGGATTCTCCTTAGTAAACACCATGTTTTCACCACTGTTGTTCACGTTATCCCCTTTAAGCTCCATAGTTTTGAACTTTTCTTCTTTAAAACCTGCAAAGCAATCTCTTGGCAAAGGCAAGTGCATTATATCTGGTGGAATTAAATCTAAAAATTCCTGAATTGCAAAATAGCTAGCCTTATTCCCAGCATCCTGTTTAGCTTTTATTTGTAAAACTCTGATATCTTTTTGAGCTAAAGGAACTAAGATATGCTTACAATGGTTAAGGTGGAAATAATACTTATTTGTTCTCCCATTGTGGCTGACTTCTCTATCATACTGCCAAGGTCTTCCAAGTAAGACATGGCCAGCTTGCATAGGTGAAATATCACACAAGATTTCGTCCTTATACTGCCCAATGGTGAGTGATATATTGACTTGCTTTGACACCTTTAACTCCTCTTTATCATTTAACCATTTGAGCTTATAGGGTCTAGGGTGCTGCATTGTTTGAAGACCAAGTTTCTCTACCAAAGAAACACTTGCAATGTTAGCACATGAACTACTATCAATGATTAAATGACATACCTTGTCCTTAATAGTGCATCTGGTATGAAAGAGGTTATCTCTTTGCTCTTGATCTTCAAAGATTTGTTGTGTAGTTAATGCCCTTTGAATTACTAGAAGGCTTCCTTCTTCAGCAAAGTTGGTGATCTCTTCTTCTGAATTTTCAGCCATAGCCTCATCTTGTGAGTCATATCCACCATCTGGTCTAAGAATCATAGTCCTCGTGTTTAGACATTCTCTTGAAACAAGACCCCTGCCTTGACATTTAAAGCAAATAATGTCATGATGTCTAGTTGAATTACTAGACTTACCTTGCTCTTTGGTATGGGATTTGAAACGTGATTCTACAGAAATGGCTTTGCCTTAGTCTATGAAAGGCGTAGGAGTTGGCTGCTGCTGCTGCTGTTGAGTTTGTTGAGCTTGTTGTTGATTCCAAGCTGCATTGTTGTTATTGGGGCGATTTCTAGTAGATGTCTTCTTTTTGATTTGCTTCTCCCTTTGAACAGCTAGATGCAATAGTTCTGGTAATGAGTGGTAAGGCTGCATCTCCACCTTTCTCTGAATTCTTTCTTGGAGTCCATCCATGAATTGGGACATCAAAGACTCCTCTGTTTCTTCTAGAGCTAGTTGACTTCTTAGAAGATCAAACTCTTCATAGTATTCCTCCACACTCCTTGAACCCTGAAAAAGAGATCTAAGCCTTTTTAATAAATCTCTATGGTAATGTGGGGGAACATGCCTTCTGTTTAGCTCAAATTTCATGTCACTCCATCTGGTGATTTGTGGATATCTGAGCCTTCTCTTTTCAGCAACTTCTCTGTCCCACCAAGCTAATGCATGATCAGTGAGACTAGCTACTGCAAGGGCAATCTTCTTAGGCTCTGTATAGGCATAGTACTCAAACAGGTGCTCCATCCTTCTTTCCCACTCCAAGTAAGCAGCAGGATCTAGTTTTCCAGCAAAGGTTGGTGCAAGCAGCTTCACTTCTGGTGGTAAGTGTCTATCTTCATTATAGGGCCTGTTTCTCTCATTGTTCCTTCTGTTTAAAATTTCTTGAGCCTGTTGTGCAAGGCCTGGTTCTGGTGGTGGTACATCAGGGGGATCCTCTACACGATTTGCATCTTGTTGACCTCCAGGAATATTTCTTCTTGGCAAAAGAGGAGGTGGTCGCTCAGGAGCTTCTATCATTTGCATCCTTGTGTTTAGAGATGTGAGATTCTCATTGATGGCTGCGAATTGGGTCTGCATCATCGCCATCATTGCTTGTAGAGGGTCTACTGGTGGTACATCTCCCATTGTACCTTGCAAAATTTCAATCAAAACAAATCAAGGACAGGTTTTAAGTGAAAGCAAACAAGAACAACAGATTAAACAGTTTTTTGACCAGTTGAAGGAAAACTATTTTAAAAATTAACAAATGATCTGTTAATTTAAGGAAAATATTTGTTTTTTGTTTTTAAGAGTTTAATAAAGCAGAATCAAAAGACAAAATAATTTTTTGAGTTTTTTTGAAGTTTATAAAATTCAAGTAAGATAATTCAGCGGAAGAATAATTTTTATGGGTTTTTGTTTTTTTTATAAGAAGCAAAACTTAAAACTGAATGAAATAAATAACAAAAATTCGAGATAGGGTATGAATACACCTGAGATAGGAGCTTTTAGCTCTGATACCAATGATACAAGCCTTGAAATGCTTCAAGTATTGTTTCCTTGAAATCTTCACTTAGAAGCTTAGAAGCTTAAGTTGATGGAGGAGTGGTTTGAATGATGGAAAACCAGTTGTACTTGAACTCCAAGCACAAGAGTTTAGACTTTAATAACTCAAGGGCTAATCCTCACAAGAGTTAATAAATTCTACACAATTCTTCAAGCTTTGATTCCACAAAACACAAGAAAAAAAGCAGGAACAGAATTTGGTTCAAAAGATAATTTTCTTTGAAACAAAATAACTTTCTTTGATTTTTATAAAAATGATTGGTGATATGAAAGTACAATGTAGATGAGCTTTTATATTGCTCAGAAATTATGAAATAAACGGTCACTAAAGTAAAAAAAAGAATGAAATATGGGATTTGTTCTTGGCTCCATTTTCCTAGCCATTAGGCTTTAATGTGCTTGGTCTTGACTTTGGCACTGAATGTGGGATTGGGGAATGATATTTGGCTCGTCTTAAGTGTGATGAATCTTCTAAGACTGATGGATGGCTGAGACTGAAAGATATTGATGGGTCTTGATCCTTAGTTTTCCTTTGATATGAATGATGATCTTCTTTTAAGGAAAGCTCTTCTTTGGTGTATTCTCCTTTGACTTCTGATAAAAGAGGACGGTTGATGACTTGTTCTGGTGTGGTAGGGCTCGTGTAAGCTTCAGTGGACATAGAGAGGGTCGAATATAATGTCTTAGGTAGACATATATCCATAGTTTCCTTATATGGCTCGGCAGATGCATATCTTGGCTGGTTTGATGGTTTTGGTGGATTGAATGGGTCTTCTTGGTTAAATGCTGGCTTGAGTTGAACCAAGGACGGTTTGTGGAACTCACTAGCTTCAGTAGATGATGAAGGTGGGTCGAATAATATGTTAGTATAACACATATACGAACTTTCCTTAAACGGCTCCTTGGGTATCTTCTTTGGTTTAAGGCTGGTTTTTTTGATTCTGGATTGATTCTGACTTAGTTTAGCTTGGTTAAGGCGTGCTCATGGCCTTAAAGAATTATGTCGTTTTGTTATAAGGTCCTTAGCTCCTCTCAGCTCAGCTACAAGTCCTGCTTTCTTCTCAGATTCAAGCTTAGCTCCATCCTCTTTAGCTCCAAGGTTCCTTTCTTTATGAAATCCTGGTGTATAGGCAATGAGCATTGTATCACCGTTGACTGTGAATGCATTCCCACTCTTGCCTACCAACGTAACAGCTCCATAAGGCAATACCTCTTTGATCTCAAACGGTCCGCACCACCTTGACTTCAGCTTTCCTGGAAAGAGCTTCAGCCTCGAGTTGTAGAGCAGTACCAAACTACCTTCCTTAAGCTCTTTGTGAACCAATTTCTTATCGTGAGCGGCCTTAGTCCGCTCCTTGTAGATCTTAGCACTGTCGTATGCATCCAGCCGTAGCTCATCAAGCTTATGTAGCTGAATCAAACGCTTCTCCTGAGCTGACTTAAGGTTGTAGTTGAGCTGCTTCACTGCCCACAGTGCCCTCTGCTCCAACTCAACGGGAAGATGACAAGCCTTGCCGTATAGAAGAGTGAAAGGATTAGTACCAATGGGCGTCTTGAAAGCGGTCCGGTAAGCCCACAAAGCATCGTCTAGCTTGGCTGCCCAATCCTTTCGAGTAATACCCACTGTCCGCTCGAGTGTGGCCTTGATCTGTCGCTTAGAGACCTCCACTTGCCCACTCGTTTGAGGATGATACGGTGTAGCCACCTTGTGCTTCACGCCATACTTCCTTAGAAGGCTTTCAAACACTTTGTTGATGAAATGGCTACCACCGTTGCTGATTACAACCTTTGGGACACCAAACCGTTGGAATATGATGGTCTTGAAAAGCTTTATAACCACCTTTGCATCGTTTGTTGGGAAAGCTATAGCCTCAACCCACTTAGACACATAGTCTACAGCCACCAAAATGAACTTGTTGCCGTAAGAAGAAGGAAACGGTCCCATAAAGTCTATTCCCCATGCGTCAAAAACGTCAACCTCGAAGATAGGAACCTGAGGCATCTCGTTTTGCTTGGTGATGTTCCCTGCTCGTTGACAAGCTTCACAACTTTTCACAAACTCGTGGGCGTCTCTGAAGATAGACGGCCACCAGAAATCGGCTTGTAAGACTTTTGTAGCAGTCTTGAATGAGGCAAAATGACCGGCGTATGAAGAGCCATGGCAGTGAAGGAGAATGTCCTTAGCTTCTTCCTTTGTTACACACCTCCTGTATAAACTGTCCACGCCCCTCTTGTACAAGTAAGGCTCGTCCCAAAAGTAGTGGCTTACGTCTCTTATGAACTTCTTCTTGTGATAATTGTCAAGATGAGAAGGCTCCTCTCCACATGCTAAGAAATTCACAATGTTAGCGTACCGCGGAAGGTCTTCTTCTTTGAAGCTGAAAACCTCTTCAAACTGCCCTTCTAGCCTTCCAGAAACAGCTGTAGTGATCATCATGAGTTGTTCCTCTGGAAGCGAATCATCTAAGGGCAGAGACTCATTGATTCTCATCCAAGAAAGGTGATCTGCCACGCCGTTCTCTATCCCTTTCTTGTCCTTGATTTACATGTCAAATTCTTGGAGCAAAAGGATCCATCTCAAGAGCCTCGGCTTTGTGTCCTTCTTGGAATAGATGTACCTTAGAGCTGCGTGATCCGTGTAGATGATGGCCTTGGAGCCTACGAGGTATGACCTGAACTTCTCAAAGGGGAATACAACTGCCAGCAACTCCTTCTCAGTCGTAGTGTATCTGGCTTGCATGTCATCCAAGGTACGTGAAGCATAGTAAATCAGATGCAGCCGCTTATCTTTCCTCTGACCAAGAACAGCTCCCACGGCGTAGTCACTCGCGTCACACATTATCTCAAACGGTAGAGTCAAGTCCGGTGCTTGCACTATAGGCGCAGATACTAGAGCTTCCTTGATGGTCACGAAAGCCTGAAGGCAATCCTCATCAAACACAAAGTCAGCTTCCTTACACAACAGCCTTGTGAGAGGGCGTGCAATCTTGGAAAAATCTTTGATGAAGCACCTGTAGAAGCCAGCATGGCCAAGGAAACTCCTCACTCCTTTGACATTAACCGGCGGCTCAAGACTCATCATGACCTCAACCTTGGCTTTATTAACCTATATGCCTTTCTCTGATATCTTGTGGCCAAGCACGATCCCTTCCTTCACTATGAAGTGACACTTCTCCCAGTTAAGCACAAGATTCGTCTCCTCATAATGCTTTAGTACCTTGCAAAGATTCAACATACACGCAGAAAAAGACGCACCATATACAGAGTAGTCATCCATAAACACTTCTACTATCTCTTCTATTAGATCAGAGAAGATCGACATCATACACCGCTGAAATGTAGTCGGTGCATTACACAACCCGAATGGCATCCTTCGATATGCGAAGGTGCCATAAGGGCATGTAAAGGTCATCTTCTCTTGATCGTTTGGATGGATTGATATTTGAAAGAAACCACTATATCCATCAAGAAAGCAATAGTAAGGATGATTAGCAAGCCTCTCAAGCATTTGATCAATAAAAGGTAAGGGAAAATGATCCTTTCTAGTAGCAAGATTAAGCTTCCTATAGTCAATACACATACGGTGTCCTGTAATAGTCCTAGTAGGTATAAGCTCATCTTTATCATTCTTAATGACCGTGATCCCTCCCTTCTTAGGCACCACGTGTACGGGAGAAACCCACGTGCTGTCACTTATAGGATAGATCACATCAGCCTCTAACAGCTTAAGAATCTCTTTCTTAACAACCTATTTTAAATTTGGATTCAAACGCCTTTGGTGTTCTATATAAGAGGCGTTCTCATTATCCAAGTGCATCCTATGAGTGCAAAGCATTGGTGAAAGGCCCTTGATGTCACTTAGAGAGTACCCAATGGCCTTCCTATACTTTCTCAGTTCATTTAGGAGCGAGTGCAACTCATCATCACTTAAGTTCTCATTCACAATCACGGGATAGGTTTCATTAGGCCCTAAGAAAGCATACCTTAGCCCTTTTGGGAGCTCTTCAAGGTCCACCTTTGGGGCTAGCAGCTCGCTCCAGTCCTCCTCGTGGCTCTTGTTGACGTTCCCATCCTCAGTAGCCTCCTTAGAACCCGAGACATAACCCAAAAGACTGCTTTGTTGAACCGTTGTCCCCTTCGAGATCGAGTATTCCAGTCGATCTTGCACTCGTTCTGGTCCGGATCGAGAAATTTCACTCGATTCTACTACTCGATTTAATTGGGATCGAGCAGGAGATCGAGTCCCCGTCTAGTTCTCTGAACTGATTGGTTGGCTTCCCTCGATCTTCCCATCGATTGTTTTTCTGGATCGACTGCTCTCAGGTCAATCACTCACTCGATTTTGATGTGATCGAGTAGTGGATCGAGCATCTGAGTCGTTCTCTTCTCTGGATCGACCAGTATCCTCGATCTTCTTGTCGATTGCTGACTTGGATCGAGTGATCTTCTCGATTACCTGATTGATCTCTAGGCATCCACCTTCATCTTTTAGCACAACTTTCCTAGAATCAAGGAGATTAACGTACTCCTGAGTCCTCTGATCCACGTAACCGTACTCTCCTCTCTCCTTAGTCAATGCCAGCTTCAAGTGATCCTCTTGTGCAAGCTCTTATAGCAGTTCATCCGCCAAAGCATCCAACGTCTCTATGTAGAAAGCTTGCCCTTCTTTGGTGGGCTTCTTCAGGACCTCGTTGATATCAAAATCTAGCCTTATATCCTTACCCAAGTGTAGAGCTATCTTCCCATTCTTGACATCGATGATTGTTCCGGCGGTTGCAAGGAATGGCCTCCCAAGAATGAGCGGGTCCTTAGGCTCTTCATCCATTTCAATCACAACGAAGTCTGTAGGCACGTTTACACCACTGACCCTCACTGGTAAGTCCTCAAGCAAACCAACGGGTAACCTCACACTTCTGTCAGCTAGCACCAAGGAGATTCTACAGTCTTTGAACCGGGTAAAACCAAGCTTCTTTGCTATAGAATGGGGCATCAGGTTTATGCTAGCACCAAAATCGCATAAACAGCTCTGAAATATCAAAGGACCGAGAGCACATGGTATAGTGAAGCTTCCTGGAGCACCCAACTTCTTGGGAACTATCACCTTGTGTATTATGGCGCTACATTCCTCACTAAGCACCAGCACTTCCTTTCTTTCCTTATTCTTCTTTGCAAGCGTGTCTTTGAAATTTTTTGCACATTTAGGCATCATGGCAAGGCAATCCACGAGAGGTAGCTTGATCTCTACGTCTCTTAGATGCTTCTCAAACAAGAGCCTATGCTTCTCTATAAGCTGTTTCTTGAAGCAACCAGGAAAAGGAAGCTTAGGAACATAAGGCGGAGGTATGTACTCATCCTTCTCTTCGGTTGCTTTCTCCGCTTGCTTCTTTACGCTTGCTTCTTTCCCTTTTGTTGGCCTCTCTATCCACACGTTGTGGAAGTTGATCTCATCATCAGCCGACAGCTTATCCTCCCCCTCTTGAACCACAATGTCCTCATTGTCCTTAGGCGCAACCCTCGGTGGAGGCTCTTTCCCACTTCTTAGTGTGATAGCATTGGCGTATTCCTTGGGATTTTGCTCACACTTTCCCGATAGACTACTTTGACCACTTGTAGTCGCCTTTCCTTTCTCTAACTGCTTGATCTTGTTATTCAAGTTTGTAATCTGAGTAGAGAAGTCAGTGAGAGAGGAGTCTAAGCGAGTGTTCATCTCGGCAAACTTTTGGTTTGTAGATGCTTGTCCCTGAATCAATTGCTGAAACATGGCCTGAACAGGATCAACTTGTTGCGGTTGCATCTATTGTTGCGGAGGAACAAAGCCTGGAGGGTACATAGGCGTATAACCCTTGTTTCCTTGCTGCTGTCCTTGGAAGTTGCCTTGCCGCTGACCTTAAAAACCACCACTCGGCTGAAAAACCTTTGTTGTAAGGCACAAATGGCTTTGCTTGCTGAGCAGGATACACTTGATCTTTAGGGTTCTCCACATTGGTGCTTCTATAAGAGAGATTGTTGTTCTGCTGGTAGCCTTGTGAATACCCTTGAGGTTTGTAGTTGTTCTGACCCGCCACCCAATTGGCTTCTTTTTGACTCAACTCAAGCTCCTCTAAGGTCTCATCCGCTTCACCAACGAAGTGAACATGCTTCTGATTAGCCAGTACCAGCTTGTCAATCTTCTCATGCAAGGACTTAAGCTCTTTCTTGTGAGACTCTAGCTCAGAACCCCTCGGTGCACGGTCGTAGTCTTCAGCATAGTTGCCGTCACTCAATGCCAAGTTTTCTATCAGCTCCATACCATCTTCCACTTCTTGACCAAGGAAATTTCCCTTACTAGCCGTGTCAAGTAGCAAGCGGATCTTTGTGCTTAGGAGAGTCTCTTCACTGAAGCCGTGGTGAGGACACTGAATGGTGTAGTCCTTGAACCGCTCCATGGCTTCATTGAACGTCTCATTGTTCCTTTGAGTGAAGCCGCTGATCTCACTTCTCAACCTTTCTGTTCTGGTTCTAGAGAAGAATTTTGAGAGGAATGCCTTCTTACACTCAGCCCAAGAGGTAATAGTGCCTTGTGGAAGGGTCTTCTTCCAATGTCTAGCCTTGTCTCCAAGAGAAAATGGAAAGAGACGCAGCTTGAAAGCATCTTCGGATATTCCATTAATATTGATCATCCCACACACTTGCTCAAAGTTGTCAAGATGCTCCAAGGGGTCTTCCATTGCAAACCCATGGAACTTGTTGTTTTGCACCATTGAGAAGAATCCTGGCTTAATCTCGAAGTTGTTGTTCTGTACAGGAGGAGTGATCCCAAACCTATTATGATGAGTGTTGGGAGCATCTCCCGCTACAATGATCCGTGGGGGTGTAGCCGCGTGGTGGGGGTTTCCATTACCCCTTCCCACTGTCCCATGAGCTGGAGGAGGTCCCTCTGGATGTTCGTGCTCAGCCATCGCTTCAAAATCCACTGAACCTTGCTGAACAATCTCCTCAAAGGCTCTAGCTTGCTCTCTAACACTTCTTGATCTTGCGTGTCCAAGCTGGTGAATATTGTCCAAGGGCATGAGTAAGTTGTTGTCACCCCTGGAGCGTAGATTCATGTACCTGAAAGACACAAGTTTGAAGGTAGATAAATCAGTAACCAACTTAAAGTAAAGGCTTAGTCTTTACCAAACCTCAAATCTTAATGCTTTCTATCCCGTAAGATGGCAACGACGCTATTTGATAACAAGTTTCTTGTGATGCAATGATGTGTCAAGATGCAACAGAGAGGTTATCAAAACTCTAATGCGCATAGAGATGTAGTGTAGTGAGCAAGAGAGGTATCAATCCACACATAGGGGTAGCAAGTTTACTAAGAATGCAAGGGAATGAGCAACTCTAAGCATAATATGAAAATGATTGGTAAAATCCCTAAAAACTAGATGCAATGATTAAATGCAAAAGCAAAACAATTTTAAAATCCCTGGAAGAGGGTTAACTACCACGAGGAACAAGCAGAATATTTAAAATGCAAGGCTACGAATTATTAAAAATCGACTAGTGGATCGACCACAGGATCGACCACTAGATCGAGCAACAACGATCGATCTACTAAACAGTTTCAAACAGAAATGAATCTAATGACCAGGATGCGAACAGATAGCAAGCAAATGATTAACAGAGATGTGAAAATACTAAGAAAGAGGGTCCAGGGTTGAGGATCATGTTCAAGGTTTTCTAAGGTTCAAGCTTGGTTTGAAAACTTTAGATATACTCACTTTGTGAGGTTCTCTAGGCCTTGAAAACAAAACAAGAATCATCCATGGCGTGTGGTATGATTCACTTCCTCATTCTCTTCTCCAAACCCATGGCGTTTGGTGGAAAAAGAGATGGAAGAGCATGGAACATAGATTTCAAACAAACGACCTAACTAACCCCCTAAACAACCATGGCATGTGGGAAAGGAAGGATTAGCCTCTAGGATTCGGTTTTCTAGGACATCTGGATCCTGTCAAGGTAAGATATCCCTCGGATCATAGAGATCTTGGCGTGAGAGTCTCTAAGCCTTAAGCACTCGAAATCCTAGAAGAGTAGGCGATGAAGAACAAGAAAACACAAAGCTTTAAACCCTTTAAACCTCTTTGAATCCTCTCAACCCCGAAAACCCAATGAAACTACTCACTACTCATAAAGGAAACCGAACAAAACGCAATAGATGATCGACTAAACATGAAAAACGAATGATTAAAAGCAAAGATTCAATATGCAAAACGTAAAAAGCAAGAAAAAGCTTCAAAGTCTACAATGGCTGAATCGCCTAAGCAAAGAGATAACAAGGAAAAGGACAGAATGAAGGTTGGAAAAAGTTGTCGCCGCCTTTACCCAAAATTGGCTAAAGGCGTGTACTGGTCCCCCCTTCACTAGCGTCCAAGAACAGGCTGGACGGATAAGGTAAGCCTGGGATCGGGCAGGGAGCTCGATCTGGCTCTCGATCTTCGGCTTGGATCGGGTGACTTTGCTCGATCTCTGAGTCGATCTCGTCTAGATCGGGTCGGAGGCTCGATCTAGTTCTCGATCTGCATGGCGTTATTTACATCCGTACTTCAGATCGATCTCCTATCTCAATCTCGGTCTCGATCCGTTTCCTTGCATCGGCTTGGCCACTCGATCTTCTGGTCGATCTCATCTAGATCGACCTGCCTTGCTCCATCTGCTACTCAATCTCGGGTCCTTAGCATGCAATCCTGAGTTCTCCGAGTGTCCACGCACTTCCTCACGGGCCTTAGCACGTCCATGAATCTTCCATAGCTCCAAAGTAGCCGAAAACAACCTGAATGTGATGCAAAATGCAAGAAACATGCAAATGCTGGTGCAAAAGTGCTCTAGAACCTAAAGTGATACAAACTAGCCTAATGTGCAAGGCAAATGCATAAGAAACTATCTTCTATGTATGCAAAACACACGAAATATGCAGCAATATCATGCACATGTTCTTGCTTCTCACACTTATAACAACTTGTCTTAGACCACACTTGCTCCTGTTATTGAAAGAAGAACCCAAAAGAAAGCATAAAATAAAATAATATGTACAAGGATAACAGGGAATACCTTCCAAGTGTGCTTGTTTAACGTCCTTAGTTTGTCTTTCCTTGGTTGATCACTCTTGTGGAGGTTCCTCAAGGCTGATGTCTACTTCATCTCCAAGCGACTCACTTGCCATGTATGGCTTCAGTCTGTGCCCATTCACTGTGAAGTCTTCTCCATTCTTGCTAAACAAAGTCACATCTCCATATGGCAATACTTCCTTGATCTTGAATGGCCCTGACCATCTTGACTTCAGCTTTCCAGGAAATAACCTCAGCCTTGAGTTGAATAACAACACCTGATCCCCTGCCTTGAAGTCCTTGTGTTTGATCCTCTTGTCATGGAAGGCTTTTGTCCTCTCTTTATAGATCCTAGAATTCTCAAAAGCCTCAAGGCGGTTTTCCTCTAGCTCATGCAAGTTGATGAGTCTCTATTCTTGAGCTGTTTTGATGTCAAAATTCAGCAACTTTGTTGCGCACAAAGCCTTATATTCTAGCTCCTCAGTCTTGAGAGGTGATCAGCAACTCTATTCTCAATGCCTTTCTTATCCACAATCTCCATGTTAAACTCTTGCAAGAGAAGGATCCATCTAAGACGTCTTGGCTTGGTGTCTTTCTTAGCATAGATGTGCCTTAGTGCAGCATGATAAGTGTAGACTATGACCTTGGAACCCACTAAGTAGCTTCTGAACTTCTCAACTGCAAAGAAAACTGGTATGAGCTCCTTTTCAGTGGTTGCATACTTTGATTGAGCCTCATCCATTGTTCTGCTGGCATAGTAGATAACATGAAGTTTTTTGTCTACTCTTTGACCCAAGACTGCTTCAACAGCATAGTCACTAGCATCACATATGATTTCAAATGGCAAATCCCAGTTTGGAGCTTGGACAATTGGCGCTGACACCAGGGCTTGCTTGAGGGTGAGAAAGGCTTGCAGACACTCCTCATCAAACACAAACTCTGTCTCCTTACACAAAAATCTTGTCAAGGGTCTTGCAATATGTGAGAAATCCTTGATGAATTTCCTGTAGAAACCAGCATGTCCCAGGAAGCTTCTGATTCCTTTTACTGTGTTTTGAGGCTCTAGATGCAGCATCACATCAATCTTCGCATTGTCCACTTCTATCCCCTTCTCTGAGATTTTGTGACCCAACACAATGCCTTCTTGAACCATGAAGTGGCACTTCCCCCAGTTCAGAACCAGCTTAGTGTCTTCACATCTTTGTAGAACCTGCGAAAGATTTGACAAGCAGACACCAAAGGAGGATCCATAGACACTAAAGTCATCCATGAATACCTCCACCATTTCTTCAACCAAGTCAGAAAAGATAGAAGTTATACATCTTTGAAAGGTAGCAGGAGCATTGCATAAACCAAAAGGCATTCTCTTATAAGCAAATGTTCCATATGGGCAAGTAAAAGTAGTTTTCTCTTGATCATTAGGATGGATAGGGATCTGAAAGAATCCACTATAACCATCTAAAATGCAGTAATACTTATGGTTTGCTAACCTTTCTAGCACTTGGTCTATGAATGGCAAAGGGAAGTGATATTTCCTAGAAGCAGGGTTAAGTTTTCTGTAATCTATGCACATCCTATGACCAGTGATTGTTCTAGTTGGTATGAGCTCATCATTTTCGTTTTTTACAACAGTGATCCCTCCCTTCTTAGGCACCACATGGACTGGTGAGACCCATGTGCTGTCTGAGATGGGATAGATCACTCCTGCTTCAAGCAAATTTAAGATTTCCATTTTTACTACCTCTTTTAAGTTAAGATTTAATCTTCTTTGAGGTTCAATAGAAGTTCTTGTCTCATCCTCTAGATGGATCATGTGAGTGCAGAAGTTTGGAGAAATGCCTTGGATGTCATCTAGTGAATATCCAATGGCTCTCTTAAACCTCTTTAATACTTTGACAAGGGCAAAGATCTCATCATCATTGAGGTTATCATTGATAATTACAGGATAAGTGGAGTTAGAGCCTAAGAAAACACACCTTAGCCCTTTGGAAAGAGGTTTGAGCTCCACCTTGGGTGCTTTGAGCTCACTCCAGTCCTCAACCAAGCTGCTCTGCTCCTTAGTGCCAGCTTCATTGCTTTGGGAGCCAGCTTCTTGAACTGAGAAGATCTTCTTTCTTGTGTATTCCAGTCTTTCAAATGGCTCCTCTTCTTCCAAGACCTTGTGAGAGTCTAACCTCAGCTTATAACCCAAGCTTTCCTTATCCAAATAACAATCTTCTCCATGCTCTTTTGTCAAAGCCACTTGAAGTTTATCCTCACAGCACAGCTCTTCTTGAACCCCATCATGCAGCTTCTCTAAGATCTCAATTTGGAACACCTGACCTTCAATAGTAGGTTTCTGCATAATTTGCTTGATGTCAAACTTCAGAGACATATCTTTGCCCAACTGTAGCTCAATTTTCCCTTTCTTAACATCAATGACAGCTCCTGTTGTGGCTAGGAAGGGTCTCCCAAGAATGAGAGGGTCTCTAGGTTCCTCATCCATATCCAAAACTACAAAATCAGTAGGTATCTCTACACTCCCAATCCTGAGTGGTACATCTTCAAGCAAACCTTTGGGGAGTCTTACTGATCTATCAGCCAATACCAAAGAGATTCTGCAGTCCTTGAACTTGGTGAAGCCTAGGTGCTGTGCCACAGAGTAGGGCATCAAGCTGACACTAGCTCCTAGATCACACAAACATTTATCAAACAGAAGTGGACTTATAGAGCAGGGTAAGGTAAAGCTCCCTGGATCTCCTAGTTTGTTGGGAGCCAGTCTCTTCTATTGAATAATGGCGCTACACTCATGTGTGAGGACTACTATCCCTTGTAGGTCCTTGGTTCTTTCAGCAACAACATCCTTCAAGAATTTTTGATAAGGAGGAACCAGAACAAAGGTATCTAATAGTGGCATTGTGAGCTGGATCTTCTTCATCTGTTCATCAAAGAGTCCTTTGTATTTAGCAACCAGCTGCTTCTTAAACCTTCCATGAAAATGTATTGTAGGTTGATAAGGAGGAGGTATGTATCTTGTTTCCTTGATAACCTCCTTAGATTCTTCCTTTGGTTTTTCCTTAAACACTTCTTTGGCTTTGGTGTTGTTTGAACCTTCACCAACCTCAACTACTTCATCCTCTTGAGCTTCTTCATTGTCTTTAACCTCCACCCCCTCTTCTTGTTCCTCAATGTCCACATTGGGTGTAGAAGGTGCCATTCTTGGTGTAAGTTGCTTCCCACTTCTTAAAGTAACAGATTTGACACACTCTTGTGTTAGTGAAGATGTAGATGGTTGAGCCATGTGTTCTAGTTTGCTGATCTTCATATTGAAGGGTCCTAGTTGGGACTGCAAGCTAGAGTCAATACCTTTGTGTATTTCATCAATCATGCTTTTGTGAATGTCAAGCATATTCTTTTGAATCTCAACAGCCATGATCTTCTGAAATTCTGCATTCTGAAGTTGCTGAAGTTGCAGGAACATGTCCTTAAAGTCCAATGCTTGAGAAGGTTGGGAGGTGTTGGCACCAACTGCCTGAGAAGAAGGATTCTGATGTTGTTGAGTATGAGTGTCTCCATGGTACTTGTGTACACAAACATAATGGTCCTGGTTCATTGTTGGCACCTCTTGTAGTTGAATAGCTTTGACCTGATGCTCTTTGTAGTGGTGTTGGGAAGCAGCACTAGAAAGAGGTTTAGTGGTCTCATTGATCAGCAAGTCAACTTTCTTCTGCAAGACTTCTAGCTTCTCTTCAGTTGCCTTTGAGTGTTTCTCTTTATTATCTACATAATCCCAATTACTGAGTGCCATGTTGTCCACTAAAAGCCATCCTTCATCAACATCTTTACCAAGAAAGTAACCATAGCTTGCAGTATCTAGAAGGATTCTTATTGTTGGGAGAACACCTCTGTATAGTGTGGACAGCAGCATCTCTTTGGGAAAGCCATGGTGAGGGCATTGGTGAGTGAAGCCTCTGAATCTGTCCTAAGTGTCTCCAAAGCTTTCAGTAGGCCACTATTTTAAGTTTGTGATCTCATTCCTGAAATGTGCAGTTCTTAAGGGAGAGAAGAACTCGGCTAAGAAAACGCCTTTGCATTGTTCCCAAGAAGTGATGCTTTCTTGTGCTAAAGATTTCTCCCATAATTTAGCTTTATCACCAAGAGAGAACGGAAATAATCTGAGCTTCAAACCATCTTCTGAAACTCCATTAAGCTTTGTCAAACTACATATCCTCTCAAAGTGATCCAAGTGCTATAAGGGGTCTTGGTTGGGCAATCCAAAGAACTTCCTCTCTTGAACCATATTAATCAAGCTGCTTTTGATCTTATAGTGATGAGTCTCCATGAGTGGAAGAATACCTTGTCTTGAAGCATAACTTGAAGGATATCAGCAGCACCAATAGGTCACAATGGTTTCTGAAATAAAGCTCCTTGTAAACCATGTGGACCTTGTTATCCTTGTAAGCCTTGAATTTCTTGAAGACCTTGTGGACCTTGTGGACCTTGCAAACCAAAACCAGCAGCATACTGTGTTCCTCCATGCTTCAACAGCTGAATTCTGATTCTGCAAACCCAAAACTTTGACCTTTGACCTCAGTTGTAGTTGTAGACACTTAAGAGCAAGTGTTGTTGTACCTACAAAAGAAATTCTAGACCAAAAGAAAAATGAGTAACCAAAAACGAAAATAACAAAGCTTGATCTCAAGATCTCTACAAATCCTACTGAACAAAGCATTCTCCTAATGGCAACAGCGCCAAATTGATACAAGGGTTTTTAGGCTCTTGATGTCAATTACCCAAGCTTGTACTAATCAGTTGTAGTATAGCATAAGAGTTTTATCAATCCAAAAGGGGAGAATGAAACAGTAAGAATGCAATAGAGCTCTTAATTCAGGCAAACAAAGGTATTTTTTTTAATTCTAACAACCTAAAGGATCAAACAGAAATGAAGAGAACATCAATCGAAGAGTGAAAAGCAAGCAAAGCAACTAAAACAAAGGCAAAACAGGGCAAATCCGAATTCAAGCTAAAATCAGAAAAAAATGGGACTTGAGATGAGATGAATGGTGTTAGGGAACTCTTGACTCAACCTATGATGCTTACAAACTCACACAATGCTATTCCTTATGCGTATGATCATTTATATGACTAATCCAATCTCTTGGTACTAATCTCTTTGCTAATTACCAAGTCAAAAACTAATTCTCATTAGTGAAATGATGAACAGCAAGCATTAAAAAAATTCTATCAACCCTATATTGCCAAATCACTGCCTAGACAGTCAATCTCTTGAGCTATGATAAGTAATTCTCTTGCAAAGCAGTTCAGACATTTCATCAAACACTTGGTGGGCATAAAATGAGTCTAAGATCCTAATCAACTTAGCTAGGGCTAATTAAGCATTAAACACAGCAATCAAAAAATAAAATAGAATGATTAACACTAAGACATCATAGATTAAGTCTCAAATTCCCTAAACTTAACCTATCTCAAATCCCTAAAAAGGACTACTCACTAAACACCATTAAAGCCATCAATTCAAAGAGAGAAAGAAGACTAATCATGGTTAGAGAGATTAAACAAGATGAAAAATGCAAACTTTAATTAAAATCAAGCAAAGATTTAAATTACAAAACCCAAAGGTCCAAACAAAGAAGAAAGAACTGCTGGATAAAAGATTGTCCCCAGAAATTAGGGATTTTTCGTATTTAAAGGAGTCCAAGCGAAAATGGCAAAATTGTAAATAAGTGGTCTTCAGTGTGGAATCCTATCGGTCTGGAAGGTGACCGATAGGTTTGACCGTTAGGCCTATCGGTCTAGAAGGTGACCGATAGGGTGACCGAAATATACACGGTGCTCTTCTATCGGTCACTTCTCTGACCGATAGGCTTGGTCGATAGGTCTTCTATCGGTCACTCCTTGACCGATAGCCTTCGTGCTCTGACCGATAGGCTTTGCAGAGATCGTCTGCCTTGGTTCCTCATGCTCATTTCAACTCAGCTATCTTCCTGTTTAACTCCATGCTCCTCATAGCTCCATGAGTACCTAAAAACACCCTTTATGCAAGAAAAATGCAAACTACACTCTAAATGCAACCTAAGTCTAAAAAGAGAAGAAAATGGGACAAAAGATAAGGAAGACATGCAAGAGAGAACCAAAACATGCACTAAATGCAAGCATAAATGATGTAAATGTATGAGACATCACATGACTGGAGCATAATTGGAGGTTTTGGAGCTTTTTGGATCATTACAAGAATTAGCCCTGGAGTTAGCAACTCGGAAGTGTTACATAGGCAATTGTGACGATTGTCACCACTCAAGGGTGATGCTCGTCACCCGCATCTGAGAAGGAGTCGCAACTTTTATTAAAAGACGGAGAGGAAATTGCATCTTTGGCCCAGAAGTTCCACTATTTGCAAGAAGACCCTAGCTCGTGTTTTAGCCTGTATATTAGGTTTTTCAGCCATTTTTGGCTTTTATCTTAGATCTTAGAATTCAAAGAGCTTTAGGGAGAGATTTATTCAGAGATTTTGGAGAGACAAATCCTGTACTCTTTTAGAGAAGATTTCGAACTCTTTTATTTCATACTATATTCTTTTAATGCAGTTTTATTCAGCTATGCTTTGTATTTTCATAATCATGTCTGAGTAATATGTTAGTTAAGTTTAGGATCATTCAAAGGTTTATGAAGAGTTTGTAGAATTGCTAAACTGTTAGGAAATTCATTGGTTCTTCATATGTGCTTGCATTCATATCGAGTTTTGAGACTAACCATCTAGATTTCAAAACCCTAAGTTGTTTAATAGATGTGAGAACATTGTTAATCACCTGAACTAGTATTAGATGAGCAAAATGCCTATTTGCAAAGAGATTTGACTTAGGAGTTTTGTGAACAATCGAAACCTGATCTTTAAAGCTTGCTTAACTTGTTAGAATTTTCAAAGAGATTTGGAATTATGTGAATTAGGCATAGATAACTTTTGCAATGATAATTGATTAGTTATATCATTGAGTTTTGAGTTTAAGATGGTTTTAATTCATTCGTGCTTGCATGCATTCTACATTCTCGGATTCAACCTGCAAATTGTCATGACTTAGCGCCTTTAGCTTTCTGAACTTAGATCAGTCAACAAATCACTCGTTTTCAGTACTTTAGTTACTTCGCATTACATTCACTCATTATTGCTTAACTTAATCTAAATCTATAATCACTATTGTAGTTTACTTACTCCCTTGGGATTCGATAACCTTTATGCTACAACTGCTTTGATGTGCACTTGCAGTAGTTAATTAATTGGGTTAAACCTGAGCCCTATCAATATCCTTCTCCCCTCGCAAGCTTTCCATCCTCGACTCGGCTATGAGACTATCGATATCCTCATCTCGGAGCTGTAGCGGCTCATTCCTCCATTTCCCCTCCTCGTCTCCATTGGCAAAAACCCCTCCAGGTCTCTCGGTGTTTGCTTTCTCCACCCTGAGTCTCTTTCCCGATTCAGACATATCCAGCTCCCCCTTGGTTGGGCCAAAACGCAGCCCCCTCGTGGGCTTGTTCGAACTTTGTTTCTGTTTCAGGCGGTTATTCTCCATGGGCTTTTTAAATCCGCTTCTCTTTTCCCTAGGCCCACTTCCCTCGAAACTGTTTCTTTTTAAACCCCTGCCAAAATGCCAGCCTTTCCTTTCTTGGCCTGTAAGCTTTGCTGACCGGCTAATATTCCCGACAATTGTATTTTCCTTATTTGCCGCCAGTGAATCTGTTAGTTCCCTCAAATCAGGTAGCTGTGAATCTTCCCCCCAAATCTCTGAATCTATTAGATGTTGAAATATTCTCAATATCCTTCGATTGCGGGATCTCCCGGAGATTCCATCGTGATGATCCACTAGGTTCTCCCGGCGCCAAAACGTTTTACTGTGGCATTTCCACCCCCTTCTCGACCTCCTCATTAGAGTGAAACCATCCTACAACTGTGCCAGTTCACTCACAACTTACTTGCCACTTCGGGATGGTACAGCCACTACTTTTTCCGAAAGCACCTTCAGACACGAATGGACAAAGTGTCCATACAACTCACAAATCAAACAGATGTTCGTAAGGCCTTCATATGATATAAAGTATCTCTCCTTGTAATTAACATTGTTCTTTTGAGAGGCTTTGCTACCTCCACACGTACTCGAGTAAATCTAGCCCTCTCAAAGTTTACTGTTGGACAATGCTTGCACCATTATATGAGTACTGAAAGCCCACCATGGTCCGCCGGACAAAGTCACCAAGTATTCCTCCTCCAACTCAGATCGTATCATGAAGAACTGAAGAGGCAAGTCCATCATATACATTGAACTCATCGGCTTCCACAACTCCCTTAGTTTCTTACTCAAGAAAGATATGGAAACGTTTCTCCCTAGCACCCTAACAATCATAATATTTTCCACATCTCATTCATTCCCTCTAGCACATCCCTCTCTATTGTAATGACCGGTTCTCCTTCTTCGCTGTGGGAAAAATCCACTAGTAACCTTTTCGATACGAAGGCATCATGGAGCAAACTTCTTCGCTTGTTCTCATTACCTTTGCAGCCCAAGATACCGTCGCATCTGGTGGATCCCCAGGGGGTCTTGACTTCTCTCCAATATCAGTCATAGTTGCATCTAGCTCTTCGGAATGTTAAACCCTAGACCCGCCGTCGCCTTCGCTCTCCACTTGTATGATTCTCTTCGGTTATAAAACAATGAACTCCAAACTTAACTTTCAAAATATCATGTATATCGATGAGAATTTAAAAATCTATACAAAAAAACACACACTAATATTAATATTTTATCATTAATAATTGCAGCAAGCAAACAATATAAAAAAGAGAAATCATAGTTAATATAAAAACGTAACCTAACTATTTTCAAGATCATATGAACATAAAAAAAAACAAACTTAAAATAATACACAGAATTGCAAAACATAAAATAATAACTATTTTTGTTATACTATGTATTTTTATCCATGTAAATATATAATTTATCAAATATATCTATGTTTTTTTTAATATAACCCTTAAAGATTCTATGTAACGAACTCATTAATTATTAACATACTAGTTATTTAATCATTTTCTCAAAAATTTGTTATTTAACATATTTGTTATTTAACAATATATATATATATGAGTTAAAACATCTATATATCTAAACATATAATTTATCAAATATATCTATATTTTAGTGTAACGTCTAATAAATGATCAATTAATGATAAAAATATTTTTTTATGAATATAAATAAATCAAAGCAACAAACAAAACACAAATTGTAAAACATAAATTAATGGTAAAACAAAGAAATCATTTGTGTTTGCCTGATCAAAAAACAAGATAAAAGATAAATGCATCAATGAAACAATGTGATATACATATGCTCATATTAAAGAAAATATTTAGAATTTTTTTGATATATATATATTACTTTAAACTTTAATTTGAAGAAAACAATAAAAGAATATATTAGTTCTAAAAACTAATGAAAATCAACAACAATAAATGAGAATCTATTTTAATATATTTTATAAATTTAAATAAATCCATTAGAAATTTTAAAATCTCTTAATTTTTTAAATTCTTAAAATCTACATAAATAGATCTCCAAATAACCCCACTTAGTTTTGTAACCATATCAGGCATTGGCTACAATATTTTTCATATAATATATATTATTGGTAAATTTATTTTTTAGTCTATAGTAGCTTTGATGCATGGAGAGGAAAGGTTGACTCGACTCCGACATGTGGTGTAGTGAGAATTAAAAAAAACTGAGAGAAAATAAGGAAAAAGAAATTTTAAAAAGCATCCACAAACCATTTCGGGTATTGTGCTATTCCACAGTTTCCTCCGTAAGTGCGAAGAAGAAGGCGACGAAGAAAGGGAAAGGGAAAGGGAAAAGGATCTGTAAGATTTATGGGCATCATAGCACCTGATCGGAGAAGATATTTCAAGAATTCTATGCTATAGATCTGTTGAGGTTTGAATATTTTAGTAATTAACTTAAATCTGTATATTTTGATAGCACGAGAATAGTATTATTTATCTTCTTCGGTCTCATCATGTATGTCAATACTGTTCGTTTTTGTCATTTTTCCTTTTTTGTTCCCATATTTGGTACTGTATATATAAATAAAAACTTACCTTGCAATAGAATCATGAATATTATGCGGTTATTTTTAGGTTTTGTATCTTTTAATTTGGCAATTACTTAATAGTACTTATCTGGAAATTGTCAAACTTATCCAACTTCACTGCATACACTCTCCAGGGGCAACTCCGGTCCCCACATTTCATCATCATGAACGTAAGGGTTGATCTTGTGGTTCAGAAGTGAAAATTTCAGTTAATAGCATGAACAACTATTTTAATTTTGTAATCCATCTTTGATTTGAGCAGCCTCCCTGTGAATACGTTTTCACCTTCGTAGAAGACACAGCCAATGCGTTATCAGCCCCTGCAGCTAACTCCTTAAAATTTCCCCAGCTGCTAAATGTGGATGTCTCTTCTGCATCTGCATTCTCCTCGGGTTCATCATCCCGGAGTCAGACTCCATGTCCTCTTCTTCATCTAAGTCATAGAATGACCTCCTTCTCACAGCAGCAACAGACTGCTGATCTGTTAGGATCATCGCTGTCGGAATCATTATCCTCAGGTGGCGTAGAATCTTTACCTTTCTCCATCAGGCAAGAGGTATGATGGCTTAGAAGATGAGTTGGTGGATCTCCTTAGCAAATATTTATACCAGTGGCTTTGCGTAGTATAGTATTATGAAGCCTTTTAGTCTTCACTATATCTAATGAATGCTGTGTTGCAGTCAAAGTCATAGGTGTTTTTGACATGGCAAACTCACGGCACTGCTAATCAGACTCTGAATCGCCTTCTCCACCAACTCGTTCGACTCCATTAGCAGTTGTAAGTTGAGGGTGTATTTCTTCCAAATTCATTTGTACTCTGTCCACAAATTGGCTTGGTGTAGCATAAAGATTCACTTTGTCTATAGTTCGCCTCATTTCAACAAAGACAGTTACCTCTTGATCATCGGTTATATATCGAGGTTCTGACCCATCCCTATCATTAATTTCCAACCAAGCAGAATATTGATAAGAAAGTTTGATAGAGATGTTTGCCGCCGTGAAGTGTAGCTTGTCTTTCACTTTGTTCACAAGTTCCAAGTGACTCATCCCGGTCTGGAGCTGTATGTAACTCGTTCCATCAGTGGGTAAGGACTCAAAAACCCACTTCCCATATACAACATGTACCGTGTCCTGATCTTCCATCTGTGAAATAATACCAAATTAATTAACAATTCAAAGATAAAAAGATAATTTTAAAAAAATGGCGATCAGATCAATTACAAAAATGTTAATTTTCTGAGTGACCATATTGAGGCCCAAAATGAGGCTTATACCCATATGAAAAATGAAACTTGGGGGGGGGGGGGGGGGGGGGGGCGCGGGGAGGGTGTAAAAGATAGTTGATTACCTGAAACTGTATGAATCAATTGATGCTATTTAGTTTTAAAAAGCAGCGACATTGATATAATATAGCAACTTACCAGTGTGATTCTGATATCTGTATTTACTATCAAATTCTCAGTCATGCGCTCATTCTACTATATAAAGACATTATTCCCAGGTTATTAACAAAGAGTTTTTCTTTTAATGCTGAGGTGAATGAATATCAGCCACATGAATTATGGTAAAACTGTCATTGAATTCGCAGTTAATAATCTGAAATGGTTAGATTAGTAAATGTGCGGCTTTCCTATAAAGGCTATTGTTGTGTAGGCGTCATGTCAATGTGGAGCGTAATACTTTTTCCCACTCATTTGGATCCAGGTTAGTTTCGTCATTTAATCAATTGTTTGGTTACTTTCTATGTTTCATTTTTCATTTTGGGCCTCAGTATGGTCACTCATCAAATTAACCCTTTTTGTAATCGATCTGATCGTCATTTTTTAAATAGGCTTAATCTTTTTTTGATATGTGGACAGTATCCTTTTTCGACAATCAATGCGCTTTTGTTTGTTTCTCTTTGTAGAATGATTTATCTTATAAGTCATTTTAGTCAAATTGATTACAAAATAAGCAACTTACAAGATTTTGGGCATATAAATAGACAAAAAAACTTCTTAAAAACTGTAATAATGTGCGAAAGGAAAAATCTTTTATTTTATGTAAAAAAATTAATTTACGTTTTGACACAGCCCATAATAAAATCAATAACCTAATCCACTTCTGTCGAAGATATATGAGAAGTCCAAACCAAAACCGACTCAGTCGGAAACCTAAATAGAGATTAGAGAGGAATGTGTGAGTGGATTTCTAGTTGTGAAAACTGAGAGAAGATCACGAGTCAAACTGGTGGATTGGAAACCCTAACTTGCTACAACTCCTGTTCACTACGTAAAAAACTTGAGAAAGTTTGTCAAAGTCACGACGAGAAATCTCAGCAGAAAGAATGTGTGACAGAGACATTCAATAGAACTGGGTTGAAATGAAAGGTTAGTAACTGCATATTTTGATTTTCTTTTTGCAAAAAGCTATGATGATAATCAGTTTCTTTATAAAATCGATCATTAGGTCAGTTTTTGTGTGGATCCGAGAACAACATCCATGATATTTAATCCATTGTGTGTTGTACAATAGTATCAATTAATTAAGTGGATTTCACATAACCATCCATTAGAAATAGCCTTTTTAGATTGTTTATTTGTTTGGTTTAAACTACCTAGGATATCTATGAGCAATAACCGTTTTAGTTTGTTTTTATGGCTATGTGTATTCTCAATAGTATAGTATCGTCTCCGTCTTCGTGTATAAGGAAGTAATTAAGGGTGGACGGCAACCGATGGATATACATGATATATCAAACTTATTGTGGATAAGGTCAAGGTAAGCGGATTCATTAAGTGAAGAAATATCCATGACTATATGTACTCTTAATATTAAAGTTATGTATCCGTGTACCAGAGAGTCAATAAGGGTGAACAGTACCCGATGGATGGATATGATATGTCAAAGGAAACCTGTATAGAAACTCTTAGTCATGGACAACCATTGTGAATAATACCAAGATAAACAGATTCGTTGAGTGAGATAAACATCCTTGATTGTGTGCACTCTCAATATTAAAGTCTCGTGATCGTGTACCAAGGAATCAATAAATATGGGCGGTAACTGATGGATGGATATGATATTCGAAGGAAGCGAGTAAAGAAAAGATAGCAGGATTTTTCTATGCTATTCAAATCCTAACACACTCATGTCATTTTCGTATGAAAGGTGTCAATCCATCTGAGTTCATAAGACACTAAGAATGCAGCAGTTCTCATAAGTCAAACCAAATTCAAGAAAGCAGTTGTGATCAAACTAAACAAGACTAAGCAACACATATTTAAAGCAATAAATTTAAATAGATTAAAGCAAGGATCTAAGATGTGGGTTATTGACTAAGAGAGGATTAGAACTAAACTAGTGATGCTTCAAAACCATTCAAACAATGCTATCTTCTAAGCATAGGATTATCATTTATAACTAGTTCAATTCCTTGATACTGAGCATTTTGCTAAGCACATATTCAAGACAAATTCCTTTACTCAACCACATGATCAGCAAGCATTTAAAACAGAACTCCAACCCTATAAAGCCAAAATGCACCTTAGACATCTAATTCCTTAGACTAAGAGAACAAATACTCTAAATGACTCATTGCAGCATTTCATCAAACACTTATCAGGTATAAGAGAAAGCCAAGATACTAAACAAATCCGGCCAATACTAATCTAGTGTTAAGCACATCTGATTAAGAGAAGATAATCATATTAAGCATAAGACATCACTAATCTAATCCTAAAACCCCTCTAATCTATCTCATCTCAAACCTTAAATAAGACTACTCACTAGCCATAATCAAAACCACAGATTCCAAAGAGAAATAATAGTTAAGAATGATTAGAATGTAGAATAAGCAAGAATAGATTAAAGGCAAATGCAAAATTTCACTAAATCAAACTAATTCTTATAAAGCAAAGCTGAAAGAAGAAAGGTTTTTAAAGCAAGAACAGAAGAAAATTAATCAGATCTAAGTTGTCTAACCATTTTAGGACTTTAGTATTTATAGGGGAGCTTAGAAATCCCTAATAAACCAAGAATAAACCAAAAATAAGCTGACTCGGATGGACCATATCGGTCTCTCACATCGATACGCACATCGATATTAAGTCTTCTTGTGGGTTGTATCGATATGGCCTGGTTGATATGGTGGTCCACATGGAAGGCTTCAAAAGTGTATCGGCTTGATACAGCACCTCGGTATTGTCCTGTCTCTGGTGTATCGACATGGAACGTCGATACACTGCTCGGTACGGGTTCATAAAGGCGTCTCGAGGTCCTCCTTAGTCGATATGCTGCTTCTGTACATCATGATCTTGCTGTATCGATATTGAGTCATCGATATTCACCTCGGTATGCTCCATATCGATCAGATCACATCGATATCCTCATCGATATTGGTCCATCCGACCTTGTTTTTCTCCTTGCTCCATTCCCAGCTCACGTCCATTGCACCACTTGGTATCCAAACTCCTTCTAGTACCTGAATAAAACTCCAAATGTATGCAAAACGCAATGCAACTCCTAAACTACACTAACTCCTAAATGTATGTTGATGGGACAAGAAGAATCAAAATGTGCATTCTAAGAGACTAAAACTATTGATGAATGCACGCGAAGATGGTATAAATAATGGAGATATCAACACCCCCACACTTGCCTTTTGCTTATCGTCAAACAAACATACTAAGACAAGGAGGAAGTGAGATTTGATGGTACGCACTCAAATTCAAAAACGCTAAGGTAAAAAAGTGAGATCAATGTCTAAGTGCCTAAGTGTAGGACGCAAAACACAATCAGTTATACTCAAAAGAACCTAGCCATGCCTATCCAGTTTTAAAGTGATCTCTAGCTCAACTTAGTCAAATGCTCAAATCAATCAATCTCTTTAACATTCATTTAAACTATGTAACCAAGTGATGTTTAAGCAAATCAAGTGGAATCATTTGGCTAAGGGTTAAGTTCATGAGATAAAGAATGATCTCATCAAAATATGGGTTCAAATGCAAGGGTTTCTCTCAAAAAGAAATAAACTTAGGCATAATGCTAAAGGTGAAGCACAACTTATACATACAAGGATAGATTACTACCTACCAAATGCCTAACAATGTTCTAAACCCCAGAACTCATAACACAAATCAAACCCAATCCTAACTACCCTTTCTTCATCACTCTCACACTCTCCACACTTTACCATTTTTCAGGGAAGCTTCTTCTTTGATCTCACCATGTTGTGGCCTTCCTTGCTCCTTTGTTGTGGGCTCCCTCTTTTTGTATTGGGGAGTCCCTTTTTCTTTATCCTTTTGATGTATTAGGCTTTGGTTCCTTCTTTGTTGTTGTTGCTGAGAATCCATCTTCATAATGGCCACCCCTTTTAAGCTTATTTGGTTCCACACATGCTGAGTTTTTGCTTGCTTCCTCTTTCTCCTTCCCTTTTCCCTTCACTTTCTTTCTTCTCTCACTCTCTCCTTTTAGATCATTATAGCACTCAAATCCGCCCAGACCTATAACTACCATCCTAAACCTATGTCTAACTCAAAGTGCAGAGCTATTTCTACATTGTAACCAATCCTTGTAGTGCTAACCTAACACCTTATGCTTAGTTCATTCAAAAATAGGCCTCAAACACAAAAGATAGTGTTGGAGTTTTATAGGAAGGTAAGATTAAGGTGTGGTAACTGTCCCTTAATGATGTGGATCAACTATTTGGACTAGCAAGAGAGGTAAAAAGGAAGAAAGAAAGTCCAAATATGTATATGGGTAATCCATGAAGCCACTTTTCATTGCAAAAACATGATAATTAACAATTCAAATTAATGGTTCTAACAATTAGAGATGATTTTCAAAGAGCAAATGATTTCAGCATGAGACTAGAGGATCAAATTTAGCATTCAAGAGCATGGTTCAGCCTTAGTTTCTAACTTCTTATGATACATCAAACATTTAACCACTTAGACATTCAAATCAATCCTAAACACTTAGCATTTTAAAAGGAATTATCATCATCATGCCCTATGCAAATGCAACGCAACCTATATGAAAAATACTAGACTCAATCCTAAACAAATGAATGCAACTATATGTTTTTCTTTTTGGTTTGCAAAAGATGCAGAATTTTCAATTTTATTTTTTATTTTTTTTTATTTTTTAATGCACATAGATGAATGGATGAGACTCAAAAATGAATAAAAGAAAAAAACTAAGAAAAAAACACACAAAGTCAAATCTCAAATCCCTCCCCCACACTTAACTTACACAATCCCTTGTGTAATAAAAGAGTGAAAGAGAGAAGCAACAGAAATATATTGCATAATCTTAAAAAAGAATGGAATGGTATTTACAAGGGAGGAGTTTGTGGTACCTTAGAAGGTGGTGTAGGAGCAGTGGGAGACGCCTGAAATGTCCTCCATGAGGTCAATGCTGTGGCTCCTGGTTGGCTTCTCCCTCCTTGTGATTCTTCTCCTCCTTGGTGCTTCTTGACAAGAGGCTCTTGGTGGCACCCAAGCTCTCACTTCCTCATATCCAGCAAAGGAGCGCCTTCTACTAGGAGCTCTAGCCACTCCTTGGCTTTCAGCTTCTTGCTCTTGTTGGTGAGCAGAACTAGAGGCTCCACTAGACTTTCTCTTTAGGTCCTTGATTTGAGCCTTCATGCCCTTCATCCCCTTCATCCCCTTCACCAACTTCTTGATGGTTTTTTCTTGCCATTTGTTCCATCTTTGCAAGAGGTTGATGTGTTCATGGACCTTCTTCAAGGGACCTCTTTGGTGTGAGACATCATGAGGCTAGAAATTGTGCTCCTCACTGTTGTAGCTTGGAGCATCTGATTCTTATTCTTCTTGATTTCCTTCTTCCATTTGCCCTCCTTCATAAGCTACAAGTGGATAGTCTCCTGGTAGAAGATGAGTGTTGGCACCTTGGAAAGGGTGTGAAGATGGAGCGCCTTCTTAGTAGAGCAAGTGCTGGGGAATGGCAAAGGCAAAGCTGTTAGGGTTGGAGAAGGATGTGAGATGCAGATTTGGGAGTAGTAGATTTGCAGCTGATCCATCTTCTTGGATAAAATTATAGATGTATTTGTCACCCACACTCTCTCGAAAGAACCTTGCTTTCTTCAGGTATGGCAAGTCTAGATATGCTATCTTGACTGTTGCTGGTCCACTCTCAACTCCTTCAGCTTCCATTAATTGAGTAACAAGGCCAGCACAATAGAGTTTTGGCGCCTTGTCATCATTGGTTGTTAACCAATGTTTGATGACTAGAAGTTGCTGCATGAAGATGGTGACCATTCCAGTTGTCCCATTTGATCATTTGAGCTCCACTCCTTTCTCTGTGTAGTCAAGGATGTTCATAAGACTATGATCAATAAGCTCTCATTCTCCACCTTCAACAACGCCACTTTCCTTCCTTGCAATGAGAGTATGCACCAATGCTTTGTGCACATATCTGATGGCTGGATTCCTTTTCAGAGAAGCCTTGCTTCTTCCTGGCTTGTAAACGCCTTTAGCCACATGCTCCCAAAGGCTGTTCATCTCTTCTTTGCTAACCATCAGATTCTGGCCTCTAGCGCTTTCATTGGAGAATCCAAAAGCATCTTCAATTGCTGAAAAGGACAATCTATAGTTGACCTTGGAAACTCTAAAAGTGATGAAGCCATCACCATCTTCTTCTGGAGTCTCTTCTCCTGGCTCATAAAACGTCACTTCAAAGGAGGCAAAGAATTGAAGAACTTGGTCCTTGTTGGCTGAATAAGGTGTTCCCACCAGCTTTGTGAGCTCCATTGTTTCAAGCATAGAAGAGCAGTCCTCATAGAGTCCCAAGGGCTTTAGAGATGGCACATGGGGATATCTTGTTGGTCTCACATCCACATTTTCCAGCTTGTCATAAAGCAGCCTGTGAGCTGGAGTGGTGCCCTTCTTCTTTTGAGTAGCCTTCTCACAAGCGCCTACATCAGCTTTCTTTTTGCTTTGAGCCTTAGCGCTTGGACTCCCCACTTATTTAGCCTTACCTTTTGCTTTCTCTTGCTTCTCAACCTCTTTGTTTGCTCCACTTCTTGTTGTTCTCCCCATGGTGAGGAGTTTATTTAGTAAAAATTAAACCTCTATCAGTTGTGAAGCAACTAAATAAGCAATGCATTCAAAGGATTCTTTAAACAAAAATTATCTAGAATATTGAAAAATGTGAATCCTAGCATGGTGAAGCTAAACAAGTGGATTAAAATGCTAATGCAAAGCAAAATAAATGAATTTGATAAGCAAGTAACTATTAATCTAAGTGCTTCAAAAGTCAAAAACAGTTATTCACCATGCAAAAGAAATAAACTAACTAAGAAGCAATAATCATAAATCAAGCATGCAACCACTTAACAAAATAAAGTTCTTAAGTGAATAAAACAAATTTTAAACATGTAAAAAGTTAAGAGACATTAACTGAAGTGGTTTGGCTCTCTTAGGCACTTAAGAAACTAAAGATTTCAAAATTTTGTGGTTGTAAACTAGAAAAATGAAAGTGAGAAAGAGAGAAGGGTGGGGTGAGTTTATATAGAGGGTTGGAGATTTTTTTTGTTGGAAGAAAATGGACAAGGAGTGCCTAAGAGAGGTATCACTCATGCTTAGGAAGGGGAAGGATTCAAATTTAAAATCTTTGATCTAGTTTGTCCAAGGAGAGAAAAAATTTGAATTGAAGAAAGTTTACCTCAGGTGCAATATCGACCTCCCAAGTCGATATTTTGATCGATATTGATCATATCGACTTGGTTTAGTCGATATGCATGCCGATATCAGATGACTGGGCCATTGTATCGACCGATATGCATGTTGATATGCACTACACCTCCTGTATCAACTTTCAGTATCTCGATACATAGCCCGATGATGACCCTAGCTGTCCAATATAGAGTTAGACAGCTTGATATGTAGCTCGGTATGATCATGCAATATTGCATATCGGACTAGTACCTTGATATCATGATCGATACACCTTGGCTTATGTTGAATATCATCTTTTTATTCGCCTGTCAAGGTGTATCGACATGGGACGTCGATATGCACCTCGATATGCCATAACAAGGGCGATTAATCACCTTTTTCCTCTCAGTTAAGGCATATTGGTGTGTTATGTCGATATGTTCCTTGATAAGCACACTTTGGTGTTGTATCGACATGGCATCCCAATACACCTGCTCGAAATGGATGCCAGTTAAGGCATATCGATATGTTTTACCCCTGATGCATTCCTGTTAAAGCGTATCGGTTTTCCTTACACCAGTACACTGATCGATACAAAATCCTCTCATACGTATCGATCAGAATCATCCCGGTACGCACGTCGATACCAGTCTGGTTCATCAATATCGAGCAAGATATGCTCGATACACTTGCTAGATATGAACTGTATCTACGTGCTCTAACCGATATTGACCCTTTTGTGCCTCCTTCCTTCTTCCAAGCTTGGTTCCTATTCACTCAGGTTGAACCTGGTTACTAGGGACACTCAAAAACACCCACATAAACATAAAAAAATAAAAATTCAAAACTATGTACAAGAGTACCATGAGATTCCCTCCCAAGTGCGCTTGTTTAGAGTCACTTAGCTTGACTTTCCTCAGCTCCTTAGTTGTGGTAAGTAGCAGGAGTCTTAGAACCCCTTAGTGTGATTTTGCTTCCTCTGACTCTCTTGGTGACTCCATTAATCTTCAGCACAACATAGGGCTTAGACCTGCCCTCTTGCTTCATCTTGTAGCAAACTTCACCACCCTTAGAGCCAAATGGTCTCAAAACCACTCCATCTTCCATAGGACCCAACAAGATTTCATTCACAGCATCAGAACTACCCACTTCGAGGACTTCCTCTTGAGTTGTATCAGCGAACAACTAAGACAGAGAGTTCCATCTAATCTTGCTCCTACATAGCCATCAAACTCAGGCCAATGCTCACTAACTATCTTGAACTTCTTAACCTCCATTGAAAAAGCTTGCTCATCATCTAGCTTGTTCCCTTTGGATTCAAACTTCAGCACTTTCTCCTTGGTTAGTCTCAGCTATATTCTGCATTCTTTTGCATCAAAAACTGCCCCAGCTGAAGCTAAGAAGGGTCTTCCTAAGATGATGGCATTCTTGATCTTTTCCTCAACATCTAAGACCAGAAAATATGTTGGGATAATCACTACTTCAATCATCATGGGTACATCTTTAAGGGCTCCTAGAGGTACCTTTACTGTGCCATCTGCTATGGTCAAGGACACATTGCTCTCCTGGAATGAAGTGTGGCCCAGCGTCTTAGCTATAGTGGAGGGCAGCAAGTTGATGCTTGCACCTAAGTCACAAAGACAACTCCTGAACATTTTCCCTTTGAGTTCACAAGGGAGAGTAAAGCATCCATGATCTCCAAGCTTCTTGATGTTCAATACCTCAGTCTGTGCAATGTCTTCTTTCAGCTATTTCATAACATCTAGACCTCTAAGCTTCATTTGGTTGGCATAAAGAGTGGTGTACATATCCACAAGCTGTTTCTTAAACCTTCTAGGAAAAGGGAGAGCTGGCTTGTAAGGAGAAAGATCATAGATTCCAGTTTCTTTCTCAGCTTGAACCTTCCCAAGTGGCCTACTCTCTCCTCTTCCTTAGTGGTTGCTGTTTCAAGAGACTCTTCCTTTGTATTCTCTTTGTTGGCGTCAGCTGCCAAAAACTCCTCTCCCCCACTCTGAAGTTCAATGTCCTCATTGGGCAATGAAAGGAAATCTTCAATGACAGCCTCCTCTTCAGCCAAGAGAGTCTCTTCTTCAGTAGCTATGGCATTGCAAAACTTCTTAGGGTTAGCTTCTGGTTTTCCAGGAAGGTTACCTTGAGTTTTAGGGCCAGCAATGCCCTTGTTGTTCTCAACTGTCTTCACTCTTGCAGCCAATCCATCAAACTTGTTAGAAATCTCCACATGGAATGAGTCCATCCTGTTATAAGCCTCAACAAACTTCTTTTTGATATCCATATTTGTAGCTTGTTGGCCTTGAAGGAGTTGTTGTAGCATCCCTTTCATCTCAGCATCATTGGTATTAGAAGGGCTGGCCTGACCTTGTGAGAAACCAGGAGGGGCGAACTGCTTTGGCTGGAAGTTGCCTTGGAAGTTATTCCTTGGAGCATAGCCTTGGTTGAAAGGTACAAAGGGTCTTTGTTGGTTCCCTTGAAGTTGCTGTGGAGGATAAACCTGATCTTGGGGATTAGCAACATTGTTGCTTTTGTTAGAGAGGTTGGGGTTAAGCCTGAAGTTGCCATAATTGTTGATGTAGCCTCCCTAATTACCCACATAGTTCATATATTTCACTGGAAGTTCTTCCTCACTTGGCATCTCAATCATTTCACCAACAAAATTCAGCTCTTTGTGCTGCATCTGAAGCAACTTGTCAAGCCTTGAGTTTAGCTCCTTTAGAGCTCTTCTTGTGGACTCTAACTCCTTCTTTGTATGGCCTTCTTCTCCTCTTTGAGTTCTATCAAAATCTTCATTGTAATTGCCATCACTCTGACCTAAGCTTTCAACAAGCTCTAGACCTTCATCCACATCCTTAGAGAGGAAGTTCCCATTACTTGCAGTATCAAGTAGCATCTTGATCTTAGGGAGAGCGCCTCTGTATAGTGTAGACAGCAATGATCAATGGTGAGGGAGCACAATCTGTCAAAGTTATCTAGATGGGCCAGCAATGCCCTTGTTGTTCTCAACTGTCTTCACTCTTGCAGCCAATCCATCAAACCTGTTACAAATCTCCACATGGAATGAGTCCATCCTGTTATAAGCCTCAACAAACTTCTTTTTGATCTCCATATTTGTGTAGCTTGTTGGCCTTGAAGGAGTTGTTGTAGCATCCCTTTCATCTCAGCATCATTGGTATTAGAAGGGCTGGCCTGACCTTGTGAGAAACCAGGAGGGGCGAACTGCTTTGGCTGGAAGTTGCCTTGGAAGTTATTCCTTGGAGCATAGCCTTGGTTGAAAGGTACAAAGGGTCTTTGTTGGTTCTCTTGAAGTTGCTGTGGAGGATAAACCTGATCTTGGGGATTAGCAACATTGTTGCTTCTGTAAGAGAGGTTGGGGTTAAGCCTGAAGTTGCCATAATTGTTGATGTAGCCTCCCTAATTACCCACATAGTTCATATATTCCACTTGAAGTTCTTCCTCACTTGGCATCTCAATCATTTCACCAACAAAATTCAGCTCCTTGTGCTGCAGCTGAAGCAACTTGTCAAGCCTTGAGTTTAGCTCCTTTAGAGCTCTTCTTGTGGACTCTAACTCCTTCTTTGTATGGCCTTCTTCTCCTCTTTGAGTTCTATCAAAATCTTCATTGTAATTGCCATCACTCTGACCTAAGTTTTCAACAAGCTCTAGACCTTCATCCACATCATTAGAGAGGAAGTTCCCATTACTTGCAGTATCAAGTAGCATCCTGATCTTAGGGAGAGCGCATCTGTATAGTGTAGACAGCAATGATCAATGGTGAGGGAGCACAATCTGTCAAGTTATCTAGATGGTCCAAGGGATCCTCCAAAGGCAATCCATGGAACTTACTGTTCTGAACCATAGAGATCAAGCCAGACTTGATTTTGAATTTGTTGTTCTGTACCGGTGGGGGAATGATACATATCCTGTTGTTATAGGTGTTAGGAGCATCACCAGCACCAATGGGTCTCATAGGGCGTGCAGCATGTGCTGGTGCTCTCTGACCTTGCTCACCTAAGACTCCTTGATATTCCTGAACACCATCAACTCCCTGAACACCTTGTGCTCCTGGTGGTCCCTGAACACCATCAATTCTCCATGTTAAGCTGATGAAACCTTTGCAGTCTCTCTTTTTCCCTTGCTGCAATTAATGCTCTCTCCACTTTGATATCTCATACATTTGCATCATTTAGACTTGCATTTAGTGCATATTTTTGGTTCTGTTTTGAATGTTTTCTTTCTCTTTAGTCTCACTTTCTTCTCCTTTTAGACTTAAATTGTACTTAGGATGTAGTTTACATTTTCTTTGCATAAAGGATCTTTTTAGATGCTTATAGGGCTATGAGAAACAAGAGGGAGCTTTGGGAATGAACCAGGAGGTTAGCTGAGCTAAAATGGAGCAAGAGAAGCCAAGGTAGACGATTTCTGCAAGCCCTATCGGTCAAAGCACGAAGGCTATTGGTCAAGGAGTGACCGATAGAGGAGCTATCGATCAAGCCTATCGGTCAAGATGACTGACCGAAAGAAAACAAGCGAGCGTATTCCGATCACCCTATCGGTCACCTTCTAGACCGATAGAAACCCTATCGATCACCCTATCAGTCACATGTAGACCGATAGGATCCCAGACTGAAGACCACTTTTTTACAATTTTGCCATTTTCGCTAGGACCTCTTTAAATACGAAAAATCCATAATTTTTGGATACACTCTTTTATCCAGCAGTTCTTTTTTCTCTGTTTTAGCTTTTGGATTTTGTAACTTGAATCTTTGATTGATTTTAATTAAAAATTGTATTTATCTTCTTGTTTAATCTCTCTAATCATGATAAGTCATCTCTCTCTTTGAATTGATGGCTTTAATGGTGCTTAGTGAGTAGTCTTTTTAGGTATTTGAGGTGGGTTAGGTTTAGGGAATTTGAGACTCTATCTATGATGTCTTAGAGTTAATTATTCTATTTTCTTTCTTGATTTGTGTGTTTAATACTTAATTAGCCTTAATTAGGCTGATTAAGATCTTAGGCTCATTTTATGCCCACCAGGTGTTTGATGAAATGCCTGAACTGCTTTGCAAGAGAATTGTTTATCCTAGCTCAAGAGATTGACTGTCTATGGAGTGATTTGGCAATATAGGGTTGACAGAATTGTCTTAATGCTTGCTGTTTATCATTTCACCAATGAGAATTAGTTCTTGACTTGGTAATTAGCAAAGAGATTCGTGCCAAGAGATTATATTAGTCATATAAATGAATCATATGCATAAGGAATAGCATTGTTTGAGTGTGTAAGCATCATAGGTTGAGTCAAGAGTTCTCTAATACCAATTATCTCATCTCAAGTCCCACATTTTCTCTGTTTTTAGTTGAAATTCGAATTTGCTCTGTTTTGCCCATATTTTAGTTGCTTTGCTTGCTCTTCACTCTTTGTTTGATGTTCTCTTCATTTCTGTTTGATCATTTAGGTTGTTAGACTTCTAAACCATCTTTGTTTGCTTGAATTAAGAGTTCTATTGCATTCTTACTGCTTTATTCTCCCCTTTTGGATTGATAAAACCCCATGCTATACTACAACTGATTAGTACAAGCTTGGGTGATTGAATCAAGTCCTAAAAAGTCTTGTATCAATTTGGCGCCGTTGCCATTTGGGGAATGCTTTGTTCAGTAGGATTTGTAGAGATCTTGAGATCAAGCTTTGCTATTTTCATTTTTGGTTACTGATTTCTCTTTTGGCTTAGAAGTTCTTTTGTAGGTACCTCAACACTTGTTCTTAAGCATCTACAACTACAACAGAGGTTCCAGGTCAAAGAATTTGGGTTTGCAGCATCAGAACTCAGCTGTTGAAGCATGTAAGAAAATCAGTATGCTGCTGGTTTTGGGTTGCAAGGTCCACAAGGTTCACAAGGTCTTCAAGAGATTCAAGGCTTACAAGGACAGCAAGTTCCACATGGTTTACAAGGAGCTTGGGTTCAAAGACCATTGAGACCTATTGGTGCTGCTGATATACCTTCAAGTTATGCTTCAAGACAAGGTATTCTTCCACCCATGGAGACTCATCACTATGATATCAAGAGCAGCATGATTACTATGATCCAATAAAAGCAGTTCTTTGGATTACCAAACCAAGATCCTCTAGAGCACTTGGATCACTTTGAGAGGATATGTGCTTTGACAAAGCTTAGTGGAGTTTCAGATGATGGTTTGAAGCTCATATTATTTCCATTCTCTCTTGGTGATAGAGTTAAATTATGGGAGAAGTCTTTAGCACAAGGAAGCATCACTTCTTGAGATCAATGCAACGGTGCTTTCTTAACCTAATTTTCTCTCCCTCAAGAACTGCACACTTCAGGAATGATATCACAAACTTCAAACAGTGGTCTAATGAAAGCTTTGGAGACACTTGGGAAAGGTTCAGAAGCTTCACTCACCAATGTCCTCACCATGGCTTCACCAAAGAGATGCTGCTCTCCACACTATACACAGGTGTTCTTCCAACAATAAGGATTCTTCTAAATACAGCAAGCAATGGTTACTTTCTTGGTAAAGATGTTGATGAAGGATGGCTTCTAGTAGAGAAAATGGCACTCAAAATTTGGGACTATGTGGATGACAAAGAGCAACATTCCAAAGCAACTGAAGAAAAGCTAGAGACAGCATTGTATGAGATAAAAGCCTTGCAGAAGAAAGTTGACTTGCTGCTCAATGAGACCACTAAACCTCTTCCTAGTGTTGCTTCACCAAACCACTACATAGAGCATCAAATCAAAGATGTTCAACTCTAAGAGGCGCCAATAATAAACCAAGACCATGATATTTGTGTACACCAATTCTATGGAGACACTCATTCTCAACAACATCAAGGTTTTTCTTCTCAGACAGTTAGCGCCAACACCTCTCAACCTTCACATGAATTAGATCTTAAGGAGATGTTCTTACAAGTCCAACAACTTCAGAATGCAGAATTTCAGAAGATCATGGCTGTTGAAAATCAAAGGAGTATGACTGACATTCAAAGAAGTATGACTCTTGAGCTACAAAAAGGCATTGACTCCAGCTTGCAATCCCAACTAGGTCCATTGAATATGAAGATAAACAAACTAGAAAGCATGGCTCAACCATCTACCTCTTCACTTGCAAAAGTGTGTGTCAAAGCTGTCACTTTAAGAAGTGGGAAGCAACTTCCTCCAAGAGTGGCGCCTTCTACACCCAATGTGGACACTCAGGAACAAGAAGAGGGGGTGAAAGCTAAAGATAATGAGGAAGCTCAAGAGGATGAAGTAATTGAAGCTGAAAAGGGTCCAGAAAACACCAAAGACAAGGAAGTGGTTAAGCGAAAATCAAAGGAAGCCTCTAAAGAGTTGATCAGGGAACCAAGATTCATCCCTCCTCCTTATCAGCCCACCATACCTTTTCCTGGAAGGATTAAGAAGCAGCTGGTTGCTAAATACAAAGGGCTCTTTGATTAACAGATGACGAAGATCCAGCTCACAATGCCACTACTAGATGCCTTTGTTCTGGTTCCTCTTTATCAGAAATTCTTGAAGGATGTTGTTGCTAAAAGAACCAAGGACCTACAAGGGATGGTCGTCCTCACACATGAGTGTAGCACCATTATTCAACAGATGAGAGTGGCTCCCAACAAGCTAGGAGATCCATGGAGCTTTACCTTACCCTGCTCTATAGGTCCACTTCTGTTTGAGAAATGTTTATGTGATCTAGGAGCTAGTGTTAGCTTGATGCCTTACTCTGTAGCCCAGCGCCTAGGCTTCACCAAGTTCAAGGACTGTAGGATCTCTTTGGTGTTGGCTGATAGATCAGAGAGGCTCCCCAAAGGCTTGCTTGAAGATGTACCACTCAGGAGTGGGAGTGTAGAGATACCTACTGATTTTGTGGTTTTGGATATGGGTGAGGAACCTAGAGACCCTCTCATTCCTGGGAGACCCTTCCTAGCCACAACAGGGGCTGTCATTGATGTTAAGAAAGGGAAGATTGAGCTACAGTTGGGCAAAGATATATCTTTGAAGTTTGACATCAAGCAGATCATGCAGCAGCCTACTTTTGAAGGTCAAGTATTCCAAATTGAGATCTTAGAGAAGCTGCATGATGAACATCAAGAGGAGTTGTGTTGTGAGGATAAACTTCAAGTGGCTTTGACAAAAAAGCATAGGAAAGATGGTTACTTGTATAAGGAAAGCTTGGGTTATAAGCTGACATTAGACTCTCACAAAGTCTTGGAAGAAGAGGAGCCATTTGAGAAGCTGGACTACACCAGAAGGGAGGTCTTCTCAGTTCAAGAAGCTGGTTCCCCAAGCAATGAAGCTGGTGCCAAGGAGCAGAGCAGCTTAGAAGGGGACTGAAGTGAGCTCAAAGCACCCAAGGTGGAGCTCAAACCTCTTCCTAAAGGGCTAAGGTATGTTTTCTTAAGCTCTAACTCTACTTATCATGTAATTGTCAATGATAACCTCAATGATGATGAGATCCTTGCTCTTGTCAAAGTGTTAAAGAGGTTTAGGAGAGCTATTGGATATTCACTATATGACATCCAAAGCATTTCTACAAACCTTTACACTCATAGGATCCATTTAGAGGATGAGACAAGAACTTCTGTTGAACCTCAAAGGAGATTGAATCCTAACTTGAAAGAGGTAGTAAAAAAGGAAATCTTGAAGTTGCTTGAAGCAGGAGTGATCTATCCCATCTCAGACAGCACATGGGTCTCACCAGTCCATGTGGTGCCTAAAAAAGGAGGGATCACTGTTGTAAAAAATGAAAATGATGAGGTAATACCAACTAGAACAATCACTGGTCCAAGGGATCCTCCAAAGGCAATCCATGGAACTTACTATTCTGAACCATAGAGATCAAGCCAAATTTGATTTTGAAGTTGTTGTTCTGCACTGGTGGGGGGAATGATACATATCCTGTTGTTATAGGTGTTAGGAGCATCACCAGCACCAATGGATCTCATAGGGCGTGCAGCATGTGCTGGTCCTCTCTGACCTTGCTCACCTAGGACTCCTTGATGTTCCTGAACACCATCAACTCACTGAACACCTTGTGCTCCTGGTGGTCCCTGAACACCATCAATTCTCCATGTTGAGCTGATGAAACCTTTGTAGTCTCTCTTTTTCCCTTGCTGCACTTAATGCTCTCTCCACTTTGATATCTCATACATTTGCATCATTTAGACTTGCATTTAGTGCATGTTTTGGTTCTGTTTTGCATGTTTTCTTTCTCTTTAGTCTCACTTTCTTCTCCTTTTAGACTAAAATTGTATTTAGGATGTAGTTTGCATTTTCTTTGCATAAAGGATGTTTTTAGGTGCTTATAAGGCTATGAGAAACAAGAGGGAGCTTTGGGAATGAACAAGGAGGTTAGCTGAGCTAAAATGGAGCAAGAGAAGCTAAGGTAGACGATTTCTGCAAGCCCTATCGGTCAAAGCACGAAGGCTATTGGTCAAGGAGTGACCGATAGAGGAGCTATCGATCAAGCCTATCGGTCGAGATGACTGACCGGAAGAAAACAAGCGAGCGTATTCCGATCACCCTATCGGTCACCTTCTAGACCGATAGAAACCCTATCGATCACCCTATCAGTCACATGTAGACCGATAGGATCCCAGACTGAAGACCACTTATTTACAATTTTACCATTTTTGCTAGGACCTCTTTAAATACGAAAAATCCCTAATTTCTGGGTACACTCTTTTATCCAGCAGTTCTTTTTTCTCTGTTTTAGCTTTTAGATTTTGTAACTTGAATCTTTGATTGATTTTAATTAAAGATTGCATTTATCTTCTTGTTTAATCTCTCTAATCATGATTAGTCATCTCTCTTTGAATTGATGGCTTTAATGGTGCTTAGTGAGTAGTCTTTTTAGGTATTTGAGGTGGGTTAGTTTTAGGGAATTTGAGACTCTATCTATGATGTCTTAGAGTTAATTCTTCTATTTTCTTTCTTGATTTCTGTGTTTAATACTTAATTAGCCCTAATTAGGTTGATTAAGATCTTAGGCTCATTTTATGCCCACCAGGTGTTTGATGAAATGCATGAACTGCTTTGCAAGAGAATTGTTTATCCTAGCTCAAGAGATTGACTGTCTAGGGAGTGACTTGGCAATATAGGGTTGATAGAATTGTCTTAATGCTTGCTGGTTATCATTTCACCAATGAGAATTAGTTCTTGACTTGGTAATTAGCAAAGAGATTAGTGCCAAGAGATTATATTAGTCATATAAATGAATCATATGCATAAGGAATAACATTGTTTGAGTGTGTAATCATCATAGATTGAGTCAAGAGTTCCCTAATACCAATTATCTCATCTCAAGTCTCACATTTTCTCTGTTTTTAGTTGAAATTCGAATTTGCTCTGTTTTGCCCTTATTTTAGTTGTTTTGCTTGCTCTTCACTCTTTGTTTGATGTTCTCTTCATTTCTGTTTGATCATTTAGGTTGTTAGACTTCTAAACCATCTTTGTTTGCTTGAATTAAGAGTTCTATTGTATTCTTACTGCTTCATTCTCTCCTTTTGGATTGATAAAACCCCATGCTATACTACAACTGATTAGTACAACCTTGGGTGATTGAATCAAGTCCTAAAAAGTCTTGTATCAATTTGGCGCCGTTGCCATTTGGGGAATGCTTTGTTCAGTAGGATTTGTAGAGATCTTGAGATCAAGCTTTGCTATTTTCGTTTTTGGTTACTGATTTCTCTTTTGGCTTAGAATTTCTTTTGTAGGTACCTCAACACTTGTTCTTAAGCATCTACAACAGAGGTTCAAGGTCAAAGAATTTGGGTTTATAGATCATGTAGCAGCAGAATGGGCCATCAAGAAGCTGAACTTCGATCTGAAGCCTGCTGCAAGAGAGGCGTTTGATTCAGCTCAATGAACTAGATGAGATCAGATATCTGGCCTATGAAAACTCCAAGTTATACAAGGAGAGGACAAAGGCATATCATGATAAAAAAATCATCTCCAGACATTTCGAGCCCAATTACCAGGTATTACTATACAACTCTCGTTTACAGATTTTTCCTGGTAAATTGCGTTCTCGATGGTCAGGTCCCTTCACTTTCAAAGAAGCTCGCCCACATAGTGCAATTGTCTTGATTAACTCCAAAGGAGAGGAGTTCACTGGCAATGGACAAAGGGTGAAGCATTACTGGGCACAGGCAGAGATTCCAGCAGGACACATTGTGTCTCTGGATGATGCACGAGCTGTCTAAACAGCCTACCAAAGTCAAGCTAATGACTTTAAACAAGCGCTTAGTGGGAGGCAACCCACTAGTAAGTTGTAAATATTGTACTTAGTTTTTATTTTCGTGCTTATGATTAATATTTAGATTATTCAGTTAACAAAAAAAAAGGTGGTGACGATCGTCACCCTTAAGGTGATGCTCATCACCGAATGAAGTCGAGCACGGGTTTTAGTTATTTCTTCTTCTTCCTCGTGCTCATAACTTCAAAATCAACGCACTTAGCAAATTTTCAGAACTTCTTAACTTTTGATTTTCTAAACCAAATTGAGTGATTCAAAAGCCTAATCTGTGTGGCTTTTGACCCTCTTTCACAATCTCAACTCGGTTTTTAAGATCTGCAAGGTATGTGTTTGGAATCCCTTATTTTCAGTCCGCCATAGGTTTGGTAAAATCCGATTTTTGACTTGATTAGCTTGATTTAACTGTTGAATCATGGTTAGTTAGGTTGTATTAGAGGAATGAAACCATCTATGTGAGCTTTTATCGGTTGATTTGCAAGTTTTGAATTTTCGAGTTCATGATGAAATTTGCAAAAATCTGGAAATTTTGGATGATTTGGGTTGAACTGATGCTTGAATTGTGTTCCTGGTAGTGCTGTAGTTGATCGACATCAGTTATTTCACTTTGATTGATTGATTTTTCGAATTTTGAAAAATTTGCTAGTTTTGTTGATGTTTTTGGTCGATTTTGAACTTGAATTTTCATATGCCTAGACAGGAGAAACGACCAAGGCAAAGCTCGTCTTTAAGCACTGCAACAAGGTCTACGGATTCCTTCAGTCAACACCCGGTTTGCAGGCCCCCATGGCCCAAGCGAGAAGATCGGAAAATAGCCACTGGAGTGGCTTGGGCAGGGACTCCGAAGCAGGAAATATCACGGGACACTTGTATATTCCGTGATATCCAGGAGGAATGGGATGAGTATGACACGCTGTTCTACAATGCGTGGCTGGGAGTGAAGATTGTCCCCACTCGATTCGCAGATCCTACTGTTCTGCAGAAGATGGGCGTCTTCGAGGAGGTTTCAGAGATTCAGGAGAGGATCGGGATGGGCACTATTCCATTCCAGCAGTATGATCTCAACCCAGATTTGGTCCGCCAGTTTCTCTCTACAGTTCGCGTCTACTACGCGAATAAGCTGGCGAAGCGTGCGCAGGAAGGCACGATGACATTTCTGATCCGAGGGGTTCGATACCGGATCAGTCTGATGGAGCTTTGTGGGATCTATGGCTTCTCTGACCATCCCACAGGCGTCCTCCTTCCCTCTCAGTGGACTTATATGCGGACATTCTGGTCCAAGTTCAGGAATGGAGTCTATGACAGCAAGACTAGCACACAGACAGAGGTTCGCCATCCTGTCTTGAGGTACATTTTGTGCCTCTTTGGCCATACCATTCTGTGCAAGTCTGCGCCTAGCAAGACACGGGTTAGTGAGCTGATTCTTCTCTACGACGGACTCTATGAGAAGCTTGATGATGCGATCCCTGTTGATAGTATGATTCGCGCCAACTTGGGCGCTGTTTTCGCTGAGCATCTGGTCTCCTTGAAGACCAAGCCGTTCACCAGTTCAGGGGAGAAGACCGAGAGTGTTGGCAGCCTTCTGACACCCATCTTCCATCATTTCCAGATAGATGTCACTCCTTGCACTCTGCGCAGTGACAGATCACTTATGGATGACCAGTATCTGCGCCATGTCACTTGGCTTAAGATTGGAGTTGTCTGGACTTTCACTACTACTTCTGGAGAGTATGTTGGCATTAAGTTGCCACAGAGGGCGCTAACTTCGATTCAGGGAGATCCACACCAGCTATTCTTCATGCCAGCTCGGACTCTTCTGCGCCCTTTAGCTCTGCGCCCTGCTAGAGCAGCTACAGCTAGCGCCTCTGCTTCCACTGCAGCTGCTGATGATTCTGGACCATTCACACGCCAGACTACCTCCTCTACTGCTTTCAGGCGTCCTCCACGACCACAGACACCCATGGATATGGCTGCTTTTCAGGAGTATGTCATTGACAGCTTTGAGGGACTCTGGGATGCTGTTGCTACACTTAGCAACTGTGGTTGTGTCTGCCCCCATTACACCACTGAGCCTTGCGAGGATGAGGACTGAGGCTCTACTATCTGGTTACTTGTTTCTTTTTCTCTTTTGTTTTTATTTTTTTTTGAGTCATTTTTATGTTTTCTTTGAGTCAGTTGTCAATTTCTGTGATGATGTTTTATGAGGTTGTTGAACCAGGTTATTATTGCTATGTTTGGATGTTGTTAATTGTGTGTTTGAGTGCTCAAAAAGTCTAACTTTCGAGTACACATGACAACACTTCGTTAACTAACATCTAACTTGACAATTGGGCAATACAGGTTGTGGTGACGCTCGTCACCTGACCCCCACGCGAGGTACCACTTTTCTGACTTGGTTTTTCGACTTCTCCTTCATTTTTCTGACCAACTCTTGGCTTAATAACACTGGGGACAGTGTTGTTTAAGTCTAGGGGAGGTGGTTACTGACGTTGTGTGCTTTGTGTCATGTTTATAGAGTCTTAAAATTGAGTCAAAAACCTGTTTTATAGAGTCAAAATTTTGAAACTGTCAGTTTTTTTTCTTGGAACAAACCATAGGACGTTTTTGCTGATAATAACCATTGCCACAGTAGTTGATTACAAGTCTTACTAAGTTGAAAGTCATAGGTAGATCAGTCTAGCAATGAAGGTTTAAGTCCTTAGAGAATCTGAAAATTTTGCTGTTAGCTCCACCTTAATGAACTTTAAACTTCTTATCTTGGTGATTGATTCTCATTGATCTTGATTCTCTCTTTCAGCACTGACAATAAAGTTACGATACAGTCTCTCTTTGATCTTCCCTGATGTAGTTTTTAAAAGTTTAAGTCCAAAGAATGGTGCATTCATGACCATGTCTCCTCACAAGGAACAACAGTAGTGAACACACTCAAGAACTTGTCTCCTCACAAGGAACACAAGTATTGAGTAGCACCATTTCTTAGACTGTAAAAGTTGAGAAAAAGAAGTGAAAAGTCGAAAATATTCAAAAGAAAAGATCAAGGGAAGAGAAATTAGGAGAGCTGTGTTGAGATTGAATTGTTCAGTTTTTAGGAAGGGAAAAGAATCTGTAAAGTGATTGAGATGATAGAACCTTGATGAGATATCACACTTAGATAAAAATAAGGAGTTAGCAGTAGAAATTTTGGATTTCTTGAAGGGATTTGAACTGGACTTGAGAGATTTGCTAAGCTTGTGATGATTAGACTGAAATTTGATCTTGTGTTGACTTTGTGGTATGTGGATTCGAAAGTTCAAACTAGTGTGGTGTTCCTGATGACTGACTGACTGTTTCTTGTTTTCAAACCTCGACCTTATTCTTTGTCTGAGGTTTGCTTGAGGGCAAGCAAAAGCTAAGTCTGGAGGAGTTGATATATCATGGTTTTTATGGTTTTTAACCATGATATAAGTCCTCTTTATTGAGTCTTTTGGTCTTTTTAGAGTTGATATATCATGGTTTTTATGGTTTTTAACCATGATATAAGTCCTTTTTATTGAGTCTTTTTGGTATTTTTAGAGTCCTAGAAGAGTCTTTGCAGGTTATAGCATGTCTGGAGCATAATTGGAGATTTTGGAACCTTTTGGAGCATTCTGAGTTGAAGCCACGAAGTACCTAGCTCGAAGAAGAAAGTATGCCATATGGTGACGCTCGTCACCAAGCTGGTGACGCTCGTCACCCACCAAGGAAGGAGGTCGTGGCCTGTTTTTAAAAGATTGGGAAGAAATTGCAGTTTTGGCCCAAAAGTTCCAGTATTTGCAAAAAGACCCCAGATCGTGTTTTAGCTTGTATATTAGGTTTTTCAGCCATTCTTTTGGCAGATATCTTGTATCTTATTATTTTTGAGAGCTTTAGAGAGAGATTTGTAGCAGAGCTTTTGGAGAGACAAATCAGACTCCTTCAGAGCAGATTTCGAACTCCTTTATTTATACTTCTTATTTCTTTTATGCAATCTATTCTTTTATCACCATGTCTGAGTAGTTTGTTAGTTAAGTTAGGGCTTTTCAAGGGTTGAAGAAGAGTTTGAAGAATTGCTAAAAACTTATAGGAAATTTATTGGTTCTTCATATGTGCTTGCATTCATATCGATTTCTTAGACACATCATCTGGATTTCAAAACCCTAGGTTTTTGATAGATGTGAGAGCATTATTATTCACCTGAACTAGTATTAGATGAGCAAAACGCCCTAGTACAAAGAGATTTGGCTTAGGAGTTTTGTGAACAATTGAACCTGATCTTTACTGCATGTTTAGGTTGTTAGAGTTTGCAAAGAGATTTGAAACTCTGTGACTTAGACATAGATAACTTCTGCAATGAGAATTGATTAGTTATATCTTTTCAATTCATGTTCAAGACGGTTTTAATTCATTCCTGATTGCATGCATTCTACACTCTCGGATTCAACCTGCGAACTGTCCTGACTTAGCGTCTTTAGCCTTCTGAACTTTAAGAACAAGCATAAAAACGCTCTCTTGCATTTATTTTACTGTTTTGCATTACATTCATTATTTATCGCTTAGCTTAATCTGAATCTATAATCGCTAGTGTGGTTTACATACTCCCTTGGGATTCGATAACCCATTGTACTACAACTGCTTTTGCTGTGCACTTGCAGTAGTTTTATTTGGGTAAAACCTGACCCTATCAAGAGTCCTAGAAGAGTCTTTGCAGGTTATAGCATGTCTGGAGCATAATTGGAGATTTTGGAACCTTTTGGAGCATTCTGAGTTGAAGTCACGAAGTACCAAGCTCGAAGCAGAAAGTATCTCATATGGTGACGCTCGTCACCACCCTTGGTCACACTCGTCACCCATCAAGGAAGGAGTGTGGCTGTTTTATTAAAAGTATGAAGACTATTTGCAGAATTGGCCCAGAAGTTCCATTATTTACAAGAAGACTCCAGATCGTGTTTAGCCTCTATTTATTAGGTTTTCAGCCATTGTTGGCGAGGATCTTAGTTTTTGAGAATTCAGAGAGCTTAGAGAGAGAATTATTTAGAGCTTTTTGGGTAGACAAATCCTGTACTCTTTTGAGAAGATTTCGAACTCCTCTATTCTTTTACTCTTTCTCTTAATGCAATATTTATTCAGTTATGTTTTGTGATTCCATGATCATGTCTGAGTAATCTGCTAGTTAAGTTAGGGATTTTCAAAGGTTGATGAAGAGATTGTAGAATCGCTATTTGTTAGGAATATCTTATGGTTTTTCATCTCTGCTTGCTTTAAAATCGAATTTCTGAGACACATCATCTAGAAATCCGAAAATCATAGGTTGTTAAATATATGTGAGAGCATTATTCATAACCTGAACTAGTATTTGATGAGCAAAACAACTTAGTGCAAAGAGATTTGCTTAGGAGTTTTGTAAACAATAGAATCTGATCATTCCTGCATGCTTAGGTTGTTAGGGTTTGCAAAGAGATTTGAAACTCTATGATTTAGGCATAGATAACTTCTGCAATGAGAATTGATTAGTTATACATCAGTGATTCATGTCTAAAACGGTTCTTAATCATTCCTGATTTCCTGCATTCTACATTATTGGATTCAACCTGCGAACTGTCCTGACTTAGCGCTTTTAGTCTTCTGAAACTTAGATCATCTTACAAAAAATCGTTTGCTTACTTTTATTTATTCATTCACATTACATACATTATATCTTGCTTAGCTTAATCTGAACCTACATTCGATAGTGTAGTCTGCATTACTCTCTTGGGATTCGATACCCCTTGTACTACAACTGCTTTTGCTGTGCACTTGCAGTAGTTTTATTTGGGTAAAACCTGACCCTATCAGTGGTGAGCTCGAATCAGCTCAAATAATTCCGCTTGTCTTTTTTTTTCTCTTTTTTTGTGTATTAGAAAACGAAAATAAACTAGAGTATGAAAACTAAAGAACTTACCAGTAGGTCGCCTCCCACCAAGCGTTTGTATAAAGTCATTAGCTCGACTTTGAATGCTGCTCAGACAGCTGGTGGAAGAGAAGGTGGCAGTGAATGCCTTAGAGAAGAATGTCTCCTCATCCATGGTGATGTATAAGCAGTAGGTGCATGAACTCTTCCAACGAAGTGAGGAACATCAGCAGGGCGGGTTTGGACAGGGGGTGGGGCACTTCTGTCTCCTGCAGAATCAAAAGAAACACCAAGCTTTCTACGAGAATCTCGTTCTTTTAAGTTTTTATTGATGAGATTAGGAGGTTTGGAATTGGTTCCAGGAAGTGCATACCTTTGCTTTGTTGGGGGGTTTTTGGTTTGTGGAATGTTGAATTGTCGGTTTGACAACATATGATGGACTTGCAATGTAAGGATCTGGCTTCACCTTTGTGTCCGGGTTGGTGACGATCGTCACCAAGTGGTCAGTGATGATCGTCACTGATCCTACAGTTCGAGTTTCTACAATTTTCCTGCGTTCAGCTCTGCAGTTCTTGCCTTCATCACAAACTCGTCTTCCTCCTTCAACTTGTCATTGATTGGAACCTCTTTCTCGAGCCTAGTCTTGAAGATATCATCTTCACTCCAGTCCTCAAACCCAACAGCTTTCACAGAAGTTTTAGATATTGCTCCTTGAACAGCAATCTTGTTCTCTTGTCCACTAGTATATGATTCATTTACATACCCAGCAGTAATGTCTTCTAAATGCTCCATGATTGGTTCTTCATCTCTGGAAGTCCTTACATAAAAGTTTAACCATCAATAGTGGATTTCCCTCTCAGCATATCCATGTCAAAGTTTATGACAAGATCACCAAGATCAAGCTCTATCTTCCCCTTTCTCACATCAATGATGGCGCCAGCAGTAGTCAAAAATGATCTTCCCAAAATAAGATGATCTTTAGGTTCTTCAGCATATTTCAAAACCACAAAGTCTGTGGGAACCATGCAGCCTTCAATGTTAACAGGAACATCTTCTAAGATGCCTTATGGGGTTCTTATGGATCGATCAGCTAAGATAAGAGAGATCTCAGCTGGTTTGAAATCAGTCATTCCAAGTCTAGCAGCAATAGAAGAAGGCATCAGGTTAATACTTGACCCTAAATCACAAAGAGAATGGGGAAACCTTCCTGGTAAGATTGAGCAATAAAGCACAAATTTTCCTGGATCAGGTAGCTTCTCTAGAATTCTGCTTTGAATTATTGCGCTGACTTGTTCAGAAACAATCACCTTCTTCTTCTTCTTTGGAACTGTACCCAAGATAATTTCACTAATGTCTCTAGTAAGCAATGCTCCTTCCTCAGGACTTACACAATTCATAACCGTTCTCTTAATATACCTTCTTAGTGCAAGTGAAAGCTTGACTGCATCAACAAGAGGAATCTCAACCATCAGCTTGTCTATCATTGCCTTGCATCTAGCTTCTTTTATCTCATGTTTAGACTTCCTAGGATGTGTGGGGAAGGGTGTCTTGGGTTTTTAAACTTGTTCCTTGCCATTATCTGCAGTTACAGGCGAAGCAGTATTGTTCTGGGGTGGGTGACAATCGTCACTAGGGGGTGACGCTCGTCACTGATCGGGGACGAGTCCTTCGTATCAGGCCTTTGTAAAGTGGGTGATGAGCGACACTCCTCCTTGGTGACACTCGTCACTACCTCTGAGACTGCAAAATTTTCGTCTACAAACTCCATCAGTTGCACGATCTGCTCTGCACTCAACCTCTTTTTCTGCACTGTTGTAAGCTCTTTTTCACTCCTGACTGTGATGGCATTGACCTGATGTTTGGGATTGATATTAGTCCTTCCAGGAAGGAATCCCTCTTGCATGTGAACAGCTCCTGTAGTTTGAGCAACCTGAACATCCAGTTTTTTCATGTGGGAGTTCAGACTCTCAATTTTTCCATTCAGGTCTTGGTACAGCGAATCATTGAAGTCCACGGTCATCTTCTGCTGTCCTTCTAAGATCTGTTCCAGCATTGCTTCCATCTTGTTGTCTTCTGGAGGTGCATTTTGGTAGGAAGAAGAACCATAGTTCATGTTGACGTTGTTGCTATTCTGATATGGTGTCTCAAACTCAGTCTTCTGAAACTGTGGCTTTAGAATATAACCAGAAGAGTTCTGGTTTCCTGTGAAGGTACGCTTCTGATTATTGCCATTGTAACCTCTGTTCCATTCCTGATTCTCGAGCCTTTGAATCTGAAATCCTCCTCCATTGATGAAATTAACAGACTAAAAATCTATAGGCAGCTATTAGTCCCCGGCAACGGTGCCAAAAACTTGATAGGGTCTAAGTTTTACCCACTTTTATTATACTACAAGTGCACAGAAATGTAGTTGTAGCACAAAGGGTTATCGAATCCCAAGGGAGTAAGCAATAATGAGTGAACGTAATGCGAAATAGCAAAATAAATTAAAGCTGGCGATTTTGGTTTATTGATCTAAAGTTCAGAAAGCTGAAGGCACTAAGTCAGGACAATTCGCAGGCTATATCTGAGAATGTAGAATGCATGCAATCATGAATATATTAAAACACGTCTAGAACTTCAAACACAATGATACAACTAATCAATTCTTATTGCAGAAGTTATCTATGCCTAAAACAGAATTTCAAATCTCTTTGCAAATTCTAACAATCTAAACATGCAGTAATGATCAGGTTCAGTTGTTCACAAAACTCCTAAGTCAAATCTCCTTGTAAATAGGCATTTTGCTCATCTAATACTAGTTCAGGTGATTAACTATGTTTTCACATCTATTAAACAACCTAGGGTTTCAAAATCTAGATGATTAACTCCAGAAATCGATGTGAATGCAAGTATAGATGAAGAACCAATGGATTTCCTAACAGTTTAGCAATTCTACAAACTCTTCATCAACCTTTTAAAAACCCTAACTTAACTAACAAACTACTCAGACATGGTGAATTGAGAAAATATCATGAATAGAATGCATAAAAGAACTAAGAAGTAAAGAAGTTCGAAATCTGCTCTGGGGAAGTCTGATTTGTCTCTCCAAAAGCTCTGGTGAAAAATCTCTCTCAAAAGCTCTCTAGAAATTAAGATACAAGATAAAAACCAACAATGGCTGAAAAACGTAATATATAGGCTAAAACACGAGCTGGGGTCTTTCTGCAAATAGTGGAACTTCTAGGCCAAAAGTGCAATTTCCTCTCAATCATTTGATAGAAGCCTGCGACTCTCTTCCGATGTGGGTGACGAGTGTCACCTATAAGTGGTGACAATCGTTATTAATGCAGGACAACAACTTCTGATTTGCTTCCTTCGGAGTTGATTCTTGCAATGATCCAAAAAGCTCTAGAACCTCCAATTATGCTACAATCATGCTATAACCTGCAAAGACTCTACAAGGACTCTAAAAAGACTAAAAAGACTCAATAAAAAGGACTTATTCCATGGTTAAAAAACCATGATATATCAAATCTCAAGCAATCCACAAATCCCAATGCTTAAACTAAACCCATATGGCAACGGCGCCAATTTGATAACAGGATTTTTCTATGCTATTCAAATCCTAACACACTCATGTCATTGTAGTATGAAAGGTTCACTTAAGTCAAACAAAATTCAAGAAAGCAGTTGTGATTAAACTAAACATGACTAAGTAACACAGATTTAAAGAAGGAAATTTATATAGGTTAAAGCAAGGATCTAAGATGGGGGTTATTGACTAAGAGGGGATTAGAACTAAACTAGTGATGCTTCAAAGTCATTCAAACAATGCTATCATCTAAGCATAGGATTAACATTTATAACTAGCTCAGTTCCTTGATACTAATCAACTTTGCTAAGTGATATACTCACATATTTCGCATATTCAGCATGCATTTAGAGTAGTTTTTCATGCATTCATCTTACATTTTAGGCTTGTTTGCACCATTTGTCTCATTTTAGGTCCTAAGTGCACTTTGCATTAGAATTTGCATATTTCTTGCATTCTTGCATCATATTCAGGTTGTTTTGGGCACACTGGAGCTGTGGAGGTTGCGTGGACATGTTAAGGATAGAAGAGGAGCCTGTGGACACTTGGGAGAACTCAGTCATGCATGCAAAGGAACCGGGATTGAGGTGCGGATCAAGCTAGGCAAGTCGATATAGATGAGATCGATCAGAAGATCGAGACAAAGGGGTCGTTTCAAGAAGGAGGATCGAGATCAAGATCGACCAAGGTGATCGATCTTGAGTACAGACGTGGATTACGCCATGCAGAACGAGAGCCAGATCGAGACCACGACCCGATCACCCAAGGATCGAGTAGAAGATCGCAGGAAGCACTCGATCCACCCAACCGAATCAACCCGAAGATCGAGCAAAGGAGGACGATCCATAAAGAAGATCGAGCTAGAGATCGATCACCCACCTTGATCTCTAGCACCTTATCCGGCCAGCTTACTTTTGGATTTTAGTGAGGGGACCATTTCTCTTGTTGGCCTATTTTGGGAAAATTTGTGTGAACCATTCGATTGGTCTCGAACCACTTTAAATTTTTCTTACTCTCGAAGGCGAATAGCCATTGTTATCTCTTTTCTAGCTTTTTTTGTTTTGAACCTTTGAATCTTGTTTAATAATTAAGTATTTCATTAATCGCTCTTGCTTAATCATGTTTAGCTTTCTTTTCTTTGCATTTTCGTGTGTTTTAGCAATGTGTAGTGAGTAGATTTCCTTGGGTTTAAGGTTGGGGCGATTTAAGGGGTTTAAGGGTTTAAGCTTTGGTCTTTTTCTTGTTCTTAATTTCTCTTCTTTGATTTGGGGTCTTAATGCTTAGAGATTCTTGGGAAATATCTATATGATCCCAGGGCTTTTCTTACCTTGACCGGATTCAGAAATCCCTTAAAGCCAAATCCAAGAGACTAGCTCCATTTCCCAAACGCCATGGATGCTTAGGGAGCTAGTTAAGTCAATATTTGAGATCTTTGCTTAATATTCTTTGACCCATCTTTCCACTACACCCCATAGGTTAGGAGGAAGGGTCGAAGAAAGGGGTCATACCACACGCCATATATGATTCTAGCTTAAGTTTCTCAAGGCTTAGAGATAGCTCATCAAATGAGTAGATTTCTGTTTTCAAACCAAAAGCTTGAATCTTGAACCCTCTTAAACATGACCCTCAACCTTGAATCCCCTTTTTAGCATTTTAAAACTCAAGTTTATCATTTCTTAGCCATAAAGTTTGCATCTTTACTCTTTAAAAGTCATTGTTCTAAGTTGCTAGAAATTCTCTGTTTTTCTGCCTTTAGCTTTCGATTTTTAGTAATTAGTAATCTTGCATTTTGATTCCCTAGAAGTCTTTTGCTAGTTTTTTAACCCATCTGTGAGATTTTTAAAATATTTTTCTTGCCCATTTGGCACTTGCATCTAGTTTTCATTGAATTTCTCATCCATTTACTCGAATTTGCTTAGCTTTGCATTGCTCTTGCATTCTTAGTAGCTTTCTACAACCCAGGCTGGATTGACACCTCTTGCACTATACTACATCATTAACATGTGCATTTGGCTTCGATTTAAACCCCCAAAAATCTTGTTTATCAAATGGCGCTGTTGCCAACTTGGGTTTGATTAGAAAGCATTAGGATTTACAGTTTAGCAAAGACTAAGTCCTTTATTTTACTTTGATTACTCATTTCTCTACCTTACTGCTTATCTTCTCAGGTACATGAATTTGAGGTCCAGTGGTGACAACAATCTACTACAACCTCTGGACAACATTCATCAACTCGGAAGTGCAAGGCTAAGAAGGGCAGTAGAACAAGCACAAGTCTTTGAGGAGATAGAGCAACCTGGTCTTGTTGATTTTTAGATTATGGCTGAGCAAGACCAAGAAGAGGCTCCACCTCACCGTGCTGCTGGTGCTAGGGGCAATGGAAACCCCAGCCACGCACAAAGACCACCAAGGATCATTGGAGCGGGTGATGCTCCAAACACTCATCACAACCGTTTTGGCATCACTCCTCCACCGGTGCAAAACAACAACTTCGAGATCAATCCAGGCTTTGTCTCAATGGTGCAAAACAACAAGTTCCATGGTTTTGCAATGGAGGATCCCTTGGAGCATCTTGAAAACTTTGAGCAAGTTTGTGGAATGATCAAGATCAATGGTATCTCGGAGGACAGCTTCAAGCTAAGGCTTTTCCCTTTTTCTCTTGGGGATAAAGCTAAGCATTGGGAGAAGACCTTACCTCAGGGGACTATAACATCATGGGCTGATTGCAAGAAGGCATTTCTGTCTAAGTTCTTCTCAAGCACAAGGACAGCTAGGCTAAGAAGTGAGATCAGCGGTTTTACACAAAAGGCAGAATGAGAGCTTTAGTGAAGCAATGGAGCGGTTCAAGGACTTGACTATAGCTTTCCCTCATCATGGCTTCAGTGAGGAGACACTCTTGAGCACCATCTACAGAGGAGCTCTTCCCAAGATTTGCATGCTCTTAGACACGGCAAGTAAATGCAACTTTCTTGGACAGAATGTAGAAGAGGGAATGAAGCTCATTGAGAATCTTGCTTTGAGTGATGGGAACTATGCTGAAGAATATGATAAAGCACCAAGAGGGTCCGACCTTGAGTCACACAAGAAGGAGCTGAAATCTCTCCATGAGAAGATTGACAAGCTAGTACTTGCAAATCAAAAGCATGTACACTTTGTGGGAGAAGCTGAAGATGTTCTAGATGAGTTAGAGCTAAGCCAAGAAGAAGCGAATTGGGTTGGAGGCCATAACTACACTAAGCCACATGGCTATGGTCAAGGGTATCAAGGCAACAACAACCTCTCTTACAGAAGTAACAATGTGGAGAACCCTAAAGATCAAGTGTACCCTCCACAACAAGGCAAACCTTTTGTACTCTACAACAAAGGGTTTACACAAAACAGTGGGTACCAAGGGCAGAGGCAAGGTAACTTCCAAGGTCAGCAACAGCAAGGGAACAAGAACTACTCTCTTGTGTTTCCTCCTGGTTTCGTGCCTCAGCAGCAACAAGTTCAACCACCTCCTCAAGATCCGATTCAAGCAATGTTCCAACAGTTGCTTTAAGGTCAAGCTTCTACAAATCAGAAGTTTGTTGATATGAACAAAAGGCTGGACTCTTCTCTTACTGAGGTATCTACCCAAATCACTAATCTGAACAACAGATCAAACAGTTAGAGAAAGGCAAATCCAGTACAAGCGGTCAAGGTAGCTTACCCGGGAAGTGTGAGCAAAACCCTAATGAGTATGCAAACGCTATTACTTTGAGAAGCGGGAAGGAGCTACCACCACGGGCTATACCTAAAGACAATGAGGACATTTTGGTTCAAGAGGGGGAGTATAAGCTTTCAAATGATCAAGAGATCACCTTTGACAATGTGTGGATTGAAAGGCCAAGGAAAGGCAAAGAAGCAGTTTTGGAGAAGAAAGTGGAGCAAGTTAGCAAGGAGAAAGAAGCTTTTGTACCTCCACCCTACGTACCAAAGCTTCCTTTCCCTGGACGTTTCAAGAAGCAACTGATCGAGAAGCATAAGGCTCTGTTCGAGAAGCACATAAGTAATGTCGAGATTAAGCTGCCTTTAGTTGATTGCTTGGCTATGATGCCGAAATATGCAAAGTTCTTGAAAGATACTTTAGCTAAAAAGGACAAGGAAAGTGAAGAGGTCTTGGTGCTAAGTCAAGAGTATAGTGTGATCATCCACAAGGAGATAGCATCAAAGAAGCTAGGAGATCCGGGGTCATTCACCATCACTTGTGTACTTGGTCCTTTGACGTTTGAAAGCTGATTGTGTGATTTAGGAGCAAGCATTAATCTTATGCCCCATTCCATTGCCAAGAAGCTGGGATTTACCAAGTTTACAGGGTGTAGAATCTCTCTCGTGCTGGCTGACAGAAGTATAAGGCTCCCAGTAGGCTTGCTTGAAGACTTACCCGTGAGGATCAGTGGTGTGAACGTGCCAACAGATTTTGTTGTTCTAGAAATGGATGAAGAGCCAAAGGATCCTCTTATCCTTGGTAGACCCTTTCTAGCAACTGCTGGAGCCATCATAGACGTGAAGAATGGCAAGATTTCTCTACACTTGGGCAAAGACATCAAGCTAGACTTTGACATCAATGAAGTCTTGAAGAAACCAACGATTGGTAGACAAGCTTTCTACATTGAAACTTTGGATGAGTTAGCTGATGAGTTGCTTGAGGAGTTGGCACAAGAGGATCATTTGCAGCTTGCTTTGACAAAGGAGTGTGGAGAGTATGGTTTCTTGAATGAACAGACCCGAGAGTATGTACACATCCTTGATTCTCGCAAGGTTGTGAAAGAGGATGAAGGTGGATGCCTAGAGATCGACCAGGAAATCGATCAGATCACTTGATCCAGGGCAACGATCGACAAGAAGATCGAGGAGATTGGTCGATCCAGAAAAGTAATCGATAAGAAGATCAAGAGATGCAACTCGATCAGTTTAGAGAACGACTCAGTGACTCCATCTCATGCTCGATCCACATCAAATCGAGTAAATGAATCGAGAGAGTGCAATCGATCTGAACCTGAACGAGGGGAAGATCGACTGGATGACTCGATCTCTGAGGAAGGAGCGGTTCAAGATGGCAGCCAGAAAGCTCATGACTCGGGTTCAAAGGAGGCTAATGAGGATGGCAACATGATATTACCATATATTTTGCATATTTTTCATGCATTTAGGATAGTTTTTCATGCATTTATCTTGCATTATAGGCTAGTTTGTTCCATTTGTTGCATTTTAGGTCCTAGGTCTCTTTGTATTCGCATTTTGCATATTTCTTGCACTTTTGCATAATTATCAGGTTGTTTGAAGCACTCTGGAGTCGTGGAGGTTATGTGGACGTGAGGAAGATCAAAACGAAGCTTGTGGACACTTGGAGAACTCAGCCATGCATGCAAAGGACCTGAGATCAAGTAGCGGATCGAGCAAGGCAGGTCGATCTAGATGAGATCGACCAGAAGATCGAATGACCCAAGTCGATTCAAGGGGAAGGATCGAGACCAAGATCAAGAGAGGAGATCGATCTGGAGTACGGACATAAATGACGCCATGCAGAACGAGAGCTGGATCGAGAACATGACTCGATCATCCAAGGATCGAGTAAAAGATCAAACGAAGTACTCGATCCATCCAACCAGATCGACTTTCTGATCGAGCAGCAGAAGGCGATCCCTAAAGACAATCGAGTAAACTGATCGATCTCAAGATCGATCTCGGGTACTTTAACCGTTTTTGGAGTGTAGTGGGGGGACCATCCCAGCTGTTTGGCTATTTTGGGATAAGGCGGCCATCACTTTCTGGAAACAATTTTCAGTCTTATCTTTTTTGTTCTTCGTTTTTAGGCGATTAGCAATTGTTGAACCTTAAGATTTTTCTTGTTTTTGAGCACTTTGAATCCTTTGAATATTTAGTCTTTTTCTTTAATCAATCGCTTAATCATGCATAGTTTATCTTTCATTGCGTTTCATTCGGTTTCAATCATGAGTAGCGAGTAGTTTCTCTTTGGGTAAAGGGTTGAGGCGATTCAAGGTTTTAAGAGGTTTAAGTTTTGTGTTTTTCATGTTCTTCATTCCTTCTCTTCTAGGATCTTGGGGTCTTAAGGTTTACAGAGTCTTGGAAAAGATCTCTATAATTTCAAGGCTATCTTACCTTGACCGGATTCAGATGTCCTAGAAAACCAGATCCTAGAGACTAATCTATCCTCTCCCAAACGCCATGGTTGTAGAGGAGGTAAGTTGGGCCATAGATTGAAATCTGTTTTTCTTGTTCTTTGATCTCTTTTTCCACCAAATGCCATGGGTTTGGAGAAGAGATTGAGGAAGTGAATCATACCACACGCCATGGATGGTTCTTGTTTTGTTTTCAAAGCTTAGGGAAAGCTCATCAAATGAGTAGATCTGTGTGTTTTAAAACCAAAGCTTGAACCTTTGAACACTCTTGAATATGACCCTCGACCCTGAACCTTCTTTTAGCATATTAAAACCTCTGTTTATCATTCGCTTGTCATAAAGTTGCATTCTTCATCATTTGAAGTCATTCGCTTTAAGTTGTTAGATCGATCTGTTTTACTCGATTCAGTGCTCGATTTTTAGTTCTTAGTAGTTTTGCATTTTTAGTCTTATGCTTTTTCCTAGTCGTAGTTAACCCTCTTCCAGGGATTTTAAAATAGTTTTGCATCTCATTTGGTCGTTGCATTTAGTTTTCACTGATTTTACCAATTATTTTTCCGATTTGCTTAGATTTGCTTTACCCTTGCATTCCTAGTGTTTTTCCTGCTTCCTAGGTTGGATTGATACCTCTTGCACACTATACTACATCCATAGGTTGCTTGAGTTTTGATATTTCACCTTTCACTGACATCCTGTTTATCAAATGGTGTCGTTGCCATCTTAGGATTGTTAGGAAGCATTAGGATTTGGGGTTTAGTAAAGACTAGGCCTTTACTTTAATTTTGGTTACTAATCTCTTTCTCTTCCCACTTGTGTCTTTCAGGTACATGAATCTGCGCTCCAGGGGTGACAACAATCTACTTAAACCCCTGGACAATATTCACCAACTCGGAAGTTGAAGAACAAGAAGAGCAAGAGAGCAAGCAGGCCTTTGAAGAGATTATGCAAGCTGGTACAGTTGACTTTGAAAGTATGGCTGAGCAAGAACATCCTGAGGGACTCCACCAGCTCACGGTGCTGTAGGAAGGGGCAATGGAAACCCCAACCACGGAGCTAGACAACCTCGGATCATTGGTGCTGGAGATGCTCCTCATACACATCATAACTGTTTTGGAATTACTCCTCCACCAGTCCAAAACAATAACTTCGAGATCAAGCCAGGGTTTGTTGAGATGGTTCAAAATAACAAGTTTCATGGGCTAGCTTTGGAAGACCCATTGGCGCTTCTCGACAACTTTGAGCAGATTTGTGGGATGTTGAAGATAAATGGTATCTCGGAGGACAGCTTCAAGTTGCGGTTATTTCCCTTTTCCCTTGGTGACAAAGCTAGACATTGGGAGAAAACTCTTCCACAAGGCACTATTACTTCTTGGGCTGACTGTAAGAAAGATTTTCTCTCAAAGTTTTTTTCAAGCACAAGAACAGCTCGATTGAGAAATGAGATTAGTGGCTTCACTCAAAGGCATAATGAGAAATTCAATGAAGCTATGGAGCGTTTCAAGGATTACACTATAGCTTGTCCTCACCATGGTTTCAGTAAAGAGACGCTCTTTAGTACCATATACCGCGGAGCTCTTCCAAAGATCAGATTGCTCCTTGACACTGCAAGCAAAGGAAACTTTCTTGGCCAAGAGGTGGACGAAGGTATGGAACTCATAGAGAATTTGGCATTGAGTGACGGGAACTATTCAGAGGACTATGACCGCGCACCAAGAGGAGATGATCTTGAAGCTCACAAGAAAGAAATGAAGTCGTTGCATGAGAAGATTAATAAGCTTGTCCTTGCCAACCAAAAACAAGTGCATTTTGTTAGAGAAGCCGCAGATGTCTTAGATGAGCTCAAGCAATGCCAAGAAGAGGAAGTTAATTGGGTTGCTGGTCAGAACTACAACAAGCCACAGGGCTATTCTCAAGGCTATCAGGGCAACAACAACCTCTCATACCGTAGCACCAACGTTGAGAATCCAAAGGATCAGGTGTACCCCACTCAGCAAGCAAAGCCGTTTATTCCTTACAATAAGGGTTTTCAACAGCATAGTGGCTTTTAAGGGTAGAGGCAAGGGAACTTCCCGGTTAGCAGCAACAGCAAGGCAACAAAGGCTACACTCCTATGTTTCCTCCTGGCTTTGTTCCACAACAACAACAGATGCAACCCCAACCTCAAGATCCGGTACAAGCAATGTTCCAACAGTTGCTTCAAGGTCAAGCTTCAACTAATCAGAAGTTTGCTGAGATGAACAACCGGCTAGATTCTCTTACTGATGTCTCAACACAGATAACCAATCTGAACAAGAAGATCAAGCAGTTAGAGAAACGAAAGGCTAGTACAAGCGGTCAGAACAGCTTACCGGGCAAGTGTGAGCAAAATCCCAAAGAGTATGCAAACGCCATTACCTTACGAAGTGGGAAGGAGCTACCACCGAGAGTTGCACCTAAGGACAATGAGGACATTGTGGTTCAAGAGGGGGAGGGTAAGCTTTCAAATGATGAGGAGATCGCCTTTGATAATGTATGGATTGAGAGACCAAGGAAGGGTAAGGAAGCCGTTGTAGAGAAGAAAGTAGAGGAGGTGAGCAAAGAGAAAGATTCATTTGTTCCTCCATCATACAAGCCGAAGCTTCCTTTTCCTGGACGGTTCAAGAAACAGCTTCTAGAGAAGCATAGAGCAGTCTTTGAGAAGCATTTAAAAGATGTTGAGATCAAGCTACCTTTGGTGGATTGTTTGGCCATGATGCCTAAGTGTGAAAAGTTTTTCAAAGAGACTCTTACTAAGAACACTAAAGAAAGTCAAGAGGTTTTGGTGTTGAGTGAAGAGTGCAGCGCTATTATTCACAAAGAGATTGTTCCTAAGAAGCTTGGAGATCCAGGATCGTTCACCATACCATGTGCACTCGGTCCCTTGACATTTCAAAGCTGTTTGTGTGATCTTGGTGCAAGTATAAACCTCATGCCCCATTCCATAGCAAAGAAGCTCGGTTTCACAAGGTTTAAAGAGTGTAGGATCTCTCTAGTGCTAGCTGACAGAAGCATAAGGCTTCTTGTGGGTATGCTTAAAGACTTGCCTGTGAGAATCAGTGGAGTTAATGTGCCAACCGACTTTGTTGTGTTAGAGATGGATGAAGAGCCAAAAGATCCTCTAATCCTTGGAAGACAGTTCCTTGCAACCGCTGGAGCCATCATTGACGTTAAGAATGGCAAGATTTCTCTACACTTGGGCAAAGACATTAAGCTGGACTTTGATATTAATGAAGTCATGAAGAAGCCCACCATTGGAAGACAAGCTTTCTACATTGAGACTCTAGACGCTTTGGCCGATGAGTTGCTTGAGGAGTTGGCACAGGAAGATCACTTGCAGCTTGCCTTGACAAAAGAGTATGGAGAGTTTGGTTTTCTGAGTGATCAGACTCAAGAATACGTTCATCTTCTCGATTCTAGGAAAGTTGTGAAGGAAGATGAAGGCGGATGCCTAGAGATCGATCAGGAAATCGAGAAGATCACTCGATCCAGGACCGCAATCGACAAGAAGATCGAGGAGGCTGGTCGATCTAGGAAAGAGAACGATGAGAAGATCGAGATAGGCCAATCGATCAGTTCAGGGAACGAGACGGGGACCCGATCTCCTGCTCGATCCAAATCAAATCGAGTAGGTAAATCGAGTGAAGTTACTCGATCCGGAGCAGAACGAGTGGAAGATCGACTGGATGACTCGATCTCAGAGAGGACAACGGTTCAAGAAGGCAGTCTTAAGACTTATGTCTCGGGTTCTAAGGAGGCTACTGAGGATGGGAACGACAACACAAGCCACGAGGAGGACTGGAGCGAGCTGCAGGCTCCAAAGGTGGACCTAAAGGAGATCCCAAAAGGGCTAAGGTATGCTTTCTTAGGGCTTAATGAGACTTATCCCGTGATTGTGAATGAGAATTTGAGTGATGATGAGTTGCACTCGCTCCTTAATGAGCTGAGAAAGTATGGGACAGCCATTGGGTACTCCCTAAGTGACATAAAGGGCCTTTCACCAATGCTTTGCACTCATAGGATTCACTTAGATAATGAGAACTCTTCTTCTATTGAACATCAAAGACGCTTAAACCCGAATTTGAAAGAAGTAGTTAAGAAAGAGATTCTAAAATTGTTAGAGGCTGATGTAATATACCCCATCAGTGACAGCACGTGGGTTTCTCATGTCCACGTGGTGCCTAAGAAGGGGGGAATCTTAGTCACTAAGAATAAAAAAGATGAATTGATTCCTACAGAACCATAACTGGTCACTGAATGTGTATAGACTATATGAAGCTCAATTCAGCTACTAGAAAGGATCATTTTCTTCTTCCTTTTATTGATCAGATGCTTGAAAGACTTGCTAATCATCCATATTAGTGGTTTCTTTCAAATACCAATCCATCCTAACGATCAAGAGAAGACGACTTTTACATGCCCTTATGGCACCTTCGCATATCGAAGGATGCCATTTGGGTTGTGTAATGCACCAGCAACATTCCAGCGGTGCATGAAGTCGATCTTCTCTGATCTTATAGAAGAGATGGTAGAAGTGTTTATGGATGACTTCTCTGTATATGGTGCGTCCTTTTCTACTTGTTTGTTGAATCGTTGCAAGGTACTTAAGCGGTGTGAGGAGACCAACTTGGTGCTGAACTGGGAGAAGTGTCACTTCATGGTGAAGGAAGGGATTGTACTTGGTTACAAGATATCTGAGCAAGGGATAGAGGTTGAGAAAGCAAAGATTGAGGTGATGATGAGTCTTGAGCCGCCGGTTAATGTCAAAGGGATAAGGGGTTTCTTGGGGCACGCTGGCTTCTACAGACGGTTTATCAAGGATTTCTCCAAGATAGCTCGCCCTCTTACACGGTTGTTATGCAAGGAAGCTGACTTTTTCTTTGATGAGGAATGTCTTCATACTTTCAAGACCATCAAGGAGGCTCTTTTCACGGCACCTATAGTACAAGCACCAGATTAGAGCTTACCGTTCGAGATCATGTGTGACGCGAGCGACTACGCTGTGGGAGCTGTTCTAGGGCAGAGGAAGGATAAGAAATTGCATGTTATCTACTACGCTAGTCGTACCTTGGATGACACGCAACTGAGCTATGCTACAACCGAGAAGGAGCTGCTGGCCGTTGTGTTTGCTTTTGAGAAGTTCAGATCATACTTGGTGGACTTTAAGGTTGTTGTATACACAGATCACGCGGCGTTGAGGTATATCTACTCTAAGAAGGATACCAAACCGAGGCTCTTAAGGTGGCTTCTTCTTCTACAAGAGTTTGATATGGAGATAAAAGACAAGAAGGGAATAGAGAATGGTGTTGCTGATCACCTCTCTAGAATGAGAGCGAATGAAGCCTTACCCTTGGATGATTCGCTTCCTGAAGAGCAACTCATGATGATCAACACGGTTGTTGGTACACTGCTAGAGGATCAGTTTGAAGATGTTTTGGCTTTGAGAGAAGAGAACCTGCCTTGGTATGCTGATATAGTGAACTTCTTAGCTTGTGGAGAAGAATCACCTCATCTTGACCACTACCACAAGAAGAAGTTCATGAGAGACATCTCTCATTATTTTTGGGACGAGCCTTACTTGTACAAGAAGGGAGTAGACAGCTTGTATAGAAGATGCGTTTCAAAAGAAGAAGCACAAGACATCCGTCTACATTGCCATGGTTTGTCATATGGAGGACATTGCGCTTCTTTCAAGACGGCAACAAAGGTCTTACAAGTCAGTTTTTGGTGGCCATCGCTATTCAAAGATGCTCATGAGTTTGTTAAGTCTTGTGAAGCATGTCAAAGCGCTGGAAACATCACGAAGAGGAATGAGATGCCTCAGGTGCCAATCTTTGAAGTTGATGTCTTTGACGCATGGGGGATAGACTTTATGGGTCCATTCCCATCTTCTTACGGCAACAAATTCATCTTGGTGGATGTTGATTATGTGTCTAAGTGGGTTGAAGCTATAGCTTCCCCAACAAACGATGCAAAAGTGGTGATCAAGCTCTTCAAGACCATCATATTCCCACAGTTTGGAGTTCCAAAGGTAGTGATCAGTGATGGGGGCAGCCACTTCATCAACAAGGTGTTTGAAGGTCTCTTGAAGAAGTATGGCTTGAAGCACAAGGTAGCCACACCTTATCACCCACAAACCAGTGGGCATGTAGAGGTCTCGAATAGACAGATCAAGGCTATCCTAGAGAGGACCGTAGGAGTAACTCGGAAAGATTAGGCGGTTAAACTAGATGATGCTCTATGGGCTTACCGGACCGCTTTCAAGACTCCTATAGGTACCACTCCCTTCACTCTTCTATACGGCAAGGCATGTCATCTTCCTGTTGAGTTGGAGCATAGAGCACTATGGGCCGTGAAGCAGCTGAACTTCGGTCTCAAGAAGGCGCGAGAGAAGCGGTTGATTCAACTACATGAGCTTGATGAGCTATGGTTAGACGCCTACGAGAGTGCTAAGATCTACAAGGAGAGGACCAAGGCGGTTCATGACAAGAAGCTGGTTCACAAAGAGTTAAGGGAAGGCAGTTTGGTGCTACTCCATGACTCGAGGTTGAAGCTGTTCCCTGGAAAGCTCAAATCTAGATGGTGTGGACCGTTTGAGATCAAGGAAGTTCTGCCCTATGGAGCGGTTACATTGGTTGGCAAGAGCGGTAATGCTTTCAGGTTAATGGGCACAGAGTCAAGCCCTACTTGGCGAGTGATTGCAGCAAGGAGAGCACCACCATGCTTCTCCAAGACCCACCTCAGGCCTAAACCAAGTAAAGTCTAGCTAAAGACGTTAAAGAAAGCGCACTTGGGAGGCATTCCCATGTCTATCTTGTACATATTTTGCTTTCTTTCTATTTCAGTTATATGCTTTTTATGTTTAAGTGTGTAGGAGAAAGGATGAGGGATTGTAGACCATGATCTTGGAGTCAAAAGAGGCGAGAAGGGCTAAGTATAGGCTAGAGATCGAGTGCTAGATCGACTTATCCTAGCTCGATCTTTACTAGATCGAGCTAGCGAATCGAGACGAGTCAGTCGATCTAGACGAGATCGAGTAGACAATCGAGTGAGTCAATCGATCATGGGAGGATAAACCACCCATACATTTAGCTTGAAATGCAAACGAGTTATAGATCGATTGGCTTCACTCGATCCTCGAGGTTAGATCGATCAGTCTACTCGATCTGCCACTCGATCTAAGCCCAAACGACCCCTAAATCGATCACGTGGCCCGATCCAAGGAGCATTGACTGAGTGACCAAAAATCATGGAACGAGAGGGCACAATCGATCTAAGACTCGATGCAATCTGAATCGAGTCAATGATCGATCAACCCACTTGATCCAAGTCAACATGGGCATGAGATCGAGTCCTAGATCGACCAAATGGACTCGATCTCGTGCCGAGGTAAGAAAATTCTTTCCCTCTTTTCTTCTTTCCCTCCTGTTTTTAAATTTGAATTGTGGTCAAGGCAAGCATCTTTGACCATGAAAGATGTGTCTTGATCACACTTTTGTCAGAAACCACTTGTTTTGCCCATGGGTTTACATTTTTGTTAGCCTTTATATTTACTTGCAACCACACACTCTCTCTCATTTGTATTTCGAGTTTTCTAAAGAAGGAGAGAGTGTGATTTTCTATTTCTAAAGGCTAATAACATCTGCTTCCATCCTTGCAAAGGTATTTTTTCTCAATTGTTTAAAATCTTTTAGAAAATTTCTTTTTATTTGATTTGGATGATGGTTACTTGTTAGGGAGTTTAAATAATTTTTAGAAATAGCTAGATATTAGGAAAATTTCTAGATTTAATCTTATCTCTAGATTATCTTCTCTATTATCTAGTTGCAATTTTTATAAATTCCCCAAAAATCTAGGTTAATTGTTACAAGTTTTTCCTTCTACCTTGTCTTTCTCTAGCATTCGCCGCCTATACTCATTTCTTGCTTGAGATCTGTGTTTCAGGTACCAATGGCACCAAAGAGAACCAGAGAAGAGACAGCACAAGAATGAGAAGCTCAAGAAGTGGTTCAGGAGAGGGTTAGATGGACCAAAGAGGAGAAGCAAGCCAAGAAACGGCTAGAAAGGCTTAGGTTCGATCCCACAAAGTTCGCAAGCAGGGATCTGTTGGCTAAGATGGGGATCTTGGGAGACTTTGATCAGCTCCTCAAGAACATTGGGCTCCAGTGCTTATCAAGAATGAATTGCCCAACCTATCCTGAGGCAACCATAGACTTCCTCGCCACTTTGGTGTTCACTTATGAGAATCCAAGTCTTCCTACTCCTTCCCAAGGCCACATTACCTTCAAGATCAGGAGACAAGCCTATCATCTCTCCATCGCCGAGCTTTGCCAAGCATACGGTCTGAAGGCTGACGCCAAGGAAGACGAGTTTCCTCCTTTCACTCAAGCCAACGACTTGTGGGATCTGATCAGCAACGATGGCTACAAGGCAAACACGGCCAAGATCAAGAGAGTCCACAGTCCTGTGCTGAGATACACGCTCAAGCTCATCGCCAACACCTTCAGTGGACGGTCTGTGGCTCCTACAGTCACCAAGAACGAGCTGTGCTTTCTGTTCCAAGGCGTTAAGCATCTCCTATGCGATCCTAAGGAGAATGACGAGCCGATGGAGGACGAACTCGGAGATGATGTTAACTATGGATGCATCTTGACTGCCTCTTTGATGAAGTACAAGGCATGGGCTATGAGATGCAAGGAAAGCTCAGCGCTTATAGGAGGCTTCCTTACGATAATGTTTGTTCAGGCTGGTGTACCCCTTTCGGACTTCGTCCCTTGCGCAGAGAGAGCTTACATGGACGAGATTTACATGAGGAACACGGATAGCTTGGGACGCATGCCAGCTGAGGGATTCTTTGCATACTTGTTCTATGATTGCGATAATGAGAAGAGAGTGTGCATCTTGCCAAACAAGGAGGAAACGGAGCTGCTAGGTGTTGGCAACGTTGAGTTTCTGCCGAGTGTAGAGGAGTGCTTTGCACCTCTAGGAGGCACAGCCACGCCTACTCAAGCTTCTCGCCCTCGTTCATAGTCACCCACATCAGATGCTGAGATGCTCGAGAGCTTTGTTCTCCCCACGCTTGACTTTGGGCCAAGAACCAAGGCTGAGAAGTTCCTTGCTTCAATCGTTGAGATGCAGCTCAAGATCAACAAATGGCAAGGGAAGATGATCAAGAAGCTTAGCAAGAAAGTCAAAGCGCTTAAAAGGAGCTCACCTAAGAAGACTACAAGTGTGGAGGTCGAGCAGCCCGTGAAGAGGAGGAGATCAACCGGAGGCATTGAGATCCGTGAGCCCTAAGCAACAAACCAACCTGCCCGCCACTCTCTCCATGAGGAAACGAGCAAGGATAAAGGCAAGGAGATCAGCCACGACACTCCTAAGAAGAGCAAGAAGTCTGGAGCAACCTCAAGCTCCAGCCTTACTTAGCTCCGAGGTACCAACAACCAATCCTTGTAAATACCATGCATCTCTTTAGATTTTTGCTTTGTGTTTTGACTCCTTTGAATTTGTTTGCCACCGAGACGGTGTCATTCAAGTTTGGGGGAGTGTGTGGCGTGTTTGACATGTTTTCTTTGATCTTATTTTCTGTTATCATGCAAGGCATAGAAAACACCAAAAAAATGATATAATTTTTAAAAATTTTCAAAAAAATTCATGTAGTTGCATTCGAATTGTTAAACATTTTAGGATTGAGTATAGAATTTTTGAGCATTTAGGTTGTTTACATTTGCATAAGGGGCAAAAGTTTTTCTTGAAAAGTGCTTTAAGCTCATGAACTGTTTCAAGGCCCTAGTTAGTAGTTCTTTGATGCTTTGTACATACTTTGAAAGTAAGCCCTAACCATACTTGGATCATTTTTTATTTTATTTTCGTGGCTTAAGTTGAACATTCATGAATTGAATTCTTTCTTAATAAGTGAGAACCTTAATTTTAATCCTTTTAATTATCATACTTATGCATTGAAAAAGGATACATGGATTACTTAAACATATTTAGGCTTTCTTCTTCCTTTCACCACTCTCTTGTAAGCCTAAATAGATTTCCCCACCTTTACCTTACCCTTCTTTCAAGCCAATGTTCTTGTGTGATAAATCTTTGTGAGGCCTCTTTTCGGTTGAACTTAGCATAAAGTGTTAGGTTTAGGCGATATGATTAGGCATTCATATTGATGCTAGCTTGGCATTTTGAAGCTAGCTTTAGGCTTAGGATAGATCGGGTATTCATGGGGATTGCTTTGTTTTGCTTCGGTTTAAAGAGTTTGAAGTTTGGAAGTTGAATAAAAGGGTTTTAATGGTTTTAAGTGGAAGGCTTATTGTTTTAAAAATGAAAGCTCTAGTTTTAAAAAAAAAAGGTAGCTCTCAAAAGAAAAGAAGAAGAAAAGAAAAAGAGCCAAAAGGTCAAATCTTTAAAAGGAAAAGAAAAGAAAAAATGAGTACAGAGCTATCAAAGTAAAAAGAAAAGAGCTAAATATGTTTTCAGCCTTACCACTAGCCAAAGGGTTTTAAAATGATGCTTTTATTTGGCTTTTTGCTAGGCAAATTGCCTTGATGATGAGGGTAGTCCTTAGGAGAGTGAGTGAGCTTAAAAAGAAAAGAAAAATGAGAGAGGGTTCTAGGATCATTGTTAGTGTATATGGGTAGATGAGAGTCTAGTCATGTATGCATCAATTGTCTTTACCTTTAGCATTATGCATACGTTCGACCATTCTTTGAGATAACCCCTTGTTTGAATCACCCTTATAAATGTGATCATTCTTATCTCATAGCCCTGTCCCTAAGCCAAATGTATTCGGTTTTAAAGTGCATAAGTGTGATTCACGGTTTTGAGCTTAAGGAATGTTAAAGGTTAGGATTCTTGGATTGTTTTGGGATATGAGAGTCATGATTTAAAATTCAATATATGATGAGTATGGCTAAGTTCTTTGGAGTATGAGTGTGTGCATTGCATCTTAGGATTAAGAACTAGGACTATTGAATTGATTCATTTGAAAACACTTTGGCGAGGAATTTGAGCCCCCGCTTTAATACCTCTATTCCTTTCTTGAATTATGTTTGCTTGAGGGCAAGCAAAAGGCAAGTTTGGGGGAGTTAATATTACCATATATTTTGCATATTTTGCATGCATTTAGGATAGTTTTTCATGCATTCATCTTGCATTATAGGCTAGTTTGTTCTATTTGTTGCATTTTTGGTCCTACGTCTCTTTGCATTCGCATTTTGCATATTTCTTGCACTTTTGCATCATTATCAGGTTGTTTGGAGCACTTTGGAGTCGTGGAGGTTATATGGACGTGAGGAGGATCAAAACGAGCTTGTGGACACTTGGAGAACTCAGCCATGCATGCAAAGGACCCGAGATCGAGTAGCGGATCGAGCAAGGCAGGTCGATCTAGATGAGATCGACCAGAAGATCGAATGACCCAAGTCAATTCAAGGGGAAGGATCGAGACCAATATCGAGAGAGGAGACAAATCTGGAGTACGAACAAAAATGATGCCATGCAGAACGAGAGCCGGATCGATACCACGACTCGATCATCCAAGGATCGAGTAGAAGATTGAACGACGTACTCGATCCATCCAACCAGATCGACTTTCAGATCGAGCAGCAGAAGGTGATCCCTGAAGACGATCGAGTGAACTGATCGATCTCAAGATGGGGGGACCATCCCAGCTGTTTGGCTATTTTGGGATAAGGCGGCCATCACTTTCTGGAAACAATTTTCAGTCTTATCTTTTCTGTTCTTCGTTTTTGGGCGATTAGCCATTGTTGAACCTTAAGCTTTTTCTTGTTTTTGAGCACTTTGAATCCTTTGAATATTAAGTCTTTTTCTTTAATCAATCGTTTAATCATGCTTAGTTTATCTTTCATGCGTTTCATTCGGTTTCAATCATGAGTAGCGAGTAGTTTCTCTTTGGGTAAATGGTTGAGGCGATTCAAGGGTTTAAGAGGTTTAAGTTTTGTGTTTTTCTTGTTCTTCATTCCTTCTCTTCTAGGATCTTGGGGTCTTAAGGCTTAGAGAGTCTTGGAAAAGATCTCTATGATTCCAAGGCTATCTTACCTTGACCGGATTCAGATGTCCTAGAAAACCAGATCCTAGAGACTAATATATCCTCTCCCTAACGCCATGGTTGTAGAGGAGGTTAGTTAGGCCATAGATTGAAATCTGTTTTTCCGGCTCTTTGATCTCTTTTTCCACCAAATGCCATGGGTTTGGAAAAGAGATTGAGGAAGTGAATCATACCACACGCCATGGATGGTTCTTGTTTTGTTTCTAAGGCTTAGGGAAAGCTCATCAAATGAGTAGATATATGTGTTGTCAAACCAAAGCTTGAACCTTTGAACACTCTTGAATATGACCCTCGACCCTGAACCCTCTTTTAGCATTTTAAAACCTCTGTTTATCATTCGCTTGTCATAAAGTTGCATTCTTGATCATTAGAAGTCATTCGCTTTAAGTTGTTAGATCGATCTGTTTTACTCGATTCAGTGCTCGATTTTTAGTTTTTAGTAGTTTTGCATTTTTAGTCTTCTGCTTTTTCCTAGTAGTAGTTAACCCTCTTCCAGGGATTTTAAAATAGTTTTTCATCTCATTTGGTCGTTGCATTTAGTTTTCACCGATTTTACAATCATTTTCCCGATTTGCTTAGATTTGCTTTACCCTTGCATTCCTAGTGTTCTTCCTGCTTCCTAGGTTGGATTGATACCTCTTGCACACTATACTTCATCCATAGGTTGCTTGAGTTTTTATATTTCACCTTGCACTAACATCCTGTTTATCAGAACGCCAACACAAGCCACGAGGAGGACTGGAGCGAGCTGCTAGCCCCAAAGGTGGACCTAAAGGAGCTCCCGAAAGGGCTAAGGTACGCTTTCTTAGGACCTAATGACATTTATCCTGTCATTGTGAATGAAAATATAAGTGATGATGAGTTAGACTCACTCCTTAAGGAGTTGAGGAAGTATAGGAAGGCTATTGGGTACTCTCTCAGTGACATCAAAGGCCTTTCACCAATGCTTTGTACTCATAGGATTCACTTAGAGAATGAAAACACTTCTTCTATTGAACATCAAAGACGTTTGAAACCAAACTTGAAAGAAGTAGTTAAGAAAGAGATCTTAAAACTTTTAGAGGCTGACGTGATATACCCTATCAGTGATAGCACATGGGTCTCTCCGGTCCATGTGGTACCAAAGAAAGGGGTTATCACAGTTATAAAAAATGAAAAAGATGAGTTGATTCCTACAAGAACAATAACTGGACATAGAATGTGTATTGATTATAGGAAACTCAACTCAGCCACTAGAAAAGATCATTTTCCTCTTCCCTTTATTAATCAAATGCTTATAGAGGAAATGGTTGAGGTCTTGATGGATGATTTTTCTGTCTATAGTGCTTCCTTAGGTGGTTGTTTGTCTAATCTTTGCAGGGTTCTCAAGAGATGTGAGGAGACAAACTTGGTGCTGAATTGGGAAAAGTATCACTTTATGGTAAAGGAAAGCATTGTACTTGGGCACAAGATCTCTGAGCAAGGGATTGAGGTTGACAAAGCAAAGATAGAGGTCATGATGAGCTTAGAGCCGCCGGTTAATGTGAAAGGGATAAGGAGTTTCTTGGGGCACGCTGGCTTCTACAGGCGGTTTATCAAGGATTTCTCCAAGATAGCACGCCCTCTCACAAGGCTACTGTGCAAAGAAGCTGAGTTCATCTTTGATGAAGAACGCCTTAAAGCCTTTCAGACCATCAAGGAAGCTCTAGTCACCGCTCCTATAGTTCAAGCTCCGGATTGGGACCTGCCCTTTGAGATAATGTGTGACGCGAGTTACTACGCCGTGGGTGCTGTTTTGGGTCAGAGGAAGGACAAGAAGCTGCATGTGATTTACTATGCAAGCCGTACCTTGGATGACACGCAAGTGAAGTATGCTACCACCGAGAAAGAGCTATTGGCTGTAGTCTTTGCCTTTGAGAAGTTCAGGTCCTATTTGGTTGGTTCTAAGGTCATTGTATACACTGATCACGCAGCCTTAAGGTACATATACTCCAAGAAAGACACCAAGCCGAGACTCCTAAGGTGGATCCTTCTTATACACGAATTTGATATGGAGATCAAGGACAAGAAGGGTATAGAGAACGGAGTGGCTGATCATCCTTCAAGGATGATGGTGAATGAAGTCTTGCCTTTAGATGATTCACTCCCTGAGGAGCAGCTTATGATGATCACCACCGTGGTATGTGCAAGGCGGGAGGAGAAGTTTGAAGAAGTCTTGAGCTTGAAGGAAGATGACCTACCTTGGTATGCGGACATTGTCAACTACTTGGCTTGTGGAGAAGAGCCTACTCACCTGGACTACTACCATAAGAAGAATTTCATGAGGGACATCTCTCATTACTTTTTGGATGATCCCTATCTGTACAAGAGGGGAGTGGACAGCTTATACAGGAGATGTGTCACAAGACAAGAAGGAAAAGACATTCTGCTCCATTGTCACGGTATGAATAATGGTGGGCACTTTGCATCATTCAAGACTGCTACAAAGGTTCTACAAGCCGGGTTTTGGTGGACAACACTCTTAAAGGATGCTCATGAGTTTGTTAAGTCGTGTGAAGCATGCCAAAGAGCCGGAAACATCACAAAGAGGAATGAGATGCCGCAGGTACCAATCCTTGAGGTGGATGTGTTTGATGGTTGGGGAATAGATTTCATGGGGCCGTTTCCATCATAATACGGCAACAAATACATATTGGTGGCAGTAGACTATGTGTCTAAGTGGGTTGAGGCTATAGCTTCCCCAACTAATGATTCAAAGGTGGTTGTCAAGCTCTTCAGGACTATCATCTTTCCAAGGTTCGGAGTTCCAAGGGTAGTGATCAGTGATGGGGGCAGCCACTTCATCAACAAGGTCTTTGAAAGTCTTTTGAAGAAGTATGGGGTTAAGCACAAGGTAGCTACACCCTATCATCCTCAAACCAGCGGTCAAGTGGAGGTGTTTAATAGGTAAATCAAAGCTATTCTAGAGAGAACCGCTGAAGTTACTAGATAGGATTGGGCAAGCAAGCTTTATGAAGCTTTATGGGCTTATAGAACCGCTTTCAAGACTCCCATTGGTACTAATCCTTTCAACCTCCTCTACGGCAAGGCATGTCACCTCCCTGTGGAGCTGGAGCATAGAGCACTTTGGGCCGTGAAGCAAATGAACTTCAGTCTCAAGACAGCTCAAGAGAGACGGTTGATCCAACTCCATGAGCTAGATGAGTTAGGGCTGGAAGCTTATAAGAGTGCCAAAATCTACAAGGAAAGGACCAAGGCGGTTCATTACAAGAATCTGGTACTCAAGGAGCTTAAGGAGGGAAGTCTGGTCTTGCTTTACAACTTACTCTTGAAGCTGTTCCCAGGGAAGCTCAAGTCTAGATGGAGCAGACCTTTTGAGATTAAAGAAGTTCTACAATATGGAGTGGTTACTTTGGTCGGCAAGAGTGGAAAGGCTTTCACGGTCAATGGTCATAGATTCAAGCCCTACATGGCGAGTGATTGCAGCAAGGAGAGCACCACATTGCTTCTCCAAGATCCACCTCTGGCCTAACCAAGTAAAGTCAAGCTAAGCGACGTTAAACAAGCGCACTTGGGAGGCATTCCCATGTCTATTTCAATTTTATGCTTTTTAGTTTAAGTGTGTAGGTGCAATGAGATGGGAACCGGAGGTTATGATCTTGGAGTCGAAAAGGGCAAGGAAGGAGGAAGTAAAGGCAAGGAATCGAGTGGTAGATCGACATATCATGGCTCGATCTTTACTAGATTGAGCTAGTGAATCGAGTGATGTCACTCGATCTAGATGAGATCGAGTGGACAATCGAGTGAGTCAGTCGATTGTGAGAGGATGACCCACCCATGTGTTTAGCCTGAAATGCAAACGGGGTGTGGATCGACTGACCTCACTCGATCCTCGAGCTGGATCGATCAGTTCACTCGATCATGTCACTCGATCCTTGCCAAAACGACCTCCAAATCGATCACGTGGCTCGATCCAAGGAGCATGGCCATAACGACGTAGAATCTTGGAACGAGGGGGGCACACTCGATTTAGGACTCGATTCAAATCGAATCGAGCCCCTAATCGATCATCCCTCTTGATCCTAGCCAACATGGGCATGAGATCGAGTTCAAGATCGACCAAATTGACTCGATCTCATGCCGAGGTAAGTTTAAGTTTTCCCTCTCTTTTCCCTTTCCCCCTTATTTTAAATTCGGATCTTGGTCAAGGCAATCATCTTTGACCATGAAAGATGTGCCTTGACCAACTTTGTCAGAAACCACTTGCATTGCATCCATAATTTTCTTGGTCTTCATAAACACTTGTGCACACACTCTCTCCATTGTTGTTTCGAAACTGTTTTCCAAAGAAAAGAGAGAGTGTGAGTTTGTTTTTTTTTAGGCTAAGAGCATCTAGCATTCATCATTACAAAGGTATTTCGAAGTTTCTTGAATTTCATGTTTAAATTTTTTAGAAAACTTCCTTTTCTTTGAGTTGATTTAGTGTTACTTGCTAGGGATTAGGATGAATTTTTAGAAGTATCTAAATATTATGGAAAATTACTAGATTTGATCTTATCTCTAGATATTTTCTCCTACTATTTATTGATAATTTTTAGGAAATCCCTAAAAATCTAGGATTTTTGCTAAGAGTTTTTCTCTCTTGCCTTCTCTTTTTCTTTAAATCGCCGCCTAGACTCATTCTTCTCTTTGAGAATTTGTATCTCAGGTACCAATGGCACCCAAGAGAAGTAGAGATGTGGCAAAACAAGGAGAAGAAACTCAAGAAGTGGTTCAGGAGAGGGTTAGATGGACTAAGGAGGAGAAAATGGCAAAGAAACGGCTTGGGTTTGATCCTACGAAGTTCGCGAGCAGGGACCTATTGGCAAAGATGGGGCTGTTGGGAGATTTTGATGAGCTTCTCAAGAACATGGGGCTTGTGTGCTTGTCAAGGATGGACTGTCCTACTTACCCCGATGCAGCACTTGACTTCTTCTCCACCACAGGTTGCTCATCCACGTTCAGTTATTTTGAGTTATCATCTTTGAGTCTTCATGCATCATCTAAGTGCATAGAAAAATACAAAAAAAATCATAAAATTTTTTTAAATATTTTCAAAACAATTCATGTAGCTTGCATTTGCATTGTTAAATATTGTAGGATTGAGTCTAGAATTTTTAAAATCATTTAGGGTATTTGCATTTGCATAGGGAGAAATGATACAAATTTTTCCTTGTAAGGTGTTTTAAACTCATGAATTAGTTCAAGGCCCTAGTTAGTAGTTCTTTGATGCTTTTCACAAACTTTGAAGTAAGCTCTAACCATACTTGGATCATTTGTTTTGATTTTCGTGGCTTAACTTGAACATTCATGAATTGAATCCTTTCCTATCAAGTGAGAACCTTAACTTGGAATTTTTTAATTATCATACTTGTGCATTTGAAAAAGGATACATGGATCACATATACATATTTAGGCTTTCTTATCCCTTTCACCACTCTCTTGTAAGCCTGAATAGAACTTCCCACCTTGACTCTTACCTTCCTTTCAAGCCAATTTTCTTGTGTAACATCATTGTGAGGCCTTATTTTTGGTTTGAACTTGGCATAAAGTGTTAGGTTTAGGCGACATGATTAGGCTCTTATATTGATGTTAGCTTTGCATTTTGAAGCTAGTTTTAGGCTTAGGTTAGGGTGGGAATTCATGGGAGTTGTTTTGCTTTGTTTTCGGTTTTAAAAGGAAATGGTGTCTGGGGTTTGAAAATAAAAATGATTCATAGTTTTAAGTGGTGGTCTTGTTCTGTTTTTAAATTAAAAGCTCAGTTTTAAAAGAAAAGAAGGTAGCTCTCAAAAAAAAAAAGGAAAAAATCAGAAAAAGAAAAGAGCCAAAAGGCCAAATGCTTAAAAGAAAAAAAAAATATTTGAGATGAGAGCTACCAAAAGTAAAAGAAAAGAGCTTAGTGTCTATGTATGACCATCACTAGCTATAAGAAGAGTAAAGATGTTTTCTGTTTTTGTGGGATAAGCTTGGCGCCTTGCCTTGTTGAAATGGGTAGTCTCTAGAGGGTGAGTGAGCTCGAAAAAGAAAGAAAATGAATGAGAGGGGTTTAGGATCATTGTTAGGGTATATGTGTAGATGAGAGTCTAGTCATGTATGCATCAATTGCCTTTACCTTTAGCATTATGCGTAAGTTCAACCATTTTTGAGATAACCCATTGCTTGAATTACCCACTTGAATGAGATCATCTTTGTCTCATAACCTTTGTCCCTAAGCCAAATATATTCGGTTTTAAAGTGCACAAGTGTGATTCACGGTTTGATCTTAATGAATGTTAAATGATAGGATTCTTGGATTGTTTGGGATATGAGAGTCATGATTTGAGATTCAATATGTGATGAATATGGCTAAGTTCTTTGGAGTATGAGTTTGTGTGATGCATCTTAGAATTGAGAACTAGGACCATTGAGTTGATTCATTTGTTTAAACACTTTTGGAAATTTGAGCTCCCATTTTTAAAACCTCTCTTCCTTTCTTGAATTTTATTTGCTTTAGGACAAGCAAAAGACAAGTTTGGGGGAGTTGATATACTCACATATTTCGCATATTCAGCATGCATTTAGAGTAGTTTTTCATACATTCATCTTACATTTTAGGCTAGTTTGCACCATTTGTCTCATTTTAGGTCCTAAGTGCACTTTGCATTAGCATTTCCATATTTCTTGTATTCTTGCATCATATTCAGGTTGTTTTGGGCACACTGGAGCTGTGGAGGTTGCGTGGACATGCTAAGGATCGAAGAGGAGCCCGTGGACACTTGGCAGAACTCAGCCATGCATGCAAAGGAACCGGCATCGAGGTGTGGATCGAGCTAGGCAAGTCGATCTAGATGAGATCGACCAGAAGATCGAGACAAAGGGGTCGTTTCAAGAAGGAGGATCGAGATCAAGATCGACCAAGGTGATCGATCGTGAGTACGGACGTGGATTACGTCATGCAGAACGAGAGCCAGATCGAGACCACGACCCGATCATCCAAGGATCAAGTAGAAGATCGAAGGAAGCACTCGATCCACCCAACCGAATCGACCCGAAGATCGAGCAGAGGAGGATGATCCATGAAGAAGATCGAGCTAGAGATCGATCACCCAACTCGATCTCTAGCACCTTATCCGGCCAGTTGGATTTTAGTGAGGGGACCATTTCTATTGTTGGCCTATTTTGGAAAAATTTGTGTGAACCATTCGATTGGTCTCGAACCACCTTAAGTTTTTCTTACTCTCGAAGGTGAATAGCCATTGTTATCTCTTTTCAAGCTTTTCTTGTTTTGAACATTTGAATCTTGTTTAATCATTAAGTATTTCATTAATCGATCTTGCTTAATATTGTTTAGCTTTCTTTTCTTTGCATTTTCGTGTGTTTTAGCAAGGTCTAGTGAGTAGATTTCCTTGGGTTTAAGGTTGGGGCGATTTAAGGGGTTTAAGGGTTTAAGCTTTGGTCTTTTTCTTGTTCTTGATCTTTTCTCTTCTTGGATTTGGAGTCTTAATGCTTAGAGATTCTTAGGAAAGATCTCTATGATCCCAGGGCTTTTCTTACCTTGACCGGATTCAGAAATCCCTTCCAAGAGACTAGCTCCCTTTCCCAAATGCCATGGATGCTTAGGGAGCTAGTTAAGCCAATATTTGAGATCTTTGCTTAATGTTCTTTGACCCATGTTTCCACTACACACCATAGGTTAGGAGGAATGGTCGAATAAAGGGGTCATACCACACGTCATGGATGATCCTAGCTTAAGTTTCTCAAGGCTTAGAGATAGCTCATCAAATGAGTAGATCTCTGTTTTCAAACCAAAATCTTGAATCTTGAACCCTCTTAAACATGACCCTCAACCTTGAATCCTCTTTTTAGCATTTTAAAACTCAAGTTTATCATTTCTTAGTCATAAAGTTTGCATCTTTAGTCTTTAAAAGTCATTGTTCTAAGTTGCTAGAAATTATCTGTTTTTCTGCCTTTAGCTTTCGATTTTTAGTAATTAGTAATCTTGCATTTTAATTCCCTAGAAGTCTTTTGCTAGTTGTTTAACCCATCTGTGGGATTTTTAAAATAGTTTTCTTGCTCATTTGGCACTTGCATCTAGTTTTCATTGAATTTCTCATCCATTTACCCGAATCTGCTTAGCTTTGCATTTCTCTAGCATTCTTAGTGGCTTTCTACAACCCAGGCTGGATTGACACCTCTTGCACTATACTACATCATAAACATGTGCATTTGGCTTTGATTTAAACCCCTAAAAATCTTGTTTATCACTAAGCACATATTCAAGACAAATTCCTTTACTCAAACACATGATCAGCAAGCATATAAAACAGAACTTCAATCCTATAAAGCCAAAATGCACCTTAGACATCTAATTCCTCAGGCTAAGAGAAAAAATCCTTTAAAAGACTCATTGCAGCATTTCATCAAACACTTATCAGGTATAAGAGAAAGCCAAGATACTAAACAAGTCTGGCGAAGAATAATCTAGTGTTACGCACGTCTAATAAAGAGAAGACAATCATATTAAGCATAAGACATCACTAATCTAATCATAAACCCCTCTAATCTATCCCATCTCAAACCCTATATAAGACTACTCACTAGCCATAATCAAAACCACAAATTCCAAAGAGAAATAATGGTTAAGTATGATTAGAAAGCAGAATATGCAAGAATAGATTAAAAGGCAAATGCAGAATTTCACTTAATCAAACTAGTACTTTCAAAGCAAAACTGAAAGAGGAAAGATTTTTAAAGCAAGAACAGAAGAAAATTAATAAGATCTAAGTTTCCTAACCATTTTAGGACTATAGTATTTATAGGGGAGCTTAGATACCCCTAATAAATCAAGAATAAACCGAAAATAAGCTGACTCGGATGTACCATATCGGCCTCTCACATCGATACGCACATCGATATTAAGTCTTCTTGTGGGTTGTATCGATATGGTCTGGTCGATATGGAAGGCTTCAAGAGTGTATCGACTTGACTCTCCTGGGTGTGAAGGTCGATACAATCGCCTTTTTGTTAAGGCATACAGAGCAGATTCATGTCGATACAGCACCTCGGTATTGTCCTGTCTCGGGTGTATCGATCTCGGACGTCGATACGATGCTTGGTACGGGCTCATCAAGGCATATCGAGGTCCTCCTTAGTCGATATGCTGCTTTTGTACATCATGCTATTGTTGTGTCGATATTGAGTCATTGATATTCATCTCGGTATGCTCTATATCGATCAGATCACATCGATATCCTCATCGATATTAGTCCATCTGACCTTGTCCTTCTCCTTGTTCCATTCCCAGCTCACATCCATTGCACCACTTGGTCTCCAAACTCCTTCCAGTACCTGAATAAAACTCCAAATGTATGCAATATGCAATGCAACTCCTAAAACTACACTAACACTTAAATGTATGCAAATGGGATAAGAAGAAGCAAAATGTGCAAGCTAAGAGACTAAAACTATTGATGAATGCACGCTAAGATGGTATAAATAATGGAGATATCATAAATCGTTGATGAGATATCACACTTAGATAAATAAAAGTAGTTAGCAGTAGAGATTCTGGATTTCTTGAAGGGGGTTTGGACTGTATTAGAGAGACTGCTAAGTTTGTGATAAGTATAGTGAAATATGATCTTGTGTTGGCTCTTTGGTATGTGGATTCGAAAGCATTGATCAATGTTGCATTCCTAAGGTTAGCTGGCTGTTTCTGTTCTCAAACCTCAACCCTGTTCTCAGTATGATGTTTGCTTGAGGGCAAGCAAAAGCTAAGTCTGGGGAAGTTGATATATCATGGTTTTTAACCATGGTATAAGTCTTTTTTATTGAGTCTTTTTGGTCTTTTTAGAGTCCTAGTAGAGTCTTTGCAGGTTATAGCATGACTGGAGCACAATTGGAGGTTTGAGCTTTTTGGATCATAGCAATAATCATGCCCGAAGTTAGCAGCTCAGAAGGCGTTGATTGGCATTGGTGACGATCGTCACCACTCAAGGGTGATGCTCGTCACCAGCATATGAGAAGGAGTCACGTGTTCTATTAAAAGATGGAGATGAATTTGCACTTTTGGCGCAAGAGTTCCATTATTTAAAAGAAGACCCCAGCTTATGTTTTAGCTTGTATATTAGGTTTTTCAGCTATTGTTGGCTTTTATCTTGTATCTTAGATTTCAGAGACCTTTTGAGAGAGATATTATGCAGAGATTTGAGGGAGACAAATCATGTACTCTTTTAGAGAAGATTTCAAACCCTTGTTTCTCTCTTCTTATCTTTTTAATGCAGTATTATTCAGCTATTATTTGTTCATTCATAATCATGTCTGAGTAATCTGTTAGTTAAGTTAGGATGATTTAAAGGTTGATGATTAATTTGTAGAATTGCGTTAGGAAAATCTATTGGTTCTTTATTTGTGCTTGCATTCATATCGATTTCTTAGACTAATCATTTAGATTTCAAAACCCTAGGTTGTTTAATAGATGTGAGAACATTGTTAATCACATGAACTAGTATTAGATGAACAAAACGCCTATATGCAAAGAGATTTGACTTAGGAGTTTTGTGAACAATCGAAACCTGATCGCTAATGCATGCTTGACTTGTTAGAATTTGCAAAGAGATTTGAAATTCTGTGATTTAGGCATAGAAAACTTCTGCAATGAGAATTGAATAGTTATATCATTGAGTTTTGAGTTCTAGACGGTTTTAATTCATTCCTGATTGCATGCATTCTACATTCTCGGATTCAACATGTGTATTATCTTGACTTAGCGTCTTTAGAACATGTGTATTATCCTGACTTAGCGTCTTTAGCTTTCTGAACTTTAGATTAATCAATAAAAATTGTCTGCTTTCATTATTCTAGTTATTTCACATCACATTCATTCATTACTGCTTAGCTTAATCTAAACCTAAAATCTATAGTGTAGTAAATTACTCCCTTGTGATTTGATAACCCTTTGTGCTAAAACTATTTTGCTGTGCACTTGCAGTAGTAAAATAATTGGGTAAAACTTAGAACATATCAGAAGATGGTCTATGTATAATAGATATGGGTACATTTCCAGCGAAAAAGGGTTTTCGGGAGAGTGATTCTTCCTCTTAGAGCCCGTCGGGCATGTTCTCTAATTTGCTTTTGTAACAATCTCGTCCTCCTCGTTCAATATAATCACCCGAGTCACATAATGCAATATCCTTGTTTTAAACTACCATCACCCTAGACAATGTGATCATCTCACATGTATTTACACACATTTGTAATTGGTTGTAATACCATTTGTAATGGGTTTCCACGCGTTCTCTTGCCACATAAATTATATCCTCATTTGATGGTAGTTGCGATATTTTGTGTTTTTGAGTGATAAATGTCTGAATAGAAAATATTGGTGTTAAAAGTTAATATTTTTAAATATAAATTACTCGAAAGGCATGAGTAATTTTAAGGAAGGCAGACTCAAAGAGTGTCCCGAACCGGTTGCGAATCCGAAGAACCATAAAATTGAAGTAAATAGCTTTAGTATAAGAGCATTTACAAGAGAAAGAATAAGATTTAATTTTTGAACGGATGAATAAGTATAGAATGCTAGTGTTGAAAGCTAAATCATCCGTTCAATAACTAGAAGGATTAAAAAATTATCCTTCTAATCCTTACTCTTCCTCTTGTTTTAAACCTATTCAATCGATAGCTATTTAAACTGTGTTTAATATCTCTATTTACTGTTTGCAATTTTTTCATAAATGCATCTGCTCCATTGGATTTACCTGTTTTGAATCAAAATGTTGAATTAGTTTTTGTTTAAATAATTCCTTATTTAATATCTGAATGTTACTCGTAAGTTTTAGATTCCGAATATTGGATTAAAATATTTTTAAGATAGACTTCACAACATTTCCTCTTCAATAAAATAACTCGTTGTTAAACTTACAAACTTTTTTATATTTACATGAGCCTAAAAATTTTGAATGAGGATTTACACCTAATAGTAATCAATCAACAACCATCAAAAAATTAATATAAACTTAAAACTACGCAATTAATTCTAAATTCTAAATCCAATAATCTATAATGATTGACCCATCCATGCCCATAGTAGTAAAATCAAGGCCCATAGAAGAAATATGCCTAACCCCGCTTATCTTATCATGACGTGAGAATGTGAGATGTTCACGCTTAGGCTTCAGACTACCTTCAGAAACATTTTACATGGAGACAAGTAATTAAAGCCCATTCACACTATTGTTTACATTTTGGAGTGTTGGGGGACGTGGCATCATATAAATCTCCACATATGATGATGCGAGTCTGTGTTTATGTCACATATGTTTTTGACTTAGAGTTGAATGTAGCAAATAGCAATCTCAATCAGGTTGTCTCGAAGTATTTCGAGATTCTGTGTAATTGTTTTTACTAAACCTATTTTTGACGTGAATTTTGGTTTTAAATAAGGGTTTAATGTTATTTACTTATTCCAATAAATCTTGTTTCTGAGGGTTTAAATTTATACTCAGGTTATCATATTTCATAGCGATTTGACGCCAATCCTCTACCACATTCAATTTGTTTACTTTCTTTTCTGAAATTGGACGAGTATGGTTTTTTTTAAAACTAATTTGGCCGAGTATGCTAACATAGGATTATGTTCATCAATGATACCCACTACTTAAATTCGGACAACTTAAGTCTGGACTAGCCAAGAAATACATTCTCATAAAGAAGAGATGTTTTTCTTTAGGATATTATTAATCAGATTTGCTATAAAATATAATAGAATAGAATATATTATTATTGAGTTGTTTGTGTTGATTATACAAGATAATAAGATACATATATATAGTGATTAACATAAACATATTGTTAATATCATATAATGTAAGTTTTAGTGGAGTAACTTGGGACACAAAATGTGTATCTTGTGGACCGCCTATGAAATGAAACCCGTAAGCCTATAAAGACTAAATGGAAAAACTTGAAAACCGAGACATTATATTAAATGTGTTAGATTAAGATTAGTAAAGTTTACATTATATGTTATTAACAATATGTTAATGTTAATCACTATATATATATGTATCTTATTATCTTATATAATCAATACAAACAACTCAATAATAATATATTATATTCTATTATATTTTATATGGTATTAGAGCGTTTTCAATTCTAAAGGATCAAAATTAAAATTCCGCATTAATAGTTTTGATCTTATTTTTAAGATCAACGAAACAATGATCATCGAAGAAGATGGTGGTGACGAAAGATTATCCCAATGACAACGTCAAGCCATGGTGTTTGTGTCCACGTCAAGTTTTTAATTAATAAGTTAATGGATTTTTAGTTTAATGGTTTTGTTTCCTGCGATCTGTTTTCAAGTCAAAAAAAAGTTTTGGTTTAAATTTTGATTTCTGATTTGTTTTATCACACATGTTTTAGTCGAGATCTTGGAGTAATTATTAAGTTTTATGGGTTTGGGGTTTTCATAATATTTTTTTTTCTAAAATTAATTTTTATAATAACAATTTTTTAGAATTTTCTATTTCTTTTAACTTCTTCTATTATAGAGAAGTTTGATTTTGGTTTTAGAGATTTCTATTGGAACACTCATGTTTTTAAGTCATTCTTTAGTCCAATTTCTGTACTGTCCAAAATAGGATAATTATTTGTGGAGTTGCAGAAGTTTGCATCTACGAGATGTTATTATTTCCTTTATTTTAAGACCAAAGACAAGCTGAAGTTCCATCTTTATGAAGATTGAAGTTTGTACCCGGAGGAGTCAGTTAATCTTCGATATGATTGTCCACGATATACGTGTTCTGTTTGATGATTTCGCATACCATGTTTGTCGTGCGGAGGTGTATTGGAGTAACTTGGGACACAAGATATGTATCTTGTAGACTGTCTATGAAGTGAAACCCGTAAATCTATAAAGACCGAATGGAAAGACTTGAAGACCAAGACGTTATATTAAATGTGTTAGATTTAGATTAGTAAAGTTTACATTATATGATATTAACAATATGTTAATGTAATCACTATATATATTTTATTATCTTGTATAATCAACACAAACAACTCAATAATAATATATTCTATTTTATTATATTTTACACTTGCCCCATTGTATCCAGTGTGAACCTGTAAAAAATTCCAGAATAACTTGGGTCAAACCCGATTTAGTTCTAAGAAAATGTTAACCATAAATATTGTTTCTAATCAGGTTCTGAATAATTTATAATTGGTTCAAAATTCAGTCATACGCCATAAAAAGAAATAGTTGAAAACCAACTAAAATTATCCCGGAAATTTAAGTCCTATAATCGAGTTTAATTAAAAAATGTTTTTTTAATAAAAACATGGAGTATATATAAAGATTCTAACCGGGCATTGTGAAGAAAAAGAGAAGATTCTAGTGTTCTATTTTTTGCCAACAACAACAATTTATCGTGTAGTCACACAAAAATTAAGAAAATAAAAATAATTTAGAAAGACATATATTCATTTTTCTCCACAAAAACATTATCTCCTCAGAGAGACTAAGGTAAGGACAATTGGGCGACGTGGACGCACTGAAAGCCCGTCAACAGATTTTCTTGATATCTCTTAATCTTTACTTCCACACCACAACACTTCAGTGTACCTCAGACGCACAAAGCAGCACAACCCACAAAACAAAAAAATGGCTCAAACCATGCTGCTTACTTCCGGCGTCTCTGCGAACCAATTCTTGAGGAACAAGAGCCCTTTGGCTCAGCCAAAAATTCACCATCTTTTCCTTTCCGGCAACTTTCCGGTTTCTCTACCATCTCGAAGACAATCATTCGTTCCTCTCGCTATCTTCAAACCCAAAACCAAAGCCGCCCCCAAGAAGGTATATATTTACAGATCCTTTACTTGAGCCACAAGAAACATTGCTGTGTACGGATGATAATGTTAAGATCGTTTTATACATTTTAGGTTGAGAAGGTGAAACCAAAGGTTGAAGATGGTATCTTCGGAACATCTGGTGGGATAGGTTTCACGAAGCAGAACGAGCTCTTCGTTGGTCGTGTCGCTATGATCGGTTTCGCCGTAAGTCCTTTCTCTTTCTCTCTTAGACACATAAACTTTTGTTACAAGAAATAAATGTTGAGTTTCATGGATAGGCATCGTTGCTGGGTGAGGCGGTGACGGGGAAAGGTATATTAGCACAGCTGAATCTGGAGACAGGAATACCGATTTACGAAGCAGAGCCATTGCTTCTCTTCTTCATATTGTTCACTCTGTTGGGTGCCATTGGAGCTCTCGGAGACAGAGGAAAATTCGTCGACGATCCTCCAACTGGACTCGAGAAAGCCGTCATTCCTCCGGGGAAAAGCGTTCGATCTGCCCTTGGTCTCAAAGAACAAGGTCTCTCTCAAGATTTTACTTTCTGTCTTTGTTTCAAATGTCATTGGTCTGAACAACTAATGCGTAGAATTTAACCTGATGTGTTTCTTAAGTAGTAGGAGAGACGACTTAGGGAAATGCCAGAAACTCGATTGCTCTTAAACGAAAGATTCAAATATTCTTTAGACTATCTGGTCACTATAGGGCTAGAGTCTTGTGTCAGGGTCTAAATATACAAGTCGGTCTCAAAATAGTTTGAAGTAACATATAGTTCTCATCAAGAAGTAAAAAATCTAAAGCATTGAATTGAAGTAGCCTTAATTTACTTTTTAAATGAAGTATAGTTTCCGAATCTCCTCTTTGTTTATTTAACTTTAACCTACGGTACAAATATGATATTACTGAATTGTAGTTTAATCCGTATATGTTTGTTATTTGGTTGTGTGAAGGTCCATTGTTTGGGTTCACCAAGTCAAACGAGTTGTTCGTTGGAAGATTGGCACAATTGGGAATAGCATTTTCATTAATAGGAGAGATTATAACCGGGAAAGGAGCATTGGCTCAACTCAACATTGAGACCGGTATACCAATTCAAGATATCGAACCACTCGTCCTCTTAAACGTTGCTTTCTTCTTCTTTGCTGCCATTAACCCTGGCAATGGAAAATTCATCACTGATGATGGTGAAGAAGAGTAATCACTTTATGTACCGAAAGTGAGTAGATTGTGAGACCATCTTCATGTTGAGACAGAAGGAAATGAACAGCTTAAACTGTTGTAATACTTAAATACTTTTGTTTTAACTTGGATTTTTCTGATTATATATGTAGTTTCTTCCCTAGTTTCGTTACACCTAGGTGATTAGGGTGATTAATATCATTTTCTCATCTTTGATTGACAAAACTGAGATTCGAAAAGATTGCCCATGAAATATTGATGGGTTAGATCAAAAAGTTACGTAGAAACAAAAAAAGAAGAATGGGTACAACAAAGATTGACTTGATAGCATCCGAAGGGAGATGCTAGCTCTCTCTCTCTCTTCTCTCCCGTATCTTTCAGATAGAGAGTGGTTTTTTTGGTTTTTTGTTTTTTAGTTTTCCGATCTTCGGATAATAAAATCCGGTTCTTCCGGATTTTTGTTTAAGTGTTTGTTCCGTTTATCGGAAGTTTTATTATGAATTACCCTATTGTATGTGTTATGTTTAATTCCAGAAGCTTCTAATTAATCTCTCTTTTTCATTAGTTATGCTTGATTTCTTTCTTTCCGGAGATTAATAATCTTCGTCACTGTTAAAGGTGGAGTCTCTCTGTCGAAAGTCTCAAATCAAGCTTTCGGAATTTGAATTGGAAGAGGTGGAGTAGAGTAGGTAGAGCTAGCATCTCCTGGAGCAAAATCTAAGCATTCCCGCGAAATTTCAACTTTTTCGGCAAGTTCCTGCGCATCACTTCTAGTGAAAAAATTGAGCTAGTTAATTAGCTTGGTGATTAGATGTAAGAGGAAGGAGCGGTTTTCTAGGACTAAGCAGTTTCACGGTGGTGGGTGAAACCGGCAAATGTAGCAGCTCTGCAATAATTTTTCTTGTCGGCAAACACGTATATTTTCCTTGCTTTGGTTTGCTTTCACGTTGTATACACGTGTTCATTGCTTGTATTTAGTTTAATGAGTTATGTTTGGGCTCAATAAATTTGTAAACTGCTCTACCTTTAATGAGTTTCAATATAATCAGAAAACGACTAAAAAAAATAAACTTCATAGTATTTTCAATTATTTAAAAAAAAATAAAAAATAAAATAAAATAAATTTTCTTCTGGTGGTGTTCTTTAATTTGGATTCTGTCAAGAATTTGGTCCATGGTTAAGCTAGCTTTGTAATCTGTTGTTGCTTTGGTACCTTCGAAGACATCAGATCTACTATTTCAATTTTAAAGAAGACGATTAGAGATCACTCAAATGTACTATCTTTTCTCAGATATGCTGTTTTCTTTCAGACCTACTATTCTCAGTTCATCACTGGAAGGATAAAACATTTTACAATTCAAATTTCAATGTTCTATTCCCTAATTTTGGGTGTAATTTCAATTTTTTTTTTTTACCAAAGCCAGATCAGCAGCAGTTCTCCGGGATAAAAAATCTATATACATACTCCAGTTTTGAATATTCATCTTACTCCCTCACTCTATAGTGCCAGCTATTAGCTTGTATATATTTTTTATATCTTTAGTTATATTAACTTTCCTTTATAATAGATTGTATTTAGGGTTAGCGTGAAACTTGTACATGTATATATATTTTTTCATATGAAATAAGAACAATACGGCTCTAACTGGTGACCATAATGAATGGAAAAGAATACTAAATTCCTTATCATTCTTTAAAAATTATACCATTTAAAAGAAATATATTATACCCATGATTCCTTCTCATTCCTTATGTTTTAGGGAACTATAATGTTAATATATTCCTTATAAAAAATGAGAAGGAACAATAATTCCTATTATTTTGTTCCTTTCATTCATTTTCCTATTCATTCATATTGTTACTTTTATGGTCACCAGTTAAAACCTACAACAATCTTTTAACTTTTTGTCATAGTACTAGAGCGTCTCTAATAAAATTCTCTATATATTAATTGAGAAGTAATTTTAGAAAGTAACCTTATTTTTGTAAATATTTAAAGTGGTATCATTATGCTATGCGTCAACCCTATATTTATTCTCTGCTAATTTTTTAAAAAGACTTAAATTACTATACTAATTACATGATATACCATTGTATGTTTTAGGTCCACACATATGTTATGTTTCATTTTTAAATGAATTCAAAGGAAATAATACTATAAACAATAATTTAATAGAATAAATTTGTCAATGCTAATTATAATATAATAAAATAATTTATTATATAATAATTTTAAAATATTATAAATAAATATTTCATTATAAATTCATAAAAAAATATATAATACTTTTAAATCTTTTCTACTTTTATCATTCATAACAAAATATATAATATTTTTAATGTTTAATACTTTTTTCAAAAAAATATGTTTATTAATTATTCATTAAAAATATTTTTTATAGATACAACAGAAAATTAAAAATTATATTTTATTTTCCTCAAATTCATAATAAAATATATATTACTTTAATAATATTTATTTTTTGTCAGAAATCTTTTTTTATTAATAGTTCATTAAAAATATTCTTATAAATATAACATAGTAATTTAAAATAATAATTTATTTTTCTCAAAAATTATTCAGAACGTATAAAAGAAAGTCATATTAATTTGTTCACATAATGATGTAATTATAGCATGCACAAAAATAATTATGAAAATATATATAATACTTGAAGATAAATATTTTAATGTATATTTTTTAACAATTCAGAATAATATTCACAAAATATATTATTATTACATTATTTTTGTCAAAAATCAATCAGAAAAAGTCATAGTGACGAATTTTCAAAATTATTCTGATATATATTATTACTATTCGGATTTACTATATAAGGAAATATAGCATATGATATTATTACTTACTTTATATATGGTTCTTAGATGACGATTATGGCATATAACATTATTGCTTACTTTTTTTGGTAAAATATCATAATATGATGATACTAATATTAACTGCTTAATTTCTTTTGAATTAATGTTTGATTTATCATATACCAAATTCTTTGCAAGATTTTTGTGTGTTTCTTTTATTTTTCTTAGTGGTTAGAAAATGTTTCAATTTGTTCATCTATTAAATAAATTACCGAAAAAGTTTTAGTTTGTCGGATTCAAATCAATTAATATAATTACAATAGAAACTCTTTAAATTAATAATATTGTGACTTTAATATTTTATTAATTTATCTATTTTTAATTAAATAATTAAATAAAAATAGTATGTGTTTAGAAAGTTAAAAATATCTTTAAATATTTTACTTTTAAATGGTATATAAACCATAACATTATTCCAACTTTTATAAAAACAAACAATTATATATTCATATTTTAGTAAATTATCGTAGTTATATATTAAATTTTATTTTATGATAATTATTAATTTATAAAATTAATGAAACCATATATTTACAAAAGTTTTTTTTAAAAAACTTAAGTTTTTTTGGTAATTTATATTTACATACTGTGTTTTATAACTAGACAATGCCCATTGATAAATGGTATTAAAGAGCAATCTATGCTTTTATATGCAAATTTATTTATTAAAATACTTTTATATTTTGGAAAATATTTTTTGATAAAATATTTGTAGATTTAATAACAGTTTTTTATGTAACAAGAATAATTATATCCATTAATCTATGGTTATAGTTGTTGCTTTTCTAATTTTGTTGTGTTCTATATGTTTTTTGTTTTCAATTATTTTGATCGTATACATATTCAAATACTTCTGATTTTAAATTTAAGTATCCACTTTTTATATTAAAATTCTGATTTTTTTACAAATTAACAAATATAGTATATGTAAAGCTTTGGACATTGGTGAAAACACTGAATCATGTCGTTTATCACAAGATATATAAGATTTATATAGCGACTTCATAACTTTACCCAACCAAACATTAGTGATGTGGACATCAAGTCATCATCAGCCAAAGAGCACGGATCCATGAGTCATAAAGTGGAGAACATAAAGCTGAGGAGAGCTAAAGAGACATGCGAGTGGAGTTCAGCTCAAACGTAGGCTGATATCAAACATTCAGGCTCGACCAAAACTTTGAGAGCATACTAAACTCATCCAGAGTTCATCACGAAGAAGAATCACCCAAAAAGGAGTTCATATGAAGAAGATATTGAAGATGCAAGTTGGAAGATCTTCAATGGACCCGATGGAGATATGCGAGTACTAATTAAATCGTTCCAGCCAAACCACGACGAATCAAGCCACGAAACCAAATGTTCTGGAAACCTAATTCATCAGGGAACCGAGGAAAATTGTATTCATGCCAAAATTTGTTACGGTTTAAAAGTTATTCACTTTCTAAACCAGAGGATGCTCAACTTGCCTTATATGAGAGCTGGCGAGATTAATCACTTGCAAACCAAACTTTGGCGACCAGGAGAGGCATAAAACCATCCAGGAGAGATAATAAACCAATCAGAAGAGTCATCTAGCATCTTACCATACACCATCACTGATAGGATCAGACGGATCCCATTGCTTACAAACTTACCATATCAAGACATGTTCACACTTGGAGCAAAGGAGCACCAACGGCTACTTCCTCAAAGCTACAACTTTTTGGAGCTATTATCTACACATCCACACCTCTTAAGCTACACCAGAACACACCTGATCAGGCGGATCATATTCAAACTCAACTTACCAATCTTGGAGCAGAATTCCATTAAACTACAAAAGCTAGTTTCTAGCCAAGAATTCAGCCTTTAGAATGATTCTTTGAGAAGACAAATCGTCCCACAGAAGTTCACTTACACCCTCAAGCCATCCAGATACAAAGTCAGCAAATAATCCCTTGATTCTAGCCATTTCCCCCATCACTCATCAAATAGGTCAAAAAATCCCTTTAATCATTCTTTTTGATCATTCTTTGATTTTTGCTTAATTCTCTCTTTAGAGTTATTGTGTAGGACGAACTGAGCACTATATAAGCTCATAGTTATTTCATTTGTAAGACACCACTTTTATCTAAGAAAATATAAAAACTTTGTTCTTTATTTATTCAAAGATTGTTCTTTGTTTAAACACCTTGTCTTTAGATTCAATTGAGTGATTCTTTTGTTTATACTGATTTTTGGAATAGATTTGTTTGTGTTATTCAGGCAAGACTAGTTCCAACGGCTGAGTGAGTTAGCCATCCCACCGACTGAGAGTCAGTCAACCCACCGATTGAGCGAGTCAATCAACATCAAGTTCCACCTCCATTCTGACTTCATCCCACATTCCACACCATAAGCTTGAAATTTTCTTGATCATCTTGTGATCATAAGTTGGAGTGATTCCAATCTTATATCAATTGGACCATGTATATGATATTTATATGACAATTTTAGTATGTTATTGCATACTGTTATATGAAACTCATATAAGATCAATTATATTATATTGTATAATCTTAAAATTAATCTAATTTATATATATAATAATTATTTCACCCTGCACAGGGTGCGGGTTATTACCTAGTATAATATAAAGCATAGCAGAAAAGAGAAATCAACAATAGCTGGAAAGAAGAGTATGGAAAGTACAATTGATAGCTTGCTATTTTAGACCATTTTAGGCTGTATTTCATGCATCTTTTTCTCTGAATTTGCATTATAGTTCAGCATTTTAGTGTTATTTGCACATAGAATTAACATGACATGCATTTAGCTTAGGACTGCATACATTTGTATACATGTGCATGTTTGTGGTGACTTTCAGGTGTTTTTGGGAGAGTTTTGGAGTTGGGAAGGAGATGAAAGAAACTCATGTTCAAAGGAGATGCCAAAGAAGCAGCTTTGCAAACTCTGTATCCATATCGAGGTCCAGCATTGAGCAGAACATCCATGAAGCTTGCTCGATGTGAAGCGTGGGACAAGGAAGAAAGATTTGACCGAGGACTCCGAGACTGCACCGAGGTAGTGCACCAAGCTAGGCATACCATACAGGCCTATACGAATGTACAGGGCATCGAGGAAAACACCGAGAACCCACCTCGATATCGAGCTGACCGCATCGAGCAGAACACCTTCCCTTGCACCACGATGTGTCAACGCCGAGAGTTGACCAAGATTTTTCTAACTTTTGTCAAACCTTATCTTCTTAGCTTATTTAAGCTAAACCTTTTCTTTTTTAACATTTATCTTCTTCTTTATCTTATTTTCGACCTGGGGGGAAACCCAAAAGGGGAATTGATGAGATTTTGATCAAGATCACTCTTTTAATAAAGTTTTGAACTTCCTTTGTTATTTTCCTTTTAGTTCTTGTTTAATTATGTTTGATCTGTCATGCCTGCTTATTTCTGTTGATTTTGCTATGTGTTGTGAGTAGTTTCAAATGGTTTGAGGTTGGAGCAGATTTGGGGATGATTAGTTGATAGCTTAGGGAGTTTTGGTTTAATCCTTGCTTGATTTACATTGCTTAGTTGTTTTTAAGGCTTAAGTAGCTTGTTTAAGTGAAATAGATGATAGCTTGCTATATTAGAGCATTTTAGGCTGCATTTCATGCATGTTTTCTCTTGTTCTTGCAATATTTCTTATCATTTTAGTCCCATTTACAAATAAAAGTAGCCATTCATGCATTTAGATTAGGAATTCATACATTTGCATGTCTAAGGTGTATTGCAGGTGTTTTCGGGAGAGTTTTGGAGTTGGGAAGGAAATGGAAGCAACTCATGATCGGAGGAGATGCCAAAGAAGCAGCTTTGCAAACTCTGTATCCATATCGAGGTCCAGCATCGAGCAGAACATCTGTGAAGCTTGCTCGATGTGAAGCGCGGGACGAGGAAGAAGGATTTAACCAAGAACCCCGAGACTTCACCGAGGTAGTGCACCGAGCTAGGCATGCCGTACAGGCCGATGCGAATACACAGGGCATATCGAGGTGTAGCATGGGGAGAACACCGAGAACCCACCTCGATATCGACCTGACTGCATCGAGCAGAACACCTTCCCTTGCACCACGATGTGTCAATGCCGAGAGTTGACCAAGATTTTTCTACTTTTTGTCTTCTTAACCTATTTAAGCTAAACCTTATCTTTTTAGCACTTATCTTCTACTTTACCATATTTTCGACCTTGTGGGAAACCACAAAGAGATTTTTATGGGATTTTGATCAAGATCATTCTTTTTATAAAGTTTTGCACTTCCTTTGTCATTTTTCTTCTAGTTCTTGAATAATCATGTTTGATCTATCATCTCTGCTTATTTCTGTTGATTTCGCTATGAGTAGTTTCATATGGTTTGAGGTTGGAGCAGATTTGGGGATGATTGGTTGATAGCTTGGGGTGTTTTGGTTTGATTAATGCTTTGATCACTTAGCCTAGTTGTTCTTAGTGCTTAGTAACTCTTTTAGGGTGAAAGTGATTATAGGTATTTGCTGCATCACAAGTGTTTGTTTAACTGCCTGAAAAAACTTTGTTAGGAACATTCTCCTAGATGATTATATTGGCGTTTAGGTAGCATGTTTGGTCTATAAGAGCCTTGTGTTTTCATGCTGGTTTTGCACAGATATGCCATCACAAGTGGGTCTGACATGTGCTTAACTTAGAAATCTCTGTTCTTGTTGCGGGCTGGTTTTGCACAAATACGCCATCACAAGTGGGTCTGACATGTGCTTAACTTAGTTATTTCTGCTCTTGATGCGGATTAATTGATTTAGTGGCTTGATCATGTTCTTTGCTTGTTATTAGTCTTGACCACCCTAGGTTTGATACTAAGTAATCCCCAAGCCATCATTGCTCCAGCCTCGAACCAGCGCCTCATTGTTATTTGCTTTTCATCATTCTGTGTTCTGTTTTTCCTCTGTTTTTAGTTGCTTGCTTTTGTTCCATTCCTCACCTTGCATTTCAAGTTATTGCATTTAGCATTTATTTTGGTTCTTGCACTGCATTGCATTGTTTACCTTAGTCCTGTTGCATTTAGATCATTGTCTTGTTTGTTTCTATTGCATTTAATTTCTTTGCATTGCATTGCTTGCTTTAGTCTTGTTAGTATTGCTTTTCACTTCTGCATTTCATCTTTAAACACTTAGGTTGTTAGAATCATCTTCCTTTATCATAATATGGTTAAGCTTAGTTAGTGCCTTGCATCTCTTTTATTCTAGCTCCTAGATGGATTAATAAACCTCATCTATACTACATCTGATTAGAGAGGGATTGTATTTAGTGACCAATAGTCCTTCTTCAATTTGGTGCCGTTACTCTTCTAGGATTGTTAGATAATTGAGTTTAGGTTCTTGCTTAGACTTAATCACCTTTTAGTTTACTAATCACTTTACATTTATGGCTCTGTTTTCTCAGGTACAATGGCTGATCAACAACATCATAGATATGCTCATCAAGCTCAGTTCAGAGAAGATGAAGCACCAGTTCAGAGGTTACATAGGCCAGTGCCTCAGATTGCTAGAAGAGAACAGCACATAGGTTCTCATGATGCTCCTTACCTTCACACTAGATGATAACAACTTTCTTTTTTGCAAGGGTGAGGATGCAATGAGCCTATCAAAACTCAAATGCAACACTTAGGTTGTAGTACAGTATGCAAGTGAGAGTCAATCCATTTCTAGGAGCTAGGAAGATCAAAGAGAATGCAAGAGCAGTGTAAAGCTAGACGAATGACAGGCGATATTGTGAAAATTCTAAAAACTATGTGCAACGACCAAATGGAATGCAAAACTAACCAAGAGTGATTGAACTACCACGAGGAACAAACAGAATAATTAAAATGCAAGGCTATGAATTAAGAAAAATCGACTAGTGGATCGACCACAGGATCGACCACTAGATCGAGCAGTTTGGATCGATCTCGTCTAAAAATGCAAGTATGAAGAAACTAATGACCAGGATGCGGCGAATATCAAGTGAATGATTAACGAAGATGTAAGAATGCTAAGAAAGAAGGGTCTAGGGTCGAGATTCATGTTAGGGGTTTCAAAGGTCCAAGCTTGGTTTGAAAACTCTAGATCTACTCACTTTGTGAGATTCTCTAAGCCTTGAAAACAAAACAAGACCCATCCATGGCGTGTGGTATGGATCACTCTCTCATTCTCTCCTCCAGACCCATGGCGTTTGGCGGAAAAAGAGATTGAGAGGCAAGGAAAACAGATTTCAACCACGCGGCTTAACTAGTCCTCTAAACTACCATGGCGTTTGGGAAAGAGTAACTAGCCTCTAATATGTGATTTTCAGAGATCTCTGGATCCTGTCAAGGTAAGATCTCTCTCTGATTATAAAGATCTTGGCGTGAGACTCTTTAAGTATTAAGAACTCAACATCTTAGAAAAGAAAGCCATTAAGAACATGAAAACACCAAGCTTTGAAAACCTTTTCGACCCCGTGAATCCTCTCAACCTCGAGACCCAAATGAAACTACTCACTACACATTAAATAAACTAAGCAAAGCATGAAGAACGAAACGATAAACATAAGAACGATGGATTAAACTTAAACGATTCAAAATATTCAATAACAAAGCTCAAAGTCTAACAATAGCAGATCGTCTCCAAAACCAGAGAGAAAAAGCATAAAAAGATAAGAATGAAAAGTGTGTGTGGGAAAAAGGGTATCGCCGCCTTCCCAAAATGGGAAAACAGCTCGATGGTCCCCCCTCGCTAGCGGCCAAAAACGGTTGAAAGGACAGAGATCGACTTCGGGATCGAGCGGCTCTCTCGATCACTTTCGGACATCGTGGCAAGAACTCGATGTTCCCAACTCCAAGCAGCTCGGTCTCGTCCTTGTTTGGTAGGATGCATACTCTCTTCTCGTTTTCGTCGTCGATGAAAAGATAAGCGTAGAATCCTTCTGCTGGCGTGCGTCCCAAGCTGTCGGTATTCCTTATGTAGACCTCATCCATGAAAGCTCTAGCCGGGACGGGTGTGAAATCGTGTATAGGTACGCCAGCTTGTATGAATAGAGGAGTGAGGAAGCCGCCAATGAAAGAAGAGCTTGCCTTGCACCGCAAGGCATAAGCCTTGTACTTCACCAAAGAGGCAGCAAGTACGCATCCATAGTTCACCTCGTCGCCGAGTTCATCCTCCATAGGCTCTTCATTCTCCGCCGGATCACACAACAAATGCTTCACGCCTTGGAACAAGAAGCAAAGCTTGGTCTTCGTGACCGTGGGAGCAACTGACCTTCCGCTGAATGTGTTGGCGATCAGCTTCAAAGTGTACCTCAGCACCGGGCTTCTCACTCTCTTGATTTTGGCAGTGTTGGCCTTGTAGTCTTCGTTGCTGATCAGGTCCCAAAAATCGTTTGCTCGCGTGAAGGAGGGGAACTCGATATTGGTGGCGGCTGCGTTGAGACCATATGCTTGACACAGCTCGGGGATTGAGAGGCTGAAGGCTTGACGTCCAACCTTGAAAGAGAGATGGCCTTGTGAAGGAACGGGGGCGCTAGGGTTCTCGTAACGAAACTCCAACGTGGCAAGGAACTCTATTGTCACTTCTGGAATGGTTGGGCAATCCATTCGTGACGGCCAATGTTCTTGAGGAGTTGGTCGAAATCTCGAAGGATCCCTAGCTTGAACAGCAGCTCCCGGTCCGCAAACTTAGTAGGCTCGAACCGAAGCCTTTCCAGCCGCTTCTTATCCCTCTTCTCGCCTTACTCCGTCGAACCCTCTCTTGAACAGCCACTTCCTGACCTTCTCCTTCTTGTGCCGTCTCCTCTCTCGTTCTCTTGGGGGCCATCGTGCCTGAAACAAGTTTCTCAATGAGGCTGCAATGAGGCTATCAAAACTCAAATGCAACACTTAGGTTGTAGTACAATATGCAAGTGAGAGTCAATCCATTTCGAGGAGCTAGGAAGATCAAAGAGAATGCAAGAGCAGTGTAAAACTAAGCGAATGACAGGCGATATTGTGAAAATCCTAAAAACTATGTGCAACGACCAAATGGAATGCAAAACTATTTTAAAATTACCAAGAGTGATTGAACTACCACGAGGAACAAACAGAATAATTAAAATGCAAGGCTATGAAATAAGGAAAATCGACTAGTGGATCGACCACAGGATCGACCACTAGATCGAGCAGTTTGGATCGATCTCGTCTAAAAATGCAAGTATGAAGAAACTAATGACCAGGATGCGGCGAATATCAAGCGAATGATTAACGAAGATGTAAGAATGCTAAGAAAGAAGGGTCTAGGGTCGAGATTCATGTTAGGGGTTTCAAAGGTCCAAGCTTGGTTTGAAAACTCTAGATCTACTCACTTTGTGAGATTCTCTAAGCCTTGAAAACAAAACAAGACCCATCCATGGCGTGTGGTATGGATCACTCTCTCATTCTCTCCTCCAGACCCATGGCGTTTGGCGGAAAAAGAGATTGAGAGGCAAGGAAAACAGATTTCAACCACGCGGCTTAACTAGTCCTCTAAACTACCATGGCGTTTGGGAAAGAGTAACTAGCCTCTAATATGTGATTTTCAGAGATCTCTGGATCCTGTCAAGGTAAGAGCTCTCTCTGATCATAAAGATCTTGGCGTGAGACTCTTTAAGCATTAAGAACTCAACATCTTAGAAAAGAAAGCCATTAAGAACATGAAAACACCAAGCTTTGACAACCTTTTCGACCCCGTGAATCCTCTCAACCCCGAGACCCAAATGAAACTAAGCAAAGCATGAAGAACGAACCGATAAACATAAGAACGATGGATTAAACTTAAACGATTCAAAATATTCAATAACAAAGCTCAAAGTCTAACAATGGCGGATCGTCTCCAAAACAAGAGAGAAAAAGCATAAAAAGATAAGAATGAAAAGTGTGTGTTGGAAAAAGGTTATCTCCGCCTTCCCAAAATGGGAAAAACAGCTCGATGGTCCCCCCTCGCTAACGGCCAAAAATGGTTGAAAGGACAGAGATCGACTTCGGTATCGAGCGGCTCTCTTGATCACTTTCGGACATCGTGTCTTCTACTCTATCTGGGTCTCGATCTTCTTCGGCGGATCGAGTGTTGCATCCGATCTTGGTATCGATCTTCGGTCGGATCGAGTGGTGGACTCGATCCGGCTCTCGCTCTGCATGGCGTCATTTACGTCTGTACCACTTGATCGATCGCTCCACTCGATCTTCGTCTCGATCATTTCCCTTGGATCGCCTGGGCTTCTCGATCTTCTGGTCGATCTCATCTAGATCGACCTGCCATGCTCGATCTGCTCCCCGATCTCTGGTTCTTAGCAAACATCCGACATTCCACGAACCTCCACAACAGCTTCAGCACGTCCACGAACCTCCACGACTCCAAAGTAGCCAGAAACAACCTGAATATGATGCAAAATGCAAGGAACATGCGTATGCTGGTGCAAGAATGCTCTAGGATCTAAAGTGATGCAATCTAGCCTAAAGTGTGATGTAAATGCATGAAAAGCTAACTTATATGTATGCAAAATGCATGCAATATGTAGTGACATCACTAGACGCAGAGGTATTCTTCCTCCACAATCCCAAGAGCATCATTTTGAGATTAAAAGCAGCTTGATAGCAATGGTACAAGCAAACCGCTTCAATGGCACATCTCTGGAGGATCCGCTTGATCACTTGGATGGCTTTGAGAGTCTTGTTAGTCTACAAAAGATCAAATTCATTACACAAGATGGTTTCAAACTGAGGTTATTTTCTTTCTCTCTTGGTGAACGTGCACATTTGTGGGAAAGATCATTGCCTTGTGGATCAATATGTTCTTGGGATGATTGCAAAAGAGTGTTTCTTGCAAAGTTTTACTCTTCTACCAGGACAGCTACGCTAAGGCAGAACATCTCAGGGTTCAAACAGTCACAAGATGAGCCATTCTGTTCAGCATGGAAAAGATTTCAAGGTTACACTCTGCGCTGCCCTCATCATGGTTTCTCCACAGAGTCATTTCTCAGCATATTCTACAGAGGAGTGTCACCACGATTCAAGGTGCTGTTAGACACAGCTAACAACGGCCACTTCTTGGGTACAACAGTTGATGATGGTTTGCAGCTGATTGAAAACCTTGCCTTGAGTAATGGCGACTATGTGGATGAGCAAGAGGACAACTACAAGAAGAATACTGTACCCTCAGATCAACAAACGAAGCTGGAATACCGCTTCTCCTACCCGTATCGAATAGAACATGCTGAGTCAAATCTTCTTCATGTAAAACCGGCTTGATTTAGATCGGGAGAAGGAGCTCCCAAAAGGGCTAAGGTATGCTTTCTTAGGGCTTAATGAGACTTATCCCGTGATTGTGAATGAAAACTTGAGTGATGATGAGTTGCACTCGCTCCTTAATGAGCTGAGAAAGTATAGAAAGACCATTGGGTACTCTCTAAGTGACATCAAGGACCTTTCACCAATGCTTTGTACTCATAGGATTCAGTTAGATAATGAAAACTCTTCTTCTATTGAACATCAAAGACGTTTGAACCCAAAATTGAAAGATGTAGTTAAGAAAGAGATTTTGAAACTGTTAAAGGCTGATGTGATACACCCCATCAGTGACAGCACGTGGGTTTCTCATGTCCACGTGGTGCCTAAAAAAGGAGGAATCACGGTCAATAAGAATGAAAAAGATGAATTGATTCCTACTAGAACCATAACTGGTCACCGAATGTGTATAGATTATAGGAAGCTCAATTCAGCTACTAGAAAGGATCATTTTCCTCTTCCTTTTATTGATCAAATGTTAGAGAGACTTGCTAATCATCCATACTATTGTTTCTTAGATGGATACAGCGGTTTCTTTCAAATACCAATCCATCCTAACGATCAAGAGAAGACGACTTTCACATGCCCTTATGGTACCTTCGCATATCGAAGGATGCCATTTGGGTTGTGTAATGCACCAGCAACCTTTCAAAGGTGCATGATGTCTATCTTCTCTGGTCTTATAGAGGAAGTGGTGGAAGTGTTTATGGATGATTTCTCTGTATATGGTGCGTCCTTTTCTGCTTGTTTGTTGAATCTTTGCAAGGTACTCAAGAGATGTGAGGAGACAAACTTGGTGCTGAACTGGGAGAAGGTCACTTCATGGTGAAGGAAGGGATTGTACTCGGTCACAAGATTTCTGAGCAAGGGATAGAGGTTGACAAAGCAAAGATTGAGGTCATGATGAGTCTTGAGCCGCCGGTTAATGTCAAGGGGATAAGGAGTTTTTTGGGGCACGCTGGCTTTCTACACACGGTTTATCAAGGATTTATCCAAGATAGCTCGCCCTCTTACACGATTGTTATGCAAGGAAGCTGACTTTGTCTTTGACGAGGAGTGTCTTTACGCTTTCAAGACCATCAAGGAGGCTCTTGTCACGGCACCTATAGTTCAAGCACCAGACTGGAGCTTACCCTTCGAGATCATGTGCGACGTGAGTGACTATGCCGTGGGAGCTGTTCTAGGGCAGAGGAAAGACAAGAGGTTGCATTTTATCTACTACGCCAGTCGTACCTTGGATGACACCCAAGTGAGATATGCTACAACCGAGAAGGAGCTGCTGGCCGTTGTGTTTGCTTTTGAGAAGTTCAGATCATATTTGGTGGGCGCTAAGATTGTTGTATACACTGATCACGCGGCGTTGAGGTATATATACTCTAAGAAGGATACCAAGCTGAGGCTCTTAAGGTGGATTCTTCTTCTACAAGAGTTTGATATGGAGATAAAGGATAAGAAGGGGATAGAGAATGGTGTTGCTGATCACCTTTCTAGGATGAGAGTGAATGAAGCCTTACCCCTAGATGATTCACTTCCTGAAGAGCAACTCATGATGATCAACACGGTGGTATGCACACGGTTAGAAGGTCAGTTTGAAGAAGTTTTAAGTTTGAGAGAAGAAGACCTACATTGGTATGCGGATATAGTCAACTTCTTAGCTTGTGGAGAGGAGCCTTCTCATCTTGACCACTACCCCAAGAAGAAGTTCATGAGAGACATTTCCTATTATTTTTGGGACGAGCCTTACTTGTACAAGAGGGTAGTAGACGGCTTGTATAGAAGATGTGTTTCAAAAGAGGAAGCGCAGGACATCCTTCTACATTGCCACGATTCATCCTATGGAGGACATTTCGCTTCTTTCAAGACGGCGACAAAGGTCTTACAAGCGGGGTTTTGGTGGCCATCGCTATTCAAAGACGCTCACGAGTTTGCTAAGGCGTGTAAGGCTTGCCAAAGAGCTGGAAACATCACCAAGAGAAATGAGATGCCTCAGGTGCAATCTTTGAAGTTGATGTTTTTGATGCTTGGGGGATAGATTTCATGGGTCCGTTCCCATCTTCTTACGGCAACAAATTCATCTTGGTGGCTGTTGATTACGTGTCTAAGTGGGTTGAGGCTATAGCTTCCCCAACCAACGACTCAAAGGTGGTAGTTGAACTCTTCAAGACTATCATCTTCCCACGGTTTGGAGTTCCCAAGGTAGTGATCAGCGATGGGGGCAGCCACTTCACCAACAAAGTGTTTGAGGGACTCTTGAAGAAGTATGGAGTGAGCACAAGGTAGCAACACCTTATCACCCACAAACTAGTGGGCAAGTAGAGGTTTCGAATAGACAGAACAAGGCTATCTTAGAGAGGACAGTGGGAGCAACTCGGAAGGATTGGGCAAGTAAGCTAGACGATGCTTTATGGGCATATAAAACCGCCTTCAAGACTCCTATTGGTACCACTCCCTTCACTCTCCTTTACGGTAAAGCATGTTACCTCCCTGTGGAGCTAGAGCATAGAGCACTGTGGGCTGTGAAGCAGATGAACTTCAGTCTCAAGACGGCGCAGGAGAAAAGGTTGATTCAACTACATGAGCTTGACGAGCTACGGTTAGACGCCTAGAAGAGTGCTAAGATATACAAGGAAAGAACCCATGCGGTTCATGACAAGAAGCTGGTTCATAAGGAGTTAAGAGAAGGCAGTCTGGTGCTACTCTACAACTCGAGGTTGAAGCTGTTCCCTGGAAAGCTGAAGTCTAGGTGGAGTGGACCGTTTGAAGTGAAAGAAGTCCTACCTTATGGAGCGGTTACATTGGTTGGCAAGAGCGGTAATGCTTTCACGGTTAATGGGCACAGAGTCAAGCCCTACCTGGCGAGTGATTGCAGCAAGGAGAGCACCACCATGCTTCTCCAAGACCCACCTCAGGCCTAAACCAAGTAAAGTCTAGCTAAAGACATTGAAGAAAGCGCACTTGGGAGGCATTCCCATGTCTATCTTGTACATATTTTTGCTTTCTTTCTATTTCAATTTTATGCTTTTTATGTTTAAGTGTGTAGGTGAAAGGATAGAGGATTGGAAATCATTACTTGGAGTCAAAAGAGGCGAGAAAGGAGAAGTATAGGCTAGAGATCGAGTGCTAGATCGACTTATCCTGGCTCGATCTTTAGAAGATCGAGCTAGTGAATCGAGAGGAGTCAGTCGATCTAGACGAGATCGAGTAGACAATCGAGTGAGTCAGTCGATCATGAGAGGATAAACCACCCATACGTTTAGTTTGAAATGCAAACGAGGTGTGGATCGACTGACCTCACTCGATCCTCGAGGATAGATCGATCAGTCTACTCGATCTGCCACTCGATCTTCGCCCAAACGACCCCCAAATAGATCATGTGGCTCGATTCAAGGAGCATAGCCTGAGTGACCACAAATCATGGAACAAGGGGGCACAATCGATCTAAGACTCGATGCAATCTGAATCGAGTCCCTGATCGATCAACCCTCTCGATCCTAGTCAGCATGGGCATGAGATCGAGTCTTAGATCGACCAAATAAACTCGATCTCGTGCCGAGGTAAGTCAAAATTTTTCCCTCTTTTCTTCTTTCCCTCCAGTTTTAAATTTGAATTGTGGTCAAGGCAAGCATCTTTGACCATGAAAGATGTGCCTTGGCCACACTTTTGTCAGAAACCACTTGTTTTGTCCATGGTTTTCTTAGCCTTTATATTCACTTGCATCCACACTCTCTCATTTTTGTGTTCGAAACTGTTTTCTAAAGTAAAGAGAGAGTGTGAGTTCTGTCTTTAAGGCTTTTAGCATCTGCATTCTTCCTTTTTAAAAGGTATTTTTGGTTTATAGATTTTTTGTTTAAATTTTTTTGGAAAATTACCTTTTGATATGTTTAGGATGATTGTAGTTGTTAGGGAGTTATGATAATTTTTAAAAGTAGCTAGATATTAGGAAAATTTCTAGATTTAATCCTATCTCTAGATTTTCTTCTCTAGTATTTAGCTATAATTTTTTATAAATTCTCTAAAAATCTAGAAATTATTGTTAGTAGTTTTTTCTTTCTTACCTTGTATTTCTCTCAATTTCGCCGCCTATACTCATTCCCTTCCTTGAGATTTGTGTTTTAGGTACCAATGGCACCAAAGAGAACCAGAGAAGAGACAGCACAAGAAGGAGAAGCTCAAGAAGTGGTTCAGGAGAGGTTTAGATGGACCAAGGAGGAGAAGCTAGCTAAGAAAAGGCTAGTGAGGCTCCGGTTTGACCCCACGAAGTTCGCGAGCAGGAATCTGTTGGCAAAGATGGTGATCTTGGGAGATTTCGATCAGCTTCTCAAGAACATTGGGCTCTGGTGCTTGTCAAGGATGGATTGCCCTACCTATCCCGAGGCAACCCTAGACTTCTTAGCCACCTTGGAGTTTACCTACGAGAATCCAAGCCTCACCAGTCCTTCTCAAGGTCACATCACCTTCAAGATAAGGAGGCAAGCCTATCACATCTCCATCACCGAGCTATGCCAAGCCTACGGTCTGAAAGCTAGTGCCAAGCTAGTCGAGTTTCCTCCTTTCACTCAAGCCAATGACTTGTGGGATCTGATCAGAAACGATGACTACAAGGCAAACACGGCCAAGATCAAGAGAGTCCGCAGCCCTGTGCTCAGATACACGCTCAAAATCATAGCCAACACCTTCAGTGGAAGGTCCGTGGCTCCCACAGTCACCAAGAACGAGCTGTGTTTCCTGTTCCAAGGCGTCAAGCATCTTCTATGCGATCCTAAGGAGAATGACGAGCCAATAGAAGATGAGCTTGGAGATGATGTCAATTACGGATGCATCTTGGCTTCCTCTCTACTCAAGTACAAGGCATGGGCAATGAGGTGCAAGGCAAGCTAAGCGCTTATAGGAGGCTTCCTTACACCGATGTTTGTTCAAGCCGGTGTACCACTTCCTGATTTTGTGCCTTGCGCGGATAGAGCATACATGGATGAGGTTTACATGAGGAACACAGATAGCTTGGGACACACGCCAGCTGAGGGATTGTGAGAATGAGAAGAGAGTGTGCATTTTGCCAAACAAAGAAGAAACAGAGCTGCTAGGTGTTGGCAACGTTGACTTTCTGCCGAGTGTTGAGGAATGCTTTGCACCTCTAGGAGGCACAGCCGCGCCCACACAAGTTGCTAGCCCACGTTCAAAGTCACCTCCCTCAGATGCTGAGATGCCCGAGAGCTTCGTCCTCCCTAAGCTTGATTTCGAGCCAAGAACCAAAACCGAGAAGTTCCTTGGTTCAGTCGTTGAGATGCAGTGCAAGATTAACAAATGGAAAGGCAAGATGATCAAGAAGCTTGCCAAGAAAGTCAAGGCTCTTAAAGGGAGCTCACCTAAGAAGTCTTCAAGCGTGGAGGTGCAGCAGCCGGATAAGAGGAAGAGATCAACCGGAGGTACTGAGCTCCGTGAGCCTCAAGGAAACGCCTAACCTGCGCGCCACTCTCTTCATGAAGAAACGAGCAAGGAGAAAGGCAAAGAGACCAGCCACGACACTCCTAATAAGAGAAAGAAGTCTGGAGCAACCTTAAGCTCCAGCCTTACTTAGCTCAAAGGTACCAACAACCAAACCCTTGTACATACCATGCATCGTTTGATTTTTGCTTTTTGTTTTGACTCCTCTTGGATTTGTTTGCCACCGAGACGGTGTCATTCAAGTTTGGGGGAGTGTGTGGTGTGTTTGACATGTTTTCTTTGATCTTATTTTCTGTTATCATCATTTGAGTCATCATGCATCATGTAAGGCATATAAACACGAAAAAATGATAAAAGTTTTAAAAAATTTCAAAAAAATTCATGTAGTTTGCATTTGCATTGTTAAAAATTTTAAGATTGAGTCTAGAATTTTTAAAATCATTTAGGTTATTGCATTTGCATAGGGAATGAATGATAAACACTTGTTAAGTTGTTAATGTTTGAACTGTTTTCAATGCCTTGGTTGTTTGTTGTTTGATTGCATCTAGTGAGTTTGAAGTTAAGGCTGCACCATACTTTGATCACTTGTATTTGATACTCTAGTATTTGACATTACTGCATATTTCATGTGTTTTTTGCATACATATAAGATAGTTTCTCATGCATTTACCTTGCACATTAGGCTAGTTTGCATCACTTTAGGTCCTAGAGCACTTTTACACCAGCATTTGCATGTTTCTTGCATTTTGCATCGCATTCAGGTTAATTTCAGCTACTTTGGAGCTATGGAAGATTCGTGGACGTGCTAAGGCTCGTGAGGAAGTGCGTGGACACTCAGAGAACTCAGGATTGCATCTAAGGGCCCGAGATCGAGTAGCAGGTCGAGCATGGCAGGTCGATCCATATGAGATCGACCAGAAGATCGAGTAATCAAGTCGATGCAAGCAGATGGATCGAGACCAAGATCGAGTGTGGAGATCGATCTGGAGTACGGACGTAAATGACGCCATGCAGATCGAAGACCGGATCGAGCTTCCAACCCGATCAGCACAAAATCGACTCAGAGATCGACTAGAGCCATCCGATCCAAGACGAGGATCGAGAGCCAGATCGAGCTTCGTGCTCGATCCCAGACTAATCTTATCCGTCCAGATGGCTTTGGACCGTAGCAAAGGGGGGACCATTTGCGGTTTGGCCATTTTTGGCAAAAGGCAACGATCCCTTTTATTATCTCCAGTCTGTCTTCTACCTTTTTCTGTCTCTCGTTTTTAGGCGAATCCGCCATTGTAGACTTTTGAAGCTTTTCTTACATTTTAACTTTTGAATATTGAACATCTTGCTTTAATCTTTATTAATCATGCTTAATAGATCGTCTTTTATGCTTTCATCGGTTTTCTTTATGAGTCGCGAGTAGTCTTTTTGGGTTTTGGGGTTGGGGCGATTCGAAAGGGTTGAAAAGTTTAAAGCTTTGTGTTTTCTTGTTCTTTATCGCCTTCTCTTCTAGGATTTCGAGTGCTTAAGGCTTAGAGACTCTCACGCCAAGATCTCTATGATCCGAGGGATGTCTTACCTTGACAGGATCCAAATGTCCTGGAAAATTGAATCCTAGATGCTAATCCTTCCTTTCCCACACGCCATGGTTGTTTAGGGGATTAGTTAGGCCGTGTGTTTGAAATCTATGTTTTATACCCTTCAATCTCTTTTTCCACCAAACGCCATGGGTTTAGAGAAGAGAATGAAGGAGTGATCCATACCACAAGCCATGGATGGATCTTGTTTTGTTTTCAAGGCCTAGAAAACCTCTCAAAGAGAGTAGATCCAATGTATTCAAACTAAGCTTTGACCTTTGAGACCTTCGAACGTGACCCTCGACCCTAGACCCTCTTTCTTAGTATCATAAATCGCTTAATATCATTCCATCATCATAAAGTTGTGTTCTTGTCAATCGCTTATCGCATCATTTCATCATTCTAGGTTGTTTAGACGAGATCGACCGTTGTTGCTCGATCTAGTGGTCGATCCCGTGGTCGATCCATTAGTCGATTTTTAATAATTAGTAGCTTTGCATTTTAATTATTCCGCTTATTCCTCGTGGTAGCTAACCCTCTTCCAGGGATTTTAAAATTGTTCTGCTTTGCATTTGATACTTGCATTTAGTTTTTAGGGATTTTACCAATCATTTTCATATTCTGCTTAGATTTGCTCATTCCTTTGCATTCTTAGTGATTTTGCTACCCCTAGGTGTGGATTGATACCTCTTTTGCTCACTATATTACAGCTCTGTGTGCATTTGAGTTTGGATAACCTCTTTGTTGCATCTTGACACATCATTGCATCATAAGAAAACAGTTTATCAAATGGCGCCAATGCCATCTTAGGGGATATAAAGCATTAAGATTTGGGGTTTGGTAAAGACTAAGCCTTTACTTTAAGTTGTTTACTGATTTCTCTCCTTCACACTTGTGTCTTTCAGGTACATGAATCTACGCTCCAGGGGTGACAACAACTTACTCACGCCCTTGGACAATATTCATCAGCTTGGATACGCAAGACCAAGAAGAGTTAGAGAGCAAGCTAGAGCCTTTGAGGAGATTGTTCAGCAAGGTACAGTGGATTTTGAAGCGATGGCTGAGCATGAACATCCAGAGGGACCTTCTCCAGCTCATGGGGCAGTGGGAAGGGGTAATGGAAACCCCCACCACGGGGCTAGACCCCCACAGATCATTGGAGCGGGAGATGCTCCCAACACTCATCATAATAGGTTTGGGATCACTCCTCCTCCTGTACAGAACAACAACTTCGAGATTAAGCCAGGTTTCATCTCAATGGTGCAAAAAAACAAGTTCCATGGGTTAGCAATGGAAGACCCCTTGGAGCATCTTGACAACTTTGAGCAAGTGTGTGGGATGATCAAGATTAATGGCATATCCGAAGATGCTTTCAAGCTGCGTCTCTTTCCATTTTCTCTTGGAGACAAGGCTAGACATTGGGAGAAGACCCTTCCACAAGGCACCATTACCTCTTGGGCTGAGTGTAAGAAGGCGTTCCTCTCAAAGTTCTTCTCTAGCACCAGAACAGCAAGGTTGAGAAGTGAGATCAGTGGCTTCACTCAAAGGAACAATGAGACGTTCAATAAAGTCATGGAGCGGTTCAAGGACTACACCATTCAGTGTCCTCACCACGGCTTCAGTGAAGAGACTCTCCTAAGCACAATATACCGCAGAGCTTCACCAAAGATACACTTGCTACTTGACACAGCTAGTAAGGGAAATTTCCTTAGTCAAGAAGTGGAAGATGGTATGGAGCTGATAGAGAACTTAGCATTGTGTGATGGCAACTATGCTGAAGACTACGACCGTGCACCGAGGGGTTCTGAACTAGAGTCTCACAAGAAAGAGCTTAAGTCCTTGCATGAGAAGTTTGACAAGCGGGTGCTGGCTAACCAGAAGCATGCTCACTTCGTTAGTGAGGCGGATGAGACCTTAGAGGAGCTTGAATTGAGTCAAGAAGAAGCCAATTGGGCGGCGGGTCAGAACAACTACAAACCTCAAGGGTATTCACAAGGCTATCAGCAGAACAACAATCTCTCCTATAGAAGCACCAATGTGGAGAACCCTAAAGATCAAGTGTACCCTGCTCAGCAAGCAAAGCCATTCGTGCCCTACAACAAAGGGTTTCAGCCGAGTGGTGGTTTTCAGGGTCAGCGCCAAGGTAACTTTCAGGGACAGCAACAGCAGCAAGGAAACAAACCTTATACTCCTATGTATCCTCCAGGCTTTGTTCCTCAACGACAAATACAACCGCAGCAAGTTGATCTTGTACAAGCCATGTTTCAGCAGTTGCTTCAAGGGCAAGCTTCAACAAACCAGAAGTTCGCCGAGATGAACAACCGTTTAGACTCCTCTCTCACTGATGTCTCTACTCAGATCACAACTCTAAACAACAAGATTAAGCAGTTAGAGAAGGGTAAAGCAACTACAAGTGGTCAAAGTAGTCTACCGGGAAAGTGTGAGCAAAATCCCAAAGAATACGCCAATGCTATCACACTAAGAAGTGGGAAAGAGCTTCCACCGAGAGTTGCGCCTAAGGACAATGAGGACATTGTGGTTCAAAAGGGGGAGGATAAGCCGTCGGCTGATGATCAGATCAACTTCCACAATGTGTGGATATAGCGACCAAGAAAGGGAAAAGAAGCATCTGTAAAGAAGCAAGTGGAGAAAGCAACCGAGGAAAAGGATGAGTACATACCTCCGCCTTATGTTCCTAAGCTTCCTTTTCCTAGTCGTTTCAAGAAACAACTTATAGAGAAGCATAGGCTCTTGTTTGAAAAGCATCTAAGGGACGTAGAGATCAAGCTACCTCTCGTGGATTGCCTTGCCATGATGCCTAAATGTGCAAAATTTTTCAAAGACACGCTTGCAAAGAAAAAAAAGGAAAGCAAGGAAGTGCTGGTTCTTAGTGAGGAATGTAGTGCCGTAATACACAAGGAGATAGTTCCCAAGAAGTTGGGAGATCCTGGAAGCTTCACTATACCTTGCGCTTTAGGTCCATTGGAGTTCACGATTTGGGAGCTAGTATAAATCTGATGCCTCAATCTATAGCAAAGAAGTTGGGATTCACGAGATTCAGAGATTGTAGAATCTCCTTGGTGCTAGCTGACAGAAGCGTGAGGCTACCCGTGGGTTTGCTTGAGGACTTACCAGTGAGGGCCAGTGGTGTAAACGTGCCTACGGACTTCGTTGTGCTTGAAATGGATGAAGAGCCTAAGGATCCGCTCATTCTTGGAAGGCCATTCCTTGCAACCGCCGGAGCAATCATCGATGTCAAGAATTGAAAGATAGCTCTACACTTGGGTAAGGACATAAGGCTGGATTTTGATATCAACGAGGTCCTGAAGAAGCCCACCATAGAAGGGCAAGCTTTCTATATAGAGACGTTGGATGCTTTGGCGGATGAACTGCTAGAGGAGCTTGCACAAGAGGATCACTTGAAGCTGGCATTGACTAAGGAGCCAGGAGAGTACGGTTTCATGGATCAGAGGGCTCAGGAGTACGTTAATCTCCTTGATTCTAGGAAAGTTTTGCTAGAAGATGAAGGCGGATGCCTAGAGATCGATCAGACAATCGAGAAGATCACTCGATCCAAGTCAGCAAATGACAAGAAGATCGAGGATACTGGTCGATCCAGAGAAGAGAACGACTCAGATGCTCGATCCACTACACGATCCATCTAAATCGAGTGAGTGATCGACCTGAGAGCCGTCGATCCAGAAAAACAATCGATGGGAAGATCGAGGGAAGCCAATCGATCAGTGAAGAGATCGAGACGGGGACTTGATCTCCTGCTCGATCCCAATTAAATCGAGTAGGAGAATCGAGTGAAATTGCTCGATCCGGACCAGAATGAGTACAAGATCGACTGGAAGACTCGATCTCGGAGGGGATAACGGTTCAAGAAAGCAGTCTTTTGGGTCATGTCTCGGGTTCTAAGGAGGCTACTGAGGATGGGAACTTCAACAAGAGCCATGAGGAGGACTGGAGCGAGCTGCTAGCCCCAAAGGTGGACCTTAAGGAGCTCCCAAAAGGGCTAAGGTATGCTTTCTTAGGGCCTAATGAAACCTACCCAGTGATTGTGAATGAGAACTTAAGTGATGATGAGTTGCACTCGCTCCTAAATGAGATGAGGAAGTATAGGAAGGCCATTGGGTACTCTCTATGTGACATCAAGGGCCTTTCACCAATGCTTTGCACTCTTAGGATTCACTTGGATAATGAGAACGTCTCTTCTATAGAACACCAAAGGCGTTTGAATCTGAATTTAAAGGAGGTTGTTAAGAAAGAAATTCTTAAGCTGCTAGAGGCTGACGTGATCTATCCCATAAGTGACAGCACGTGGGTTTCTCCCGTACACGTGGTGCCTAAGAAGGGAGGGATCACGGTCATTAAGAATGATAAAGATGAGCTTATACCTACTACGACTATTACAGGACACCGTATGTATATTGACTATAGGAAGCTTAATCTTGCTACTAGAAAGGATCATTTTCCCTTACCTTTTATTGATCAAATGCTTGAGAGGCTTGCTAATCATCCTTACTATTGCTTTCTTGATGGATATAGTGGATTCTTTCAAACACCAATCCATCCAAACGATCAAGAGAAGACGACCTTTACATGCCCTTATGGCACCTTCGCGTATCGAAGGATGCCATTCGGATTGTGTAACGCACCGGCTACGTTTCAGCGGTGTATTGATGTCGATCTTCTCTGATCTAATATAAGAGATGGTAAAAGTGTTTATGGATGACTTCTCTGTATATGGTGCGTCTTTTTCTACGTGTTTGTTGAATCTTTGCAAGGTACTAAAGCGTGTGAAGAGACGAATCTTGTGCTTAACTGGGAGAAGTGTCACTTCATGGTGAAGGAAGGGATCGTGCTTGGCCACAAGATATCAAAGAAAGGAATAGAGGTTGATAAAGCCAAGGTTGAGGTCATGATGAGTCTTGAGCCGTCAGTTAATATCGAAGGAGTGAGGAGTTTCCTAGGCCATGCTGGCTTTTACAGGCGCTTCATCAAAGATTTCTCCAAGATTGCACGCCCTCTCACAAGGCTGTTGTGTAAGGAAGCTGACTTTGTGTTTGATGAGGATTGTCTTCATGCTTTTGTGACCATCAAGGAAGCTCTAGTATCCGCGCCTATAGTGCAAGTACTGGACTGGACTCTACTGTTCGAGATAATGTGTGACGCGAGTGACTACGCCGTGGGAGCTGTTCTTGGTCAGAGGTAAGACAAGCGGCTGCATGTGATTTACCTATGCTTCACGTATCTTGGATGACACGCAATCCAGATACACTACGACTGAGAAGGAGTTGCTGGCAGTTGTATTCGCCTTTGAGAAGTTCAGGTCATACCTCGTAGGTTCCAAGGCCATCGTCTACACATATCACGCAGCTCTGAGGTATATATATTCCAAGAGGGACACTAAACCGAGGCTCTTGAGATGGATCTTTTTGCTCCAAGAATTTGACATGGAGATCAAGGACAAGAAAGGGATAGAGAACGGTGTTGCTGATCACCTCTCTAAGATGAGAATCAATGAGTCTCTACCCTTAGATGATTCGCTTCCAGAAGAAGAACTCATGATGATCACTACGGCTGTTTGTGGAAGGCTAGAAGGGCAGTTTGAAGAGGTTCTGAGTTTCAGAGAAGAGGATCTTTCTTGGTACGCTGACATTGTGACCTTCTTGGTGTGTGGAGAGGAGCCAACTCATCTTGACAACTATCACAAGAAGAAGTTCATGAGAGACGTAGGCCACTACTTTTGGGACGAGCCTTACTTGTACAAGAGGGGTGTGGACAGTTTATACAGGAGGTGTGTAACAAAGGAAGAAGCTAAGGACATTCTCTTTCACTGCCATGGCTCTTCATACGGCGGTCACTTTGCTTCATTCAAGACCGCTACAAAGGTCTTACAAGCCGGTTTCTGGTGGCCGTCTATCTTCAAAGACGCCCATAAGTTTGTGAAAAGCTGTGAAGCTTGTCAACGAGCAGGGAACATAACGAAGAGGAACGAGATGCCTTAGGTTCCTATCTTTGAGGTAGACGTGTTTAACGCATGGGCATAGATTTCATGGGGCCCTTTCCATCTTCTTACGGCAACAAGTTCATTTTGGTGGCTGTAGACTATGTGTATAAGTGGGTTGAGGGTATAGCTTCCCCAACAAACGATGCAAAGGTGGTGATAAAGCTCTTCAAGACCATCATATTCCCACAGTTTGGAGTCCCCTAGGTTGTAATCAGTGACAGTGATAGCCATTTCATCAACAAAGTGTTTGGAAGCCTTCTAAGGAAGTATGGCGTGAAGCACAAGGTGGCTACACCATATCATCCTCAAACGAGTGGGCAAGTGGAGGTCTCTAACCGACAGATCAAAGCCATACTCGAGCGGATAGTGGGTACTACTCGGAAGGATTGGGCAGCCAAGCTAGACGATGCTTTGTGGGCTTACCAGACCGCTTTCAAGACGCCCATTGGTACCACTCATTTCACTCTTCTATACGGCAAGGCTTGTCATCTTCCCATTGAGCTGGAGCACAGGGCACTGTGGGCAGTGAAGCAGCTCAACTACAACCATAAGTCAGCTCAAGAGAAGCGTTTGATTCAGCTACATGAGCTTGATGAGCTACGGCTGGATGCATATGACAGTGCTAGGATCTACAAGGAGCGGACTAAAGATGTTCATGATAAGAAGTTGGTTCGCAAATAGCTTAAGGAAGGTAGCTTGGTATTGCTCTACAACTCTAGGCTGAAGCTCTTTCCAGGAAAGCTGAAGTCACGATGATGCAGACCTTTTGAGATCAAAGAGGTATTGCCTTATGGAGCTGTTATGTTTGTAGGCAAGAGTGGGAATGCATTCACAGTCAACGGACATAGAGTGAAGCCATACATGGTCAGTGCATTCAACAAGGAGAGCACTTCAATGCTTCTCCAAGACCCACCATCTGCCTAAACCAAGAAAAGTCTAGCTAAAGACGTTAAAGAAAGCGCACTTGGGAGGCATTCCCATGTCTATCCTGTATATATTTTCGCTTTCTTTCTCTTTCAGTTTTATGTTTTTATCTTCTGAGTGTGTAGGAACATGTATAAGGGATTACAGGCCATGATTTTAGATCCAAAAGGAGTAAGAAGGGGCGAATATAGGCTAGAGATCGAGTGCTAGATCGACTCAGCCTGGCTCGATCTTTGCTAGATCGAGCTAGTGAATCGAGAGGAGTCAATCGATCTAGACGAGATCGAGTAGACAAATTGAGTGGAACGGTCGATCATGAGAGGACAAACCGCCAATGAGTTCAACATGAAAAGCGAACGAGGTGTAGATCGACCGAGACACTCGATCCTCGAAAAAAGATCGAGCAATCTACGCGATCTATCATTCGATCCCAGCCAAATCGACCCCCGAATCGATCAAGGAAATCGATCCAAGGAGTACAGCCTAGTTGACCAAAAGTGAAGTAACGAGAGAATATAATCGATCTAAGACTCGATTCTATTCCAATCGAGTCACTGATCGATCAAATCTCTCGATCCAGCCAACATGGGCATGAGATCGTGTCCTAGATCGACCAAAAGGACTCGATCTCGTGCTGAGGTAACAAAATTTTTCCCTCCATTTTTCTTTTCCCTCTCTTTTTGATTTTGAATGGTGGTCAAGGCAAGCATCTTTGACCATGAAAGATGTGCATTGACCACACCTTTTGTCAGAAACCCGCTTTCCTTGCCCATGGTTTTAGATTTTCTTGGCCTTTATGTTCTCAACAATTCACACTCTCTCATTTCTGTTTTTGCGAATTCCAAATCGAGAGAGAGTGCTATTTTTCTTTTCCTAAAGGTCATTAGCTTCTTTTTTCAATCCTGCAAAGGTAATTTCAGATTTTTAATTAAAATCTTTTCAAAAATCCTTTAACAATCGCATGGTTGATTTAAGTTGCTAGAGATTTTAACAAATTTTTAAAAAGTAGCTAGAAATCTGGAAATATTCTAGATTTAAGCTCATCTCTAGATTTTCTTTTCTTTTATCTAGTTACAATTTTTATAAATCTCCCAAAAATCTAGGGTATTAGTTGCGAATTTCTTTCTCTTCCTTGTGTTTTCTTTGTATTCGTCGCCTACTCTAACTCTCTCTTCCGAGAATTACCTTTTAGGCACCAATGGTACCTAAGAGAACCAGAGAAGAGGATACATAAAGAGAAGAAGATCAACAAGTGGTTCAAGAAGAAGGAGCTCAACAAGTTCAAGAGGAGGAACCTCAGCAAGTTCGTGAGAGGATCCGTTGGACTAAGGAGGAAAAGTCAGCGAAGAAAAGGCTAGAGAGGCTGCGCTTTGAGCCTACCAAGTTTGCAAGTAGAGACTTGTTAGCAAGAATGGGTCTTCTAGAAGATTTTGACTTTCTTCTCTAAGACATGGGGCTTGCATGCCTTTCAAGGATGTATTACCCAACAAATCCGCAAGTCACCTTGGATTTCCTCTCTACCTTGGCGTTTTCCTTTGAGAATCCGAGTCTCCCCACTCCTTCACAAGGTCATCTCACCTTCAAGGTCAAGAAGTGATCTTATCACCTTTCCATTGAGGAGCTTTGCCAAGCATATGGACTCAACGCCGCGGCTAAGCAAGTGGACTTTCCCCCTATCAAGAACGCCAACATCATATGGGACGTGCTTTGTGATGAAGAGTACAAAGCCAACACGACTAAGATCAAGAAAGTAAGGAATCCCGTTCTGAGGTATACTCTCAAGCTGTTAGCAAACACTTTCAGCAGGCGGGCCGTGTCTCCTACAGTGATAAAGACCGAGTTGTGCTTCCTTTTCCAAGGGATCAAAAGGATACTGTGCAGCAGCAAAGAAGAGAACCACGATCCGCTGATGGATGACCTTGGGAATGATGTTAACTACGGATGTATTCTAGCATCCTCCTTTGTGATGTACAAGGCATACGCTCTGAGGTGCAAGGCGAGTTCAGCATACATTGGAGGTTTCCTCACGCCACTCTTCATCTAAGCCGGTGTACCTCTTCAACGCTTCGAGCCTTGCGTGGATAGAGCATTCATGGACGAAACCTACATGCGCAACACAGATAGCTTGGGACCTACGCCAGCGCCAGGATGCTTTGCTTATCTGTTCTACAATGAAGAGAAGAAGAAGAGCGTGTGCATCTTACCCAACGTTGATGAGACACACTTGGATAGCATCGGTACAATCGAGTCTTGCCCAACCCACGAAGAGTGTTACGCCCCACTTGGTGCAACCATGATGCCTATTCAGTCCGCGCGTGAGCAGACAGAGTCACCACCCTCAGATGGTGCAATGCCAGCCCACTTTGAGCTTCCCGGGATGGACTTTGAACCACAGACCAAGGCGGAGAAGTTTCTTGCTTCGGTGGTCGAGGTGCAGCGAAAGATAACTAAGTGGCAAGGGAAGATGATCAAGAAGCTTGTCAAGAAAGTCAAGGCGCTTCAAGGGAGCTCATCGGCAAAGTCTAAGCAGTCCATGAGTGTAGAGGTCGAGCAGCCCGAGAAGAGGAGGAGATCGACTGGCGGTGTTGTCATCCGTGAACCGCAAGGCAGCACGCAACAAGCACGTCATTCCGTCCATGGTTTCCCGACCACTGATAAAGGCAAGGACATAGCACGACTCTCCTCTAGCAAGAGCAGCTCCGCTGGAACATCCTCAAGTTCCAGCCGAGTTTAGCTCCAAGGTACCAACAACCGACCCTTGTATATACCGCTCATATTATCTTTGTTTTTGCTTAGTGTTTTTGAACTCTCTCGAATTTGTTTGCCACCGGGACGGTGTCATTCAAGTTTGGGAGAGTGTGTGTGTTATTTGACATGTTTATTATGCTCTTATTTTCTATTTTCATCCTTTGAGTCTTGCATTATATCTCATTCCATCTAAGGCATAGAAAAGAACAAAAAATTGGTAAAATTTTTAAAAATGTTTTAAAAAAAAAATTCATGTAGTTGCATTCACTTTGCTAAACATTTTAGGATTGAGTCTAGAATTTTTAAGCATCTAGGTTGTTTACATTTGCATAAGGGGTTAAAGTTTTCTTAAAAAGGTGTTTTAAAATCATGAATTGTTTCAGTGCCCTAGTTAGTAGTTGTTTGATGCTTTGCTCACGCTTTGAAAGTAAGTCCTTACCATGCTTGAATCACTTGTTTTGATTTTCGTGGCTTGACTTGAACATTCATGATTTGAAACTTGTCCTAATAAGTGAAAACCCTAATCTGATTTTTAAATATCATTCTTATGCATTTGAAAATGAACACATGGATCTTATACATATTTAGGCTTTCTTCCTCCTTTTATCACTCTTTGTGAGCCTAAGTAGAACTCCCACCATTACCCTTACCTTTCTTTCAAGCCAAGTATTCTTGTATGACATCATTGTGAGACCTCTTTTCGGTTTGAACTTAGCATAACGTGTTACGTTTAGGCGACATGATTAGGTTCTCATTTGATTGCTAGCTTTGCATCTTGAAGCTAGTTATAGGCTTAGGTTAGGTTTGGGGTTCATAAGGGTTGTTTATATGCTTTCGGTTTCAAAAAGTTTTGGTGAATGAAGTGAATAAAAGGTTTTAAGTGAAAGGCTCTGTTTTCAAAAATAAAAAGCTCTAAGTATTTCAGAAGATAGCTCTCAAGTAAAAGAAAAAGAAAAAAGAAAAGAAAAGAGCCTAAGTGCCAAAAAAAAAGAAAAAAAAAGAAAGAAAAGAGTAGGAAGCTATCAATAAGAAAAAAAAAATAAAGAGCTAAAAATTTTCAGCCTTTTCACTAGCTTAAAGAGTAAAGATGTTTTCTGTTTTGATTTGGGGTTTGCTAAGCTAATGCTTTGTTGATAAGGGTAGTATCTAAGAGGGTGAGTGAGCTTAAAAGAAAAGAAATGAGAGGGGTTTTAGGATGATTGATTAGCGTGTATGTGTAGATGAGAATCTGATCATGTATGCATTAATTGCCTTTACTTTTAGCATTTTGCATAAAGTTCATACCATTCTTGAGAGAAACCCGTTGCATTATTAAACCCTTTTTAAAATGAGATCATTCTATGCTCATAGCCTTCGCCCTTAGCCAAATGTGTTCTGCTTTAAAGTGCATAAGTTTGGTTCACGGTTTGATCATTAATGAATGTTAAAGGATGAGATTCTTTGATTGTTTGGAATAGGAGAGTCACGATTTGAAATTCATTTTGTGATGAGTATGGCTAAGTTCTTGGGAGTATGAGTGTGTGCATTGCGTCTTAGAATTAATAACTAGGACATTGAGATTGATTCATTTGAAAAGCACCTTTGCAAGAAGCTTAAACCCCCATTTTAAAACCTCTCTCCCTTCTTGAATTTTGTTTGCTTGAGGGCAAGCAAAAGGCAAGTTTGGGGGAGTTGATATTGCTGCATATTTCATGTGTTTTGCATACATATAAAATAGTTCTCAGGTATTTACCTTGCACATTAGGCTACTTTGCATCACTTTAGGTCTAGAGCACTTTTGCACCAGCATTTGCATGTTTCTTGCATTTTGCATCACATTCAGGTTGTTTTCGGCTACTTTGGAGCTATGGAAGATTCGTGGACGTGCTAAGGCTCGTGAGGAAGTACGTGGACACTCGGAGAACTCAGGATTGCATGCTAAGGACCCGAGATCGAGTAGCAGATCGAGCATGGCAGGTTGATCCAGATGAGATTGACCAGAAGATCGAGTAATCAAGTCGATGCAAGCAGATGAATCGAGACCAAGATCGAGTGTGGAGATCGATCTGGAGTACGGACGTAAATGACGCCATGCAGGTAGAAGACCGGATCGAGCTTCCAACCCGATCAGCACAAGATCGACTCAGAGATCGACTAGAGCCATCTGATCCACGATGAGGATCGAGAGCCAGATCGAGCTTCGTGCTCGATCCCAGATTAATCTTATCCGTCCAGCTGGCTTTGGACCGTAGAAAAGGGGGGACCATTTGCGGTTTGGCCATTTTTGGCAAAAGGCAACGATCCCTTACATTATTTTCAGTCTGTCTTCTACCTTTTTCTCTCTCTCGTTTTTAGGCGAATCCGCCATTGTAGACTTTTGAAGCTTTTCTTACATTTTAACTTTTGAATATTGAACATCTTGCTTTAATCTTTGTTAATTATGCTTAATAGATCGTCTTTTATGCCTTCATCGGTTTTCTTTATGAGTGGCGAGTAGCCTTTTTGGGTTTTGGGGTTGGGGCGGTTCGAAAGGGTTGAAAAGGTTAAAGCTTTGTGTTTTCTTGTTCTTCATCGCCTTCTCTTCTAGGATTTCGAGTGCTTAAGGCTTAGAGACTCTCACGCCAAGATCTCTATAATCCGAGGGATGTCTTACCTTGACAGGATCCAAATGACCTGAAAAATCGAATCCTAGAGGCTAATCCTTCATTTCCCACATGCCATGGTTGTTTAGAGGATTAGTTAGGCCGTGTGTTTGAAATCTATGTTTTATGCCCTTCAATCTCTTTTTCCACCAAACGCCATGGGTTTGGAGAAGAAAATGAAGGAGTGATCCATACCACAAGCCATGGATGGATCTTGTTTTGTTTTCAAGCCTAGATAACCTCTCAAAGAGAGTAGATCCAATGTTTTCAAACTAAGCTTTGACCTTTGAGACCTTCGAACGTGACCCTCGACCCTAGACCCTCTTTCTTAGTATCTTAAATCATTTAATATCATTCCATCATCATAAAGTTGTGTTCTTGTCAATCGCATATCGCATCATTTCATCATTCTAGGTTGTTTAGACGAGATCGACCGTTGTTGCTCGATCTAGTGGTCGATCCCGTGGTCGATCCACTAGTCGATTTTTAATAATTAATAGCTTTGCATTTTAATTATTCCGCTTGTTCTTTGTGGTAGCTAACCCTCTTCCAGCGATTTTAAAATTGTTCTGCTTTGCATTTGACACTTGCATTTAGTTTTTAGGGATTTTAGCAATCATTTTCATATTCTGCTTAGATTTGCTCATTCCTTTGCATTCTTAGTGATCTTGCTACCCCTAGGTGTGGATTGATACCTCTCTTGCTCACTATACTACACCTCTGTGTGCATTAGAGTTTTGCTAACCTCTCTGTTGCATCTTGACACATCATTGCATCATAAGAAAACAGTTTATCAGTCTTATGTTGAAACTCGCTTTGATTTGATGCCAACTCCATCTTAGAAGAACCATAATTTTGACATTGAATTATCTTGTTGTGCATTGAGAGTGATTGCATGGCTTACCTATATACATACTTGGATTATCTTCTTCCCTTCTTACCACTCTTGTTAATCCAAGTAGCTGATCTTCATCATCATGGGACAGTTAAACTCGCCCTTAACCAAACATTCTTTCTGACCTAAACACTTTTGCTTGAGTTGTGAGGCCTTATACTGCATCATTTTCTATCTTATCTTAGCAAAAAATGTTAGGATTTAGGCTGGCAAGCCCTTGTAGACACCAGCTTGCATTTTGAGCTTGGTATTAGGTTAGGAGTTTGGGAAAAGCGTTGTTTGAGTGGTTTAAGCGTTTTATGTTTACACCTTTACAAAAGAAGGAAAAGAATAGGATTGGTAGCAAAGGGGGAACAAATCGTTTGTGGTTAAGTAAAGTAGAAAAAGAATGCTCTTAGTGTTAAAGAAGAAAGGCGCCAGCAGCAACAAGGCTTACAAAAGGTCATTCAAAAAGAAAAAAAATGAGACCGAGCCATCCACCAAAGGTGATGAAAACGGCGCCAAGCATACAACAAAGGAGAGCAAGTTCAAACAAAAGAAGTCAACCACACGGACATAAGAAAAAGGAGTTTCCCCCGAATGTGAAGAATGAAGAGATCAAGAGCTTTGGGAAATGGTAGATTTAGGGGTTTCACTTGGGGTTTTTGAAGTTTTTAGGATCATCTTGGGTTAAAAGGGTAGAAGGGAGCTTCAACTTGCATGCATAAATGTGCTTTTACCTTTAGCATTTTGCCAAAGATAAGATTCTTTCATCGAGTGATCTCCTGATTTTTAACCCCTCATTTGAATGAGATCATCTTCATCTCATGACCATGTCCCTTGACCAAATGGTTTCTCTTGATATGCACAAACTAGATCCATTGGTTACCGCTTAATAAATGTTAAGGAGTTATTTGATTTGAATGCTTGTGTAGGCTAAGCTAAAGTTCATTGTTTGCTTTGATGAGTATGGCTAAAACTTTTTAAGTAGAATAACCTTTGTGCATATTATAACTTATAACTTAGGCACTGAATCAGTTTTTCCATTGACATCTTTTGTTTTAAACTCCCGTTTTCAAGCTTCTCTTCTTTTCTTGAATTTTGTTTGCTTGAGGGCAAGCAAAAGGCAAGTTTGGGAGAGTTAATATACATGCATATTTAGCTTATTTAGCATGCATTTAGAGTAGTTTTCATGCATTCATCTCGCATTATAGGCTAGTTTCTACCATTTGTTGCATTTTAGGTCCTAGATCACTTTGCATTCACATTTTGCATAGTTTTTGCATCTTTTGCATCATTATCAGGTTGTTTGGGACACTCTGGAGTTGTGGAGGTTGCGTGGACGTGCTGAGGATCAAAATGGAGCTTGTGGACAGTTGGAGAACTCAGCCATGCATGAGAAGGACCCGAGATCGAGTAGCGGATCGAGCAAGGCAGGTCGATCTAGACGAGATCGACCAGAAGATCGAGTGACTCAAGTCGTTTCAAGGAGAAGGATTGAGACCAAGATCGAGAGAGGAGATCGATCGCGAGTACGGACGTGAATGACGCCATACAGAACGAGAGCCAGATCGAGACCATGACTCGATCATCCAAGGATCGATTAGAAGATCGAAGGAAGTGCTCGATCCATCTAACCAGATCAACTTGAAGATCGAGCAGAAGAAGCCGATCCCTGAAGAAGATCGAGTGAACTGCTCGATCTCGAGATCGATCCCTAGAGCCTTATCCGGCCAGCTCATTCTTGGACCGTAGTGAGGGGACCATTAGGGGTGTTTGGCCATTTTAGGAAGGAGGCGGCTATCACTTTCTATAATCTACACTTTGTCTTATCTTTTTCTGTTCTTTCTCTTAGGCGATTCCGCCATTAACGAACCTTAGAATTTTTCATGTTTTAAAACTTTGAATCTTTTCAATATTAAGCATTTTTCTTTAATTTAATCATGCTTAGTTCATCTTTCTTAGCATTTCAATCGGTTTTCGACATGAGTAACGAGTAGTTCTCTATGGGTTAAGGGTTGAGGCGATTCAAGGGTTTAAGCTTTTGAGTTTTTCTTGTTCTCCACTTATTCCTTTCTAGGATTTTGGGGTCTTAAGGCTTAGGGAGTCTTCGAAAAGATCTCTATGATTCCAGGACTTCTCTTACCAAGACCGGATTCAGAGATCCTTAAAAACCAAATCCTAGAAACTAATCTACCCTCTCCCAAACGCCATGGATGTAGAGGAGGTTAGTTAAGCCGTTTGTTGAGATCTGTAGTCCATGCTCTTCGATCTCTTTTTCCACCAAAAGCCATGGGTTTGGAAGAGAGATTGAAGAAGGGAATTATACCATACGCCATGGATGAGTCTATTTAAGATTCTCAAGGCTTAGGAAAAGCTCATCAATGAGTAGATCTATGTGTTTTCAAACCAAAGCTTGACCCTTGAACACTCTTGAATATGACCCTCGACCTTGAACCCTCTTTTTAGTATCTTAGAACCTCTGTTTATCATTCTCTTGTCATAAAGCATGCATCTTGATTATTAGAAGTCATTTGTCTTAAGTTATTAGAATCTACCTGTTTTACCCGTTTTAGCTCTCGATTTTTCAGTTATTAGTAGTTTGGCGTTTTTAATCCTCTGTTTTCTCCTAGTAGTCGTTAACCCTCTTCCAGGGATTTTAAAATAGTTTTCATAATCATATGGTCGTTGCATTTAGTTTTTAGTGATTTTACCATCTATTTACCTGAATCTGCTTAGATTTGCTTAGTACTTGCATTCCTTCTGTTTTTTCTTCACCCAGGCTGGATTGATACTCTCTTGCATACTATACTACAACTATAGGTTGATTGAGCTTTGATATTTAGACCAGAAAAATCCTGTTTATCAAATGGCGCCGTTGCCAACTTGGGTTTGTTAGAAAGCATTAGGATTTGGTGCTTGGCAAAGACTAAGCCTTTTACTTTTATTTTGGTTACTCATTGCTCTACCTTCTTGTTTGTGATCTCAGGTACATGAACTTACGGTCTCAGGGTGACAACAATCCACTTAAACCCCTGGACAATATTCACCAACTCGGACATGCAAGATCGAGAAGAGCAAGAGAGCAAGCTCAAGCCTTTGAAGAGATTGTGCAAGCTGGTCCAGTTGACTTTGAAAGTATGGCTGAGCATGAACATCCTAAGGGACCTCCACCAGCTCACGGTGCTATAGGAAGGGGTAATGGAAACCCCAACCACGCAGCTAGACCACCATGGATCATTGGTGCCGGCGATGCTCCAAACACTCATCACAACCGCTTTGGGATCACTTCTCCACCAGTCCAAAACAACAAGTTTGAGATCAAGCCTGGCTTTGTCTCTATGGTTCAGAACAACAAGTTCCACGGGCTGGCAATGGAAGACCCTTTGGAGCATCTTGACAACTTTGAGCAAGTGTGTGGGATGATAAAGATCAATGGGATCTCCGAGGATGCATTCAAGCTTTGGCTTTTTCCATTTTCTCTTGGAGATAAGGCTAGGCATTGGGAGAAGACCCTTCCACAATGCACCATTACTTCTTGGGCTGATTGTAAAAAGGTGTTCCTCTCAAAGTTTTTCTCAGTTCAGAGAAGATGTAGCACCAGTTCAGAGGTTACTCAGGCCAGTGCCTCAGATTGCTAGAAGAGCACAGCACATAGGATCTCATGATGCTCCTTACCTTCACATTAGACGCAGAGGTATACTTCCTCCACCATCTCAAGAGCATCACTTTGAGATTAAAAGCAGTTTGATTGCAATGGTACAAGCCAACCGTTTTAATGGCACATCTATGGAGCATCCGCTAGATCACATGGACGGCTTTGAGACTCTTTGCAGTCTACAAACGATCAATGGCATCACATAAGATGGTTTCAAACTGAGGTTATTTCCTTTTAATCTTGGTGAACGTGCACATTTGTGGGAAAGATCATTACCTTTTGGATCAATATGTTCTTGGGATGGTTGCCAAAGAGTGTTTCTTGCGAAGTTTTACTCTTCTACCAGGACAGCTACGCTAAGGCAGAATATCTCAGGGTTCAAACAATCACAAGACGAGCAATTCTGTTCAGCACGAGAAAGATTTCAAGGTTACACTCTGTGCTGCCCTCATCATGGGATCTCAACAGAGTCATTGCTCAGCACATTCTACAGAGGAGTGTTACCACGGTTCAAGATGATGTTAGACACAGCTAGTAATGGCCACTTCTTGGGTACAACTGTCGATGGTGGTTTGCAGCTGATGGTGACTATGTGGATGAGCAAGAAGACAGCTTCAAGAAGAATACTGCAACCTCAGATCAACAAACGAAGCTGGATATATTAGCACTAAATGCTAAGCTAGACTTGTTGCTGGAGCAATCTCTACATCACCCACCAAAGACAACAAAGAAGGCATCAGCTCTTGGACATGCTTACAAATTAGAAGCTGAAGCCTACTATGCACAGCAACATGAGATTATTTATCATAAGCCTTACCAGGATGCAAGCTATAACAGCTACAACGCTTAGAGTCCTCAAGCACACACAAGGGAGAGTGCTCCAATATACCATCAGCTTGGTGTTCCCATGCAACAAAACCACATGTTTACACCTTCATACGAAGAACACTAAGACCATATGTATGCGATGGAGTTTGTTCCTCAACATCAAGTAGCAGCATCACCAGTTCAGGATATCCCTAGTTCTCAACCAACACCACCATCCACGCCTGATACAACCACAACTAGACTGCTTGAGCCAGAGATGGAAAGGAAAGCTAAAGCAGAGCATGAAAGGAAAGGAAAACAAGTGGTTGATGAAGCACCAAGAGAAGCCATAAAGCCTACACGGAAGGAACTTGTCTTTGTTCCTCCTCCTTACAAGCCACCACATCCCTTTCTGGGAAGAATCAAGAAGCAATTGGTAGAGAAGTACAAACAACTTTTTGAGAAGCAGATAGAAAATGTGGAAAAAACAATGCACATGCTTGATGCATTCATGCTGGTGCCTCAATATCAGAAGTTCTTGAAGGATGCACTTACAAACAAGCAGAATGAGATGCAAGGGATGGTTGTTCTCGCTCATGAGGTCAGTGCCATCATACAGCAGCTTCCTCAACCAAAGAAACTAAGGGACCCTAGAAGTTTCACTCTACCCTGTTCCATTGGACCTCTTACATTCAACAACTGTTTGTGTGATCTTGGAGCTAGTGTGAGTGAAACAGGATTTTTGTGCTATCGTAAACCAAATATCCTTAGCCTCTAATCAGTTGTAGAATAGGGATCAGGTGTCAATTCATTTGTAGAAGATGAGATGCAAATGCCATAAGCTAAGCGATGATGGGGGTTTTGATTAATCAAGGAAAAGCCGAACAGCCTAACAAAGCAATTGAAAAAAAACAGAAACTAAATGTAAGTGAATAAAACTAAGACAAATCGGACTCCTTCAGAGCAGATTTCAAACTCCTTTATCCTTTTTTCTTATTTCTTTTATGCAATCTATTATATTCATGATGTTTTCTCAATTCACCATGTGTTTAGTAGTTTGTTAGTTAAGTTAGGGGTTTTCAAAAATGATGAAGAGTTTGTAGAATTGCTAATTACTATGAATATCTTTTGGTTCTTTATATGTGTCTGCATTCAAAACCGATTTCTTTGACTAGTCATCTGGAAATTCGAAAACTCTAGGTTGTTTAATAGATGTGAGAACATTGTTAATCTCCTGAACTAGTATTTGATGAGAAAAACGCTTACTTGCAAAGAGATTTGACTTAGGAGTTTTGTGAACAATCAAAACCTGATCTTTAACTTGTTAGAATTTGCAAAGAGATGTGAGAACGGGGAAGATAGAGCTTGATCTTGGTGATGTTATCATGAATTTTGACATGGATATGCTGAGAGAAAAATTTACCATTGATGGTTAGACCTTTTCTGTAAAGACTTCCAGAGATGAAGAACCAGTCATGGAGCATTCAGAAGACATTACTGCTGGGTATGTCAATGAATCAGATGCTAGTGGGCAAGTGAACAAGCTGGCTGTTCAAGGAGCAATATCTGCAACTTCTGTGAAAGCTTTTGGGTTTGAGGATAGGAGTGAGGATCATATCTTCAAGACTAGGCTCGAAAAAGATGTTCCAATCAATGAAAAATTGCTGGAGGAAGACGAGTTTGTGATGCAGGCAAGGATTGCAGAGCTGAACTGCAGGAAGATTACAGAAACCCGAACTGGAGGATCAGTGACGATCGTCACTGACCTAGTGTCACTCGTCACCAATACAGACACAAAGGTGAGGCCAGATCCTTCAGCTGCAAGTCCATCATATGTTACCAAACCGACAATTCAACATTCCACAAACCAGAAACCTCCAACAAAGCAAAGGTATGCACTTCCTGGAACCAATTCCAAACCTCCTAATCTCATCAATAAGAACATAAAAGATGCAAAAATTGCTTCACACTTATACAAGCAACGAGATTCTCGTAGAAAGCTTGGTGTTTCTTTTGATGATTCTGCAGGAAAAAGAAGCGTCCCACTGATATATCAAAGTTTTTATGGTTTTTAACCATGATATAAATCCTTTTTATTGAGTCTTTTTGGTCTTTTTAGAGTCCTACTAGAGTCTTTGCAGGATATAGCATATCTGGAGCATAATTGGGGATATTGAAGCTTTTTGAGCAATGCAAGTTGAAGCCACGAAGTGTCTAGCTCGGAGAAGAAAGTATGCGTTTTGGTGACGTTCATTACAACTCTTGGTGATGCTTGTCACCCATCAAGGAAGGAGCGTGGCCAGTTTTTTTAGAAGTATAAAGACTATATGCATAATTCTCCCAGAAGTTCCCATATTTGCAAGAAGGCCCCATATCGTGTTTAACCTCTATTTATTAGTTTTTTCAGCCATTGTTGGAGATTATCTGAGATTTTAGAATCCAGAGAGTTTGAGAGAGAGAATTATTCAGAGATTTTTAGGGAGACAGATCATGTACTCTTTTGAGAAGATTTTAAACCCCCTTATTCTTTTACCCTTTCTCTTAATGTAATTTTATTCAGTTATGTTTTGTGATTCCATAATTATGTCTAAGTAACTTGTTAGTTAAGTTAGGGCTTTTCAAAGGTTGATGAAGGGTTTGTAGAATTGCTACCTGTTAGGAATATCTTTTGGTTTTTCGTCTCTACTTGCTTTAAAATCGAATTTCTTAGAAACATCATCTAGAAATCCGAAAATCATAGGTTGTTAAATATATGTGAGAGCATTATTGATAGCCTGAACTAGTATTTGATGAGCAAAACAACTTAGTGCAAAGAGATTTGGCTTAGAAGTTTTGTGAACAATTAAATCTGATCATATTGCATGTTTAGGTTGTTAGGATTTGCAAAGAAATTTGAAACTCTGTGATTTAAACATAGTTAACTTCTGCAATGAGAATGGATTAGTTATATATTTGATATTCATGTTCAAAACGGTTCTTAATCATTCCTGATTTCATGCTTTCTACATTCTCGGATTCAACCTGCGAACTGTCCTAACTTAGCGCTTTTAGTCTTCTGAAACTTAGATCAACAACCAAATTTCGTTTGCTTACTATTATTTTATCATTCGTATTACATACATTACATTCTGCTTAGCTTAATCCGAACCTACATTCGATAATGTAGTTTGCATTACTCTTTTGGTATTCGATACCCCTTGTACTACAACTGCTTTTGCTGTGCACTTGCAGTAGTTTTATTTGGGTAAAACCTGAGTCTTATCAAGTTTTTGGCGCCGTTGCCAGGGAGTAATAGCTGCCTATCGATTTTTAGTATTAAGATTTTGTTTAAGTTTTAATTTGTTTACTAACTTTCAGTTTCTTTTCTTTGTGCTGGTTCAGGTGTATGCCTAATCCCAGTACCAGAAGCAAGAAAGAGAAGGAGCTTGTGAGTTTGAGCATCGAGGAACTTGCTAAGTTGGAGAGGACCATTAGGAAAACTAAGAAACAGTATACAATGGTTGCTCCACATCCTGGTTGAAGATGCAGAAGGTCACTTGGTTGACAGAGAAGGAAACATAAGGAACGAAGATGGTCATAGAATTGATCAAGATGGGAATGTCATTGTTGAACAGCAGGTTCAACAAGTGGAGATGCTGGAGTCCCTGCTGCTGCTGATAACGCTGCTGGGCGTTTTGTGTAGAGGACTTTAGGAGACTACAATAGACCAGATCAGTTCTATGCCAACAGAGCTGCAATCCGCCCTCCTGCCTTCCAGAGGAACGATTTTGAGCTTAAACCTGTCTACTATCAGCTGGTTGGCCAGCATCCATTCCATGGCTTACCTCATGAGCATCTTATGGATCACATTGAGAGGTTTGAGGATTTAGCTTCAAGTGTCAATGCTAATGGAGTCACTAATGACTTTCTTTTCTGCAAGCTTTTCCCTTACTCTCTTAGAGGAGAAGCTGCATATTGGTTGAAGCAACTGGAACCTGCTTCACTAACCACCTGGGAAGACACTAAGAATGCTTTTCTGAACAACTTCTATGATGATGCAAGATCAGAAGACATGAGGACGAAAATTGCATCCTTTACACAAGGTCTTACTGAAGCTTTTAAGGCCTCTTGGATCAGATTCAAGTCTTATCAAAGGGACTGTCCTCATCATGGCTTCAGTCAGGTGCAACTACTTGGGATCTTCTTCATAGGCATTGACTGGAAATACCAGATGGCGCTGGATGCAGCTAGTGCTGGAAACTTCAACACCAACAGACCAGAAGAGGCAATCAGGTTGATTGAGAATTTAGTCTGTAGCAACAGCACTAAGAATGCAGATTTTCAGAGGATGAAACAAGCTGGTTTGAATGATGGAAATCACATTACTGAAGTTAAGGCTAAGCTGGACAGTATGCACAGCATCTTGGTGGGAAAGAAGTCAGTTCATTTTGCTGCAGAAATGGAGACTTTCGAAGGTCCAGAGGAGGTTGAGCAGGAAGATGTGAATTTCATAAATTCTGGCGGTTTTCGGGATCAAAGGTATAGAAATCAGCAGTGGAACAGAGGCTACAACAACAACAATCAGAAGAGTGCCTTTACAGGAGGTTAGAGCACGCCTGGTTACACACCTAAGCCTCCATTCCAGAAACCATTCCAGAACAGTGGAAATTTCAACATAAACTATGGTTCTTCTTCCTACCAACCTGCACCTCCACAAGGAAACAGGATGGAAGCAATGCTAGAACATATCCTATAAGGACAACAGAAGTTGACAGTGGACTTCAACGACAAGATAGATTTGCTCTATCAGGACTTGAATGGGAAAATTGAGAGTCTGAACTCTCACATGAAGAAGCTTGATGTTCAAGTTGCCCAAACTGCATGAGCTGTTCAGAGGCAAGAAGGATTTCTTCCAGGAAGAATGCTAATCCCAAACACCATGTGAATGCCATCACATTGAGGAGTGGAAAGAACCTGCAACCAGTGTTGCAGAAGGATTTTAGCTCAAAGAGTTTTGTGGATCTTGAAGAATATGAAGATGAAGAAATCTCTGCTGAAGAACCACAAGTGACGCTCGTCACCAAACCTGGGTGTCGCTCGTTACCCACTGAGCAAGACCCCGACGACTTTTCTTCACAAGTTGGTGGCGACCGCCACCAGGAGGGTGACGCTCGTCACCCAAATCGAGCAAACAACCACGACTTGTCCAAAGCGAGTGACGCTCGTCATCCATCTGGTGACGCTTGTCACTCGCTGCAGCATACAACAATTGCGTCTAATACTTCAGATAATGCTAAGGAGACGGTGTATAAGCCCAAGATACCCTATCCTAAGCATCCGAAGAAGTCTAAGCAGGAGCTTGAAGATGCTAAATGCAAAGCTATCATGGACAAGTTGGTTATTGAGATCCCATTGATTGATGCTGTGAGGATTACTCCTGTTATAAGGAGGTATGTGAAAAGAATGGTGACCAATAACTTGAGTTTAGAGGTTGGAGCTATGATGATCAACGAACAGGTCAGTGTAGTGATTCAGAACATAGTGCCATAGAAGCTTTCGGACCCTGGGAGTTTTTTTTTAGACTGCACAATCTTTTATGGCAGGTTTGAGAGGTCATTGTGTGATCTTGGTTCTAGTGTGAACCTTATGCCTCATTCTGTTGCCAAGAGCATAGGGATGACCGATTTTAAGGCTACAAGGATATCTCTGGTCCTAGCTGATAGATCAGTCAGAGTTCCTGAGGGGTGATAGAGGATGTTCCTATCAAAGTAGAAGATTGCATGATTCCTACTGATTTTGTTGTTCTGGAATATAGAATAACCCAAAAACCCCTTCATTCTTGGCAGACCCTTCTTGGCTACTACAGGAGCTATCATTAACGCCAGAAAGGATAGAATAGAGCTGAATGTTGGTGATTTAGTGATGAAATTCGAAATGGATAAGCTGATGAAGAGGCCAACCATAGATGGACAGACTTTTTATGTGGATGTTCTCACAGTCATTGCTGATCAGATCTTCCTTGAGATGAGATAAGAGGATCCCTTAGAGAGGGCGTTGACCACTTCTACAGCAGAGTATGAGCATTTGGATGCTGCTGCAACAGGCTACACAAAGATGATGGATGCTATTGCACAAGTGATGCAACTGGTTGCACATGATGAGCTTGTCACCACATCTGCAAAAGCTGCTACAATGGGTGATTAGAGTGCAGCAAAAGCACCAAAAGTTGAGCTTAAACAGCTCCCTGCAGGGCTAAGGTACACCTTCCTTGGAGAAAACTCCATTTATCCTGTTATTGTTAATGCTTCATTGAACAATGCAGAGCTCACCCTTTTGCTAAGTAAGCTGCGCAGATTTCACAAAGCTCTTGGCTATTCTCTTGATGATATTTCAGGGATCTCTCCAGACTTGTGCATGCATAGGATACACCAGGAGGATGAATCAAAATCATCAGTTGAGCACCAGAGGAGGCTGAACCCGAATATGCAGGATGTGGTCAAGAAGGAGATTATGAAGCTGCTGCAAGCTGGAATCATCTATCCTATATCAGACAGTGCTTGAGTGAGTCCAGTGCACGTGGTGCCCAAGAAAGGAGGTGTTACAGTAGTGAAGAATGACAAAGATAAGCTGATTCCAACCAGGACTGTGACAGGACACAGGATGTGTATCGAGTACAGTAAGCTGAATGCAGCAACAAGGAAGGACCATTTTCTTCTACCTTTCATCGATCAGATGCTTGAGAGGCTGGCGAATCACAAGTATTACTGCTTCCTTGATGTTTATTCGGGCTTCTTTCAGATCCCCATCCATCGAGATGATCAAGAGAAGACTACATTTACCTGTCCTTATGGCACTTTTGCATATCGCAGAATTCCTTTTGGATTGTGTAATGCTCCTGCAACCTTCCAAAGATGCATGATGTCAATCTTCACAGACATAATTGAGAAGTTTATGGAAGTTTTCATGGATGACTTCTCAGTTTATGGGTCTTCCTTCAAGAGCTGTTTGGACAACTTGTGTGCAGTTTTGCAGAGATGTCAAGAAAAGCACTTTGTTCTGAACTGGGAGAAGTGCCACTTTATGGTACAAGATGACATTATGCTTGGTCACATAGTCTCAGGAGATGGTATAGAGGTGGATAGGGCAAAATTTGAAGTGATGACAAGTCTGCAAGCACCTGATTCAGTCAAAGCAATAAGGAGTTTTCTGGGTCATGCTGGCTTCTACAAAAGATACATCAAGGATTTTAGTAAGATAGCACGACCCCTTACTGCTCTCTTCTGCAAAGATGTGAAGTTTGAGTTCACAGAAGAGTGCAAGTCTGCTTTTGAACATATCAAACAGGCTTTGGTTACAGCTCCTGTTGTGCAGCCTCCAGATTGGGACTTGCTCTTTGAAGTGATGTGTGATGCCAGCGATTTTGCAGTTGGAGCAGTGCTGGGACAGAGAAAAGACAAGATGCTCCATGCCATCTACTATGCCAGTAGGACTTTGGATGATGCTCAGAAGAACTATACAACAATTGAGAAAGAATTGTTGGCTGTTGTCTTTGCATTTGAAAAATTCAGGCAGTATCTTGTTGACTCCAAGGTCGTGGTCCATACTGACCATTCAGCACTGAAGTATCTGATGCAGAAGAAGGATGCAAAGCCAAGGTTGTTGAGATGGATTCTGCTTCTTCAAGAGTTTGATATTGAAGTGAAAGACAAGAAAGGTGTTGAGAATGGAGTTGCTGATCATCTATCCAAGATTCAGGTCGAAGATAGTGTTCTAATCAATGATTTCTTGCCTGAAGAGAATGTATACTTGGTGGAAACAAGAGAACATGAAGAAAGTGTTGAAAACCTGCAGTTTTCACGTAACTTCAGGGGAGTGACGAGCGACACCAAGGGGGTGACGCTCGTCAGCAACCGAGAACAGTCGCGACCAAGTTTTCATACGAAAGAGGTGATGCTCGTCACCAATACTTGTGACGCTCGTCACCAAACTCTGAACTTGGCTGCAATTTGTGCAAGATTGGGGACGGCTTTTGAAGAACAAGTTTATGGTTTGGATGATCCAAAAAGGCCCTGGTATGCTGATATTGCCAACTATCTTGTTATAGAGGATGAACCACATGACTTCAAGAGCTATGCTAAGAAGAAGTTCTTGAGAGAACTTAGAAGATTCTATTGGGATGAGCCATATCTCTACAAGCATTGTGATGATGGAATTTACAGGAGATGCATAACAGAAGAAGAAGTGCAGGACGTCCTCTTTCACTGTCATGGGTCAGAGTATGCTGGACACTTTGCCACATTCAAAACAGTCTCCAAGGTTCTTCAAGCTGGTTTTTGGTGGACTACTATGTTCAGGGACGCTCAGGCATTCATTACAAGCTGTGATACTTGTCAGAGAAGAGGAAAGATCAGCAGGAGATATGAGATGCCACAGAACTTTATTCTTGAAGTTGAAGTCTTTGATTGTTGGGGTATTGATTTCATAGGACATTTTCCCTCATCTTATGGGAATAGATACATTCTGGTTGCTGTTGATTATGTATCTAAGTGGGTAGAGGCGTTGGCTAGTCCTACTAATGATGCTGTAGTGGTTTTGAAGATATTTAAGGCCATTATCTTCCCCAGATTTGGTGTCCCGCGGATTGTTATAAGTGATGGTGGTTCTCACTTTGTTAACAAAGTTTTTGACAAGCTGCTGAAGAAGTATGGTGTACAGCACAGAGTGGTCACGCCTTATCATCCCCAGACCAGTGGACAGGTTGAGGTTTCCAACAGACAGATCAAGCAGAATTTTGGAGAAGACAGTTGGAAAGACAAGGAAAGATTGGTTAGCAAAGCTGGATGATGCATTATGGGCTTACAAGACAGCATACAAAACGCCACTTGGAACTACACCATTCCATCTTCTCTATGGCAAGACATGCCATCTACCAATACAGCTAGAGTTCAAGGCAGAATGAGCTATCAAGAAGCTGAACTTCGATCAGAAGCCTGCTGCAGTGAGGCGCTTGATTAAGCTTAATAAAGTGGATGAAATCAGATATCTGGCCTATGAAAACTCCAAGTTATACAAGGAGAGGACAAAGGCATATCATGATAAGAAGATCATCTCCAGAAATTTCGAGCCCAATGACCAGGTACTACTTTACAACTCTCGATTACAGTTTTTTTCTGGTAAACTGCATTTTCGATGGCCAGGTCCCTTCACTGTCAAAGAAGCTCGACCACATGGTGCCATTGTCCTGATTAACTCCAAATAAGAGGAGTTCACTGTCATTGGACAGAGGGTGAAGCACTATTGGGCGCAAGCCGAGATTCCAGCAGGACACATTGTGTCTCTGCATAATGCACCTGCTGTCTAAACAGCCAACCAAAGTCGATCTAATGACTTTAAACAAGCGCTTAGTGGGAGGCAACCCACTGGTTATTTGCATATTTTGTACTTAGTTTTTATTTTCGTGCTTTAGATCAATTTTTTTCAGTTAAAAAAAAAAAACCGACCAACAAAAAAACGGTTGACGCTCGTCACCCTTAAGGTGACGCCCGTTACCCATCCGGACCAGGTATGCGTTTTAAATCCCTCTCTTCTTCTTCCTCGCGAACACTTAGCAAACTTTGGTTTAACTTCACAAAATAACAATTTTTGATTTCTTGCACCAAATTGAGTGATTCCAAAGCCTAATCTGTGCGGATTTTGGCCTTCTTTCATAATATCAACTCAGTTTTTAAGATCTGCAAGGTATGTGTTCGGAATCCCTAATTTTCAGTCCGCCATATGTTTGGTAAAATTCAATTTTTGACTTGATTAGCTTGATTTAACTGTTTGAATCATGGTTAGTTAGGTTGTATTAGAGGAATGATACCATCCATGTGTGATCTAATCGGTTGTTTTACAAGTTTTGATATTTTCGAGTTCATGATGAACTTTGCAAAAATCTGGAAATTTTGGTTGATTTGGGTTGAACTGATGATTGAATTGTGTTCCTGGTAGTGTTGTTGTTGATCGCCATTAGTTATTTCACCTTGATTGATTGATTTTTCGAATTTTTGATAATTTGCTGATTTTGGTGATGTTTTTGGTTGATTTTGGACTAGAATTTTCAGATGCCTAGACATGAAAAACGATCGCGGCAAAGCTCGTCTTCGAGCTCTGCATCAGGCTCAACACAGTCGTTCAGCAATTACCCAGTTTGCAGGCCTCCATTGCCATAGCGAGAAAACCTGAAGATACCATCTCGAGTGGCTTGGGCAGGGACTCCGAAGCAGGAAATATCACGGGACACCTGCATACTACGTGATATTCAGGAGGAGTGGGATGAGTATGACACGCTGTTCTACAATGTGTGGCAGGAAGTAAAGATAGTGTCCACCAGGTTCGCGGATGCCACTGTCTTGCAGAAGATGGGCATTTTTGATGAGGTTGTGGAGACTTTGGAGAGGATCGGGATGGGTACAATGCCATTCCAACAGTACGATTTGTACCCAGATTTGGTCCGCCAGTTCCTCTTTACTGTTCACGTGTACTACGCGAATGAGCTGGCCAAGTGTGCGTAGGAAGGCACGCTGACATTCCTGATCCGCGGGGTTTGTTAAAGGATCAGTTTGATGGAGCTTTGCGGAATCTATGGTTTCTCTGACCATCCCACATGCGTTCTCCTTCCCTCACAGTGGACCCACATGCAGACATTCTGGTCCAAGTTTGGGAATGGAGTCTATGACAGCAAGACCAGCACGCAGACAGAGGTTCGACATCCGGTCTTGAGGTACATTCTGCGCCTTCTTGGCAATACCATCCTGTGCAAGTCTGCGCTAAGCAAGACCAAGGTTAGTGAGCTGCTTCTCCTATACTATGGCTTTGCTGATATGCTCGCTGAGGTGATACCCATGGATAGCATGATCCGCGCCAACTTTGGCGCTATTTTCGCTGAGCATTTGGTCTCCTTGAAGACCAAGCCATTCGCCAGTCCGGGGGAGAAGACTGAGAGTGTAGGCAGTCTTCTGACACCGATCTTCCATCACTTTCAGATCGATGTGACTCCTTGCAGCCTTCGCAGTGACAAATTCCTTATGGATGACCAGCATCTGCGCCATGTTACTTGGCTCAAGACTGGAGTTGTCTGGACATTTACTACTACCGCTGGAGAGTATGTTGGCATTAAGTTGCCACAGAGAGCGCTCACGACGATTCAGGGTGTCCCACGCCAACTTCTTTTTCTGCCAGATCGGAGTCTGCTGCGCCCTTTACCTCTGCGTCCTGCTAGAGCTGCCACTGCTGGCGCCTCCACTGCCGCTGATGCTGGACCATCTCGACGCCAGACATCTACATCCACTGCTTTGAGGCGTCCTCCACGACCACAGACACCCATGGACATGGCTGCTTTTCAGGAGTATGTCATTGACAGCTTTGAGGGACTCTGAGATGCTGTTGCTACACTTAACAACTGTGGTTGTGTCCGCCCCCATTACACCACTGAGTCCTGCGAGGATGAGGACTGAGCCTCTACTATCTGGTTACTTGTTTCTATTTATCTTTTCTTTTATTTCTCCTGAATCATTTTTATGTTTTCTTTGAGTCAGTTGTCAGTTTCTTTGATGATGTTTTGTGAGATTGTTGAACCAGGTTCTTATTGCTATGTTTGGATGTTATTATATGTGTGTTTGAGTGCTCTAATAGTCTAACTTTAGAGTACACATGACAACATTACGATAATAACTATCTAACTTGACGTTTCTGAAATACAGGTCGCGGTGACGCTCGTCACCAATCTGGTGACGCTCGTCACCCGACCCGAGGTACCACTTTTTCACCTTGGTTTTACAAGTTTTCATGCATCTTTCTTACCAACTCTTGGCTTAATAACATTGGGGACAATGTTTTTTAAGTCTGGGGGAGGTGGTTACTGACGTTGTGTGCTTTGTGTCATGTTTATAGAGTGTTAAAGTAGAGTCAAAAACCTGTTTTTATAGAGTCAAAATTTAAAAATTGTCAGTTTTTCTTGGAACTAACCATAGGACATTTTCTCTTATAAGAACCATTGCCACAGTCGTTGATTACAAGTCTTACTAAGTTGAAAGTCATAGGTAGATCAGTCTAGCAATGAAGGTTTAGGTTCTTAGAGAATCTGAAAAATTTGCTGTTAGCTCCACCTTAATGAACTTTAAACTTCTTGTCTTGGGGCTTGATTCTTATTTATCTTGATTCTCTCTTTCAGCACTGATAATAAGGTTAAAATACAGTCTCTCTTTGATCTTTCCTGATATAGTTTTTAAGAGTTTAAGTCCAAAGAATGGTGCATTCATGATCCTGTCTCCTCACAAGGAACAACAGTAATAAACACACTCAAGAACCGGTCTCCTCACAAGGAACACAAGTATTTAGTAGCACCATATCATAGACTGTAAAGAAATTTGCGAAAAGAAGTGAGAAAATAAAAAAATCAGAATGAAAAAGATCAAGGGAAGAAAAAATAGGAGAGCTGTATTGAGATTGATTTGTTCAGTTGTTTTGGAAGGGAAAATAATCTGTAAGTGATTAGGATGATGAAACCTTGATGAGATATCACACTTAGATAGATATAAGGCGTTAGCAGTAGAGATTTCGGATTTCTTAAAGGGATTTCGATTGGATTTGAAAGATTTGCTAAGCTTGTGATGATTAGACTGAAATTTGATCTTGTGTTGACTTTGTGGTATGTGGATTCGAAAGTGTGAACTAATGTAGTGTTCCTGATGTCTAGCTGACTGTTTCTTGTTTACAAACCTCGACCATGTTCTTTGTCTGATGTTTGCTTGAGGACAAGCAAAAGCAAAGTCTGGGGGAGTTGATACATCATGGTTTATATGGTTTTTAACCATGATATAAGTCCTTTTTATTGAGTATTTTTGGTCTTTTTAGAGTCCTAGTAGAGTATTTGCAGGTTATAGCATGTCTGGAGCATAATTGGGGGTATTGAAGCTTTTTGGAGCATTGCAAGTTGAAGTACGAAGTGTCTAGCTCGGAGAAGAAAGTATGCGTTATGGTGATGCTCGTCACCACTCTTGGTGATGCTCGTCACCCATCAAGGAAGGAGCGTGGCTAGTTTTATTAAAAGTATGAAGACTATTTGCAGAATTGGCCCAAAAGTTCCCATATTTGCAAGAAGGCCCCAGATTGTGTTTAGCCTCTATTTATTAGGTTTTTCAGCCATTGTTGGTGATTATCTTAGATTTTAGAATCCAGAGAGTTTGAGAGAGAAAATTATTCAATTCAGAGCTTTTTGGGGAGACAAATCCTGTACTCTTTTGAGAAGATTTCGAACCCCCTTATTCTTTTACTCTTTCTCTTAATTCAATTTTATTCAGTTATGTTTTGTGATTCCATAATCATGTCTGAGTAATTTGTTAGTTAAGTTAGGGCTTTTCAAGAGTTGATGAAGGGTTTGTAGAATTGCTACCTGTTATGAATATGTTTTGGTTTTTCATCTCTGCTTGCTTTAAAATCGAATTTCTTAGAAACATCATCTAGAAATCCAAAAATCATAGGTTGGTAAATATATGTGAGAGCATTATTGACGTAAATGACGCCATGCAGAGCGAGAGCCGGATCGAGTCCACCACTCGATCCGACCGAAGATCGACACCAAGATCGGATGCAACACTCGATCCGCCGAAGAAGATCGAAACCCAGATCGAGTAGAAGACACGATGTCCGAAAGTGATCGAGAGAGCCCCTCGATCCCGAAGTCGATCTCTGTCCTTTCAACCGTTTTTGGCCGCTAGCGAGGGGGGGGGGGGACCATCGAGCTGTCAGTTTTCAAAACACACTTTTCATTCTTATCTTTTTATGCTTTTTCTCTCTGGTTTGGAGACTCTCCGCCATTGTTAGACTTTGAGCTTTGTTCTTGATTATTACGAATCGTTTAAGTTTTAAGTAATCGTTTTCATGTTCATCGCTTCATCTTTCATGTTTATTTCGGTTATTCTCATGTGTAGCGAGTAGTTTCATTTGGGTCTTGGGGTTGAGAGGATTCACGGGGTCTAAGGGGTTTTCAAGTTGGTAGTTTTCTTGTTCTTAATGGCTTTCTCTTCTAGGATGTTGATTACATAAGGCTTAAAGACTCTCACGCCAAGATCTTTATGATCAGAGAGGTCTCTTACCTTGACAGGATCCAGAGATCTCTGAAAATCACATCCTAGAGACTAGTTACCCTTTCCCAAAAGCCATGGAAGTTTAGGGGACTAGTTAGGCCGTGTGTTTGAAGTCTGAGTTCATTTCCCTTCAACCTCTCTTTCCACCAGAAGCCATGGGTTTGGAGGAGAGGATGAAGGAGTGATCCATACCGAAAGCCACGGATGGATCTTGTTTTCGTTTTCAAGGCTTAGGGAATCTCACAAAGTGAGTCGATTTAAAGTTTTCAACCCCAACTTGGACCTTTGAAACCCCGGACCATGAATCTCAACCCTAGACCCTTCTTTCTTAGCATTCTTACATCTTCGTTAGCCATTCGCTTGATATTCGCCGCATCCTGGTCATTAGTTTCTTCATACTTGCATTTTTAGACGAGATCGACCCAAACTGCTCGATCTAGTGGTCGATCCTGTGGTCGATTCACTAGTCAATTTTTGTTAAATCATAGCCTTGCATTTTAATTTTTCTGTTTGTTCCTCGTAGTAGTTCAATCACTCTTGGTAATTTTAAAATAGTTTTGCATTCCATTCGGTCATTGCATATAGTTTTTAAGATTTTCACAATATCGCTTGTTATTCGCTTAGCTTTACACTGCACTTGCATTCTCTTTGATCTTCCTAGCTCCTAGAAATGGATTGACTCTCACTTGCATACTGTACTACAACCTAAGTATTGCATTTGAGTTTGATAGCCTCATTGCATCCTCACCCTTGCAAAGAAAGTAGCTATCAGTACTTAGTTTAGTTTTCATGTACATAGCTAAAAAAAAACCTAAATCATGAGAAAAATCGAAAAAGAGAGTCAGTTTGTCAGTTTACTTTGATGATGTTTTGTGAACTTGTTGAACCATGGGATATGCGTTTTTGGATATTTAATATGTGTTTTGAGTTCTCTAACAGTCTGACTTCGGAGTACACATGATGGCATTACATTAACTCATCTAACATGTCGATGCTGGAGTTTCAGACATGGTGACGATCGTTACCATTGAGAGGTGACGTTCGTCACCCGCTCCTTCGCGAGGAACACTTTTCAGACTCGGTTCTACACGTTCACTTGCTTCCTTTTGACCAAATCTAAGCTTGATAACACCAGGGACAGTGTTGTTTAAGTTTGGGGGAGGTGGCTACTGCCGTTGTGTACATTGTGTCTTGTTTTGAGAGTCTTAAAGTTGAGTAAAAAATCTGTTTTATAGAGTTAGAATTTTGAAACTCTCTGTTTTTCTTGGAACTAACCATGGAACGTTGATGCTTATAAGAACCATTGCCACAGTAGTTGATTACAAGTCTTTCTAAGTTTAAATTTATAGGTAGACCAGTCTAGCAAAGAAGGTTTAGGTTCTTAGAAAATCTGGAAAATTTGTTGTTGACTCCACCTTAATGAACTTTAAACTTTTTATCTTGGGGCTTGATATTCACTGATCTTGATTCTCTCTTTCAGCACTGACAAGAATGTTTAGATGCAGTCTCTCTTTGATCTTCTCTGATACAACTTGTAGAGGTTAAGTCTATAGAATGGTGCATCACAACCCTGTCTCTTTACAAGGAACAACAGTAGTGAGCACTCAAGAGCCTGTCTCCTCACAAAGAACACAAGTATTGAGTAGCACCATATCTTAGACTGTTAAAAAAATGAGAAAAGAAGTTGAAAAATCGATAAAAAATCAGAAAAATAGATTATGGGAAGAGAAAAAAGGAGAGTTGTGTTGAGATTGCTTTGTTCAGTGTTTAGAAAGGGAAAAGAATCTATAAGTGATTTAGGTGATAAAATCTTGATTAGATATCACACTTAGAAAAATATAAGGAGTTAGCAGTGGATATTTCAGATTTCTTGAAGGGGTTTGAACTGAATTTGAGAGATTTGCTAAGCTTGTGATAATTAGACTGAAATTTGATCTTGTGTTGGCTATGGTATGTAGATTCGAAAGTGTTGATCAATGTGGTATTCCTAATGTTTAGCTGACTGTTTCTGTTCTCAAACCTCGACCTTGTTCTCTGTCTGATGTTTGCTTGAGGAAAAGTCGAAGCTAAGTCTGGGGAAGTTGATATATCATAGTTTTTATGGTTTTTAACCATGGTATACGTCATTTTTATTGAGTCTTTTTGGTCTTCTTAGAGTCCTAGTAGAGTCTTTGCAGGTTATAGCATGACTGGAGCACAATTGGAGGTTTTATAGCTTTTTGGATCATTGCATGAATCAACCCCTAAGTTAGCAACTCAGAAGGCGTTGCAATGTGCTGGTGACGATCGTCACCACTTATGGGTGACGCTCGTCACTCACATCTGAGAGGAATCACGAAGCCTTATTAAAAGATGGAGAGGAAATTACAGTTTTAGCCCAGAAGTTTCATTAATTACAAAAAGGCCCCAGTTTGTTTTTTTTTTGTTTGTATCTTAATTTCTAGAGAGCTTGAGAGACAGATTTGTAGCAGAGCTTTTGGAGAGACAAATCAGACTCCTTCAGTGCAGATTTCGAACTCCGTTATCTTTATTTCTTATTTCTTTTATGCAATCTATTCTATTCATGATGTTTTCTCAATTCACCATGTTTTAGTATTTTGTTCGTAAGTTAGAGTTTTTCAAAGGTTGATGAAGAGTTTGTAGAATCGCTAATTACTAGGAATATCTTTTGGTTCTTCATCTGTGCTTGCATTCAAAACCGATTTCTTTGACTAGTCATCTGGAAATTCTAAATCCCTAGGTTGTTTAATAGATGTGAGAACATTGTTAATCACCTGAACTAGTATTAATATGAGCAAAACGCCTACTTGCAAAGAGATTTGACTTAGGAGTTTTGTGAACAATCGAAACCTGATCTTTAACTTGTTATAATTTGCAAAGAGATTTGAAATTCTGTGAATTAGGCATAGCCAACTTCTGCAATGAGAATTGATTAGTTATATCATTGAGTTTTGAGTTTAAGATGGTTTTAATTCATTCCTGCTTGCATGCATTCTACATTCTCAGGTTCAACCTGCGAATTGTCCTGATTTAGCGCTTTTAGCTTTCTGAACTTTAAATCAAATAACGAATTTCGCATGCCTTCATTTATTTTGCTATTTCGCATTACATACACTACTGATTTCTTAGCTTAATCTGAACTTAAATTTTATAGTGTAGTTTACTTACTCCCTTGGGATTCGATAACCCCTTATACTATAACTGCATTGCTAGAAATTGGAGATTTCTAACAAAGACAAGCATCAAACATTCATAAGCAAGCAATTCTCAATGTTCTACTCCTAGACAAGGTATCTAAAAAGAACCAACTTGGCGTCAATAAGCAGTTCATATTCAAAAAGATTAAAGTGTCAAACCCCCTTGTGATGGCGTATCCTTCAACCATGACCATAAAGATCAGAACCATTCTAGCCTAAGAGATGTACTAATCAAGCAATCATTCTCTCACCCAAGCAAGAATTCAGATCAACTTATCAATCTTGTGAACCAATAAGGACCTAGTTAGCTAAACACCAATCAAGAATATGGATTTAAGCATACAGCTGCAACATCCTAATAATGCTAAGCAATGAACATGAAGGAAACAAAGGCAAGATCTTTTAATGTATACTATCTAAGCATCAAGCAAAAATCTCAAAACCAGCGCTATCTAACCCTAAGCAAACCATCTAGCAATGGTGAATTATCACTTTGGTGTCACTGAACAAAGGAAACATAGACCAAGCCAAACTATCAAGTCAAATAAGTGAACCATGCTTAGAAATGAGATAATAAGTCGTTTAGTGAACCAAATGCATCAGTCAATACAATATTCAATCAAAAGGAGCAAGCTTTATGAACAATAATCACTTTGCAAGAGAGTGAGACAACATAGAACAGTTAAATGAGCCTAATCACCTCTTAATCACATCTTAATCACTACTTTCTATACTTAAAACTCTAAATCTAAAGTAAACTACTCACTAATCATGTTTAATCCCATTTGTTTGGAGTTAAACATAACTAGATGAGATTAAAATGCAAAGATGATAAATATAAACTACTAAGGTGCAAGAATAAAGATTAAGAGACAATATTAAACCACAAAAATACAAACTTTATTAAAAGATAAGGAACTTAAGGCAAATCGCCCTTTTTGTTTAGAGAAACAGAACTTTTTGATGAAAGACTAAACTTGGATAAAGATAATGTTTTGTAGCTTATCTTTTATAGTAGGGAGCCAAAAGAAGCATAAAAAACCAAAAAAAATAAGATAAGGTCAACAAAATTCAAATCGTTAATGCGCGGATGAATCACATCGAGGTGGTTCAGATGGTGTTCTGCTCGATATGCGACCTCGATATTGTTCGTGCAGTGGGTATCGGCTTCCTTACTTGATGCTGGACCTCGATGCAGACCAACGACTTAGACTCCTCGTGCTGATCCCCGTCCTCTTGTCCTGCTGCTTACATCGAGCATACTCCACAGGTGTTCTGCTCGATATGCTTGCTTGATATGGACCAGACTTTGCAAGAGCTCCATTTCTGACATCTTCTTCGATCATGAGCTTCTTCCATCTCCTTCCCAACTCTAAAACTCTCAAATTCACCTGAAAACCACCACAAAACAAGCACATGTATGCAATCCTAAGCTAAGTGCATGCCATGTTGATTCTAAGTGCAAATAACACAAAAATGCTAAACTATAATACAAAAACAGAGGAAAAGATGCATGAAATGCAGCCTAAAATGGACTAAAATATCAAGCTATCAACACCCCCACACTTAGCTTTTGGTTTCCGTCAAGCAAACAAACACTTAACATGGTGATGAGGTTTTACACATACAAAGGAAGACTCCCATCTACCAAAGATCTATAAGATGTGTTCCTAGCTCTAGCCTGTCAGTGTAAACCCACCTATGCTACCCTTTCTAAGAATTTAAACCCCTTTTAAAAACCCAAAAACTCTTCTCTTTCAAGCGCTTTGGAGGACTTCTTCTTTTGAACTTCAAGTGGTGGCGATTTGCTTCTTTTGAGTTTGGCTCCTTTATTTGGTGATGCTGGTGCATGATTCGCCTTTGGCTTTCTGATTTACTTGTTTTGCACTTCTTTCATCTTCTTTTCTTCTTTGAACATGAGCCTTCTTTCTTTGAATTTAGAATCGCCATTTCCACCCTTTTGCTTGTGTCACACTCCTTTTCTTTCGTACCTTGGCTTCTTTTCTTCTTTGCTTCTCTTAAAAAACTAATCCCAAGATAAACACCAGACCATTCCCCAAACATTCTAGCCTATCTAACTCAAGAGTGAGCTAATTCTACAATGGGAATACTTCCCTTGTAGTTCCAACCCAACACTTTTTGCTAAGCAACAACCATGATGGAAAGAGGCCTCACAAATCACACACTATTAATGTCTTGGCTTGAAAGAGGTTTAGTTAAGGGTATGGAAATCTAAATTGATATTTCAGAGAGTGGCAAAAGAGAATCAGAAGATTCAAGTATTTTAAACTATCCATGACATCAATCACAAATGCAAAAGGCACGATAATTGCAAATTAAAATTAGGTTCCACTTAAACAGTTGTTGAATTCATTTCAAAGCACGCTTCAGTCTCAAACAAAGCTCACAGAAATGCAAATTCCAAAAGTGGTTCAGCTTTATTTCTAAGTTCAACATCAAATGCACCAAAGGACTAAAAACAAGGGCTTCATTTTCACAAACTTCTAGCATTAACAAAGATGTTCTATCATAGTTCCTAATTTAAACAAGCAAGCTAGTCCTATGAATGCATGAAGTCTATATCCTATAAGAATGCATGAAAAATAAACTCTTTTTATGAAGCAATCTTTCAAAAACTTTTTAATTTTTTTGGTTTTTTCTAAGCCTTAGATGCTATGTAAATATGACGTATGGTTCTTATTCTAATATGCAAATGCAAATGCAAGCATCAGTCCATCATACATCCTCCCCCACACATAAATAACACAGTTCTTGTGTAATAAAAATTCTAAGGAGAGTGCTCACAAACTTCAAGCAAACAATTGCATGAAACTTCAAAAACATTATGGTATTTACAATGGTTAGCGTGGTGTATCTTACTTCAGGTGGAGGAGTGGTGAGAGTCTGAACTCTCAATACCATGGGAGGGTGAAGCTTCTTCCTCTGATGGAGTTTGATGTCTGGCCCTTCTCTTCTTTCCTTTGCGCCTTGGAGCAGCTACATGAGATGAATGTCTGGCCGGTTGAGAAGCATGTGTTCTTGGCCGCTCACTGATGTGGAATGAGTGTCTCTCTTGGACGGTGGTCTCTGGTGTGTCCTTAGACATGTCCTCAGCATCAGATCCTCCTCTTTGTGGCTCTGCTTCGGCCGCTTGATCAGTTATTTTGGCTCATGTAGATCCTCCCAACTTCTTCTTGAGCTTTCTCACTTTCTTCTTCAATGTGTCAACCGATTTCTTGCTTGCTTTGACTGTATTCAGCAAACCTCTAATGGCATTTTCCTGGAATTGGTTCCACCTCTGAAGAAGCCTAATGTGCTCATGTGCAGCCTTTGAAGCCTCAGATGTGCAGATCACATCATAAAGGTCAAATGCATAAGGGCGCTATCATAGTCTTCATGTTCATTCTCCTCCATCCCTTGATGCTGAACTTCTTGTTCTTGATGCTGCTCTTCAATATCTTCTTCCACATCTGAGTCTTTGATGGTGCTCGTGTTCTTTACTTTGCCTGGCCTCATCAATGGTGGGTCAGTCCTTGGATCATAAAGCTCATCTTCTGTTGGCATGAATCGGATGTTCTCATAGTTGGTGAAGTTGGTTAAGCGCTGCTTGGGCAAGATGATCTTCCTCTTCCTGTTTTCCATCTCAAACTGATAGCCAAATCCTATCTCAACAGTTCCTGAAAGGTATCCAATCTTACTGAGATAGGGAACATCAAGGAAGATCATGCTAACATCTGGTGTGCCAAGCTAAACTCCAGCTCCAAGCAAAATAGGAGTCATCACGCCTCCAATGGCTATCTTTGGCTTCTTGTCTCTAGTGTTGAAAGCCCATTGTTAGCATGCTAGAAATTGCTTTATTAGGATTGTCACAAGACCAACTCCTAAGCGCTCTCCTTGAATTTTGCCATGCCTTGTTTTAACTATGATGTTCGTCAAGCCATTTACAAGCAACCCCATCTCTTCTTCTTTGACCATACTTTGCTCTTTCCTGTAGAAGAGTGTGCTGGTGAGGACATTATGAACATATCTGATAGCTGGATGACGGATGCTAGCACTCTTCAGATGACCAGCTCTATAAGCATCATTCGATATCTCCTTCCACACATGCCTTAGCTCATCATGCTTGAAGCGCATGTTTTGTGCTCTTGAGCCTTAATCAAATCCAAAAAATTCTTTAAGCTGAGTGAACCCCATGGTGTACCATACTTTGTTGGCTCTGAACTTGATGAATCCATTGCCAAAGTCTTCTTCTCCTCCATCATATTCTTCATCAAACTTGTAGAAGTAGACTTTGAAGCTTGCAAGGAACTCACAAGAAAGTTGCTTGTAAGTTGGATAGCCAAGACTAGCAAATATTTCCAGTTCAATGTTTCTCAACAGTTCATCTACCTCAGTCTTGATTCCCAGCTCTCCAAACAGACCAGGATCTGCATATCTTGTAGGATTGAAGTCCACTCTCCTCATTGCTCTCAAGTAGTCCTTGAGCTTTGGTGCTGCATCTTGGACTTGTTCTTCTTCAAGAACTGGCCTTTTTCCCTCAGCTCTGTTTCTTGCAGCAAAATGTGAGTCAGAAATCTCCTCATCTCCTCTAGTGTTCGACATAGTACCTGAAAATGCAATGCTTGAAGCAAAAAATTAATATACTATCTTTTGAAACCATTGTGCAGAGAATTATTTTTCAAATATTAAGCAATCACGGGAAAATTCTGTACAAATTCACACTGATTACCAACAAACAGAGTCGAATTTAGCAAAACTTTTCAGCTCAAAAGGATAGACACAATTAAAACTAAAATTCCCACAGTAACAAGCAGCGATTAGAAAAAAATCAAGCATATGCAGCAAAAAACATTATTCTCTCTCCACCAAACTTTAAAAATACATCAGATTCACCATCACTAATCTAAAAAGAAACATTTAAATGGTTAATATGCTGCAATAGTATGCCTATATTTGGCCAGAATCTAAACATATTGTCAAACTAAGCATAAAAACAGCATTTCCTAACAATTTTAACCATGCATTCTAGTTCGATAATGGTGTTTAGCTCGATATGGATGTGTGGAGAGAGATAAAAATGCTAGTTTTAAGGCAAGAGGATAAGAAAATATCAAATAACTGAAGATAATGCAAGAAAATCTCATTTAAAATACAAAAATGCATGTGAGGGGAAATAGATACTTCGGCTTGCATGATCCTTCTCGTGGGCAAGGCATCATCCGGATGCTTGTTCTTGGCTTGACCATTCTGCATCGAGAAAACATATTGGTGTTTTGCTCGATGCTACACCTCGATGTGGAACGTCTCGTACTCCGTTGCAATGCTCATCAGGTGGTTGTCGTACCAGACATTGTCTTGTATCGAGTCGGCTGATAGTATCCATATCGAGCAGGACCTTGGATGTTCTGCTTGATGCTACTCCTCGGTGTGGCTTCATCGAGCAATCTCATCGAAATACGGGCTGTAGCTCCTCAGTGTATGGATTGGTGATTACATCGAGCAAGGCTTTTGGTGTTTTGCTCGATGCTACACCTCGATGTGATCTCCACCGTGCGTTTTGATCGATGTACGGTCCACTCTCCTTGGTGTATGGACTGGGGCTTCAGGAGTGATCACATCGAGCAAGAATTTTGGTGTTTTGCTCGATGCTACACCTCGATGTGATCTCCATCGTGCAACCTGCTCGATGTACGGAATGCTCCTTCCCCGAGATAAGCTGTATAGAGCAGCAATGACAGATGTTCTACCCGATATGGTACCTCGATATAAAAACAGAGTTTTCTTTCCTTGGCCTTTAAACCATCTGATAAACAGATTGTTTTGCAGCAAGAATATCAAAGCTTAAGCAACCTATAGTTGTAGTACAGTGTGCAAGAGAGTATCAATCCAGCCTGGGTTGTAGAAAGAACACAAGGAATACAAGAGCAAGCAAATCTAAGCAAAAACGGGTAATTAGATGGAAAAATCGATAAAAACTAAATGCAACGACCAAACTACTACGAAAACTATTTTAAAATCCCTGGAAGAGGGTTAACAACTACAAGGATAAAACAGAGGATTAAAACTGCAAATCTACTAATTACTAAAAATCGAGAACTAAGGCAAGTAAATAGAGAATTTCTAACAACTTAAGATGAATGACTTCTAATGATTAAAGATGCAAGATTTATGACTAAAAGATGACTACTTGAGGTTTTGAAATACTAAAAAGAGGGTTCAAGGTCGAGGGTCATGTTCAAAAGAGTTCAAAGGTTCAAGTTTTGGTTTGAAAACACAAAGATCTACTCATTTGATGAGCTTTCCCTAAGCCATGAGAAACTTAAACTAAGATCATCCATGGTATGACCCCTTTCTTCGACCCTTCCTCCAAACCTATGACATGTAGTAGAAAGATGGATCAAAGAGCATTAAGCCAAGATCCCAAATAAAGGCTTAACTAACCTCCTCTTCATCCATGGCGTTTGGGAGAGGATAGATTAGTCTATAGGATTTGGCTCTCAAGGATCTCTGAATCCGGTCAAGGTAAGAAAAGCCCTGGAATCATAGAGATCTTTTCCAAGACTCCCTAAGATTTAAGACCCCAAATCCTAGAACAAAATGAGTTAATAACAAGAAAAACCCCAAAAGCTTAAACCCTTAAACCCTTGAATCGCCCCAACCTTTAACCCACAGAAAACTACTCACTACACATAGTTAAAACCGATTCAAATGCAAGGAATGGAACGCTAAGCATGATTAAAGAAAGCAATTAAGGAAAAACACTTAATGATTAACAAGATTCAAGGTTTTGAAAACAAAAAAAACTTAAAGAACAGAACAATGGCAAATCGCCTAAGATAAGCTCGAAAAAAGATAAGACTAAATTGTTGATAATGAAAGTGATGGGATAATTTGCCCAAAATAGCCAAACCACAAACTGGTCCCCTCACTACGCTCCAAAATATTAGCTGGCCGGATAAGGTGCTAGAGATCGAGTTGGTCGATCGATTTCTAGCTCGATCTCCGGGTGGATTATCTTCCTTTACTCGATCTTCAAGTCGATTCGGTTGGACGGATCGAGTACTTCATTCGATCTTCTGCTCGATCCTCGGGTGATCGGGTCGTGGTCTCGATCTGGCTCTCGTTCTGCATGGCGTAATCCACGTCCGTACTCACGATCGATCTTCTCTCTCGATCTTGGTCTCGATCATCCTTCATGAAACGACTTGAGTAACTCGATCTTCTGGTCGATCTCATCTAGATCGAGCTAGATCCCGGTTCCTTTGCATGCATGGCTGAGTTCTCCAAGTGTCCACAAGCTTCCTCTTGATCCTTAGCATGTCCACGCAACCTCCACAACTCCAGAGTGTCCCAAAACAACCTGATAATGATGCAAAAATGCAAGAAACATGCAAAATGTCAATGGTCCTAGTTCTTAATCCTAAGATGCAATGCACACACTCATAATCCAAAGAACTTAGCTATATTCATCACATATTGAATCTCAAATCATGACTCTCATATCTCAAACAATCCAAGAATCCTAACCTTTAACATTTATTGAGCTCAAAACCGAGAATCACACTTATGCACTATAAAACCGAATACATTTGGCTTAGGGACAAGGTTATGAGACAAAGATGATCTCATGCAAATTGGTAATTCAAGCAATGGGTTCTCTCAAAGAAGGTTGAACTTATGCATAATGCTAAATGTAAAAAAAATTGATGCATACATGACTAGACTCTCATCTACCCATATACACTAACAATGATCCTAAACCCCTCTCATTTTTCTTTTCTTTTTAAGCTCACTCACCCTCCTAAAGTCTACCCTCATCAACAAGGCAATTCTCCTAGCAAAAACCCAAATAAAAACACCATTTTAAAACTCTTTTGGCTAGTGGTAAGGCTATAAATACACTTAGCTCTTTTAAATACTTTTGGTAGCTCTCTTCTCTTATTTTTTTTTCTTTTCAAACTTGGCATTTTGGCTCTTTTCTTTTCTGATTGTTTTTCTTTTTCTTTTCTTTGAGAGCTATCTTCTTTTTAAACAAGAGCAATCATTTTTAAACACAGGCCCTACCATTTAAAACCATTCATTTCCCATTTATTCAAACCCCAAACACAAAATCTTTTCAAACCAAAACCAAAGCAAACAACTCCCATGAATCCCCGCCCTATCCTAAGCCTAAAACTAACTTCAAAATGCAAAGTTAGCAACAATATGAAATCCTAATCATGTCACCTAAACCTAACACTTTACGCCAAGTTCAAACCGAAAATAAGCCCTCAAAAAGATGTCACACAAGAAAATTGGCTTGAAAGGAGGGTAGGGGTCAAGGTCGGAAGTCTACTAAGGCTTACAAGAGAGTCGTGAAAGGGATAAGAAAGCCTGAATATGTATATGTGATCCATGTATCCTTTTTTCAAATGCATAAGTATGATAATTAAAAAGTTCAAGTTAAGGTTCTCACTTGATTGGAAAGGATTTAATTCATGAATGTTCAACTTAAGCCACGAAAATCAAAACAAATGATCCAAATATGGTTAGAGCTTACTTTCAAAGTTTGAAAAATGCATCAAAGAAATACTAACTAGGGCCTTAAAAAATTTATGAGCTTAAAACACTTTTCAAGAAAAACTTATGCCCCTTATGCAAATGCAATCAACCTAAATGCTTAAAATTCTAGACTCAATCCTAAAATGTTTAACAGTTCAAATGCAAGCTACATTTTTTTGTATTTTCAACCCCGTGTTGAGATACACCCTCAAGCTTTTATCATTTTTTTGTATTTTCAATGGCTTATATGATGCATGATGACTCAAGGGATGATAACACAAAAAAAGATCAAAGAAAACATTTCAAAGCACACACACACTCCCCCAAACTTGAATGACACCGTCTCGGTGGCAAACAAATTCAAGAGGAGCTCAAAACACAAAGCAAAAATAAGAAAAATGCATGGTATATACAAGGGTTTGGTTGTTGGTACCTTGGAGCTAGGCATGGCTGGAGCTTGAGGTTGCTCCAGACTTCCTGCTCTTCTTAGAAGTGTCGTGGCTAGTCTCCTTGCCTTTGCCCTTGCTCATGGCTTTATGTAGAGAGAGGCGTGAAGCTTGGTTTTTGCCTTGGGGCTCACGGATCACCACACCACCAGTTGATTTCCTCTTCTTCTCCGGCTGCTGAACCTCCTCACTTGAAGACTTCTTAGGTGAGCTCCCTTGCAAGACTTTGATCATCTTGGCAAGCTTCTTAATCATCTTGCTCTGCCACTTATTAACCTTGCGCTGCATCTCCACGACAAAAGTAAGAAACTTCTCCGCCTTTGTCCTTGGCTCGTAGTCAAGCTTGGGAAGGTCGAAGCTCTCGGGCATCTCAGCATCATAAGGAGGTGACTCTGAACGTGGGCGAGCAACTCATGGTGGCGCGGCTGCGGGTCCTAGAGGTGCAACACAATCCCCATCGCTTGGCATAAACTCTATGTTACCAACGCCTAGCAGCTCCGTTTCCTCTTGGTTTGGCAAGATACACTCCTTCTTCTCATTATCACCATTGATGAATAGGTAAGTGTAGAAACCTAGAGCTGGCATGGGTCCCAAGGAGTCTGTGTTCCGCATGTATGTTTCATCCATGTAGGCTCTCTCCGCGCAAGGCGCAAAGTCAGGAGAGGTACCCCGGCTTGAATAAACATCGGTGTGAGAAAGCCTCCTATCAGAGCTGAGCTTGCCTTACACCTCATTGCCCACGCCTTGTACTTGACCAAAGAGGAAGCCAAAATACAACCATAGTTGACATCATCTCCAAGCTCATCTTCCATTGGTTCTTCATTCTCTTTAGGATCGCATAGAATCTTCTTAACTCCTTGGAAGAGAAAGCACAACTCGTTCTTGGTGACCGTTGGAGCCACAGATCTCCCACTGAAGGTGTTGGCTAAGAGCTTGAGGGTGTATCTCAACACGAGGTTGCAGACCTTCTTGATCTTGGCTGTGTTGGCCTTGTAGTCATCATTGCTGATCAAGTCCCATAGGTCGTTGGCTTGTGTGAAGGTAAGGAACTCTACTAGCTTGGTGTTGGCTTTTAGACCGTAGGCTTGGCAAAGCTCAGGGATGGAGAGGTGGTAGGCTTGCCTCCTGATCTTGAACGTGAGGTGACCTTGTGATGGAGTGGGGAGGCTTGCATTCTTATAAGAGAACTCCAAGGTGGCGAGAAAGTCTAGGGTTGCCTCGGGATAGGTAGGGCAATCCATCCTTGACAAGCATGCAAGCCCCATGTTCTTGAGAAGCTCGTCAAAATCTCTCAACAGCCCATTTTTGCCAATATATCCCGGCTTGCGAACTTCGTAGGGTCAAACCGGAGCATCTCCAACCTTTTTTTAGCTTGCTTCTCCTCCTTAGTCCATCTGACCCTCTCCTGAACCACTTCTTGAGTTCCTTCTCCTTGTTTTATCTCATCTCTATCTCTCTTGGGAGCCATTGGTACCTGAAACACAATTCTCAAAGAACAGGATGAGTATAGGCGGCGATTTCAAAGAGAAAGACAAAGTAGGAGAGAAAAATTTATAACAATAATCCTAGATTTTTAGAGAATTTATAAGAATTATAGATAAATACTAGAGGATAATATCTAGAGATAGGATCAAATATAGCCATTTTCCTAATACTTAGCTATCTCTAAAAATTATCCTAACCTCCTAACAACTAACAATCATCCTAAGCTAATAAAACAAAATTTTCTTAAAAATTTTAGCAAGCAATTTCTTAAACTCGAAAATACCTTTAAAGAGGATGAATGCAGGATGCTATTAGCCTTAAAGATAAAACTCACACTCTCTCTTTACTTTCAGAAAACAGTTTCGAACACAAAAATGAGAGAGTGTGGATGCATGTGAATATAAAGACTAGGAAAACTATATATTATGCAAGTGGTTTTCTGACAAAGCTGGTCAAGGCACATCTTTCATGGTCAAAGATGTTTGCATTGACCAAGATTTGAATTTAAAATAGGAGGGAAAGATAAAAAAAAAAGGGAAAACTTAAACTTACCTCGGCATGAGATCGAGTCGATTTGGTCGATCTTGGACTCGATCTCATGTCCATGTTGGCTAGGATCGAGAGGGTTGATCGATCGGGGGCTCGATTCAGATTTCATCAAGTCCTCGATCGAGTGTACCCCCTCGTTCCATGATTCTACGTCCTTATGGCTAAGCTCCTTGGATCGAGCCACGTGATCGATTTGGAGGTCGTTTTGGCAAGGATCGAGTGGCAGATCGAGTCAACTGATCGATCCAGCCTGAGGATCGAGTGAGGTCAATCGATCTACACCCCGTTTGCATTTCAAGCTAAACACATGGGTGGGTTATCCTCTCATGATCGACTGACTCACTCGATTGTCTACTCGATCTCGTCTAGATCGAGTGACTCCACTCGATTCACTAGCTCGATCTAGTAAAGATCGAGCGAGGATATGTCGATCTAGCACTCGATCTCTTGCCTCTACTTCCTCCTTCCTTGCCCATTTTGACTCCAAGATCAGAATCTCCAATCCCTTATCCTTTCACCTACACACTTAAACATAAAAAGCATAAAACTGAAATAGAAAGAAAGCAAAAATATGTACAAGATAGACATGGGAATGCCTCCCAAGTTCGCTTTCTTTAAAGTCTTTAGCTAGACTTTATTTGGTTTAGGCTAGAGGTGGGTCTTGGAGAAGCATAGTGGTGCTCTCCTTGCTGTATTCACTCGCCAGGTAGGGCTTGACTCTGTGCCCGTTAACCGTGAAAGCCTTTCCACTCCTGCCAACCAAAGTAACCGCTCCATAGGGTAGAACTTCCTTGGTCTCAAAAGGTCCACACCATCTAGACTTGAGCTTGCCAGGGAACAACTTCAAGCGTTAGTCATAAAGCAAGACCAGACTGTCTTCCCTTAGCTCCTTATGAACCAGCTTCTTGTCGTGAACCGCCTTGGTCCTCTCCTTGTAAATTTTAGCACTCTCATAAGCATCTAGCCTTAGCTCATCAAGTTCATGGAGTTGCACCAGCCGTCTCTCCTCTGCCGTCTTGAGGTTGAAGTTCAGTTGCTTCACTGCCCACAAAGCCTTGTGCTCTAACTCAACAGGGAGGTGGCAAGACTTTCCATAAAGGAGGTTGAAAGGACTGGTACCAATGGGAGCTTTGAAAGCGGTTCTATAAGCCCATACAGCTTCATCAAGCTTGCTTGCCCAATCCTTTCTAAGGACTCCAACAGTTCTCTCCATTATGGCTTTGCCTGTTTGAGACCTCCACTTGGCCACTGGTTTGAGGGTGGTAAGGTGTGGCTACCTTGTGCTTAACCCCACACTTTTTCAGAAGACTTTCAAAGACTTTCTTAATGAAGTGGCTGCCCCCATCTCTGATCACTACTTTTGGAACCCCAAATCTTGGAAAGATGATTGACTTGAATAGCTTGATCACCACTTTTGCATCTTTGGTTGGGGAAGCTATAGCCTCAACCCACTTAGACACGTAATCAACAGCCAACAAGATATATTTGTTGCCGTAGGAAGATGGGAATTGACCCATGAAGTCAATCCTCCAAGTGTTAAAAACTTCTACTTCAAAGATGGGAACATGTGGCATCTCATTCCTCTTTGTGATGTTCCCTGCTCTCTGACATGCTTCACAAGACTTAACAAACTCGTGAGCGTCTTTGAAGAGGGATGGCCACCAGAAACCAGCTTGTAAGACCTTTGTAGCCGTCTTGAAAGAAGCAAAATGACCTCCATAAGATAAACCGTGGCAATGAAGGAGAATGTCTTTAGCTTCTTCTCTTGTTACACACCTTCGGTACAAGCTATCCACTCCTCTCTTGTACAGGTAAGGCTCGTCCCAAAAGTAATGAGAGACGTCTCTCATGAACTTCTTCTTGTGGTAGTGATCTAGATGAGTTGGCTCCTCACCACAAACTAAAAAGTTGACTATATCCGCATACCAAGGCAGGTTCTCTTCCTTGAAACTTAAAACTTCTTCAAACTGATCCACTAGCCGTGTGCATTCCACTGTGTTGACCATCATGAGCTGCTCCTCAGGAAGTGAACCATCTAATGGTAAGACTTCATTCACCCTCATTCTTGAAAGGTGATCAGCAACACCATTCTCTATGCCCTTCTTATCGTTTATCTCCATATCAAACTCTTGTAGAAGAAGAATCCACCTTAAGAGCCTCGGCTTAGTGACTTTCTTTGAGTAGATGTAACTCAAAGCAGCGTGATCAGTGTATACTATGACCTTAGAACCCACCAAGTAGGACCTGAACTTCTCAAAAGAAAAGACAACGGCTAGTAACTCCTTCTCGGTGGTTGCATACTTCACTTGCGTGTCATCCAAGGTACGGCTGGCATAGTAGATTACATGCACCCACAGCGTAGTCACTAGCGTCGCACATTATCTCGAACGATAGATCCCAATCTGGTGCTTGAACAATAGGTGCGGTGACAAGAGCTTCCTTGATGGTCTTGAAAGCGTGAAGACACTCCTCGTCAAAGTCAAAGTCAGCTTCCTTGCATATCAGCCGTGTAAGAGGGCGAGCTATCTTGGAGAAATCCTTGATAAACCGTCTGTAGAAGCCAGCGTGCCCCCAAGAAACTCCTTATCCCCTTGACATTAACCAGCGGCTCAAGATTCATCATGACCTCAATCTTTGCTTTATCAACCTCTATCCCTTGCTCAGAAATCTTGTGACCGAGTACAATCCCTTCCTTCACCATGAAGTGACACTTCTCCCAGTTCAGCACCAAGTGTGTCTCCTCACATTTCTTAAGTACCCTGCACAGATTAGACAAACAACCACCAAAAGAAGCACCATACACAGAAAAGTCATCCATAAAGACCTCTACCATTTCCTCTATGAGATCAGAGATGATAGACATCATGCACCTTTGAAAGGTATCCTTCGATATGCGATGGTACCATAAGGGCATGTGAAAGTCATCTTCCCTTGGTCGTTAGGATGAATGGGAATTTGAAAGAAACCACTATATCCATCTAGGAAACAATAGTATGGATGATTAGCAAGCCTCTCTAGCATTTGGTCAATAAAAGGAAGAGGAAAATGATATTTTCTAGTAGCTGAGTTAAGTTTCCTATAATCAATACAAATTCTATGTCCAGTTATTTTTCTTGTAGGAATCAACTCATCTCTTTCATTTTTAATGACCGTGATACCCCCTTTCTTTGGTACCACATGGACCGGAGAGACCCATGTGGTATCACTGATATGGTATATCACGTCGGCCTCTAACAGTTTCAAGATCTCTTTCTTAACTACTTCTTTCAAGTTTGGGTTCAAACGTCTTTGATGTTCAATAGAAGAAGTGTTTTCATTCTCTATGTAAATCCTATGAGTACAAAGCATTGATGAAAGGCCCTTGATGTCACTTAGAGAGTACCGAATGGCCTTCCTATACTTTCTCAACTCCTTAAGGAGTGAGTTTAACTCATCATCACTCATATTTTCATTCACAATGACAGGATAAGTGTCATTGGGTCCTAAGAAATCGTATCTTAGCCCTTTTGGGAGCTCCTTTAGGTCCACCTTTGGGGCTAGCAGCTTGCTCCAGTCCTCATCGTGGCTTGTGTTGATGTTGCCATCCTCATTAGCCTCCTTAGAACCCGAGTCATGAGCTTTCAGGCTGCCATCTTGAACCGTTCTTTCCTCCGAGATCGAGTCATCCAGTCGATCTTCCATCGTTCTGGTCCGGATCGATTGCACTCACATCGATCTCTTGCTCGATTTGATGTGGATCGAGCAGTGGATCGATTCACTGAGTCGTTCGCTGAACTGATCGAGTTGCTTCTCTCGATCTCCTCATTGATTTCTTGACCGGATCGACCAACCTCCTCGATCTCCTTGTCGATCTTTGTCTTGGATAGAGTGAAGTCCTCGATTTCCTGTTCGATCTCTAGACATCTGCCTTCATCTTCCTTCACAACCTTGCAAGAATCAAGGATGTGAACATACTATTGGGTCTGCTCATTCAGGAAACCATACTCTTTACACTCCTTAGTCAAACCTAGCTGTAAATGATCCTCCTGTGCCAACTCCTCAAGCAACTCATCGGCTAACTCATCCAAAGTTTCAATGTAGAAGTCTTCCAATGATTGGCTTCTTTAAGACTTCATTGATATCAAAGTCTAACTTCATGTCATTTCCCAAGTGTAGAGAGATCTTACCATTCTTCACGTCAATGATGGCTCCAGCGGTTGCAAGAAACTGTCTACAAAGGATTAGAGGATCCCTTGGCTCTTCATCCTTCTCTAGAACAACAAAGTCGGTTGGCACGTTAACTCCACTGATCCTCACAGGCAAGTCTTCAAGCATACCCACAGGAAGCCTTATACTTCTATCAGCGAGCACGAGAGAGATTCTACACTCTTTAAACTTGTTAAAACCGAGCTTCTTTGCAATGGAATGGGGCATAAGATTAATGCTTGCACAAAGATCACATAAGCAGCTTCCAAACGTCAAAGGACCAAGAGCACAGGGGATGGTGAATGATCTTGGATCTCCAAGCTTCTTCGATACTATTTCCTTGTGAACGATGGCGCTGCACTCTTCACTAAGCACCAAAACCTCTTCACTCTCCTTCCTCTTCTTAGTAAGAGTATCCTTGAAGAACTTGGCACACTTAGGCATCATGGCCAAACAATCAACTAAAGGCAGCTTGATCTCAACATCTTTCAAATGCTTCTCAAAGACTGCTCTATGCTTCTCAAGCAGCTGTTTCTTGAACGGTCCAGGGAAAGGACGCTTTGGTTTGTAGGGCGGAGGTACAAATGCATCTTTCTCTTTGCTAACCTCCTCCGCTTTCTTCTCTACAACTGTTTCCTTGCCTTTCCATGGCCTTTCAATCCACACATTGTTAAAGGTAATCTCCTCATCATTTGAAAGCTTACCCTACCCCTATTGAACTACAATGTCCTCATTGTCTTTAGGTGCAGCTCTCGGCGGAAGCTCTTTCCCACTTCTCAAAGTAATAGCGTTTGCATACTCCTTGGGGTTTTGCTCACACTTCCAGGGTAAGCTTCCTTGACCGCTTGAACTGGCTTTGCCTTTCTCTAACTGCTTGATCTTGTTGTTCAGGTTGGTGATTTGAGTAGACACCTCAGTAAGAGAAGAATCCAGCCTATTGTTCATATCAACAAACTTCTGATTGTAAAAGCTTGACCTTGAAGCAACTGTTGAAACATTGCTTGAACCGGATCTTTAGGAGGAATGAATGGTTGAGCTTGAACTCGTTGCTGTTGAGGCATGAATCCAGGAGGATAACCTTTGTTTCCTTGCTGTTGCTGCTGTCTTTGGAAGTTCCCTTGCCTTGGACCTTGGTACCCACTGTTTTGAGTAAACCCTTTGTTGTAAGGAACAAATGGTTTGCCTTGTTGTGGAGGGTACACTTGATCCTTTGGATTTTCCACGTTGGTACTCCTGTAAGAGAGGTTGTTGTTGCTTTGGTAGCCTTGAGAATAACCTTGTGGCTTGTTGTAGTTCTGGCCTCCAACCCAATTAGCTTCTTCTTGGCTCAGCTCTAACTCCTCTAAGACATCTTCAGCTTCTCCCATAAAGTGTACTTGCTTCTGATTTGCAGGGACCAGCTTATCTATCTTCTCATGGAGCGATTTGAGCTCCTTTTTGTGTGACTATATATCAGCTCCCCTTGGTGCTCGGTCATAATCCTTAGAATAGTTCCCATCGCTTAAAGCGAAGTTCTCTATGAGCTCCATTCCTTCTTTAACATTTTGCCCAAGAAAGTTTCCCTTACTTGCTGTATCTAGCAACATGCGAATCTTTGGGAGTGCTTCTCTGTAGATTGTGCTCAAGAGAGTCTCTTCACTGAAGCATTATGAGGGCAAGCTATAGTGTAGTCCTTGAACCGCTCCATAGCTTCATTAAAGATGTCATTCTGCCTTTGTGTGAAGCCACTGATCTCACTTCTTAGCCTTGCTGTTCTTGTGCTTGAGAAAAACTTTGACAAAAAGGCTTTCTTGCAATCAGCCCATGAAGTGATGGTTCCCTGAGGTAATGTCTTTTTCCAATGTCTTGCTTTATCTCTAAGGGAAAAAGGGAATAACCGTAGCTTGAAGCTGTCTTCCGAGATGCCAATGATCTTTATCATCCCACAAACTTGCTTAAAGTTGTCAAGATGTTCCAAAGGCTCCTCCATAGCAAGCCATGGAACTTGTTGTTTTGAACCATTGAGATGAATCCTGGCTTGATCTCGAAGTTGTTGTTTTGCACTGGTGGAGGAGTGATCCCAAAGCGGTTGTGATATGTACTTGGAGCATCTCCAGCACCAATGATTTTCGGCTGCCTTGGAGCGTGGTTGGGATTTCCATTGCCTCTAGCACCAACAGCACGGTGAGGTGGAGCTTCTTCTTGGTCTTGCTCAGCCATAACCCAAAATTCAGCTAGGCAAGGTTGCTCTATCCCCTCAAAGTTCTGTTCTTGCTCTACTGTCCTTCTATGCCTTGCACTTCCGAGTTGGTGAATATTGTCCAGTGGTTATAGAAGCCACTGGACCTCAATTCATGTACCTGAGAAGACAAACAGTAAGCTAGAGCAATTAGTAACCAAAAGAAAAGTAAAAGGCTCAGTCTTTACTAAACTTCAAATCCTAATGCTTCCTAACAAACCCAAGATGGCAACGGCGCCATTTGATTAACAGATTCTTTTGCAGCAAGAATATCAAAGCTCAAGCAACCTATAGTTGTAGTACAGTGTACAGGAGAGTATCAATCCAGCCTGAGTTGTAGAAAGAACACAAGGAATGCAAGAGCAAGCAAATCTAAGCAAAAACGGGTAAAAAGATGGTAAAATCGATAAAAACTAAATGCAACAACCAAAATATTACGAAAACTATTTTAAAATCCCTGGAAGAAGGTTACAAACTACTAGGAAAAAACAGAGGATTAAAAAAGCAAATCTACTAATTACTAAAAATCGAGAACTAAGGCGAGTAAATAGAGAACTTCTAACAACTTAAGATGAATGACTTCTAATGATTAAAGATGCAAGCTTTATGACTAAAAGATGATTACTTGAGGCTTTGAAATACTAAAAAGAGGGTTCAAGGTCGAGGGTCATGTTCAAAAGAGTTCAAAGGTTCAAACTTTGGTTTGAAAACACAAAGATCTACTCATTTGATGAGCTTTCCCTAAGCCTTGAGAAACTTAAACTAGGATCATCCATGGCATGTGGTATGACCCCTTTCTTCGACCCTTCCTCCAAACCTTTGGCATGTAGTGGAAACATGGGTCAAAGAGCGTTAAGCAAAGATCCCGAATAATGGCTTAACTAACCTCCTCTTCATCCATGGCGTTTGGGAGAGGATATATTAGTCTCTAGGATTTGGTTTTCAAGGATCTCTTAATCCGGTTAAGGTAAGAGAAGCCCTGGAATCATAGAGATCTTTTCCAAGACTCCCTAAGCTTTAAGACCCCAAATCCTAGAAGAGAATGAGTTAAACAAGAAAAACCCCAAAAGCTTAAACCCTTAAACTCTTGAATCGCCCCAACCTTTAACCCACAGAAAACTACTCACTACACATAATTAAAACCGATTCAAATGCAAGGAACGAAACGCTAAGCATGATTAAAGAAACCGATTAAGGAAAAACACTTAATGATTAATAAGATTCAAGGTTTTGAAAAAAAGAAAAGCTTAAAGAACAAAACAATGGCAAATCGCCTAAGATAAGCTCGAAAAAATATAAGACTAAATTGTTGATAATGAAAGTGATGGGATAATTTGCCCAAAATAGCCAAACCACAAACTGGTCCCCTCACTATGCTCCAAAATATTAGCTGGCCAGATAAGGTGCTAAAGATCGAGTTGGTTGATCGATCTCTAGCTCGATCTCCTGGTGGATCGTCTTCCTTTGCTCGATCTTCAAGTCGATTCGGTTGGATGGATCAAGTACTTCATTCGATCTTCTGCTTGATCCTCGGGTGATCGGGTCGTGGTCTCGATCTAGCTCTCGTTCTGCATGGCGTAATCCACGTCCGTACTCACGATCGATCTTCTCTCTCGATCTTGGTCTCGATCCTCCTTCATGAAATGACTTGAGTCACTCGATCTTCTGGTCGATCTCATCTAGATCGACCTGCCTAGCTGGATCTGCTCCTCGATCCCGGTTTCTTTGCATGCATGGCTGAGTTCTCCAAGTGTCCACAAGCATCCTCTTGATCCTTAGCATGTCCACGCAACCTCCACAACTCCAGAGTGTCCCAAAACAACCTGATAATGATGCAAAAATGCAAGAAACATGCAAAATGTGAATGCAAAGTGATCTAGGACCTAAAATGCAACAAATGGTAGAAACTAGCCTATTATGCAAGATGAATGCATGAAAACTATCCTAAATGCATGCTAAATATGCGAAATATGTGAGTATATCACCATCTTACACAGCCATGGACCTGTTCTTTGACTTCTAAAACACTAAGTAAAGACATTAGTAATAAAAGAAAGCATATATTTACAAGGATAGTCATGGGATTACCTCCCAAGTGTGCTTGTTTTAAGTCACTAAGGTTGACTTTAATGGTTTGAGGACTAGTGAGAAGAGGTTGATGGAGCTGGTTCTCTTTCCTCTTTCTTCTTGTAGATCCAAGTGCCCACTGACATCAGTTTCTTCTTGTCACGAGCTGTCTTCCTGTTTCTCATCTTCTTGACACTTGGTGTGATCAAAGGCTTCACTTCTTTGGTGATCAGGCTTTCATCCTCTTTCAAACCATCTTCAAGCTTGAACTCAGTGTCAAGCTTCTGCTCTGGCTCATCAGGGAGAGTGTCTCTCATCAGCATGTTCATTGTGAAGCTCATAGCATGCTCCACACGCTCTGGAAGTGGCAGTTGCTCACTCTCTTCTTCAACAATTGTTCCACAAAAAGCTATGGAAGGAGAGACAATCTTGTAGACCTTAAACTCATCAACATTCTTCAAAATCACGAGCCTCTCTTGAAGTCTACTTGAGCTCCTACTGTTGCCAAGAATGGTGTTCCTAGAAGAAGTGGCACTCTCTTGAATATGTCTTCTCCATAACCACAAAATCTGTTGGCTCCAAGCAATTCCCAATCTTCAAAGGGAATTTCTTCACCATGCCCAAGGGTCTTGTTGAGGTGTTTTCCACAAAACTGATAGAGGCTTTGCAGGGCTTCAACTCCTTGATTCCTAAGGTTTGGCTTAAGTGTAGAGACAAGACATTTACAGTTGAACCTGAATCACACAAAGCTCCAACATTGTCTAGCATCTCAAGCTCATAAGTGATGAGGAACTTTCCTTGATTGGGAAGATTTGTCAATATCTTCAGCTCCTTGTTTCTATTTAGATTAGCCCCCACATTCTCTAGAATTGGCTCCACTACTTCCATCTTATCAAAGACGTCTTTGAGGAACCTGATTTGATCCTTTACTTCAAGCAAAGTGGTGCCATGAGGAAGCTTTATTCCAGTATCTTGTATGTCCTTCCTGAACTTTGAATAAACTGCTTTCTGAGCCTTTGTAAAGTGCATTATGGGGTAAGGGATTGGTGGTTTATAAGCTTAAAATTCAGGAGCTTTACCCTTCTCATTGTTGCTTGAGGAGCTACCCACTTGGCGATCATACAGCTCCTTGAAGTCTTCAGGACTTTCTCTAGCCAAGACCATCAAAGCGTGGTATGTTTCTACAAGCTCTTTATCAGCTTCACTGAGCTCTGGTTTGGCTTCTTCTTCTGGAGCAACCAAGGCTTTCTCAGCCTCTTCTTTCTCAGCAGCTTCTTTTGCAGCTCTTTCTTGCTCTTCGTCTCTGTTCAAGATTTCATCTAGCCCTTGGAGAAAATTTTCTACAATATCAACAGCTTTTTGATCATTAATGCATATTGATGACATTCCCCCCACACTCAGCCTTTAACATGTCCACATGTAACAGCATCTCTTGAAGCATAATGCTAAGGTCTTCCAATGAAGCATATTCATCATCAAACTCTTCATCCTCTTCAGCAAGTAAGTGGCAGAATTCCTTAGGATTGGCTTCACTATTTCATAGTAACTGATTTTGAGGCTTTGAAGATGAAGCTCCTTTGATTTCTAGAGACTTGACTCTTTGGTTCAGAGCATCTAACTTTCCATTCAGGTCACAAGTAGTGGCGTCTATCTTGTTGTGTACTTCAGCAAACTTCTTTTGCAGCTCTATAGTGGTGTTGGCTTGACCAGACAACAGTTGTTGCATCATCTGCTTCAGATCAACATCTTGAGTGCTAGAAGAGGTTTTTGTATTGCCAAAACCTGGTGGGACAAAAGCTGGTCTTGGCTGAAAGTAAGTTTATTGAAAACCGCCTTGAAATAGTGGTCTTGGAGCAAAGTTGTTCTGCTGGTTGAAAGGAACAAAAGGTTTGGTTCCTTGGTTTTGTTGAGCAGCTTGTGATAGATAGACTTGATCCTGAGGGTTAGCCACGTTGGTGCTTCTATAAGAGAAGTTGGGATGATTCCTGTAGTTGTTAAAACCACCTCGTTGTTGATTCATGTAGAAGGTTTCTTCTTCTACAACTGTCCCATCTTCTTCTTGTGTAGCCACACTATAACCAACAAAACTGGCATTCCTGAAAGACACACTTAGAAGCTTGTCTAACTTGTCACTTAAAGCTTTAATCTCCATCTTTGTTTTGCTCTCACCTTCAGCACTTACAACAGCTCTAGATGTTCTGTCATATTCTTCACCATAGTTTTTATCAGAAAGTGCCAAGTTCTCCACAAGAGCTATACCATCAACAATAGTATTCCCCATGAAATTTCTATTTGTGCCGTATCCAAGAGCATCCTGTACTTTGATGTCACTCCTCTATACAAAGTAGACAGCAAGCTTGCATTTGTGAAGCCATGGTGTGGGCACTGGAAAGTATAAGACTTGAAACACTCCCATGCTTCAGCGAATGTCTCATTCCCATGCTGAGTGAAACTGTGTATCGTGTTCCTCAGCTTTGCTGTTCTGGTGGAGCTAAAAATTTTGTTGTGGAAAGCTGTCTTACATTCATCCCAAGTAGATATAGAGCCTTGTGGAAGTGTCTTCTCCCACTGATGTGCTTTGTCACCTGGACTGAAAGGGAACAAGCGCAGCTTCAAAGCATCTTCAGAGACTCCTTGAAATCATACCACACACTTTATCAAACTGGTCCAGATGATCCAAAGGGTCTTCATTGGGCAGGCCATGGAATATGTTGCCTTGCACCATGTTGATCAACCCAAGCTTGATCTCAAAGTGGTTTTGATGCACAACTGGAGCATGAATGCCATTCCTGTTGTGGTGAGTATCAGGCGCATCACCAGCTCATATTGGTCTTGCAGCTCTAGGTGCGTGAACTGGTACTCGCAATCCCTGAACCCCAGCCGCTTGGTTCAAGGCATCTTGTGCTTCATCTATGTGTGCTACAGCTTGTTGTAATGGTGCTTGTCCAGCAACACCAACAAGTGGTAATTGAACCTCTTGCTCTGCCATTCTCTGTTCTTCTAACTCTTGAACTCTCAATCTTACTGCTCTTCTCCTATAAATGTTGTCAATGAAAGGAGTCAGATTTGATGAGCCTTTAGACCCCAAATTCATACAAGTACCTGAAAAAATAGAGCACATAAAAAGAGCAAATTAGTAACCTTAAAGTAAAGAACTTAGTCTAACAGCAATGTTAAACTCAAACAACCACAAACGGCAACGGCGCCAATTTGAAACAGGATTTTTGTAATATCCTAAGCCAAATATCCTTAACCTCTAATCAGTTGTAGAATAGGGATCAGGTGTCAATTCATTTGTGGAAGATGAGATGCAAACAATGACATAAGCTAAGCAATGATGGGGGGTTTTGATTAATCAATGACAAATCTAACAACCTAACAAAGCAATGGAAAGAAAGCAGAAACTAAATGCAAGGGAATAAAACTAAGCAATGAACTTAAAAGCAATGACTAAGTAAGAACTAAGCAAGAATGATAACTAAAGCAAGAATTAAGCAAGATGATCTTTAAGACAATTGATTAAAATCAAGACTTAAGCTTCTAAGCAATTAGGGGATAGTGGCTTTCAAGAGTGAAAATGGGGATTTCTAACAAAGGCAAGCATCAAGCATTCATAAGCAAGCAATTCTCAATGTTGTACTCCTAGACAAAGTATCTAAAAAGAATCAACTTGGCGTCAATAAGCAGTTCATATTCAACAAGATTGAAGTGTCAAACCCATTTGTGATGGTGTGTCCTTCAACCATGATTGATATGTTCAATTTAACCCTTAGAGCTACTCTCTCAAATTAAGAGATCACTGTAGTACTTAGAGATCAAATCCACAAGGACTAAAGGTTATTACTCAACAGATTTTAGATTTAAATGAAGCTAAGCAGTCAATAATAAATTAAACTAAATAATATAATGAAATTAACAAGATCAGGAGCAGATTGTGAGTTCTCAAAATTAATAGAGACAAGACGCTAGGCAATGGGAATTTCGCAGGTTGACATAAATCGCAGACTACAGACTGAAAGGATTATTTATTAAAACCGTTCTACAACTCGAAAACACGAATGTAAAACCAATCGACTTCCATCGCAAAGATTAACTATGATCAGATTCTAGAATTCCAAATTCTTTTGCAAATTCTAACAACCTAAACAAGCATTATAGTTCAGGTTCGATATGTTCACAAAATTTCTAATCCAAATTCCTTTGCAATCAGTTATTTTGCTCATCTAAGATAGTTCTGATGATTAACAATGTTTCCACATCTATTAAACAACCTAAGATATGATTTCTAGGTAATCAATCTTAAAACCAGTGTTAAAGCAATCTAGATGAAGAACCAAATAATTTATCCTTCCAGTTTTGTAGTTCTAATAATTCATTATCAACCTTTGAATAGCCCAAAATCTAACTAGCAGATTACTCAGACATAGCAAGTGAAGCACAAATCATGACTGAATAAAATTGCATTAAGAAATAGAGTAAAAGATGAAGGGGTTCAAAATTCTTCTCTACAGAGTATGGATTTGTCTCCCCAAAAGCTCTCAATCTAATCTCTCTCTTAATCTCAATGAATACAAGATGATAGCCTAACAATGGCTTAGAAAACCTAAATACAAGTCTAAACACGAACTGGGGCAAAAGTGTAAATAGTGGGGAACTTCTAGGCCAAGTTGCAAATTCTTCCAATGAGTTTTTACACTCTCTTTGCGACCACGACCGGTGTCGATCGACACCAAGTGGTGGATGTCGATCGACACCCTGCTTCATAATGCTCTTCGACTTGGTCTTTTCAGCATCAGCTTCAACATAGCTCCAAAAGGTTCCAAAACCCACAGTTATGCTCCAAACGTACCTAGACCTGCAAAGACTCTATAAGGCTCGAAAAATACCAAAAAGACTCTATAAACAAGACTTATATCATGGTCAAAAACCAGCAAAAACCATGATATATCAACTCCCCCAGACTTATCTTTTGCTTGCCCTCAAGCAAACATCAGAAAGAGCATAGGGTCGAGGTTTGAAAACACAGAAAAAGTCAGCCAGACATCAGGAACACCACAATGATTAACACTTTCGAATCCACATACCACAAAGTCAACACAATATCAAATTTCAGTCTAATCATCATAGGCTTAGCAAATATTTCAAATCCAATTCAAGCTCCTTCAAGAAATCCGAAATCTCTACTTCTAAACTCCTCATTTCTATCTAAGTGATGTCTCATCAAAGTTTTTATCATCTCAATCACTTATAGATTCTTTTCCCTTCCTAAACAACTGAACAAAGCAATCTCAACACAGCTCTCCTATTTTCTCTTCCCTTGGTCTTTTCTTTCTGATTTTTTTTTTATTTTAATCTCTTTCTCAATTTTTTACAGCCTAAGATATGGTGCTACTCAATACTTCTGTTCCTTATGAGGAGACAGGTTCTTGAGTGTGTTCATTACTGTTGTTCCTTGTGAAGAGACAGGGTCATGAATGCACCATTCTTTTGACTTATACTTTTAAAGCTATATCAGGGAAGATCAAAGAGAGGCTGTGTCTTAACATACTTGTCAGTGTTAGAAGAGAGAATCAAGATCAAAGAGAATCAAGCACCAAGACAAGAAATTTTAAGTTCATTAAAGTGGAGCTAACAGCAAATTTTCCAGATTCTCTAAGAATCTAAACCTTCATTGCTAGACTGATCTACCTATGACTTTCAACTTAGTAAGACTTGTAGTCAACCATTGTGGCAAGGGTTCTTATAGGCATCAATGTTTTGTGGTTGGTTCCAAGAAAAACTGACAATTTAAAAAAATTTAACTCAATAAAACAAGTTTAGACTCAACTTTGAGACTCTATAAATCAAAAACAATGTATACAATGTCAGCAACGACCTCGCCTAGACTTAAACAACACTGTCCCCAATGTTATCAAGCCTGGAGTTGGTAAAAATAAGCAATGAAACGGTTTTTACAGAGATGAGAAAATGGTACCTGCGTCTGTGCGTGGTGTCGATCGACACCACATGGTTGGTGTCGATCGACACCCTGTCCGAAAACAGAAGGGGATGACCCAAACATGTGTATTTGTTGCTAGTTAGATTGTTAGTTGAAGCTCTCCCAAGTCAAGACTGTTAGGAACGACTTTTTTTTTTTTTTTTTTGATTGACTCTGTAACACGAAAATAAGTTAGTAAAATTAAAAATTAGACTAACTATGTACACTTACCCGTGGGTTGCCTCCCACCAAGCGCTCGTTTAACGTCATTAGCTTGACTGTCCTCAGGATCAGGCTGTGGGTGCATCTGCCAAAGGTATAATCTGTCTTTCGGGAATCGCGGCTTTCGCCCAGTAATGTTTCACCCATTGCCCATTGACAACAAACTCCCTGCCCTCTGGAGTTGATAGAACAACTGCACCATATGGTCTGACTTCCTTGACTGTGAAACGACCTGACCAACGAGAACGCAATTTTCCAGGAAATAATTGTAAACGTGAGTTATACAAAAGTACCTGGTCCTTTGGTTCAAAGTGTCTGGCAAGGATCTTCTTGTCATGGTAGGCTTTGGTCCTCTCCTTGTACAGCTTTGAGTTCTCATATGCATGATGTCTGATCTCATCTAACTCATTTAGCTGTATCTGGCGCCTCTCTGCTGCAGATTTCTAGTCAAAGTTCATCTTCTTGACAACCCAATTTGCCTTGTGTTCAAGCTCCACTGGAAGGTGACATGCTTTCCCATAAAGCAAATGGAATGGGGTGGTGATATTGCCGCATATTTCATGTATTTTGCATGCATATAAGATAGTTTCGCATGCATTTACCTTGCACATTAGGCTAGTTTGCATCTTTTTAGGTCCTAGAGCACTTTTGCATAAGCATTTGCCTATTTCTTGCATTATGTATCACATTCAGGTTGTTTTCGGATACTTTGGAGATTTGGAGGATTCGTGGACGTGCTAAGGCTCGTGAGGAAGTTCGTGGACACTTGCAGAAATCAGGAGTGCATGCTAAGGACCCGAGATCGAGTAGCAGATCGAGCAAGGCAGGTCGATCTAGATGAGATTGACCAGAAGATCGTGTGACCAAGTCGATGCAAGGAAACGGATCGAGACCAAGATCGATTGAGGAGCTCGATCTGAATTACAGACGTAAATGACGCCATGCAGATCGAGTACCGGATCGAGCTTCCAACCAGATCAGCACAAGATCGACTCAGAGATCGACCAAAGCCATCCGATCCAAGACGAAGATCGAGAGCCAGATCGAGTCTCCTGCTCGATCCCAGACTACTTTAAACGTTTTTGGCTTCTAGCGAAGGGGGGATCATCGAGCTGTTTGCCCAGTTTGGGAAGGCGGCGATCCTGCTTTCATACACACGTTTTCACTTTATCTTTTTTAGTTTTCTCTCTCGTTTAGAGGCGATTTCCACCATTGTAGACCTTTGAAGCTTTTTATTGCATTTGAATCTTTGAATATCGAATATTTCGCTTTAATCAATCGTTGATCATGCTTAGCTTTCTGTTTATTGCGTTTTGTTCGGCTTTCTCTATGAGTAGCGAGTAGTTTCGTGTGGGTTGATGGGTTGAGGCGATTCAAAGGGGGTCAAAAGGGTTAAAGTTTTGAGTTTTCTTGTTCTTCATTACCTTCTCTTCTAGGATCTTGAGTATTTAAGGCTTAGAGAGTCTCACGCCAAGATCTCTATGATCCAAGGGATGTCTTACCTTGACAGGATTCAGATGTCCTGGAAAATCAGATCCTAGAGGCTAGTCTTTCGTTTCCCACACGCCATGGTTGTAAAGGAGACTAGTTAGGTCGTTGTTTGAAATCTGTGTTCCTTGCCCTTCGATCTCTTTTTCCACCACACGCCATGGGTTTGGAGAAGAGGTTGAGGGAGTGAATCATACCACAACCATGGATGGTTCTTGTTTTGTTTTCAAGGCTTAGAGAAACCTCCTAAAGGAGTAGATATATATGTTTTCAAACCAAGCTTTAATCTTTGAGACTCATGAATATGACCCTCAACCCTAGACCCTCTTTCTTAGTGTTTTAAACCATTGCTTATCATTCTGTCATCATAAAGTTTGTATCTTGTTCATTAATCCAACGCATCATTCATCACTTTAAGTTGTTAGACGAGATCGATCCATATTGCTCGATCTAGTGGTCGATCCAGTCACTAGTCGATTTTTAGTTTTTTATAGCCTTGCATTTTTGTCATTCCGCTTGTTCCTCGTGGTAGTTAACCCTCTTCCAGGGATTTTAAAATTGTTTTGCTTCGCATTAGATACTTGCATTTAGTTTTTAGGGATTTTACCAATCATTTTACCATTTCGCTTAGTTTTGTTCATTCCCTTGCATTCTTAGTGAACTTGCTACCCCTAGGTGTGGATTGACACTCACTTGCATGCTATACTACATCTCAGTGTTGCATTTGAGCTTTGATACATCATTGCATTGCGAAAACCTGTTATCAAATGGCCCCGTTGCCATCTTAGGGGATAGAAAGCATTAAGATTTGGGGTTTGGTAAAGACTAAGCCTTTACTTTAAGTTGGTTACTGATTTCTCTACTCTCAAACTTGTGTCTTTCAGGTACATGAATCTGCAATCCAGGGGTGACAACAACTTACTCACACCCTTGGAAAATATTCATCAGCTTGGACACGCAAGATCAAGAAGGGTTAGAGAGCAAGCTAGAGCCTTTGAAGAGATTTTTTAGCAAGGTTCAGTGGATTTTGAAGCAATGGCTGAGCAAGAACATCTAGAGGGACCTACTCTAGCTCATGGGGCAGTGGGAAGGGGTAATGGAAACCCCCACCACACGGCTAGACCCCCACGAATCATTGGAGCGGGAGATGCTCCTAATACTCACCATAATAGGTTTGGGATCACTCCTCCTCCAGTGCAAAACAACAACTTCGAGATCAAACCAGGGTTTGTTCAGATGGTGCAAAACAACAAATTTCATGGGTTAGCTTTGGAAGACCCATTGGCGCATCTAGATAACTTTAAGCAGCTTTGTGGAATGCTCAAGATAAATGGCATCTCGGAGGATAGCTTCAAGCTGCATTTGTTTCCCTTTTCCTTAGGAGACAAGGCACGACATTAGGAGAAGAATCTTCCACAAGGAACTAACACTTCTTGGGCTGACTGTAAGAAAGCTTTGCTCTCAAAGTTTTTCACAAGCTCTCGGACAGCAAGCTTGAGAAGTGAGATCAGTGGCTTTAGTCAAAGACAGAATGAGTCATTCAATGAGGCTATGGAGTGTTTCAAGGATTACACTATAGCATGTCCTCACCATGGTTTCAGTGAAGAGACCCTCTTGAGTACCATATACCGCGGAGCTCTCCCAAAGATCAGATTACTACTTGACACGGCAAGCAAAGGCAACTTCCTTGGCCAAGAAGTAGACGAAGGTATGAAGCTCATTGAAAATCTGGCGTTGAGTGATGAAAACTATTCAGAGGACTACGACCGTGCTCCAAGAGGAGCTGATCTTGAAGCAACCAAGAAAGAAATGAAGTCTCTACATGAGAAGATCGATAAGCTCACGCTTGCTAACCAAAAGCATGTACACTTTGTTGGGGAAGCTGCGGATGTCTTGGATGAGGTAGAGCAATGCCAAGAAGAAGAAGCTAATTGCGTAGCCGGTCAAAACAACTACAAGCCTCAAGGTTACTCTCAAGGCTACCAAGGTAACAACAACTTGTCTGATAGAAGCACCAACGTTGAAAATCCAAAGGATCAGGTGTACCCTCCTCAGCAAGCTAAACCTTTTGTGCCCCATAACAAAGGTTTTCAGCCGAGTGGTGATTTTCAAGGTCAGCGGCAAGGTAACTTTCAGGGACAGCAGCAGCAGCAAGGAAACAAAGCTTATACTCCTATGTACCCTCCAGGCTTTGTTCCTCAACAACAGATGCAACCGCAACAAGTTGATCCTGTATAAGCCATGTTTCAGCAGTTGCTTCAAGGGCAAGCTTCAACAAACCAGAAGTTCACCAAGATGAACAACCGTTTAGACTCCTCTCTCACTGATGTCTCTACTCAGATAACAACTCTAAACAACAAGATCAAGCAGTTAAAGAAGGGTAAAGCAAGTACAAGTGGTCAAAGCAGTTTACCGGGAAAGTGTGAGCAAAATCCCAAGGAATACGCCAATGCTATTACACTAAGAAGTGGGAAGGAGCTTCCACCGAGGGTTGCACCTAAGGACAATGAGGACATTGTGGTTCAAGAGGGGGAGGATAAGCCGTCGGCTGATGATGAGATCAACTTCCACAACGTGTGGATAGAGCAGCCAACAAAGGGGAAAGAAAGAGCTGTAAAGAAGCAACCGGAAAAAGCAACCGAGGAGAAGGATGAGTACGTACCTCCGCCTTATGTTCCTAAGCTTCCTTTTCCTGGTCGCTTCAAGAAACAGCTTATAGAGAAGCATAGGCTCTTGTCTGAGAAGCATCTAAGAGACGTAGAGATCAAGCTACCTCTCGTGGATTGCCTTACCATGATGCCTAAGTGTGCAAAATTTTTTCAAAGACACGCTTGCAAAGAAGAATAAAGAAAGCAAGGAAGTGCTGGTGCTTAGTGAAGAGTGTAGCGCCATTATACACAAGGAGATAGTCCCCAAGAAGTTGGGAGATCCAGAAAGCTTCACTATACCATGTGCTCTCGGTCCTTTAACATTTCAGAGCTGTTTATGCGACCTTGGTGCTAGTATAAATCTGATGCCCCATTCTATAGCAAAGAAGCTAGGTTTCACACGGTTCAAAGACTGTAGAATCTCCTTGGTGCTAGCTGACAGGAGCGTGAGGTTACCTGTGGGTTTGCTTGAGGACTTACCAGTGAGGGTCAGTGGTGTAAACGTGCCTACAGACTTTGTTGTGCTTGAAATGGATGAAGAACCTAAGGATCCGCTTATACTTGGGAGCAATCATTCCTTGCCATTCCTTGCAACCGCCGGAGCAATCATTGATGTAAAGAATGGGAAGATAGCTCTACACTTGGGTAAGGATATAAGGCTGGATTTTGATATCAACGAGGTCCTAAAGAAGCCCACCATAGAAGGGCAAGCTTTCTACATAGAGACGTTGGATGCTTTGGAGGATGAACTGCTAGAAGAGCTTGCACAAGAGGGTCACATGAAGCTGGCATTGACTAAGGAGCCAGGGGAGTTTGGTTTTCTAAGTAAGAGGACTCAAGAATACGCCAACCTCCTCGATTCTAGGAAGATTGTGATGGAAGATGAAGGTGGCTGCCTTGAGATCGATCAGGAAATCGAGGAGATCACTCGATCCAGGATCGACAAAGAGATCGAAAGGACTGGCCAATCTAGAGAAGAGAACGTCTCAGACGCTCGATCTACTACTCGATCCCAATCAAATCGAGTAAGTGATCGACCTGAGTGCAGTCGATCCAGCAAGACAATCGATGGGAAGATCGAGGGAAGTCAATCGATCAGTTTAGAGAATGTGACGGGGACTCGATCTCCTGATCGATCCCAATTAAATTGAGTAGGAGAATCGAGTGAAATTGCTCGATTCGGACCAGAACGAGTGCAAGATCGACTGGAAGACTCGATCTCGGAGGGGACAACGGTTCAAGAAAGTAGTCTTTTGGGTCATGTCTCGAGTTCTAAGGAGGCTACTGAGGATGGGAACGTTAACAAGATCCACGAGGAGGACTGGGGCGAGCTGCTTGCCCCAAATGTGGACCATAAGGAGCTCCCAAAAGGGCTAAGGTATGCTTTCTTAGGGCTTAATGAAACCTTTCCTGTGATTGTGAATGAGAACTTAAGTGATGATGAGTTGCACTCGCTCCTAAATGAGCTGAGAAAGTATAGGAAGGCCATTGGGTACTCTCTAAGTGTCATCAAGGGCCATCACCAATGCTTTGCACTCATAGGATTCACTTGGATAATGAGAACGCCTCTTCTATAGAACACCAAAGGCGTTTGAATCCTAATTTAAAGGAGGTTGTTAAGAAAGAGATTCTTAAGCTGTTAAAGGCTGACGTGATCTATCCCATAAGTGACAGCACGTGGGTCTCCCCTGTACACGTGGTGCCTAAGAAGGGACGGATCACAGTCATTAAGAATGACTACTAGGACTAGTGCAGGACACCGTATGTGTATAGACTATAGGAAGCTTAATCTTGCTACTAGAAAGGATCATTTTCCTTTACCTTTTATTGATCAAATGCTTGAGAGGCTTGCTAATCATTCTTATTATTGCTTTCTTGATGGATATAGTGGTTTCTATCAAATACTGATCCATCCGAATGATCAAGAGAAGACGACCATTACATGCCCTTATGGCACCTTCGCATACTGCACGATGCCATTCGGGTTGTGTAACGCACCGGCTACATTTCAGCGGTGTATGATCTCGATGTTCTCTGTTCTAATAGAAGAGATGGTAGAATTGTTTATGGATGACTTCCCTGTATATGGTGCGTCTTTTTCTGCGTGTTTGTTGAATCTTTGCAAGGTACTAAAGCGTTGTGAAGAGACGAATCTTGTGCTTAACTGGGAGAAGTGTCACTTCATGGTGAAGGAAGGGATCGTGCTTGGCCACAAGATATCAGAGAAAGGCATAGAGGTTGATAAAGCCAAAGTTGAGGTCATTATGAGTCTTGAGCCGCCGGTTAATGTCAAGGGAGTGAGGAATTTCCTAGGCCATGCTGGTTTCTACAGGCGCTTCATCAAAGATTTTTCCAATATTGCATGCCCTCTCACAAGGCTGTTGTGCAAGGAAGCTGACTTTGTGTTTGATGAGGATTGCCTTCATGCTTTCGTGACCATCAAGGAGGCTCTAATATCCGCGCCTATAGTGCAAGCACCAGACTGGACTCTACCGTTCGTGATAATGTGTGACGCGAGCGACTACGCCGTGGGATCTGTTCTTGGTCAGAGGAAAGACAAGCGGCTGCATGTGATTTACTATGCTTCACGTACCTTGGATGACACGCAAGACAGATACACTACGACTGAGAAGGAGTTGATGGCAGTTGTATTCGCCTTTGAGAAGTTCAGGTCATACCTTGTAGGCTCCAAGGCCATTGTCTACACATATCACGCAGCTCTGAGGTACATCTATTCCAAGAAAGACACTAAGCCAAGACTCTTGAGATGGATCCTTTTGCTCCAAGAATTCGACCTGGAAATTAAGGACAAGAAAGGGATAGAGAACGGCGTGGCAGATCAACTCTCTAGAATGAGAATCAATGAGTCTCTGCCTTTAGATGATTCACTTCCAGAAGAACAACTCATGATGATCACTACGGCTGTTTGTGGAAGGCTAGAAGGGCAGTTTGAAGAGGTTCTGAGTTTCAAAGAAGAAGATCTTCCTTGGTACACTGACATTGTAAACTTCTTGGCATGTGGAGAGGAGCGAACTCACCTTGATCATTACCACAAGAAGAAGGTTATGAGAAATGTTGCCTACTACTTTTGGGACGAGCCCTACTTATACAAAAGAGGGGTTGATAGCTTGTACAGAATAATGTGTCTGAAGGGATGAAGCTCAAAACATTCTACTTCACTGCCATGGATCTTCTTACGGAGGACACTTTGCTTCTTTAGAAACCGCTACAAAGGTGTTACAAGCGGGCTATTCGTGGCCATCTCTGTTCAAAGATGCCCATGAGTTTGTGAAGCTTGTGAAGCATGTGAAAGAGCTGGAAACATCACGAAGAGTAACGAGATGCCTCAGGTTCCTATCTTTGAGGTAGACGTATTTGACGCATGGGGCATAGATTTCATGGGACCTTTCCCATCTTCTTACGGCAGCAAGTTTATCCTGGTAGCGGTTGACTACGTTTCTAAATGGGTTGAGGCCATTGCTTCCCCTAAAAACGACTCTAAGGTGGTGATAAAGCTCTTCAAGACCATCATATTCCCACGGTTTGGAGTCCCCAAGGTAGTAATCAGCGATGGTGGAAGCCATTTCATCAACAAAGTGTTTGAAAGCCTCTTAAGAAAGTATGGCGTGAAACACAAGGTAGCTACACCTTACCATCCTCAAAACGCCCATTGGCAATACTCCTTTCATTCTTCTCTACGGCAAGGGATGTCACCTCTCTGTTGGGCTGGAACATAGAGCATTGTGGGCTGTGAGGCGGCTGAACTATGATCTCAAGACAGCTCAGGAGAAGCGTTAGATTCAGCTACATGAGCTTGATGAGCTAAGGCTGGACGCCTACGAAAGTGATAGGATCTACAAGGAGCGTACTAAGGCAGCTCATGACAAGAAGCTGGTTCATAAAGAGCTTAAGGAAGGCAGTTTGGTATTGCTCTACAACCTGAGGTTGAAGCTCTTTCCAGGAAAGCTCAAATCAAGGTGTGGCGGACCGTTTGAGATCAAAGAGGTACTGCCCTATGGAGCTGTTACGTTGGTTGGCAAGAGTGGGAATGCATTCACGGTTAACGGACACAGAGTGAAGCCATACATGGTCAGTGCATTCGACAGGGAGAGCACTTCAATGCTTCTCCAAGACCCACCATCCGCCTAAACCAAGTGAAGTCTAGCTAAAGACGTTAAAGAAAGTGCACTAGCCTTTGGCGCAAGAAAGGTAAAGGGCTAAAAGTGTTTTCAGCCTTTCCCCTAAGATGTTTTCTGTTTTAACTTGGGTTTTTGCTAAGCGAATTGCTTTGGTGATAAGGGGAGTATCTAGGAGGGTGAGTGAGCTAAAAAAGAAAAGAAATGAGAGGGGTTTTAGGATCATTATTAGTGTACATGGGTAGATGAGAGTCTAGTTGTGTATGCATCAATTGCCTTTACCTTTAGCATTATGCATAAAGTTCATACCCTTCTTCAGAGAAACCGTTGCATTTTTAAACCCATTTAAATGAGATCATTCTATGCTCATAGCCTTTGTCCTTAGCCAAATGTGTTCTGCTTTAAAGTGCATAAGTTTGATTCACGGTTTGATCATTAATGAATGTTACAGGATAAGATTATTTGATTGTTTGGAATAGGAGAGTCATGATTTGAAATTCATTGAGTGATGAGTATGACTAAGTTCTTTGGAGTATGAGTGTGTGCAGTGCATTCTAGAATTACGAACTAGGACCATTGAAGTGATTCATTTGAAAAGCACCTTTGCAAGAAGCTTAAACTCCCATTTTAAAAACCTCTCTTCCTTCTTGAATTTTGTTTGCTTGAGGGCAAGCAAAAAGCAAGTTTGGGGGAGTTGATATTGCCGCATATTTTGTGTATTTTGCATGCATATAAGATAGTTTCGCATGCATTTACCTTGCACATCAGGCTAGTTTGCATCATTTTAGGTCCTAGAGCACTTTTGCATTAGCATTTGCATACTTCTTGCATTATGCATCACCTTCAGGTTGTTTTCGGATACTTTAGAGCTTTGGAGGATTCGTGGACGTGCTAAGGCTCGTGAGGAAGTGCGTGGACACTTGGAGATCCGCAGAGATCGTCTGCCTTGGTCCCTTTTGCTCCTCTTGGCCCAGCTAGCTTCCTGGATCATCCCCAAAGCTTCTCCATGCTCCATATAGCTCCATAGGTACCTAAAAACATCCATAATGTATAGAAAATGCAAACTATATCATAAATGCAACCTAAGTCTAAAAGGAGAAGAAAATGGGACAAAAGACAAGGAAAACATGCAAAAGAGAACCAAAACATGCACTAAATGCAAGTCTAAATGATGTAAATACAAGAGATATCAACACCCCCACACTTGCCTTTTGCTTGTCCTCAAGCAAATAAGAACAAATGAGAGAGTGAGGTTTCAAGGTGGGCATTCAAATCCAAAAGTGCAAAGGTAAAGAAATGGTATCAATGCTTAAGGTTCTAGTTGTGGGATGCAAACATAATCAGCTATACTTTAAAGAACCTAGCCATGCTCATCATGTTTCAAAATGATCTCAAATCTCAGATTAGGCAAATCCTCAAATCAATCAACTCTTTAACATTCAATTAAGCTCAAAACCATGAATCATGCTTATGCAAATCAAGTGAAGACATTTGGTTCAAAGGGTAAGGTTCTGAGATAAACATGATCTCATTCAAGCAAAGGGTTCTCAAACATAAGGGATCACTCAATCAAATGATTCTATCTTAGGCAAAATGCTAAAGGAAAAAGCACACTTATGCATGCAATTAAAAGCTCCCTTCTAACCAAAGATGAATCATAAACACTTCTAAACTCCAAAGTGAACCCGTAAGTCTACCCTTTTCCTAAACTCTACCCTTTACCCTTCTTCATGGCTGGGGAAACTTCTTCTTTTTGCTTGTGTGGTTGCTTCTTTTTGGTTGGGACTTTCTCTTCTTTGTTGCATTGGCACCTTCTTCACCTTTGGTTGATTGCTTTGGGTCTGATTTCTTCTTTGGATTGACCCTTCAAAACTTTTAAGCTGCTGGCGCCATTCTTTCTAAACACTTAGAGCTTTTACTTCCCTTTACTTAACCACAAAGCTAACTGTTTCCCCTTTTCTACCATTTCAAACTTTTCCCTCTTCTTTTAAAGCATATATACATGAAGTTCAAACCACTTAACACTACCCTTTTAACCCAAAACTCCTATCCTAGAATCAAGCTCAAGATGAAAGCTGATATCTACAAGAGAGCTCATTATTGCCAGCCTTATTTCTAACACTTTTTGCCAAGACAAAATCGAAAATGATATGCAAAGGCCTCACAGCTCTCAAGATAATGTTTAAGCTCAAAAGGAGGTTTTGGTTAAGGGAGAGGATTAACTGTCCCATAAGTATAAGGATCAGCTATTTGGATCAACAAGAGTGGTAAAAAGGAAAAAGATGATCCAAATATGTATATGGTAGCCATGAATTCACTTTTCAATGCATAAGACATGATAATTAAAAGTCCAAATTAAAGTTCAAGTTGATAGAGTTAATTTTGAGAGAACAAATGCTTTCAGTATGAGATGAGATGATCAAAATTAGCATTCCAAGCATGGTTCAGTCTTAACTTCTAGCTTTCTTATGATGCATCAAACAACTAATCACTTAAACATTGAAATCATCTCTAAACTCTAAGCACTTTACAAGAAAGATTCATCATTATGCCCTATGCAAATGCAATGCAACCTATATGTCAACACTAGACTCAATCCTACGAGAATGAAATGCAACTACATGCTTTCTTTTTGGTTTGCAAAAATATGCAAAATTTTTCAAATTTTTCGATTTTTTTTGTGTTTTTATATGTCTTAGATGAATGCATGATATGCATGTGAGTCAAGATGAAAGAAAATGAAAAACTAAGAAAACAGAACACAAAATCAAAACCAAAATCTCTTCCCCACACTTAAATTACACAGTCCATTGTGTAATGAAAGCAATGAGAGAGAGAAGCAACAAAATATAATACAAAATCGAAAAAGATGCAATGGTATAAAGAATGTATAGGATGTGGTACCTTGAGAGAAATACTTGTGAGTGAAACACCTTTGAGAGAAACACTTGTGAGAGCTTTATTTAAAATGATTTTGAGTGAAACACCTTTGAGAGAACAAATCCAATACAACTCAAAGTATAGTCTCCAAGAATCAAAAGTGATCTGAAGGAAAGAATAAAGAAAAAAAAGAAAGAAAAGAAAGGAAGATAGAATAGAAAAGTCGGAAAGACAAATAGAATAGAATAGAAAGAAAGAAATAGAAATAAAAAGAAAGAAATAGAATAGAAAAAGGAAAATAACTGAAAGAAAATTAGAATTAAGAAATTTTAGATTTTGCAGAAACAAATTCCAGAACTTCTTAGATCCTTTTTTTTTATAATATATATTCTTTTTTTTGTTATTATTTTTTTTTGGATCTCTTTTTTTTGTTACTGGATTCGAAAATAAATATTAAAAATGAAAAACAGAAAACAGAAGAAAAGAAGATGAAAAGATAGAAGATAAATAGATAAGAAGGTTAAAAGATAGTAGATGAAAAGATAAGAAGGTGAAGAGATGAGAAGATGAAAAGATGATACCAACTTTAGAGTGTGCTCTGATACCAAATGATACGATCCTCCCAGGGAAGTCGTCACTCTAGAGTTGGTGAATGGATGGAAAGATGGATAGGCCTTAGAACTAAGAAGAAATGATCTTCAAAGTACAAGGAAATGATGGATCGTAAGGTCGCACAGAAGCTGCGGAAGGACTTCTGATTTACCCCAACTTGAGTTCCATAGATATGACACACTAAGACAAACTCAAGGTCAATTGAATGGATATGACGCACCAAACAATCTCTTAACTCCCTGGATATGACCAAGACAAGCTAAGTTTTGATCAATGGATATTAAACACCAAGGATCGAAAATGTTCACAAGGAACAAAAGAGAATCACTCTCAAACATTTTAATAAAAAGGTGGATGTTTTATAAAATGATCTTACATAAGTTTATATAGAAAATAAAATGAGTAGGCAAAGGGCCAAACTCGTGGTCAAAGCAATAATTAAACAAACACTGAATTAAAACTAAGTTTGAATGACTTTTGAACTACTTAAGGGACCCTTGAACTGATGTTGTGAATGCCTCTTCAAATCTTCCTTCTTAGGCACGAAATGGTCTTGCTTAAGTGAATGGGCTTAGTAACTTTGTGATCCATTTGCCTCATTAAAACCTTTCCTGGAAAACCCATTGGGACAAAACCAAGGATAAGGAAAAAGAGTACAAATGATCACAAACCCATTAGAGCTCTTCTTGGACATGAATCACTGTGATGGCTTCTTGAATGGAATCCTCTTTAGTCCAATCCGAGTTCTCTTTGGATGTGAACATTTGGTTAAGTAAGCCTCCAATTCCTTGTATGAACTTCTTCGCTCTTGCTCGAGTCATCGGCCCCGCTGGTACAACTAAATCATCATCAGCTTCAAGCTCAGGTTCTAGCTCCGGTTCTAGCTCATTCTCTTTGGTGCTATCAATGATTGCATCACCCTTGCTTAAAACCCAGCTCTGATAGGTCAGCAGCTGCTCCATCAGCAATCTCACAAAGCATGGGAATCTGCTTGGTGGCTCTATAGGTGTCCCATCGTCGCTGGCATCAACAAGTGTACACATCCCAGTGTAGATGAAGTCTCTCTCCTTGCCAGTTAGGTTTTTTGTTTCTTTCCTTGCAAAAAATGTGTTTGCAAGCGCCTTGTGAGCATATCTCACTGCAGGATGCTTCAGATGTTGGTTCCTTGTGGTTCCAATTATGAATTGTCCAGCTCCAATCATCCACCATAGCTCTGTGTGCTGATTATAAGCGATTGAGAACTTGTTCCCTCTGTGGGCATAAGACATCAGCCCAAGTGCTTGAAAGAGGGCAAGGAAGGTTGTTGTGAACCTTTGCTTTCCAAGCTTGAAGGAGATCCATCCATCTTGGTTGGAGAGCTCACTCCAATCATAGCTAACCACCTTGAGAGTGGAGAGGAATTGATAAGTGAGGTGCTGGTAGGAGGGAAGTGGCCTTGCCATCAATTCGCCAAGCCCCATGTGCTCAAAGATGCACTTGCAATCTCCATAAATCCCAAGCGCCTTCATTGTGGAGGTGCAGGGGTATCTTGTAGGCTTGAAGGTGCATTTGTTGAAAGCTTCCATGAGCTCTCTAGCACTTGGTTCCCTGTATGGAATTTCCTCCTCAACAGCCTTGCCCTTTCCTTTGTCCTTGGCGGCTTTCTCTCCAGCAGGCCTCTTTCCAGCGGCTTTGGATGATTGTCCAGCAGCAGTACCCTTGCTCTTATCTCTTCTAACTCTGGGAGAAGTGGGCGCTTCCTCTTGTGGTGCTTTCCCTTTGCTTCCAGCAGCAGTCCTTGATTTACCCATGGTACCTACAAAAACAAAGCTTGAAGATACTATAAGTACAAGAACAAAATTTTGAGAAACCAATAACTGAAAGCCTTAGAATGAATTTCTCTAAGCTAAAAAGAGTTTAACTAGTCACTAAACAAGATTAAACTCTTAAAAAGCAAGAAGAATTCACAAGCTAACAGTTTAAACATGCTAGAATTCATAAAAATAAAACATGCATGCATGTGAACCTAGCATGGTGGTTCTAAGCAAAAGAGAAAATGATTATGCAAAGGGATATTAAACAAGCAAGAACTGAGAATTAAGAACAGTAAACAATGATTTAACAGTTAACTTTCTCATCTTAAACATATCCACCATGCAAAACCAAAGCACAACATCTTAAACTAAACAAATTCTGTTCTTTAAACCATAAAATTGATAACTTTAAACACATGCATTCATTAAGAACAAAAGATGAACAGTTGAGATAGCAAACCTTAGTGAAGCTTCTGAGCACTTAGAAAAGATAAATAAAAGAGAGAGAGAGCTAAAAATTTCGGATTTTGGTGAGAGAAGTAGTAAAATGAAGTGTGAAGAGAAGAGAAGAGATTGTTGGTTCTTAAAGAGGGGAGTGGGGAACCAAATGAATCAAAAGTGGGTGGGAGATAAGAATAAAAGTGCTCAGGAGCTCTGCAAAATGTCAGGAAGGAGCCAAAATTTGAATTTAAACCTCCTTGACAAGCCAAAGGAGAGATTTTTTTTTTGAAAAATGAAGCACTTACCTCGCGGGGCTATCGGTCACATTGTAATCGATAGGGTGACCGATAGCTTCCTGTTCAATACTATCGGTCAGTATCTGATCGATACACTGACCGAAATATATCCGATTAAATACATCCGATTGCTTTGTATCGGTCACTCTCTAGACCGATAGAGTGACAGAATACAACTGATGTATTTCCATCGGTCAGTATCTGATCGATAGCTAGACCGATAGAATCCACACTTAGCAAACTCCTTTTCCTATCGATCACAAGTGATCGATAGGTTGACCGGTGCATTCTGGTTCTACTACTATCGATCACAAGCAGACCGATAACATGAACGATAGGGTCAGTATCGGTCTTGTCTTGACCGATACAGTGATCGATAGTAGCCAAAATGCACCTGTTATATGTCACTTAGACACTTTCTCAATCCCCAAACCGAATTCGTGCTTCTATACACATTAACTAAGCATAAAAATGAACTAGAAAGCATAATATATACAAAGGATACCATGGGACTACCTCCCAAGTGTGCTTGTTTAAAGTCACTAAGCTTGACTTTGCTTACCTCACTAGTGGAAAGAGGTTGATGGAGCTGGTGCTCCTAGATCTTTTTTCTGGTAGACCCAAATGCCCACTGATATCAGCTTCTTATTCTCACGAGCTGACTTCCTGTTCCTCTTCTTTTTGACACTTGGTGTGATCAAAGGCTCCACTCCCTTGGTGATTAAGCTCTCATCCTCATTCAAACCATCTTCATGTTTCAACCCAGTGTCCAGCTTCTTATCTGGCTCCTCAGGGAGAGTGTCACTCATCAACATACTCATTGTGAAGCTCATAGCATGCTTCACATGCTTTGGAAGCTGTTGCTGCTCACTCTTCTCCTCAGTGATCATCCCACAAAAGACTATGGAAGGAGAGACAATCTTGTAGACCTTGAACTCATCAACATTTTTCAGAATAACAGAGCCACTCTTGAAGTCCATTTGAGCTCCTGTTGTTGCCATGAATAGTGTTCCCAGAAGAAGTGGCACCTCTCTTGAATACGTCTACTCCATAACCACAAAATCTGTTGGCATCAAGCAACTCCAAATCATCAAGGGGAAATCCTTCGCCATGCCCAAAGGTCTTGTTGAGGTGTTGTCCACAAAGGTGATAGAGGCTTTGCAGGGCTTCATTTTCTTGATTCCTAAAGTCTGGCTCAAGTGGAGAGACATGACATTCACTGTGGACCCTGAATCACACAAGGCCCCAACATTGTCTAGCATATCTAGTTCACAAGTAATGAGGAACTTTCCTGGGTTGGGAAGCTTTGTCAGTGTCTTCAGCTTCCACCTTCTAGTTAGATCAGCCCCCACGTTCTCCAGAATGGGTTCTACTATTTCCAGCTTGTCAAAGACTTCTTTGAGGAACCTGATCTGATCCTTCACTTCAAGTAAAGTGGTTCCATGGGGAAGCTTTATTCCAGCATCCTGTATGACTTTCTTGAACTTTGTGTAGACTTCCATCCTAGCCTTTGTAAAGTGCATTGTGTGGTAAGTGACTGGTGGTTTGTAAGCTTGAACTTCAGGAGCTTTACCCTTTTTATTATTGCTTGAGGAGCTTCCCACTTGGCGATCATATAGTTCCCTGAAGTCCTCATGACTTTCACTAGCCAAGACCATCAAAGCATGGTATGTCTCTACAAGTTCTTTGTCAGCTTCAGTGAGCTCTGGTTTGGCTTCTTCTTTTAGAGCAACCAAGGCTTTCTCAGCCCCTTCTTTCTCAGCAGCTTCTTGTGCTGCTCTTTCTTGCTCTTCTTCTCTGTTCAAGCTGTCATCTAGTCAATTGAGGAACTTGTCTACAATATCTGTAGCTTCTTGATCATCAATGTTGGCATGGGTGACCTCCCCCCCCCCATACTCAGCCCTTAACATGTCCACATGTAACAGCAACTCTTGAAGCATAATGTCAAGCTCTTCTAATGAAGCATCATCATCAGTAAATTCTTCATCCTCTTCAGCAAGTAGGTGACAGAATTCCTGAGGATTATGCTTACATGCTTCAGGGAGAGTATCTTGGGAGCATGGTGATGTTGCAACTCCTTTGTTGTCTTCTAAGATCTGTGTCCTTGAATCCCAATCATCAAGCTTGATATACTCATATGTTTAGCATATTTAGCATGTATTTAGTGTAGTTTTCATGCATTCATCTTGCATAATAGGCTAGTTTGCACCATTTTAGGTCCTAGAGCACTTTTGCATTAGCATTTACATGTTTCTTGCATTCTTGCATCATATTCAGGTTGTTTTGGACACATTGGAGCTGTGCAGAGTTCGTGGACATGCTAAGGATCAAAGAGGAGCTCGTGGACACTTAGGAGAAATCAGCCTTGCTACAAGGGAACCAAGATCAAGAGGTAGATCGAGCTAGGCATGTCGATCTAGATGAGATCGACCAGAAGATCGACAAAGCCCGGATTGTTTCAAGGAAGAGATCGAGTACAAGATCGACCAAGGTGATCGATCGTGTGTACGGACGTGAATCAAGCCATGCAGAACGAGAGCAAGATCGACTTCACGACCCGATCATCCGAGGATGGACTGGAGGATCGACTGAAGCACTCGATCAACCCTCATGAATCGATCCAAGGATCGAGAAAAAGCAGCCGTTCTAGCCGAGAGATCGAGTGACCAGATCGACGACTCAGCTCGATCTCTACAACCTTATCCGGCCAAGTCATTTTTGGACTCTTGTGGGGGGGGGGGGGGGGGGGGGGTGACCATTTTGATGTTTTGGCGATTTAAGGCAATCGTTTATCATCCATTTGTTATGTCTTGGACCTTTTTACTTTTTCTTACTGTCTAAGGCGAAAAACCTCCATTGTTACGATTTCAAGCTTTTTCATGTTTTAAACTCTTAATCTTTCCTTAATCATTGAGTATTTCTTTAATTACTCTTGTTTAATCATGTTTAGCTTTCTTTCCTTTGCATTTTCGTGTGTTTTAGCTATGTGTAGTGAGTAGTTTCTCTTTAGGTTTAAGGTTGGGGCGATTTAAGGGGTTTAAGGGTTTAAGCTTTGGTCTTTTTCTTGTTCTTAGTCTTTTCTCTTTTTGGATTTGGGATCTTAATGCTTAGGGAGTCTTGGAAAAGATCTCTATGATCCCAGGGCTTTCTTACCTTGACAGGATTCAGAAATCTCTTAAAGCCAAATCCAAAAGACCACCTCATCCTTTCCCAAACGCCATGGATGTTTAGGGAGCTAGTTAGGCCAATATTTGAGATCTTTGCTTAATGTTCTTTGATCTTTCTTTACACTACAAGCCATAGGTTAGGAGGAAGGGTTGAGGAAAGGATCTATACCACACGCCATGGATAGATCTCTTTTAGCTTCTCAAGGCGTAGAGATAGCTCATCAAATGAGTAGATCTATGTTTTCAAACCCAAAGCTTGAATCTTTGACCCTCTTGAATATGACCCTCAACCTTAGATCCTCTTTTAGCACTTTTAAACCTCAAGTAATCATATTTTAGTTATAAAGCTTGCATCTTTGATCTTTAAAAGTTGTTGTTCTAAGTTGCTAGAAGTCCTCTGTTTTTCTGCCTTTAGATCTCGATTTTTAGTAATTAGTAGTTTTGCCTTTTAAATTCTCAGTTTTATTCTAGTAGTTTTTAACCCTCTTCCAGGAATTTTAAAATAGTTTTCTTGTTCATTTCGCGTTGTATTTAGTTTTTGTAGAATTTCTCCCTCATTTACCTGAATCTGCTTAGTTTTGCATTGCTGTTGCATTCTTAGTGTCTTTCTACAACCTAGGCTGGATTGATACCTCTTGCACTGTACTACATCATAAACATGTGCATTTGGCTTTGACAAAACAGTCCCAAAACATTCTGTTTATCAAATGGCGCCGTTGCCATCTTGGGTTTGATTAGAAAGCATTAGGATTTGGAGCTTAGTAAAGACTAAGCCTTTTACTTTTCTTTTGGTTACTCATTGCTCTACCTTACTGCTTGTCTTCTCAGGTACATGAATTTGAGGTCCAGTGGTGACAAAAATCTACTACAACCTCTGGACAATATCACCAACTCGGAAGTGCAAGGCATAGAAGGACAGTAGAGCAAGAACAGAACTTTGTGGAGATAGAGCAACCTGGTCTAGCTGAATTTTGGATTATAGCTGAGCAAGACCAAGAAGAAGCTCCACCTCACCGTGCTGCTGGTGCCAGGGGCAATGGAAACCCCAACCACGCTCCAAGGCAGCCAAGAATCATTGGTGCTGGTGATGCTCCAAACACTCATCATAACCATTTCGGAATCACTCCTCCACCAGTGCAGAACAACAACTTCGAGATCAAGCCAGGCTTCATCTCCATGATGCAGAACAACAAGTTCCATGGGTTTGCAATGGAGGACCCTTTGGAGCATCTTCACAACTTTGAGCAAGTTTGTGGGATGATAAAGATCAATGGTATCTCGGAGGACAGCTTCAAGCTAAGGCTTTTCCCTTTCTCTCTTGGGGATAAAGCAAGACACTGGGAGAAGACATTACCTCAGGGGACCATCACTTCATGGGCTGATTGCAAGAAAGCCTTTCTGTCAAAGTTTTTATCATGCACAAGAACAGCATAGCTAAGAAGTGAGACCAGTGGTTTCACACAAAGGCATAATGAGAGCTTTAGTGAAGCAATGGAGCTGTTCAAGGACTACACTATAGCTTGCCCCCATCATGGCTTCAGTGAAGAGACACTCTTGAGCACAATCTATAGAGGAGCACTCCCCAAGGTTCACATGTTGCAAGATACAGCAAGTAAAGAAAACTTTCTTGGGCAAAATGTTGAGGAAGGATTGGAGCTCATAGAGAATTTGGCTTTGAGCGATGAGAACTATTCTGAGGATTATGACCGAGCACCAAGAGGAGCTGATCTAGAAGCTCACAAGAAGGAGCTGAAGTCGCTCCATGAGAAGATTGATAAACTAGTGCTTGTGAATCAAAAACAAGTGCATTATGTAGGAGAAGCCGCGGATGTATTAAATGAGCTAGAGCAATGCCAAGAAGAGGTCAATTGGGTTGGAGGCAACAACTACAACAAGCCACAAGGCTATGCTCAATGTTATAAGGGAAACAACAACCTTTCCTACAGAAGCACTAACGTGGAGAACACTAAAGATCAGGTGTATCCTCCACAACAAGGAAAACCCTTTGTCCTTTATAACAAAGGCGGGTTTTCAAGCAACAGTGGATATCAAGGGCAGAGACAGGGCAACTTTCAAGGTCCACAACAGCAAGGAAACAAGAGTTACTCTCCTGTGTTTCCTCCTGGTTTCGTACCTCAGCAGCAACAAGCTCAACCGCCACCTCAAGATCCGGTTCAAGCAATGTTTCAACAATTGCTTCAGGGACAAGCAAGCACAAATCAGAAGTTTGTTGACATGAACAACAGGCTGGACTCTTCTCTTAATGACGTGTCTACTCAGATCACCAACCTGAACAACAAGATCAAACAATTAGAGAAAGGCAAAGCCAGTTCAAGCGGTCAAGGCAGCTTACCCGGGAAGTGTGAGCAAAACCCCAAAGAGTATGCAAACACTATTACCTTGAGAAGTGAGAAAGAGCTACCACTGAGGTCTGCACCTGAAGACAATAAGGACATTGTTGTTCAAGAGGGGGAGGGTTAGCTTTCGAATGATCAAGGGATCACCTTTGACGATGTGTGGATTGCAAGACCTAAGAAGGGTAAAGAAGCGGTTGTAGAGAAGAAGGTAGAGGAGGTTAGCAAAGAAAAAGAAGCTTATGTGCCTCCACCCTACAAACCGAAGCTTCCTTTCCCTGGACAGTTCAAGAAGCAGCTGCTTGAGAAGCATATAGCAGTCTTTGAGAAGCACTTAAAGGATGTTGAGATCAAACTGTCTTTAGTTGATTGTTTGGCCATGATGCCAAAGTGCGCCAAGTTTTTCAAGGATACACTTACTAAGAAAAGCAAGGAGAGTGAAGAGGTTTTGGTGTTGAGTGAAGAGTGCAGTGCAATCATCCACAAGTAGATAGTTCCTAAGAAGTTAGAAGATCCAGGATCATTCACCATCCCTTGTGCTCTTGGACCTTAGAAGTTTGAAAGTTGCTTGTGTGATTTAGGAGCAAGTATCAATCTTATGCCTCACTCCATTGCAAAGAAGCTAGGCTTTACAAAGTTTAAGGAGTGTAGAATCTCCCTCATACTGGCTAATAGAAGTATAAGGCTCCCTGTAGGCATGCTTGAAGACTTACCCGTGAGGATCAGTGGTGTGAATGTGCCAACAGTCTTTGTAGTGCTAGAAATGGATGAAGAGCCAAATGACCCTCTTATCCTTGGTAGACCGTTTCCAGTAACTGCTGGAGCCATCATTGACGTGAAGAATGGCAAGATATCTCTACACTTGGGTAAAGACATCAAGCTAGATTTTGATATCAATGGTGTTTTGCTGAAGCCAACCATTGAAGGACAAGCTTTCTACATTGAAACTTTGGACGAGTTAGCTGATGAGTTGCTTGAGGAGTTGGCACAAGAAGATCACCTTCAGCTGGCATTGACTAAGGAGTGTGGAGAGAATGGCTTCCTGAGTGAACAGACCCAAGAGTATGTGCACATCCTTGATTCTCGCAAGGTTGTGAAAGAAGATGAAGGCGGATGCCTAGAGATCGATCAGGAAATCGACGAGATCACTCGATCCAGGGTAACGATCGACAAGAGAATCGAGAAGGTTGGCCGATCCAGAAAAGAAATCGATGGGAAAATCGAGAGGGATAACTCGATCAGTTCAGAGAACGACTCAGCAACTCGATCTCCTGCTCGATCCATATCAAATTGAGTAAGTGTATCGAGAGAGTGCAATCGATTCAGACCAGAACGAGGGGAAGATCGACTGGATGACTCGATCTCTGAGGAAGGAACGGTTCAAGATAGCAGCCTGAAAGCTCATGACTCAGGTTCAAAAGAGGCTGATAAGGATGGCTGATATTACCATATATTCTGCATATTTTGCATGCATTTAGGATAGTTTTTCATGCATTCATCTTGCATTATAGGCTAGTTTGTTCCATTTGTTGCATTTTAGGTCCTAGGTCCCTTTGCATTCGCATTTTGCATATTTCTTGCACTTTTGCATCATTATCCACAAGAAGATCGAGGAGGCTGGTCGATCCAGGAAAGAGAACGATGAGAAGATCAAGAGAAGTCAATCGATCAGTTCAGAGAACGAGCCTACGAGCCAGGAACTCGATCTCCTGCTCGATCCACATCAAATCGAGTAGGTGAATAAAGTGAAGTTGCTCGATCCGGACTAGAACGAGTGGAAGATCGACTGGATTACTCGATCTCTGAGGGAACAACGGTTCAAAAAGGCAGTCTTAAGGCTCATGTTTCGGGTTCTAAGGAGGGCAATGAGGACAGAGACGTCAACACAAGCCACAAGGAGGACTGGAGGGAGCTGCTAGCCCCAAAGGTGGACCTAAAGGAGCTCCTAAAAGGGCTAATGTATGCTTTCTTAGGGCTTAATAAGACTTATCCTGTGATTGTTAATGAGAATCTGAATGATGATGAGTTGCACTTGCTCCTAAATGAGCTGAGAAAGTATAGGAAGGCCATTGGGTACTCTCTAAGTGACATAAAGAGCCTTTCACCAATGCTTTGCACTCATAGGATTCACTTAGATAATGAAAACTCTTCTTCTATTGAACATCAAAGGCGTTTAAATCCGAATTTAAAAGAAGTAGTTAAGAAAGAGATTTTTAAACTGTAAGAGGCTGATGTGATATACCCCATCAGTGACAGCACGTGGGTTTCTCCTGTCCACGTGGTGCCTAAAACGGGGGGAATCACAGTCGTGAGGAATGAACAAGATGAATTGATCCCTACTAGGACTATTACTGGTCAGCGTATGTGTATAGACTATAGGAAGCTTAATTCTACTACTAGAAAGGATCATTTTCCTCTTCTTTTTATTGATTAGATGCTTGAGAGACTTGCTAATCATCCTTACTATTGCTTTCTTGATGATTATAGTGGTTTCTTTCAAATACCAATCCGTCCTAACGATCAAGAGAAGACGACTTTTACATGCCCTTATGGTACCTTCGCTTATCGAAGGATGCCATTCGGGTTGTGTAATGCACCTGCTACATTCCAGCGGTGCATGATGTCGATCTTCTCTGATCTTATAGAGGAGATGGTAGAAGTGTTTATGGATGACTTCTCAGTATATGGTGCGTCTTTTTCTGCTTGTTTGTTGAATCTTTGCAAGGTACTCAAGCGATGCGAGGAGACAAACATTGTGCTAAACTCGGAGAAGTGCCACTTCATGGTGAGTGAAGGATAGTCCTCGGTCACAAGATATCAGAGAACGGAATAGAGGTTGATAAAGCTAAGGTTGAGGTCATGATGAGTCTTGAGCCGCCGGTTAATGTCAAAGCGATAAGGAGTTTTCTAGGTCACGCTGGCTTCTACAGACATTTTTTCAAGGATTTCTCCAAGATAGTTCGCCCTCTTACACGGCTGTTGTGCAAGGAAGCCGAGTTCGTGTTTGATGATGAATGTCTTCACGCTTTCAAGACCATTAAGGAGGCTCTTGTCACGGCACCTATAGTACAAGCACCAGATTGGAGCTTACCCTTCGAGATCATCTGCGACGCGAGTGACTACGCTGTTGGTGCTGTTCTTGGGCAGAGGAAAGACAAGCGATTGCATGTTATCTACTATGCCAGCCGTACCTTGGATGACACGCAAGTGAGATATGCTACAACCGAGAAGGAGCTGCCGGCCGTTTTCTTTGCTTTTGAGAAGTTCAGGTGATGTTACTGCATTTTGCATGTATTTGCATACATATTAGTTAGCTTTTCATGCATTTACACCACACCTTAGACTAGATTGCATCACTTAGGGTCCTAGAGCATTCTCGCACCAGCATACGCATGTTCCTTGCATTTTGCATCACATTCAGGTTGTTTCTGGCTACTTTGGAGTCGTGGAGGTTCGTGGACGTGCTGAAGCTGTTGTGGTGGTTCGTGGAACGTCAGATGTTTGCTAAGGACCAGAGATCGGGGAGCAGATCGAGCATGGCAGGTCGATCTAGATGAGATCGACCAGAAGATCGAGAAGCCCAGGCGATCCAAGGAAAATGATCGAGACGAAGATCGAGTGGAGCAATCGATCAAATGGTACGGACGTAAATGACGCCATGCAGAGCGAGAGCCGGATCGAGTCCACCACTCGATCCGAACGAAGATGGACACCAAGATTGGATGCAATACTCGATCCACCGAAGAAGATCGAGACCCAGATCGAGTAGAAGACACAATGTCCGAAAGTGATCGAGAGAGCCGCTCGATCCCGAAGTCGATCTCTGTCCTTTCAACCGCTTTTGGCCGCTAGCGAGGGGGGGGACCATCGAGCTGTTTTCACCATTTTGGGAAGGCGGCGATGTCTTTTTCCACACACACTTTTTCATTCTTATCTTCTTATGCTTTTCTCTCTGGTTTGGAGACTCTCCGCCATTGTTAGACTTTGAGCTTTGTTCTTGAATATTTCGAATCGTTTAAGTTATAAAGTAATCGTTTTCATGTTCATCGCTTCATCTTTCATGTTTATTTCGGTTATTCTCATGTGTAGCGAGTAGTTTCATTTGGGTCTTGGGGTTGAGAGGATTCACGGGGTCTAAGGGGTTTTCAAGTTGGTAGTTTTCTTGTTCTTAATGGCTTTCTCTTCTAGGATGTTGAGTCCCTAAGACTTAAAGACTATCATGCCAAGATCTTTATGATCAGAGAGGTCTCTTACCTTGACAGGATCCAGAGATCTCTGAAAATCACATCCTAGAGACTAGTTACCCATTTCCAAAAGCCATGGAAGTTTAGGGGACTAGTTAGGCCGTGTGTTTGAAATCTGATTTCATTGCCCTTCAACCTCTCTTTCCACCACAAGCCATGGGTTTGGAGGAGAGGATGAAGGAGTGATCCATACCGAAAGCCACGGATGGATCTTGTTTTCGTTTTCAAGGCTTAGGGAATCTCACAAAGTGAGTCGATTTAAACTTTTCAATCCCAACTTGGACCCTTGAAACCTCGGACCATGAATCTCAACCTTAGATCCTTCTTTCTTAGCATTCTTACATCTTCGTTAGTCATTCGCTTGATATTCACCCTATCCTGGTCATTAGCTTCTTCATACTTGCATTTTTAGACGAGATCGATCTAAACTGCTGGATCTAGTGGTCGATCCTGTGGTCGATCCACTAGTCGATTTTTGTTAAATCATAGCCTTGCATTTTAATTTTTCTGTTTGTTCCTCGTAGTAGTTCAATCACTCTTGGTAATTTTAAAATAGTTATGCATTCCATTCGGTCATTGCATATAGTTTTTAGGATTTTCACAATATCGCCTGTTATTCGCTTAGCTTTACACTGCTCTTGCATTCTCTTTGATCTTCCTAGCTCCTAGAAATGGATTGACTCTCACTTGCATACTGTACTACAACCTAAGTGTTGCATTTGAGTTTGATAGCCTCATTGCATCCTCACCCTTGCAAAGAAAGTAGTTATCAAATGGCGCCGTTGCCATTCTAGGAGTGTTAGAAAGCATAGAGATTTGGGGCTTAGTAAAGACTAAGCCTTTACCTTGTTTTAGTTACTAATCTCTCTACTCTCAAACGTGTGTCTCTCAGGTACATAAATCTTCGTTCAAGGGGAGACAACAATCTACTTCAACCCTTGGACAACATTCATCAGCTTGGTCATTCACGGCAAAGAAGAGTGCGAGAACAAGCCAGAGCCTTTGAGGAGATTGTTCAGCACGGTTTGGTTGACTTTGAAGCTATGGCTGAGCACGAGCATCCAGAGGGACCTCCTCCAGCTCACGGGTCAGTGGGAAGGGGCAATGGAAACCCCCAACACGCGGCTAGACGCCCAAGGATCATAGGAGCCGGAGATGCTCCCAATACTCATCACAATAGGTTTGGGATCACTCCTCCTCTTGTACAGAACAACAACTTCGAGATTAAGCCAGGTTTCATCTCCATGGTGCAAAACAACAAGTTCCACGATTTAGCAATGGAAGATCCCTTGGAGCACCTTGACAATTTCGAGAAGTATGTGGGATGATCAAGATAAACGGCATATCAGAAGATGCTTTCAAGCTGCGTCTCTTTCCCTTTCCACTCGGAGACAAAGCTAGGCATTGGGAGAAGACCCTTCCACAAGGCACCATCACCTCATGGGTCGAGTGTAAGAATGTTTTCCTCTCAAAATTCTTCTCTAGCACCAGAACGGCAATAAGAAGCGAGATCAGCGGCTTCACGCAAAGGAATAATGAGAATTTCAATGAAGCCATGGAACGATTCAAGGACTATACTATCCAATTTCCTCACCACGGCTTCAACGAAGAGACCCTTCTAAGCACTATCTACCGCGGAGCTTCACCAAAGATCAGGTTGTTGCTTGACACGGCTAGTAAAGGAAACTTCCTTGGTCAGGAGGTAGAAGAGGGCATGGAGCTGATTGAAAACTTAGCATTGAGTGACGGCAACTATGCTGAAGATTACGACCGTGCACCGAGGATCTGAGCTAGAGTCTAACAAAAAGGAGCTGAAATCCTTGCATGAAAAGATTGATAAGCTGGTGTTAGCCAACCAAAAGCATGTTCACTTTGTTGGTGAAGCGGATGAGAATCAAGAAGAGCTTGAGTTGAGCAAGGAAGAAGCTAATTGGGTGGCGGGACAGAACAATTACAAACCTCACGGCTACACCCAAGGCTACAACCAGAACAAAAATCTCTTCTACCATAGTACCAACGTCGCCAACCCTAAGGACCAAGTGTACCCTGCTCAGCAAGCAAAACCTTTCATACCTTACAACAAAGTTTTTCAGCCGAGTGGTGGCTTCCAAGATCAAGGGCAGAATAACTTCCAAGGGCAACATCAAGGCAACAAGGCTTATACGCCAAACTACCCTCCGGGCTTTGCACCTCAGCAGCAACAGCCGATGCAACAACAAGTTGATCCGGTTCAGGCCATGTTTCAGCAGCTGATCCAAGGGCAAACCTCTACAAACCAAAAGTGCGCCGAGATGAACACTCGTTTAGACTCGTCTCTCACTGACTTCTCCACTCAGATCACCAACTTAAACAACAAGATCAAGCAGCTAGAGAAGGGGAAAGCGAGTACAAGTGGTCAGAATAGCCTACCGGGCAAGTGTGAGCAGAATCCTAAGGAATATGCCAACGCCATCACGTTAAGAAGCGACAAAGAGCTAGCACCTACGGTTACTCCTAAGAACAACGAGGACGTTGTAATTCAAGAGGGGGAGGGTAAGCTTTCCGCTGATGATGAGATCAACTTTGACAATGTCTGGATTCAAGGGCCAAGAAGAGGAGACAAAGTGGTTGTTGAGAAGAAAGCAGAGCAAACTACTAAGGAGAAGGATGCTTATGTACCTCCACCATATGTACCTAAGCTGCCTTTTCCTGGCCGTTTCAAGAAGCAACTCATAGAGAAGCATAGAGTCTTGTTTGAGAAGCATCTTAAGGATGTAGAGATCAAGCTACCTCTCGTGGACTGCCTTGCAATGATGCCTAAATGCGCCAAATTCTTCAAAGACACTCTCGTGAAGAAGAATAAGGAAAGTAAGGAGGTGCTTGTTCTAAGTGAGGAGTGTAGTACTGTGATACATAAGGAAATAGTCCCTAAGAAGTTGGGAGACCTTGGAAGCTTCACTATACCCTGCGCTTTAGGTCCTTTGGAGTTCAAGAGTTGTCTTTGTGATCTCGGAGCTAGCATAGATCTGATGCCTCATTCCGTGGCAAAGAAACTCGGCTTTACCCGTTTCAAGGACTGTAGAATCTCGTTGGTACTAGCTGACAGGAGTGTGAGGTTACCCGTAGGATTGCTTGAGGACTTGCCAGTGAAGATCAGTGGAGTGAACGTGCCTACAGACTTCGTTGTTTTGGAAATGGATGAAGAGCCAAAGGATCCACTCATTCTCGGTAGACCTTTCTTAGCTACTGCCGGCACCATAATAGACGTCAAGAACGGGAAGATTGCCTTGCACTTGGGTAAAGATATAAGGCTAGACTTCGATATCAATGAGGTTTTGAAGAAGCCTACGATAGAAGGGCAAGTTTTCTACATTGATACATTGGATGCCTTAGTGGATGAGTTGCTGGAAGAGCTGGCTCAGGAAGATCATTTGAAGCTGGCACTGACTAAGGAGCCAGGAGAGTATGGTTATGTGGATCAGAGGACTCAGGAGAAAGTCAACTTGCTCTATTCGAGGAAAGTTGTGCTTGAAGATGTAGGCTTTTGCCTAGAAATCGACAAGACAATCGAGAGCACAACTCGATCCGGTGCAGAAATCGACAGCCAGATCGAGGAAGGTGATCAATCCAGGAAAACAATCGAGTCCGAGATCGAGAAAGGGCTTCCGATCAAATTGAGGTCCAATCCGGAGATTGACTCAGCGTCTCGATCTCTCACTCGATCCACATCAAATCGAGTGAGTGAATCGAGCGAAACTGCTCGATCTAGACAACATCGAGAGCAAGATCGACCGGACGACTCGATTTCAGAAGGGATAGCGGTTGGAGAAAGCAGCCTCAAGGGCCATATCTCGGGTTCTAAGGAAGGTTCTACGAAGGAGAACAACAGCAACAGCCACGAGGATGATTGGAGCGAGCTGTTAGCCCCAAAGGTGGACCTTAAGGAGCTCCCAAAAGGGCTAAGGTGTGCTTTCTTAGGGCTTAACGAAACCTATCCTGTCATTGTGAATGAAAATTTGAGTGATGATGAGTTGCAATCACTCTTAACTGAGATGAGAAAGTATAGGAAGACCATTGGGTACTCTCTAAGTGACATCAAGGGCCTTTCACCGATGCTTTGCACTCATAGGATTCACTTGGATAATGAGAACGCCTCTTCTATAGAACATCAAAGGCGTTTGAATCCAAATTTGAAAGAGGTTGTCAAAAAGGAGATTCTTAAGCTTTTAGAGGCTGACGTGATCTATCTCATAAGTGACAGCACGTGGGTTTCTCCCGTACACGTGGTGCCTAAGAAGGGAGGGATCACGGTCATTAAGAATGACAAAGATGAGCTTATACCTACTAGGACTATTACTGGACACCGTATGTGTATTGACTATAGGAAGCTTTAACTTGCTACTAGAAAGGATCATTTTCCCTTGCCTTTTATTGATCAAATGCATGAAAGACTTGCTAATCACCCCTACTATTGCTTTCTTGATGGATATAGTGGATTTTTCCAAATACCAATCCATCCCAACGATCAGGAGATGACGACCTTTACATGCCCTTATGGTACCTTCGCATATCGAAGGATGCCATTCGGGTTGTGTAATGCACCGGCTACGTTTCAGCGGTGTATGATGTCGATCTTCTCCGATCTAATAGAAGAGATGGTAGAGGTGTTTATGGATGACTTCTCGGTCTATGGTGCGTCCTTTTCTGCGTGTTTGTGAATCTTTGCTGGGTTTTAAAACGTTGTGAGGAGACAAACTTGGTGCTCAACTGGGAAAAATGCCACTTCATGGTCAAGGAGGGGATCGTGCTTGGGCATAAGATATCAGAGAAGGGTATTGAAGTCGACAAAGCAAAGATTGATGTGATGACAAGCCTTGAGCCGCCAGTTAACATAAGAGGGGTGAGAAGCTTCTTGGGACACGCCGGCTTCTACAGGCGTTTCATTAAAGACTTCTCTAAGATTGCACGCCCACTCACTCGGCTGTTGTGCAAGGAGGCTGAATTCGTCTTTGATGAGGAGTGTTTGCAAGCTTTCGTGACAATCAAGGAAGCCCTAGTATCTGCGCTTATAGTGCAAGCACCAGATTGGACTCTCCCATTCGAGATTATGTGCGATGCTAGTGACTACGCCGTGGGAGCTGTCCTAGGCCAAAGGAAGGATAAGAAGCTGCACGTGATATACTATGCTTCAAGGACCTTGGATGACACGCAAATGAGGTACACCACTACTGAGAAGGAGCTATTGGAGGTTGTATTCGCCTTTGAGAAGTTTAGAGCTTACTTCGTGGGTTCCAAGACCATAGTTTACACGGATCACATAGCTTTGCGCTACATCTATTCCAAGAAAAACACTAAGCCGAGGCTTTTGAGATGGATCCTCTTACTCCAGGAGTTTGATATGGAAATTAAAGACAAGAAGGGGATAGAAAACGGAGTTGCTGACCATCTCTCTCGGCTAAGGATCAACGAGTCTCTGCCCTTAGATGATTCTGTCCCCGAAGAGCAACTCATGGCGATCACTACGGCTGTTTGTGGAAAGCTTGAAAAGCAGTTTGAGGAGGTGTTGAGCTTCAAAGAGGAGGATCTTCCCTGGTACGCTGATGTTGTGAACTACTTAGCGTGTGGTGAGGAGCCAACACATCTCAACAGCTATCACAAGAAGAGGTTTATGAGGGAGGCGAGTGACTACTTTTGGGACGAGCCCTACTTCTACAAGAGAGGGGTGGACAGTTTGTACCGGAGATGTGTTACAAAGGAAGAAGCTAAAGACATCCTCTTTCACTGTCATGGCTCATCCTATGGAGGACACTTCGCTTCATTCAAGACTGCCACGAAAGTGTTGCAAGCTGGTTTCTGGTGGCCGTCCATCTTCAAAGATGCACACGAGTTTGTGAAGAGCTGTGAGGCGTGTCAACGAGGATGGAATATCACTAAGAGGAACGAGATGCCTCAGGTTCCTATCTTTGAGGTTGACGTGTTTGACGCGTGGGGCATTGACTTCATGGGGCCATTTCCTTCTTCATATGGCAACAAGTACATCTTAGTAGCGGTTGATTATGTCTCCAAATGGGTTGAGGCTGTTGCTTCCCCTACAAACGATTCTAAGTTGGTGACCAAGCTGTTTAAAAGCATAATTTTCCCGAGGTTCGGGGTACCAAAGGTGGTTATAAGCGATGGAGGAAGCCACTTCATAAACAAGATCTTTGAGAGCCTTTTGAGAAAGTACGACGTTAAGCATAAAGTGGCTACACCGTATCATCCTCAAACGAGCGGTCAAGTGGAAGTCTCCAACCGGCAAATCAAGGCTATACTTGAGAAGACGGTCGGACCAACAAGGAAAGACCGGGCAGTAAAGCTGGACGACGCTCTTTGGGCCTACCGTACCGCCTTTAAAACACCGATTGGTACGACCCCTTTTCACTCTGCTCTATGGCAAAGGCTGTCACCTCCCAGTTGAGCTGGAACACCGTGCATTGTGGGCTGTAAAGAGGCTGAACTTTGACCTCAAGACTGCTCAAGAGAGGCGCCTCATCCAGCTACATGAACTGGACGAACTAAGGTTGAACGCTTATGAGAGCTCTCGGATATACAAGGAGCGGACTAAGGAAGCTCATGACAAGAAGTTGGTTGCCAAGGAGCTTAAGGAAGGAGGTTTGGTGTTGCTGTACAATTCAAGACTAAAACTCTTCCCGGGAAACCTGAAGTCAAGGTGGAGCGGGCCGTTTGTGATCCAAGAAGTGCTGCCTTATGGAGCTGTTACATTGATGGGCAAGAGTGGCAGTGCATTCACCGTGAACGGACACAGGGTAAAGCCTTACTTGGCGGACAGCTATGACAAGGAGAGTACCTCGGTGCTTCTCCAAGACCCACCATCTGCCTAAACCAAGTAAAGTCTAGCTAAAGACGTTAAAGAAAGCGCACTTGGGAGGCATTCCCATGTCTATCCTGTACATATTTCTGCTTTATTTCTGTTTCAGTTTTATGTTTTTATTTTGCAAGTGTGTAGGAACAGGTATGAGGAGTCTAAACCTCGATCTTGAAGTCCAAAAGAGGCGATAGGGGTTAAGAAAAGGCTAGAGATCGAGTGCTAGATCGACTAATTCTAACTCGATCTATGCTAGATCGAGTTAGTGAATCGAGAGGAGCCAGTCGATCTAGACGAGAACGAGTGATAAGATCGATCTAGATGAAAACGGATCGATCGATCCCAAATGGATCGACCGATCTAATTTCTCTTGGGAAATCCTTAAAAGACAGATCGATCACTCGACTCGATCCATCACTCGATCTAAGCCAAATCGACCCCCAAATCGAGGACGTAGCTAGATCACGAGGACTTAGCCGTGGAGCTTAAATCTCAACGATCGAGAGAGCCAATCGATCCAGGACTCGATTCACCATGAATTGAGTTACAAATCGAGTAACCCTCTCGATCTAAGCCATTATCGGCATGAGATCGAGTCCTAGATCGACCAAACGGACTCGATCTCATGCCGAGGTAACATTTTCTTTCCCTCCTTTGTTCTTTTCCCTCCAGTTTTTAAATTTAAAACTTGGTCAAGACAAGTATCTTTGACCATGAAAGATGTGCCTTGACCAAGACTTGTGTCAGAAACCATCTCCTTTTACCCATAGTTTTGTTTCTTGTTGGCCTTTATATGTTTTCATCAACTTCACACTCTCTCATTCTTGTTTTCTCGAAATTTTAAGCAAAGAGAGTGAGAGTTTTCTGTTTCTAAAGGCTAACAAACTTCTCAAAAATCTTTGCAAAAGGTATTTTCGGTTATTTGATAAAAATCTTTAGGAAAATCTCCTTTTATTTCGCAATTGATTGTTTTAGATGCTAGGGCGGTTTTGAATTTTTAAATTTAGCTAAATAATAGGAAAAATTCTGGATTTTCTACTATCTCTAGGTTTGATTCTCTATTATTTTGCTATATTTTTTATAAATTCCCCAAAATTCTAGGGTATTAAGTATAAGTTTTCTTCTTTGCCTCTCTTCTTCCCTCATCCTATCGCCGTTTTGCTCATTACTTTGCTTGAGAAACCTGTTTCAGGCACGATGGCCCCCAAGAGGACGAGAGAGGAGACGGCACAAGAAGGAGAAGGTCAGGAAGTGGCTGTTCAAGAGAGGGTCCGATGGAGTAAGGACGAGAAGAGTGATAAGAAGCGGCTGGAAAGGCTTCGGTTCGAGCCTACTAAGTTTGCGGACCGGGAGCTGCTGTTAAAGCTAGGGATCCTTGGAGATTTCGACCAACTCCTCAAGAACATTGGCTTAAGATGTCTGTCATGAATGGATTGCCCAACCATTCCAGAAGTGACAATAGACTTCCTTGCCACGTTGGAGTTTCGTTACGAGAACCCTAGCGCCCCCGTTCCTTCACAAGGCCGTCTCTCCTTCAAGGTTGGGCGTCAAGCCTTCAGCCTCTCAATCCCTGAGCTGTGTCAAGCATACGGTCTCAACGCAGCCGCCACCAAGATCGAGTTCCCCTCCTTCAAGCGAGCAAACAATTTTTGGGACCTGATCAGCAACGAAGAGTACAAGGCCAACACCGCCAAAATCAAGAGAGTGAGAAGCCCGGTGCTGAGGTACACCTTGAAGCTGATCGCCAACACATTCAGCAGAAGGTCAGTTGCTCCCACGGTCACGAAGACCGAGCTTTGCTTCTTGTTCCAAGGCGTGAAGCATTTGTTGTGTGATCCGGCGGAGAATGAAGAGCCTATGGAGGATGAACTCGGCGACAAGGTGAACTATGGATGCGTACTTGCTGCCTCTTTGGTGAAGTACAAGGCTTATGCCTTGCGATGCAAGGCAAGCTCTTCTTTCATTGGCGGCTTCCGCACTCCTCTATTCATACAAGCTGGCATACCTATACACGATTTCACACCCATCCCGGCTAGAGCTTTCATGGATGAGGTCTACATGAGGAATACCGACAGCTTGGGACACACGCCAGCAGAAGGGTTCTACGCTTATCTTTTCATCGACGACGAAAACGAGAAGAGAGTGTGCATCCTACCAAACAAGGACGAGACCGAGCTGCTTGGTGTTGGGAACATCGAGTACTTGCCAACAGAAGAGAAGTGCTTTGCTCCTCTAGGAGGAACGCCTGCCCCAACGATTGCTCCTCGTCAAAGGTCTGAGTCCCCAGCCACGGAAGATGAGATGCCCGAGGCTTACACCCTTCCCAAGATAGACTTTGAACCGAGAACCAAAACGGAGAAGTTCCTAGCATATGTTGTGGAGATGCAAAGGAAAATCAACAAATGGCAAGGCAAAATGCTCAAGAAACTTGCCAAGAAGGTCAAATCGCTTCTAGGAGGCTCGCCTAAGAAAGATGCAAGTGAAGAGGTTCAACAACCCGAGAAGAGGAGGCTTTCAACCGGTGGAGTTGTCATCCGCGAGACTCAAGGCAACAACATTCAACCGGTGTGTCTCTCTCTTCAAGAGCCAGGCTCCAAAGACAAAGCCGTAGCATCTAGCTCCTCTAGAACATCCTCAAGTTCCAGCCGAGACTAACCCGAGGTAACAACCTTCTTCCATTGTACATACCGCTCATGTTTGCTTCTTTTTGCTTTGTGTTTTGATGCTCCTTTGAATTTGTTTGCCACCGGGACGGTGTCAAGCAAGTTTGGGGGAGTATATGTGAGGTTTGACTTGTGTTTTCTGATCTTATTTTCCCTTTAGCATCCTTGAGTCTTCATTACATGAAAAATTGGTAAAATGTTTAAAATTTTTCAAAGATTCATGTAGTTGCATTCATCTCATTAAGCATTTTAGGATTGAGTCTAGAATCTTAAAGCATCTAGGTTGTTCATATTCGCATAAAGGGTTAGAGTTTTTCTTAAAAATGTGTTTTAAACTCATGAATTGTTTCAATGCCCTAGTTAGTAGTTCTCTAATGCTATGCTCATACTTTGAAATTAAGTTCTTACCATGCTTGGATCACTTGCTATGATTTTCGTGACTTAAGTTGAACAGACATGAATTGAATCTGTTCCTACTAAGTGAGAACCTTAATCTGAATTTGAATTATCACTCTTGTGCATTTGAAATGAAATACATGGATCACATATACATATTCAGGCTTTCTTACCCCTTTTTACCACTCTTTGTAAGCCTCAATAGAACTCCGCACCCTGAACCTTGCCTTCCTTTCAAGCCAAATATTTCTTGTGTGATGTGAGGCCTTATTTTTGGATTAAACTTGGCATAAAGTGTTAGGTTTAGGCGACAAGATTAGGCTTTCATATTGATGCTAGCTTTGCATTTTGAAGCTAGTTTTAGGTTTGTTTTGGGGCAGGGATTTTCTGGTGTTAAAAGATTTTTGCTTATGTGTTTTCAGTTTAAAAAGAAATGGTGTTTGGGGTTTAAAAATAAAGGACTCACGGTTTTAAGTGGTGGTGTTGTTCTGTTTTTAAATAAAAGCTCAGTTTTAAAAGAGAAGGAGGTAGCTCTCAAAAAAAAAAAAAAAAATCAGAAAGAAAAGAGCCAAAAGGCCAAAGTTTAAAAAAAAAAAAAAATAATAAGAGAAGAGAGTTACCAAGATTTAAAGAAAGAGCTTTAAGTTTGTGTTTGACCACCACTAGCCTAAGAAGAGTAAAGTTGTCTCCTGTTTTCGTGGGTTATGCTTGGGTTCTTGCCTTGTCGTTTGGGTAGTTTCTAGAGGTGAGTGAACCCGAAAAAGAAAGAAAATGAGAGGGGTTTAGGATCATTGTTAGTGTATATGGGTAGATGAGAGTCTAGTCATGTATGCATAAATTGTCTTTATCTTTAGCATTATGCATAAGTTCAATCCTTTTTGAGATAATCCATTGTTTGAATTACCCGCTTGAATGAGATCATCTTTGTCTCATAACCGTGTCCTTAGCCAAATGTATTTTGTTCTAAGTGCATAAGTGTGATTCACGGTTTGATCATTAATTGAATGTTAAAGGTTAGGATTCGTGGATTGTTTGGAATATGAGAGTCATGATCTGAATTTCTTTGTGTGATGAGTATAGCTAAGTTCTTTGGAGTATGAGTGTGCGCATTGCATTTTAGAACTAGTAACTAGGACATTGAGATTGATTCATTTGAAAGGCACCTTTGCAAGAAGCTTAAACCCCCGTCTTTTCTAAAACCTCTCTTCCTTTCTTATTTTCTGTTACTTGAGGGCAAGCAAGAAGTAAGTTTGGGGGAGTTGATGTTACTGCATATTGCATGTATTTTGCATACATATTAGTTAGCTTTTCATGCATTTACATAACACTTTAGACTAGATTGCATCACTTAGGGTCCTAGAGCATTCTCGCACCAGCATACGCATGTTCCTTGCATTTTGCATCACATTCAGGTTGTTTCTGGCTACTTTGGAGTCATGGAGGTTCGTGGACGTGCTGAAGCTGTTGTGGTGGTTCGTGGAACGTCGAATGTTTGCTAAGGACCAGAGATCGGGAAGCAGATCGAGCATGACAGGTCGATCTAGATGAGATCGACCAGAAGATCGAGAAGCACAGGCAATCCAAGGAAAATGATCGAGACGAAGATCGAGTGGAGCAATCGATCAAATGGTACGGACGTAAATGACGCCATGCAGAGCGAGAGCCGGATCGAGTCCACCACTCGATCCGACCGAAGATCGACACCAAGATCGGATGCAACACTCGATCCGCCGAAGAAGATCGAGACCCAGATCGAGTAGAAGAGACGATGTCCGAAAGTGATCGAGAGAGCCGCTCGATCCCGAAGTCGATCTCTGTCCTTTCAACCGCTTTTGGCCGCTAGCGAGGGGGGGGGACCATCGAGCTGTTTTCACCATTTTGGAAAGGCGGCGATGTCTTTTTCCACACACACTTTTCATTCTTATCTTCTTATGCTTTTCTCTCTGGTTTGGAGACTCTCCGCCATTGTTAGATTTTGAGCTTTGTTCTTGAATATTTCGAATCGTTTAAGTTTTAAAGTAATCGTTTTCATGTTCATCGCTTCATCTTTCATGTTTATTTCGATTATTCTCATGTGTAGCGAGTAGTTTCATTTGGGTCTCGGGGTTGAGAGGATTCACAGGGTCTAAGGGGTTTTCAAGTTGGTAGTTTTCTTGTTCTTAATGGCTTTCTCTTCTAGGATGTTGAGTCCCTAAGGCTTAAAGACTCTCAAGCCAAGATCTTTATGATCAGAGAGGTCTCTTACCTTGACAGGATCCAGAGATCTCTGAAAATTACATCCTAGAGACTAGTTACCCTTTCCCAAAAGCCATCGAAGTTTAGGTGACTAGTTAGGCCGTGTGTTTGAAATCTGAGTTCATTGCCCTTCAACCTCTCTTTCCACCAGAAGCCATGGGTTTGGAGGAGAGGATGAAGGAGTGATCCATACCGAAAGCCACGGATGGATCTTGTTTTCGTTTTCAAGGCTTGGGGAATCTCACAGAGTGAGTCGATTTAAAGTTTTCAATCCCAACTTGGACCCTTGAAACCCTGGACCATGAATCTCAACCTTAGACCCTTCTTTCTTAGTATTCTTACATCTTCGTTAGTCATTCGCTTGATATTCGCCGCATCCTGGTCATTAGTTTCTTCATACTTGCATTTTTAGACGAGATCGATCCAAACTGCTCGATCTAGTGGTCGATCCTGTGGGCGATCCACTAGTCGATTTTTGTTAAATCATAGCCTTGAATTTTAATTTTTCTGTTTGTTCCTCGTAGTAGTTCAATCACTCTTGGTAATTTTAAAATAGTTTTGCATTCCATTCGGTCATTGCATATAGTTTTTAGGATTTTCACAATATCGCCTGTTATTCGCTTAGCTTTACACTGCTCTTGCATTCTCTTTGATCTTCCTAGCTCCTAGAAATGGATTGACTCTCACTTGCATACTGTACTACAACTTAAGTGTTGCATTTGAGTTTGATAGCCTCATTGCATCCTCACCCTTGCAAAGAAAGTAGTTATCATCAGGTCGTATTTGGTTGGCTCTAAGATTGTTGTGAACGCGGATCATGCTGCTTTGAGGTATATCTACTCGAAGAAAGACACCAAGCCGAGGCTTTTAAGGTGGATTCTCCTTCTACAAGAAATTGATATGGAGATAAAAGACAAGAAGGGGATAGAGAATGGTGTCGCTGATCATCCTTCTAGGATGAGAGTGAATGAAGCCTTACCCTTGGATGATTCGCTTCCTGAAGAGCAACTCATGATGATCAACACGGTTGTTTGTACACGGCTAGAGGATCAGTTCAAAGATGTTTTGGTTTTGAGAAAAGAAAACCTGCCTTGGTATGCTGATATAGTGAACTTCTTAGCTTGTGGAGAGGAACCTACTCACCTTGATCATTATCTCAAGAAGAAGTTCATGAGAGACATCTCTCATTATTTTTGGGACGAGCCATACTGGTACAAAAGAGGAGTGGACAGCTTATATAGAAGGTGTGTAACAAGGGAAGAAGCTAAGGACATACTTCTACATTGTCACGGCTCATCATATGGTGGTCATTTCGCTTCTTTCAAGACCGCTACAAGGATGTTACAAGCCGGCTTTTAGTGGCCATCTATCTTCAAAGATGCTCATGAATTTGTTAAGGCTTGTGAAGCTTGTCAAAGAGATGGAAACATCACGAAGAGGAATAAGGTGCCTCAGGTGCCAATCTTTCAAGTTGATGTCTTTGACGCTTGGGGGATAGATTTCATGGGACCGTTCCCATCTTCTTACTGCAACAAATTCATCTTGGTAGCCATTGATTATGTGTCTAAGTGGGTTGAGGCTATAGCTTCCCCAACCAATGATGCAAGAGTGGTGATCAAGCTCTTCAAGACCATCATATTCCCACGGTTTGGAGTTCCAAAGGTAGTAATCAGCGACGGTGGAAGCCATTTTATCAACAAGGTGTTTGAAAGTCTCTTGAAGAAGTATGGCGTGAAGCACAAGGTAGCAACTCCCTATCATCCTCAAACTAGTGGGCAAGTAGAGGTGTCTAACAGGCAGATCAAGGCTATACTTGAGAGGACAGTTGGGGCTACTAGAAAAGATTGGGCAGTCAAACTCGATGATGCTTTGTGGGCTTACCCAACTGATTTCAAGACGCCTATAGGTACCACTTGATGTTACTGCATATTGCATACTCATTAGTTAGCTTTTCATGCATTTGTATCACATTTTAGGTTAGATTGCATCACTTAGAGTCCTAGAGCATTCTTGCACCAGCATACGCATGTTCCTTGCATTTTGCATTACATTCAGGTTGTTTCTAGCTGCTTTAGAGTCGTGGAGGTTCGTGGACATGTTGAGGCTGATGTAGCAGTTCGTGGGAGCTCGGATATATGCTAAGGATCAGAGATCGAGCAGCAGATCGAGCATGGCCGGTCGATCTAGAGGTGATCGACCAGAAGATCGAGCCAACCAGGTGATCCAAGGAGAATGATCAAGACAAGGTTCCACCCTACGGAGCGGTTACATTGGTTGGCAAGAGCGGTAATGCTTTCATGGTCAACGGGCACAGGGTTAAGCCCTATTTGGAGAGTGAATACAGCAAGGAGGACACTACAATGCTCCTCCAAGACCCACCTCAGGCCTAAACCAAGTAAAGTCTAGCTAAAGACGTTAAAGAAAGCGCACTTGGGAGGCATTCCCATGTCTATCCTGTACATTTTTTTGCTTTCTGTCTATTTCAGTTTTATGCTTTTTATGTTTAAGTGTGTAGGTAAAAGGATAAGGGGCTGTAAGCCATAATCTTGGAGTCAAAAGAGGCGAGAATGGTTAAGTATAGGCTAGAGATCGAGTGCTAGATTGACCTATCCTAGCTCGATCTTTACTAAAACGAGCTAGTGAATCGAGAGGAGTAAGTCGATCTAGACGAGATCGAGTAGATAATCGAGTGGAACGGTCGATCATGAGAGGATAAACCACCTATGCGTTTAGCTTGAAAAGAAAACGAGGTGTGGATCGATCGAATCACTCGATCCTCGAGAATAGATCGATTAGTCTACTTGATCTGCCACTCGGTCCAAGCCAAAACGACCCCCAAATCAATCACGTGGCTCGATCCAAGGAGCATAGCCTGAGTGACCAAAAATCATGGAACAAGAGGGCACAATCGATCTAAGACTCGATGCAATCTGAATCGAGTCCCTGATCGATCAAACCTCTCGATCCTAGCCAACATGGGCACGAGAACGAGTCCTAGATCGACCAAATGGACTCGATCTCGTGCCGAGGTAAGTGATTTCTTTCCCTCTTATCTTCTTTCCATCCTATTTTTTAAATTTGAATTATGGTCAAGGAAAGAATCTTTGACCATGAAAGATGTGCCTTGACCACACTTTTGTCAGAAACCACTATGTCTTGCCCATTGTTTTCCATTTTTTGTTAGCCTTTATATTTTCAAGAAACCACACACTCTCTCTCATTTGTATTCCGAGTTTTCTAAAGTAAAGAGAGTGTGGTTTTCTTTTCCTAAAGGCTAACAACATCTGCTTTCAATCTTTGCAAAGGTATTTTCGGTTAATCATTTAAAATCTTTTGGAAAAATTCCTTCTATTTGCTTTATTTGTTAGTTAGTTGTTAGGGAGTTTAACGAATTTTTTAAAAATAGCTAGATATTAGGAAAAATTCTAGATTTAATCCTATCTCTAGATTTCCTTCTCTATTATCTAGCTAATATTTTTATAAATTCCCCAAACATTTAGGGTAGTTATTAAAAAGTTTTTCCTTCTACCTTGTCTTTCTCTCAACATTCGCCGCCTTTACTCATTCTCTTGCTTGAGAATTGTGTTTCAGGTACCATGGCTCCCAAGAGAATGAGAGAAGAGACAGTACAAGAAGGAGAAGGTCAAGAAGTGGTTCAGGAGAGGGTTAGATGGACCAGAGAGGAGAAACAAGCCAAGAAAAGGCTAGAGAGGCTTCGGTTCGATCTCACAAAGTTCGCGAGTAGGGATCTTCTGGCTAAGATGGGGATCTTGGGAGACTTTGATCAGCTTCTCAAGAACATTGGGCTTTGGTGCTTATCAAGAATGGATTGCCCAACCTATCCTGAGGAAACCTTGGACTTCTTGGCTACTTTGGAGTTCACCTACGATAACCCGAGCCTCCCCACTCCTTCTCAAGGTCACCTCACCTTCAAGATTAGGAAACAAGCCTATCATCTCTCGATCCAAGAGCTTTGCCAAGCCTGTGGTCTGAAGGCTGACGCGAAGCAAGTTGAGTTTCCTGCCTTCACTCAAGCCAATGACTTGTGGGATCTGATAAGCAACGATGATTACAAGCTAAACACGGCGAAGATCAAGAGAGTGAGGAGTCCTGTGCTGAGATACACGCTCAAACTCATCGCCAACACCTTCAGTGGACGGTCTGGGGCTCCTACAGTCACCAAGAATGAGCTGTGTTTCTTGTTCCAAGGCGTTAAGCATCTGCTGTGTGATCCTAAGGAGAACGACGAGCCAATGGAGGACGAGCTCGGCGATGATGTGAATTACGGATGCATACTGGCTGCCTCTTTGGTGAAGTATAAGGCATGGGCGATGAGATGCAAGCAAGGCAAGCTCGGCGCTTATAGGAGGCTTTCTCACTCCGATGTTTGTTCAGGCTGGTGTACACCTTCCAGACTTCGTTCTTTGCGCAGAGAGAGCCTATATGGATGATGTTTACATGAGAAACACGGATAGCTTGGGACGCACGCCAGCTGAGGGATTCTTTGCTTACTTGTACATCGATTGTGAGAATGAGAAGCGAGTATGCATCTTGCCAAACAAGGTAGAAACGGAGCTGCTCTGTGTTGGCAATGTAGAGTTTCTGCCAAGTGTTGAGGAATGCTATGCCCCTCTTGGAGCCACAGCCGCACCTCCAGGACTTGCTCGCCCACGTTCAGAGTCGCCTACATCCGATGCTGAGATGCCCGAAATTTTGTTCTTCCAAAGCTTGATTTTGAGCCGAGGACTAAGGCGGAAAAGTTCCTTGCTTCTGTTGTGGAGATGCAAAGGAAGGTGAACAAATGACAGAGAAAGATGATCAAGAAACTTGCTAAGAAGATCAAGAAGCTTAAAGGCAACTCATCTGAAGCATCTTCAAGCGAAGAGGTTGAGCAACTCGAGAAGAGAAGGCGTTCAACTGGTGGGATAGTGATCCGTCAGCCCCAAGGCAACGAGCAAGCTGCATGCCTTTCTCTACATGAAGGAGCAAGCAAGGAGAAAGGTAAGGCGGTCACTCAAGACCCTCCTAGCAAGAGCAGGAAGTCTGGAGCATCCTCAAGCTCTAGCCGAGCCTAGCTCCAAGGTACCAACAACCGATCCCTTGTATATACCACGCATCTTTTAATTTTTGTTTGTGTTTTGACTCCTCTTGAGCTTTGTTTGCCACCGAGATGGTGTCATTCAAGTTTGGGGGAGTATGTGGTGTGTTCGACATGTTTTCTTTGATCTTATTTTCTGTTATCATCCCTTGAGTCTTGCATTGCATCCTAAGGCATAGAAAATACAAAAAAATGATAAAATTTTTTAAAATTTTCAAAACAAAATTCATGTAGTTGCATTCAAATTGTTAAACATTTTAGGATTGAGTCTAGAATTTTTGAGCATTTAGGTTGTTTACATTTTCGTAACGGGCAAAAGTTTTTCTTGAAAAGTGTTTTAAGCTCATGAATTGTTTCAAGACCCTAGTTAGTTGTTCTTTGATGCATTGCACACTCTTTGAAAGTAAGCTCTAACCATACATTGATCATTTGTTTTGATTTTCGTGGCTTAAATTGAACATTCATGAATCGAATCCTTTCCTAATAAGTAAGAACCTTTTTAATTATCATACTTATGCATTTGAAAAAGGATACATGGATCACTTATACATACTTAAACTTTCTTCTTCCTTTCACCACTCTCTTGTAAGCCTAAGTAGACTTCCCCACCTTTACCTTACCCTCCTTTCAAGCCAATGTTCTTGTGTGATAAATCTTTGTGAGGCCTCTTTTCGGTTGAACTTGGCATAAAGTGTTAGGTTTAGGTGACATGATTAGGCTTTCATATTTGATGCTAGCTTTGCATTTTGAAGCTAGTTTTAAGCTTAGGATAGGTCGGGTATTCATGGAGATTGCTTTGTTTTATTTCGGTTTAAAGAATTTGGAGTTTGGAAGTTGAATAAAAGGGTTTTAATGGTTTTAAGTGGAAGGCTTATTGTTTTAAAAATGAAAGCACTAGTTTAAATAAGAAGGTAGCTCTCATAAGAAAAGGAAAAAAAAAAAAAAAAAGAGAAAAGAGCCTAAAGGCCAATGTTTAAAAAGAAAAGAAAAAAAAAAAAAATTAGTAGAGAGCTATCAAAGTAAAAAGAAAAGAGCTAAATATGTTTTCAGCCTAACCACTAGCCAAAAGGTTTTAAAATAATGCTTTTATTTGGGTTTTTGCTTGGCGAATTGCCATGATGATAAGGGTAGTCTTAAAGAGGGTGAGTGAGCTTAAAAAGAAAAGAAAAATGAGAGAGGGTTCTAGGATCATTGTTAGTATATATGGGTAGATGAAAGTCTACTCATGTATGCATCAATTGTCTTTACCTTTAGCATTATGCATAAGTTCGACCATTCTTTGAGATCACCCTTTGTTTGAACCGCCCTAAGTGAGATCATTTTTATCTCGCAACCCTTGTCCCTTAGCCAAGTGTATTCAGTTTTAAAGTGCATAAGTGTGATTCACGGTTTTGAGCTTAATGAATGTTAAAGGTTAGGATTCTTGGATTATTTGGGATATGAGAGTCATGATTTGAAATTCGATTTGTGATAGAGTATGGCAAAGTTCTTTGGAGTATCAGTGTGTGCATTGCATCTTAGGATTAAGAACTAGGACCATTGAATTGATTCATTTGAAAAACACTTTTGCAAGAAGCTTAAACCCCCGTTTTCAAACCTCTCTTCCTTTCTTGAATTTTGTTTGCTTGAGGGCAAGCAAAAGGCAAGTTTGGGGGAGTTGATATTACCATATATTCTGCATATTTTACATGCATTTAGGATAGTTTTTCATGCATTCATCTTGCATTACAGGCTAGTTTGTTTGATTTGTTGCATTTTAGGTCCTAGGTCCTTTTGCATTGGCATTTTGCATATTTCTTGCACGTTTGCATCATGATCAGGTTGTTTGGAGCACCTTGGAGTGGTGGAGGTTATGCGGACGTGAGGAGGATCAGCTAGAAGCTTGTGGACACTTGGAGAGCTCAACCTTGCATGCGAAGGATCCGAGATCGAGTAGCGGATCGAGCAAGGCAGGTCGATCTAGATGAGATCGACCAGAAGATCGAGTGAGCCAAGTCGATTCAAGAGGAAGGATCGAGACCAAGATCAAGAGAGGAGATCGATCTGTAGTACGGACGTGAATGACGCCATGCAGAACGAGAGCCAGATCGAGACCACGACTCGATCTTCCAAGGATCGAGTAGAAGATCGGATGAAGCACTCGCTCCATCCAACCAGATCGACTTGAATATCGAGCGAAGGAAGGCAATCCAACAAGAAAATCCATCCAGCTGTCTTTGGCATCTAGCGAAGGGGGGACCAGTTGCGGTTTAGCCATTTTTGGCAAAACGCAGCGATCACTTTCATTATCTTCATTCTGTCTTTTACTTTTTTTTTTCTCTCTACCCTTGGCGATTCGCCAATGTTGAACCGTAAGCTTTCTTTTAGTGTTTGAACTTGAATCCTTTAATATTATGTCTTTTTCATTTAACCAATCGTTTAATCATGCTTAGTTCTTCGTTTATTGCTTTTCAATCGGTCTTAAACATGTGTAGCGTGTAGTCCTTTTTGGGTTTTTGGGGTTGAGGTGATTCAAAGGGTTTAAGAGGTTTAAGTTTTGTGTTTTTCTTGTTCTTCATTCCTTCTCTTCTAGGATCTTGGGGCTTAAGGCTTAGAGAGTCTTGGGAAAGATCACTATGATTCCAGGGCTGTCTTACCTTGACAGGATTCAGATATCCTAGAAAACCAGATCCTAGATACTAATCTTTCCTCTCCCAAACGCCATGGTTGTAGAGGAGATTAGTTAAGTCATTTATTGAAATCTGTTTTCCTTGCTCTTCGATCTCTTTTTCCACCAATCGCCATGGGTTTGGAGAAGAGATTGAGGAAGTGAATCATACTACACACCATGGATGGTTCTTGTTTTGTTTTCAAGGCTTAGAGAAAGCTCACAAACGAGTAGATATAAACGTTTTCAAACCAAAGCTTAAAACCTTTGACACTCTTGAATATGACCCTCGACCCTAAACCCTCTTTTAGCATTTTAAAACCTCTGTTCATCATTCGCTTGTCATGAAGTTGCTTCTTTGTTCATTACAATTCAATCGCTTTAAGTTGTTAGATCGGTCAGTTTTACTTGATCCAGTGGTCGATCCAGTGGTTGATCCACTGGTCGATTTTTAGTTATTAGTAGATTTTCTCTTTTGTTGTTCTGTTTTATTTCAGTGTTAGTTAACCCTCTTCCAGGGATTTTAAAATAGTTTTGCATTTCATCTGGCCATTGCATTTAGTTTTAGTCGATTTTACCCATCATTTACCCGATTTGCTTAGATTTGCTTCATCCTTGCATTCTTAGTGTTCTTCCTGCTTCCTAGGTTGGATTGATTCCTCTTGCATACTATACTACAACTATAGGTTGCTTGAGCTTTGATATTCCTGGCTTGCATAAAAATCCTAGTATCAATGGCAACGTCAACACAAGCCACGAGGAGGACTGGAGCGAGCTGCTAGCCCCAAAGGTGGACCTAAAGGAGCTCCCGAATGGGCTAAGGTACGCTTTCTTGGGATATAATGACACCTATCCCGTCATTGTGAATGAAAATCTCAGTGATGATGAGTTAAACTCACTCCTTAAGGAGTTGAGGAAGTATAGAAGGGCCATTGGGTACTCTCTAAGTGACATCAAGGGCCTTTCACCAATGCTTTGAACTCACAGGATTCACTTAGAGAATGAAAACACTTCTTCCATTGAACATCAAAGATGTTTGAACCCAAACTTAAAAGAAGTAGTTAAGAAAGAGATCTTAAAACTGTTAGAAGCTGACGTGATATACCCTATCAGTGATAGCACATGGGTCTCTCCGGTCCATGTGGTACCAAAGAAAGGGGGTATCACGGTATTAAAAATGAGAAAGATGAGTTAATTCCTACAAGAACCATAACCGGACATCGAATGTGTATTGATTATAGGAAGCTTAACTCAGCCACTAGAAAAAATCATTTTCCTCTTCCCTTTATTGATCAAATGCTTGAGAGATTAGCTAATCATCCATACTATTGCTTTCTTGATGGCTATAGTGGTTTCTTTCAAATTCCCATTCATCCCAATGATCAAGAGAAGACAACTTTCACATGCCCTTATGGTACCTTCGCTTATCGAAGGATGCCTTTTGGGATATGTAATGCACCAGCAACCTTTCAAAGGTGCATGATGAAATGGTATCTTCTCTGATCTCATAGAGGAAATGGTGGAAGTTTTTATGGATGATTTTTCTGTGTATGGTGCTTCTTTTTCTGCTTGTTTGTCGAATCTTTGCAAGGTACTCAAGAGATGTGAGGAGACAAACATGGTGCTGAATTGGGAAAAGTGTCACTTCATGGTGAAGGAAGGCATTGTACTTGGGCACAAGATTTCTAAGCAAGGGATTGAGGTTGATAAGGCAAAGATAGAGGTCATTATGAGCTTAGAGCCGCCGACTAATATGAAAGGGATAAGGAGCTTCTTAGGTCACGCAGGCTTCTACAGGCGGTTTATCAAGGATTTCTCCAAGATAGCACGCCCTCTCACAAGGATATTATGCAAAGAAGCCGAGTTCGTGTTCGATGATGAGTGTCTTCAAGCCTTTAAGACCATCAAAGAAGTTCTAGTCACCACGCCTATAGTTCAAGCTCCTGATTGGGACCTACCGTTTGAGATAATGTGTGACGCGAGTGACTACGCCGTGGGGGCTGTTCTAGGTCAGAGGAAAGACAGGAGACTGCATGTAATCTATTATGCCAGCCGTACCTTGGATGACACGCAAGTGAGGTATGCTACCACCGAGAAGGAGCTACTAGCTGTGGTATTCACTTTTGAGAAGTTCAGATCATATTTGGTGGGTTCTAAGGTTGTTGTATACACTGATCACGCTGCCTTGATTTATATCTACTCCAAGAAAGATACCAAGCCGAGAATCCTAAGGTGGATCCTTCTTCTACAAGAGTTTGATATAGAGATCAAGGATAAGAATGGCATAGAGAATGGAGTTGCTGATCACTTCTCAAGGATGAGGGTGAATGAAGTCTTACTTTTAGATGATTCACTTCCTGAGGAGCAGCTCATGATGGTCAACACTATTGTATGTACACGGCTAGGGGATCAGTTTGAAGAAGTCTTGAGTTTGAGAGAAGAAGATCTACCTTGGTATTCTGACATCGTGAACAACTTGGCTTGTGGAGAAGAGCCTAATCACCTTGAATACTACCACAAGAAGAAGTTCATGAGAGACATCTCTCATTACTTTTGGGACGAGCCTTATCTACTTTTGGGGAGTAGATAGCTTATATAGAAGATGTGTTTCAAGAGAAGAAGCAAAAGACATCCTTCTCCATTGCCACGGTTTGTCATATGGGGGCACTTTGCCTCTTTCAAGACGGCTACAAAGGTTCTACAAGCCGGGTTTTGGTGGCAACACTTTTCAAAGATGCTCACGAGTTTGTAAAGGCGTGTGAGGCTTGCCAAAGAGCTGGAAACATCACCAAGAGAAATGAGATGCCTCAGGTACCAATCTTTGAGGTTGATGTGTTTGATGATTGGGGAATAGACTTCATGGGACTGTTTCCATCTTCATACGGCAACAAATAAATCTTGGTGGCTGTAGAATATGTGTCTAAGTGGGTTGAGGCTATAGCTTCCCCAACTAATGACTCAAAGGTGGTGGTTAAACTTTTCAAGACTATCATCTTCCCACAGTTTGGAGTACCAAAGGTAATGATCAGCGATGGGGGCAGCCACTTCATCAACAAGGTTTTTGAGGGTCTCTTGAAGAAGTATGGGGTTAAACACAAGGTAACTACACCTTACCACCCTCAAACTAGTGGCCAAGTGGAGGTCTCGAATAGGCAGATCAAGGCTATCTTAGAAAGGACCGTATGAGTAACTCGGAAGGATTGAGAAAGCAAGCTGGATGATGCCCTTTGGGCATATAGAACCGCCTTCAAGACTCCTATAGGGACCAGTCCCTTCACTCTCCTCTACGGCAAGGCGTGTCACCTCGCTGTGGATATAGAACATAGAGCACTCTGGGCAGTGAAGCAAATGAACTTCAGTCTTAAGACGACACAGGAGAAGAGGTTGATTCAACTCCACGAGCTTGATGAGCTAAGGCTATACGCTTATGAGAGTGCCAAAATCTACAAGGAAAGGACCAAGGCGGTTCTTGACAAGAGGCTGGTACTCAAGGAGCTTAAGAAGGGAAGTCTGGTCTTGCTTTACAACTCACGCTTGAAGCTGTTCCCAGGGAAGCTAATGTCAAGGTGGTGCGGACCTTTTGAGATTAAGGAAGTTCTACCTTATGGAACGGCTACTTTGGTTGGCAAAAGTGGAAAGGCTTTTACAGTTAATGGGCATAGAGTCAAGCCCTACTTGGCGAGTGATTGCAGCAAGGAGAGCACCACAATGCTTCTCCAAGATCCACCCCTAGCCTAACCAAGGAAAGTCAAGCTAGCGACGTAAAACAAGCGCACTTAGGAGGCATTCCCATGTCTATCTTTGCACATATATTCGCTTTCTTTTTGTTTGAATTTTATGCTTTTATGTCTAAGTGTGTAGGTGAATGGATAAGGGAGCCGGAGATCATGATCTTGGAGTCAAAAAGGGCAAGGATAGGAGAGTTATAGGCAAGAGATCGAGTGCTAGATCGACTTATCCTGGCTCGATCTTTACTAAATCGAGCTAGTGAATCGAGTGGAGTCACTCGATCTAGATGAGATCGAGTAGACAATCGAGTGAATCAGTCGATCATGAGAGGATAACCCACCCATGTGTTTAGCTTGAAATGCAAACGGCGTGTGGATCGACTGACCTCACTCGATCCTCGAGCTGGATCGATCAGTTTACTCGATCATGTCACTCGATCCTTGCCAAAACGACCTCTAAATTGATCAAGGGACTCGATCTTCTGAGCATAGCCAATACCACTTGAAATCTTGAAAAGAGGGGGACAAATCGATCTAGGACTCGATTCAATTTAAATCGAGTCTCCAATCGATCAACCCTCTCGATCCTAGGCAACATGGGCATGAGATCGAGGTCAAAATCGACCAAATTGACTCGATCTCATACCGAGGTTAGTTAAATTTTGCCCTCCTCTTTCTCTTTCTCTCCTGTTTTAAATTTGAATTGTGGTCAAGGCAAGCATCTTTGACCATGAAAGATGTGCCTTGAGCACACTTTTTCAGAAACCTCTTGTGTTTTGCCCATGGTTTTCTTGGTTTTTATTACAACATGCATCCACACTCTCTCTCATTTGTGTTCGAACTGTTTTCTAAAAGTAAAGAGAGAGTGTGAGTTTTGTTTTAAGACTAAGAACTTCTTGTTTTCAAAGGTATTTTTGGTTTATTGCATTGCTTGTTTTAATTTTTTAGAAAAATTCCTTTTGTTTGATTAGGACGATTGTTAGTTGTTAAGGGATTAGGATAATTTTTAAAAGTATCTAAATATTAAGGAAAATTGTTAGATTTGATCCTATTTACAGATATTTTCTTCTAGTATTTAGGTATAATTTTTATAAATTCCCTAAAAATCTAGGGTGTATGCTATGAATTTTTCTCTATTATCCTCTCTTTCTCTTTAAACTCGCTGCCTATACTCATTCTTCTCTTCGAGAATTTGTATCTCAGATACCAATGGCACCAAAGAGAAGAAGAGATGTGGCAACACAAGGAGAGGAAACTCAAGAAGTGGTTCAGGAGAGGGTTAGATGGACTAAAGAGGAGAAGAAGGCTAAGAAGAGGCTAGAGAGGCTCCGGTTTAAGCCCACCGAGTTTGCAAGAAGGAACCTCTTGGAGAAGCTAGGCTTGTTGAAAGATTTTGATGAGCTTCTCAAGAACATGGGGCTTGCATGCTTGTCAAGGATGGACTGCCCCACTTACCCCGAGGCAACTCTAGACTTCCTCTCAACCTTGGACTTCTCATATGAAGATCCAAGCCTTCCACCTCCTTCCAAGGGTCATGTCACTTTCAAGATAAGGAAGCAAGCTTACCACATGACCATAGCCGAGCTCTGCCAAGCCTACGACCTCAACGCAGCAGCCAAGCAAGTGGAGTTCCCTCAGCTCAAAGCCGCCAATGATCTATGGGACCTGATCTGCGATGATGACTACAAAGCCAACACCGCCAAGATCAAGAAGGTCTGCAACCCCGTGCTGAGATACTCCCTCAAGCTCCTTGCCAACACCTTCAGTGGGCGATCCGTGGCTCCAACAGTGACAAGGAATGAGCTCTGCTTCCTCTTTCAAGAGTTAAAAAGATAGTATGCGACCGAGAGTTGAATGATGAGCCGATGGAGGAAGAGCTTGGCAATGACAACAACTATGGTTGTATCTTGGCCTCTTCTTTGGTCAAGTACAAGGCATGGTCCTTGAGATGCAAGGCGTGCTCAGCACTGATTGGAGGCTTCCTCACGCCGCTGTTCACACAAGCCGGAGTCCCACTTCAAGAGTTTGAGCCTTGCACGGAGAGAGCCTACATGGACGAGCAATACATGCGCAACACTGACTCCTTGGGCCCTACGCCAGCTCTAGGGTTCTATGCTTACCTGTTCACCAACTTTGAGAATGAGAAGAAGGTGTGCATCTCACCCAACCAAGAAGAAACGACCCTAGACTGCATGGGAGCCGTCGAGTTCTTGCCAAGTGATGAGGAGTGTTTTGCACCACTTGAACCCACGGCTGCACCACCTCAGATCCCTCGTGCACCTTCAGAGTCGCCACCTTCAGATGCCGTGATGCCAGCGAGCTTCGATCTTTCAAAGCTTGATTATGAACCGAGGACAAAGGCCGAGAAGTTTCTTGCATTGGTCGTGGAGGTTCAGCGCAAGATCAACAAATGGCAGAGCAAGATGATAAAAAAACTTACTAAGAAGATCAAGGACCTACAAAAGAGCTCATGCGAGGCGTCTTCAAGCGAAGAGGTCGGGCAGCCCGAGACGAGAAGAAGATCAACTGGTGGGATAGTGATCCGTGAGCCTCAAGGAAGCAACCAAGCTGCACGGCACTCTGTCCACGAAGGCACAAGCAAGGAGAAAGGTAAGGCAGTCACCCACGACACTTCCAGAAAGAGCAGGAGGTCTGGAGCATCCTCAAGCTCCAGCCGTGCCTAGCTCCAAGGTACCAACACACAACCTTGTAAATAACATGCATTTTTTTTGTTTTTGCTTTGAGTTTTTGAACTCCTCTAGACTTTGTTTGCCACCGAGACGGTGTCATTCAAGTTTGAGGGAGAGTGTGTGTTATTTGACATGTTTTCTTTGATCTTATTTTGTGTTATCATCCCTTGAGTCATCATGCATCATGTAAGGCATATAAAAGAACAAAAAACAAATCATAAAATTTTTAAAAAGTTTCAAAAAAATTCATGTAGCTTGCATTTGAATTGTTAAACATTTTAGGATTGAGTCTAGAATTTTAAGCATTTAGGTTGTTTGCATTTGCATAAGGGGCAAAAGTTTTTCTTGAAAAGTGTTTTAAGCTCATGAATTATTTCAAGGCCCTAGTTAGTAGTTCTTTGATGCATTGTTCAAACTTTGAAAGTAAGCTTTAACCACATTTGGATCATTTGTTTTGATTTTCGTGGCTTAACTTGAACAATCATGAATTGAATCCTTTCCTAATAAGTGTAACCTTAATTTGGATCTTTGAATTATCATACTTATGCATTTGAAAAAGGATACATGGATCACATATACATATTCAGGCTTTCTTACTCACTTTCACCACTCTCTTGTAAGCCTGAGTAGACTTCCCACCTTGACCCTTACCCTCCTTTCAAACCAAATATTTCTTGTGTGATTTGTGAGGCCTTATTTTCGGTTTGAACTTGGCATAAAGTGTTAGGTTTAGGCGACATGATTAGGCTCTCATATGATTGCTAGCTTTGCATTTTGAAGCTAGTTTTAGGCTTAGGATAGGGCGGGGATTCATGGGGGTTGTTTGCTTTGGTTTCGGTTTGAAAAAAAATTTTGTGTTTGGGGTTTGAACAAAAGGGAAATGAATGGTTTTAAGTGGTAAGCCTTGTGTTTAAAATGAAAGCTCTAGTTTGAAAAAGAAGATAGCTCTCAAAAAGAAAAAAAAAAGAGTTTAATAAAAGAGCCAAAAGGCCAAGTAAAAAAAGAAAAAAAGGTTATAAGAAGATAGTTATCTAAGTATTGAAAAAAGCTAAGTATGTTTATGGCCTTACCACTAGCCAAAAGGTTTTTAAAATGATGTGTTTATTTGGATAATGCTTGGCGTCTTGCCTTGATGATATGGATAGTTATTAGGAGGGCGAGTGAGCTTAAAAGGAACAGAAAAATGAGAGAGGGATTAGGATCATTGTTAGTGTATATGGGTAGATGAGAGTCTAGCCATGTATGCATCAATTGTCTTTACTTTTAGCATTATGCATAAGTTCAACCTTCTTTGAGAGAACCCATTGCTTGATTTACCCTTATGAATGAGATCATTTTTATCTTATGACCATGTCCCTAGCCAAATGTATTCGGTTTTAAAGTGCATATGTGTGATTCACGGTTTGATCTTAATGAATGTTAAAGGTTAGGATTCTTGGATTGTTTGGGATATGAGAGTCATGATTTGAGATTCAATATGTGATGAATATGGCTAAGTTCTTTGGAGTATGAGTTTGTGCATTGCATCTTAGGATTAAAAACTATGACCATTGAATTGATTCATTTGAAAAACACTTTTGCAAGGAATTTGAGCCTCCGTTTTTAAAACCTCTCTTCCTTTCTTGTATTTTGTTTGCTTGAGGGCAAGCAAAATCCAAGTTTGGAGGAGTTGATATACTCATATATTTAGCATATTTAGCATGCATTTAGTGTAGTTTTCATGCATTCATCTTGTATCATAGGCTAATTTGCACCATTTTAGGTCCTAGAGCACTTTTGCATTAGTATTTGCATGTTTCTTGCATTCTTGCATCAAATTCAGGTTGTTTTGGACACATTATAGCTATGGAGAGTTCGTGGACATGCTAAGGATCAAAGAGGAGCTCATGGACCCTTAGGAGAAATCAGCCTTGCTACAAGGGAACAGAGATCGAGAGGTAGATGGAGCTAGGCAGGTCGATCTAGATGAGATCGACCAGAAGATCGACTAAGCCCGGATCATTTCAAGGAAGAGATCAAGTACAAGATCGACCAAAGTGATCGATCGTGTGTACAGACGTGAATCATGCCATGCAGAACGAGAGCTAGATCGAGTTCAAGACCTGATCATCCGAGGATCGACTGGAGGATCAACAGAAACACTCGATCAACCCTCATGAATCGACCCTAGGATCGAGCAAAAGCAGCCGTTCTAGCCGAGAGATCGAGTGACCAGATCGACGACTCAGCTCGATCTCTACAACCTTATCCGGGCAAGTCATTTTTGGACTCTTGTGAGGGGGACCATTTTGATGTATTGGCCATTTTACGTAATCGTTTATCATCCATTCGTTATGTCTTGGACCTTTTTAGCTTTTCTTACTGTCTAAGGCGAAAAACCTCCCTTGTTACGATTTTAAGTTTTTTTCATGTTTTAAACTCTTAATCTTTCCTTAATCATTGAGTATTTCGTTAATCGCTCTTGCTTAATCATGTTTAGCTTTCTTTCCTTTGCATTTTCGTGTGTTTTAGCTATAGTGAGTAGTTTCTCTTTGGGTTTGAGGTTGGGGCGATTTAAGGGGTTTAAGGGTTTAAGCTTTGGTCTTTTTCTTGTTCTTAATCTTTTCTCTTCTTGGATTTGGGGTCTTAATGCTTACAGAGTCTTGGAAAAGATCTCTATGATTCCAGAGCTTTCTTACCTTGACCGGATTCAGAAATCCCTTAAAGCCAAATCCTAGAGACTAGCTCATCCTCTCCCAAACGCCATGGATGTTTAGGGAGCTAGTTAGGCCAATATTTGAGATCTTTGCTTAATGTTCTTTGATCCTTCTTTCCACTACACGCCATAGGTTAGGATGAAGGGTTGAGGAAATGATCTATACCACACGCCATGGATAGATCTCTTTTAGCTTCTCAAGGCTTAGAGATAGCTCATCAAATGAGTAGATCTATGTTTTCAAACCCAAAGCTTGAATCTTTGACCCTCTTGAATATGACCCTCAACCTTAGATCCTCTTTTAGCATTTTTACACCTCAAGTAATCACCTTTTAGTTATAAAGGGTGCATATTTGATCTTTAAAAGTTATTGTTCTAAGTTGCTAGAAGTTCTCTGTTTTTCTGCCTTTAGATCTTGATTTTTGGTAATTAGTAGTTTTGCCTTTTAAATTCTCAGTTTTCTTCTAGTAGCTGTTAACCCTCTTCCAGAGTTTTTAAAATAGTTATCTTGTTCATTTCGCATTGCATTTAGTATTTGTAGAATTTCTCCCTCATTTGCCCGAATCTGCTTAGCGTTGCATTGCTCTTGCATTCTTAGTGTCTTTCTACAACCTAGGCTGGATTGATACCTCTTACACTGTACTACATCATAAACATTCTTTTTATCAAAGCTTGGTAAGTTCATCATGAACCTAGTCTAATTTGTTATGCAACTCAGCAAATCTCTGGTTCATCTCCAATGTTTGAAGGTGTTGTAAGTTGAGGAATTGAGTGAGCATGCTCTTGGTATCAGCTGTACCATAGGTAGAGGCGTTGTATTGACCTTGAGGGAAAGCAGGAGTGGGTGCAAACTGGGGTGGGTAATGTAGCTGTCTGCAAAGTAGTTCATAGGCAGAAGCTCTTGGTGGAAGTTGTTGCACCTTGGAGTTTCAAAACAGGGCATCTTCTGTACTTGTAGAGATGTACCTGATATGGAAATACTTGAAAAGGAGTGAGTAACCAAATAAAACTGAAAACTTGATCAAAAAGACTCTACAAACTCTAATGATTCAAACAGAAAACCCCAATGGCAACGGCGCCAAATTGATACTAGAGGTTTTATCTCTTTCTCAATCACCCCTGTATTTAAATCAGTTGTAGTATAGGTGTTTATATCAATCCATGTGGAGTTGTTGAATACAAAAGAGTTGCAAGCAGAAATCCTTAAGTCAAGCAAGCATAGAAGGTTTTTGTTGCCTAAGCAACTAAACTAATATCCTAAAGTGATCAATAACCAAAATGAACTCAAAAAGAGACACTTTAGCAATGATCAAAGAAGCAAAACAGAGTAAAATAACAGAGCAAATAGCAAATTCGAAATTTAATAAAGAGAAAGCAAGTTCCTAGATGTGGTTATTGATTTTGGGTAATTCAGAGACTAACTAAGGTTGTTTCAAACAGAAATGATCATGCAAACAAGCTAGCAATGGTGGTTCATAGACATAGTGTTCACAAACAAACAAGCAAGATAAATAGCCCTTTACTAAACACCTTAACAAGAACTAATTCTCATTAGTGCTAAAACATTCAGCAAGCAATAACAATCAACTCTATTCATGTCAAAATGCTCCTCAAACAGTCAATCTCTTAAGCCAACGCCAGCAAATCCTCTATCAAACAAGATCAACATTTCATCAAACACTTGGTGGGCATAAGAGAAAGCTCAAATCATAGATAAGTGTGATCAAGACAAATCTAGATTAAAAACAGATCAATAAAGAGGAACCCACGATATTAAGCACTAAACAAACCTTAATCAATCCCTAAATCCCCTTACTCTACCACATCTAAGAACCCTAAGCAAACTACTCACTAATACACATGTTTAACACCAAATCACAAGAGGAAAAGATACTAATCATGATTAAAAGAGAGATTAAGGAAAGATTAATGGCAAATACAAATATATATTAAATAAAGCAAGAAATTTGTCTTACAAACTCAGAAAATAACTCAAGAACAGTGATATGACATGACTTGTCGAAAATCCCAGAAAAAGGGGTATTTATACATAAAAGAAGGAAGCCCTAAAGTAATGGCAAAAGTGTAATAAAAGATATGTTTGAACTGGGTTCCTATCAGTCAGTTGTGACCTATAGGGATCCTATCGGTCTAGAAGATGACCGATAGGGTGACCGAAATCCATAGGGTGCACTTCTATCGGTCACTTCTCTGACCGATAGGTCTTGTCGATAGTCCTTTTATCAGTCACTCCTTGACCGATAGGCTCCGCAGAGATCGTCTGCCTTGGTCCCTTTTGCTCCACTTGGCTCAGCTAGCTTCCTGGATCATCCCTAAATCTTCTCCATGCTCCTTATAGCTCCATAGGTACCGAAAAACATCCATAATGCATAGAAAATGCAAACTATATCCTAAATGCAACCTAAGTCTAAAAGGAGAAGAAAATGGGACAAAAGATAAGGAAACCATGCAGAACCAAAACATGCACTAAATGCAAGCCTAAATGGTGTAAATACAAGAGATATCAACACTCCCATACTTGCCTTTTGCTTGTCCCCAAACAAATAAGAACAAATGAGAGAGTGAGGTTTGAAGGTGGGCATTTAAATCCAAAAGTGCAAAGGTAAAGAGAGGGTATCAATGCTTAAGTGCCTAGTTGTGGGATGCAAACATAATCAGCTATACTTTAAAGAACCTAGCCATGCTCATCATGTTTCAAAATTATCTCAAATCTCAACTTTGGCAATTGCTCAAATCAATCAACTCTTTAACATTCAATTAAGCTCAAAACCATGAATCATGCTTATGCAAATCAAGTGAAGACATTTGGTTCAAAGGGTAAGGTTATGAGATAAACATGATCTCCTTCAAGCAAAGGGTTCTCAAACATAAGGGATCACTCAATGAAATGATTCTATCTTAGGCAAAATGCGAAAGATAAAAGCACACTTATGCATGCAATTCAAAGTTCCCTTCTACTCAAAGATGAATCCTAAACACTTCTAAACCCCAAAGTGAACCCCTAAGTCTACCCTTTTACTAAACTCTACCCTTTTCCCTTCTCCATAGCAGGGAAAACTTCTTCTTTTTGCTTGTGTGGTTGCTTCTTTTTGGTTAGGACTTGCTCTTCTTTGTTGCATTGGCACCTTCTTCACATTTATGTTGATTGCTTTGGGTCTGATTTCTTATTTGGATTGACCCTTCAAAACTTTTAAGCTGCTGGCGCCATTCTTTCTAAACACTTAGAGCTTTTACTTCCCTTTACTTAACCACAATGCTAATTGTTTCCCCTTTTATACCATTTCAAACTTTTCCCTCTTCCTTTAAAGCAAATATACATGAAGTTCAAACCACTAAACACTACCCTTTTAACCCAAAACTCCTATACTAGAATCAAGCTCAAGATGCAAGCTGATATCTGCAAGAGAGCTCATTATTGCCAGCATTATTCCTAACTCTTTTTGCCAAGACAAAATCGAAAATGATATGCAGAGGCCTCACAGCTCTCAAGATAGTGTTTAAGCTCAAAAGGAGGTTTTGGTTAAGGGATATGATTAACTGTCCCATAAGTATGTGGATCAGCTATTTGGATCAACAAGAGTGGTAAAAAAGAAAAAGATGATCCAAATATGTATATGTTAGCCATGAATTCACTTTTCAATGCATAAGACATGATAATTAAAAGTCCAAATTAAAGTTCAAGTTGATATAGTTGATTTTGAAAGTACAAATGCTCTCAGTATGAGATGAGATGATCAAAATTAGCATTCCAAGCATGGTTCAGTCTTAACTTTTAGCTTTCTTATGATGCATCAAACAACTAATCACTTAAACACTAAAATCATCTATAAACTCTAAGCACTTTACAAGGAAGATTCATCATTATGCCCTATGCAAATGCAATGCAACCTATATGTCAACACTAGACTCAATACTAAGAGAATGAAATGCAACTACATGCTTTCATTTTGGTTTGCAAAAATATGCAAAAAATTTCAAATTTTTCGATTTTTTTTTTGTGTTTTTCTATGTCTTAGATGAATGCATGATATGCATGTAACTCAGGATGAAAGAAAATGAAAAACAAAGAAAACAGAACACAAAGTCAAACCTAAAATCTCTCCCCCACACTTAAATTACACCGTCCCTTGTTTAATGAAAGCAATGAGAGAGAGAAGCAACAAAATATAATACAAAATCGAAAAAGATGCAATGGTATAAACAATGAATAGTATGTGGTACCTTTTTTTTTTTTAGTAGGTGGAGTTGTGGGAGGATCCAGATGTCTGTGGAGACTTGCTAGCTCTCCTCTTGTTCCTCCTCTCTTGGATTTGTGAAGATGTTGCTGCTGCTTGAGATGGATGAACCCAGCTTGACCATATCTGCTCAGCTTGAGAAGAATCACTATGATTACCCCATTGCCATGTTTGTTGAACTTCAGAAGGGTTGGGAGCTGGCGCTTCCCATGCTGATGGTGTATGGGTCCTTGGCTCATATGATGAAGCCCTTGGTTGTGCCCATATTCCCCATTGATCACTTGGTTGTGCATGAAAGGAATGTCTTCCATGGGGTTCCAAACAGCTTCCTCTTCTTCAGTTGGGTTTGCTTGTGGCATTGGCTCTTCATAGTGAGAAGTGTACTCATGAGTGTGGCTCTGATGGGAAGCTTCTCCTGATGTTGCTTTGTTCTTTTTGAACTTCCTTTTCACCATCTTCACCAGCTTCTTGATGGCTTTGTCTTGCCACTTACACCATTTCTGAAGGGTGTTGATATGCTCATGAGCAGACTTCATAGAGCTCTCTTGGCTTGGGCCTTCAAAAGGTTTGAAGTGGAGCTGCTTTGAGTTGTAGTTCAGCACCTCATCTTCATCAAGCTCTTCTTCTTGGGTTTCTCCTTGGCTTTCAGCGTCAGCAGTAGCATCTTCATGGATTTCTTCTTCACCTTCTTTTCTTCTTTCTTCTTCAATCTCTTCTGGTTCTACTTCCTCACTAGCTTCTTCTCTATCTTCTGGAACAGGGCCGCCTTTGTAAAGCTGATCTTCACTTGGGTTGAAACTGATGTTGCTCCTTATGGTGAAGGAGGTAAGCTTTTGATTAGGGAGGAGGACTCTTGTTGGCTCTTGGAATTCATTGAGGAACTTGTAAATATGCTTGTCTTGAATGCTCTTCTCAATGTAATGGCTTCTCCTAAGAATGTCCATATCTATCCATAAAGGCTCCAGAGCATCATCAGCATGTTCTTCAATGTCCACACCACTTGCCATTAGAACAGCTGTCACATTTCCTCCAATGTGAAGTTCTGGGTTCTTTTCCCTTTTTCCTTTGCTTAAAACCCAGCTCTGATAGGTCAGCAGCTGCTCCATCAGCAATCTCACAAAGCATGGGAATCTGCTTGGTGGCTCTATAGGTGTCCCATCGTCGCTGGTATCCACAAGTGCATACATCCCAGTGTAGATGAAGTCTCTCTCCTTGCCAGTTAGATTTGTTGTTTCTTTCCTTGCAAAAAATGTGTTTGTAAGCGCCTTGTGAGCATATCTCACTGCAGGATACTTCAGATGTTGGTTCCTTGTGGTTCCAGCTATGAATTGTCCAGCTCCAATCATCCACCATAGCTCTGTGTGCTGATTATGAGCGATTGAGAACTTGTTCCCTCTGTGGGCATAAGACATCAGCCCAAGTGCTTGAGAGAGGGCAAGGAAGGTTATTGTTAACCTTTGCTTTCCAAGCTTGAAGGAGATACATCCATATTGGTTGAGGAGCTCACTCCAATCATAGCTAACCACCTTGAGAGTGGAGAGGAATTGATAAGTGAGGTGCTGGTAGGAGGGAAGTGGCCTTGCCATCAATTCACCAAGCCACATGTGCTCAAAGATGCACTTGCAATCTCCATAAATCCCAAACGCCTTCATTGTGGAGATGCAGGGGTATCTTGTAGGCTTGAAGGTGCATTGGTTGAAAGCTTCCATGAGCTCTCTAGCACTTGGTTCCCTGTATGGAATTTCCTCCTCAGCAGCCTTGCCCTTTCCTTTGTTCTTGGCGGCTTTCTCTCCAGCAGGCCTCTTTCCAGCGGCTTTGGATGATTGTCCAGCAGCAGAACCCTTGCTCTTATCTCTTCTAACTCTGGGAGAAGTGGGCGCTTCCTCTTGTGGTGCTTTCCCTTTGCTTCCAGCAGCAGTCCTTGATTTACCCATGGTACCTACAAAAACAAGGCTTGAAGATACTATAAGTACAAGAACAAAAGTTTGAAAAACCAATAACTGAAAGCCTTAGAATGAATTTCTCTAAGCTAAAAGAAGTTTAACTAGTCACTAAACAAGATTAAACTCTTAAAAAGCAAGAAGAATTCACAAGTTAACAGTTTAAACAAGCTAGAGTTCATAAAAATAAAACATGCATGCATGTGAACCTAGCATGGTGGCTCTAAGCAAAAGAGAAAATGATTATGCAAAGGGATATTAAACAAGCAAGAACTGGGAGAATAGAAAACAATGCTTTAACAGTTAATTTGCTCATCATAAACATATCCACCATGCAAAACCAAAGCACAACATCATAAACTAAACAAATTCCGTTATTAAAACCATAGAATTGATAAATTTAAACACATGCATTCATTAAGAACAAAAGATGAACAGTTGAGAAAACAAACCTTAGTGAAGCTTCTGAGCACTTAGAAAAGATAAATAAAAGAGAAAGAGAGCTAAAAATTTCGAATTTTGGTGAGAGAAGTAGTAAAATGAAGTGTGATAAGAAGAGAAGAGATTGTTGGTTCTTAAAGAGGGGAGTGGAGAACCAAAGGAATCAAAAGTGGGTGGAGGACAAGAATAAAAGTGCTCAGGAGCTCTGCAAAATGTCAGGAAGAAGCCAAAATTTGAATTTAAACCTCCTTGGCTCCAAGCCAAAGGAGGGAATTTGTTTCGAAAAATGGAGCACTTACCTCGTGGGGCTATCGGTCACATCGTGATCGATAGGGTGACCGATAGCTTCCTGTTGAATCCTATCGGTCAGTATCTGATCGATACACTGACCGAAATACATTCGATTGCTTTGTATCGGTCACTCTCTAGACTGATAGAGTTACCGAAATACAACCGATGTATTTCCATCGGTCAGTATCTGATCGATAGCTAGACCGATAGAATCCACACTTAGCAAACTCCTTTCCCTATCGATCACAAGTGATCGATAGGTCTACCGGTGCATTCTGGTTCTACTACTATCGATCACAAGCAGACCGATAGAATGAATGATAGGGTCTGTTTTGGTCTTGTCTTGACCGATACAGTGATCGATAGTAGCCAAAATGCACTTGTTCTTTGTCACTTAGACACTTTCTCAATCCCCAAGCCGAATTCCTGCTTCTATACACATTAACTAAGCATAAAAATGAACTAGAAAGCATAATATATGCAAAGGATACCATGGGACTACCTCCCAGGTGTACTTGTTTAAAGTCACTAAGCTTGACTTTCCTTACCTCACTAGTGGAAAGAGGTTGATGGAACTGGTGCTCCTAGATCTTTTTTCTGGTAGACCCAAATGCCCACTGACATCAGCTTTTTTTTCTCACGAGCTGACTTCCTGTTCCTCTTCTTTTTGACACTTGGTTTGATCAAAGGCTCCACTCCCTTGGTGATTAAGCTCTCATCCTCATTAAAACCTTCTTCAAGTTTCAACCCAGTGTCCAGCTTCTTATCTGGCTCCTCAGGGAGAGTGTCACTCATTAACATACTCATTTTGAAGCTCGTAGCATGATTCACATGCTCTGGAAGCTGTTGCTGCTCACTCTTCTCCTTAGTGATCATCCCACAAAAGACTATGGAAGGAGAGACAATCTTGTAGACCTTGAACTCATTAACATTTTTCAGAATAACAGAGCCTCTCCTGAAGTCCATTTGAGCTCCTGCTGTTGCCAAGAATGGTGTTCCCGGAAGAAGTGGCACCTCTCTTGAATATGTCTTCTCCATAACCACAACATCTGTTGGCATCAAGCAACTCCCAATCTTCAAGGGGAAATCCTTCATCATGCCCAAAGGTCTTGTTGAGGTGTTGTCCACAAAGGTGATTGAGGCTTTGCAGGGCTTCAGTTTCTTGATTCCTAAAATCTGGCTCAAGTGGAGAGACATGACATTCACTGTTGATCCTGAATCACACAAGGCCCCAACATTTTCTAGCATATCAAGTTCACAAGTAATGAGGAAATTTTCTGGATTCCGAAGCTTTGTCAGTGTCTTCAGTTTCTTGCTTCTAGTTAGATCAGCCCCCACATTCTCCAGAATGGGTTCCACTATTTCCAGCTTGTCAAAGACTTCTTTGAGGAACCTGATCTGATCCTTCACTTCAAGTAAAGTGGTTCCATGGGGAAGCTTTATTTCAGCATCATGTATGTCTTTCTTGAACTTTGTGTAGACTTCCATCCTAGCCTTTGTAAAGTGCATTGTGTGGTAAGTGACTGGTGGATTGTAAGCTTGAACTTCAGGAGCTTTACCCTTCTCATTTCTGCTTGAGGAGCTGCCCACTTGGCGATCATATAGCTCCCTGCAGTCATCAGGACTTTCACTAGCCAAGACCATCAAAGCATGGTATGTCTCTACAAGTTCTTTGTCAGCATCAGTGAGCTCTGGTTTGGCTTCTTCTTCTGGAGCAACCAAGGCTTTCTCAGCCCCTTCCTTCTCAGCAGCTTCTTGTGCTGCTCTTTCTTGCTCTTCTTCTCTGTTCAAGCTGTCATCTAGTCCTTTGAGGAACTTGTCTACAATATCTGTAGCTTCTTGATCATCAATGTTGGCATGGGTGACCTCCCCCCCCCCCCCCCCCCCCCCCCATACTCAGCCCTTAACATGTCCACATGTAACAACAACTCTTGAAGCATAATGACAAGCTCTTCCAATGAAGCATCTTCATCAGTAAATTCTTCATCCTCTTCAGGAAGTAAGTGGCAGAATTCCTGAGGATTATGCTTACATGCTTCAGGGAGAGTACCTTGGGAGCATGGTGCTGTTGCAACTCCTCTGTTGTCTTCTAAGATCTGTGTTCTTGAATCCCAATCATCAAGCTTGGTAAGCTCATCATGAACCTTGTCTAATTTGTTATGCAACTCAGCAAATCCCTGGTTCATCTCCAATGTTTCAAGGAGTTGTAAGTTGAGGAATTGAGTGAGAATGCTTTTGGTATCAGTTGCACCATAGGTAGAGGCGTTGTATTGACCTTGAGGGTAAGCAGGTGTAGGTGCAAACTGGGGTGGGTAATGTAGCTGTCTGCAAAGTAGTTCATAGGCAGAAGCTCTTGGTGGAAGTTGTTGCACCTTGGAGTTTCAAAACAGGGCATCTTCTGTACTTGTAGAGATGTACCTGATATGAAAATACTTGAAAAGGAGTGAGTAACCAAATAAAACTGAAAACTTGATCTTAAAGACTCTACAAACTCTAATGATTCAAACAGAAAACCCCAATGGCAACGGCGCCAAATTGATACTAGAGGTTTTATCTCTTTCTCAACCACCCATGTATTTAAATCAGTTGTAGTATAGGGGTTTTATGTCAATCCATGGGGAGTTGTTGAATACAAAAGAGTTGCAAGCAGAAATCCTTAAGTCAAGCAAGCATAGAAGGCCTTTGTTGCCTAAGAAACTAAACTAATAACCTAAAGTGATCAATAACCAAAAAGAACTCAAAAAGAGACAGTTTAGCAATGGTCAAAGAAGCAAAACATAGTAAAATAACAGAGCAAATAACAAATTCGAAATATAAAATAAAGAGAAAGCAAGTTCCTAGATGTGGTTATTGATTTTGGGAAATTCAGAGACTAACTAAGGTTGTTTCAAACAGCATTGATCAAGCAAACAAGCTAGCAATGGTGGTTCATAGACATAGAGTTCACAAACAAGCAAGCTAAGTCCAATCTCTTGATAAATAGCCCTTTACTAAACACCTTAACAAGAACTAACTCTCATTAGTGCTAAAACATTCAGCAAGCAATAACAATCAACTGGATTCATGTCACAATGCTCCTCAAACAGTCAATCTCTTGAGCCAAGGCCAGCAAATCCTCTATCAAACAAGATCAACATTTCATCAAACACTTGGTGGGCATAACAGAAAGCTTAAATCCTAGATAAGTGTGATCAAGAGAAATCTAGCTTAAAAACAGATCAATAGAGAGGAACCCATGTTATTAAGCACTAAACATTAATAGAGAGATTATGGAAATATTAATTGTAAATACAAACTTATATTTAATAAAGCAAGAAATTTTTTCTTACAAACTTAGAAAAATAACTCAAGAACAATGATATGACATGACTTGTCGAAATCCCAGAAAAAGGGGTATTTATACATAAAAGAAGGAAGCCCTAAAGTAATGGCAAAAGTGTAATAAAGCAGGTTCGGACTGGGTTCCTATCTGTCAGTTGTGACCGATAGGGTGATTGATAGGGATGCTATCGGTCTAGAAGATGACCGATAGGGTGACCGAAATCCATACGGTGCACTTCTATCGGTCACTTCTTGACCGATAGGCATTGTGTCTTGACCGATAGGCTCCGCAGAGATCGTCTGCCTTAGTCCCTTTTGCTCCTCTTGGCCAAGCTAGCTTCCTGGATCATCCCCAAACTTCTCCATGCTCCTTATAGCTCCATAGGTACCTAAAACATCCATAATGCATAGAAAATGCAAATTATATCCTAAATGCAACCTAAGTCTAAAAGGAGAAGAAAACGGGACAAAAGATAAGGAAAACATGAAAAAGAGAACCAAAACAAGCACTAAATGCAAGCCTAAATGGTGTAAATACAAGAGATATCAGTTTGTGAACACTAGCGGTGGCCGCAAGTTCATAGGTCAAACGGCTAATCCTCTCGTTTACTTTTAAAAATCTAAAACATTTAAAAGAAAGCTTGAAATTCGGTATGAGTGAAGAGATTCTTGTTAACTAACCGTTTGGCGTCATTGGTGATGCGACTTGAATGGGGCGATGAAAGGGGAAATTTATTAAGTCTTCAGAGTTGTATGAATGTCTAGGATCTTCTGTAGAGGATAGACGGCCGATATTAGATGGTAGATATGGTCTTTGGTCAGACTTTCCCTTGAAAACTAAGTAATCAAGTCCAGAAAAGGAAAGTCTCTCCTCTGTTAATTCTTCTTTGGTTTGGCATGGTTTAATGTGGTCTTTGACTTAATCTGGTGGTTTTAATCCTTTGATATCTTTTGTGGTCGTCAAGGGAGGCTAGTAAGATTTATTGATGCTCGTGGTTTCCTTATATGGACTCCAAGATGTATTAGTCCGTCCATATATGTGAATGACTGGCTTTGGTGGTTTAGTTGGCACTTCCTGCATTTTAAACTGAATCGGGGATGGTTTGGCTTGATAAAAATATCCTCCTTGGTCCATTGTATACTCTTGTTTTGGTCCCTTGCTTTCAAGTCGCTCGCATCCATCATTGAGCTCTCCTTTATGCTCCTATTTAGCTCTTGCACGTCCTCTATTGTTTAGTTTTGTTTGATCAGCACTGATGTCCTCATCATACCCTCTCTCTTGAAAAGGTAATGTCCTAAAAACCACCAAAATAAGGTAAGTTTGTTTCTTCATAATGCTTTGGGTTTAGAGACTTACCTTGGTGTTTCAATGTAATGTTTTTGGCCTCCTTGAGTTCCAATGTTGATTTCAGCTTAAGTATTGGAGGTTTCTTTTCTTTGTGCTCCATATTTTCATTCTTGTACATCACACTTTGGTGTTTTTGCTCCTTAAAACCTGTATAAGGCTCTTTTGGAGAAGATAAATGTATCATATCTAGGGGATTAAATTTAAATGACTCTTCTATAGCAAAGTAGCTTGCCTTAGCCTTGGTATCTGTTTTGTCTCTTACTTGCATAACATAATATCATTTTAAGCTAGTGGGGCAAGAATGAACTTACATTGGTTGATGGTGAAAGAATACTCATTAGTACGACCATTATGAGTAACATCTCGATCATATTGCCAAGATCTTGCAAGTAAAACATGGCCTGCTTTCATTGGAGCAACATCACACAGACTTGATCTTTGTATTGAACAATGGAGAATGGTATCTCTGCTTGTTTAGACACTTTTAACTCTTCCTTGTCATTAATCCACTTGAGTTTGTAAGGTCTTGGATGTTGTATTGTAGCTAGCACAATCTTGTCAACTAATGTAACACTAGCATTGTTAGCACATTAACCACTATCAATAATCAAATACATACCTTATCTTAAAATTGTACATTATGAGTGGAATAAGTTATCTATTTTCTCTTGATCTTCTAGCACAATGTTGTGTATTGAGGGCTCTTTGAATGACTTAAAGCTCTCCTTCTTCAGCATGAATGGTGTTTTAATCTTCAGTGTTCTCTGCCATGACTTCATCTTGTGAATCATATCCATCAAGTGCATGATCATCACTTTGTTGTTGGGACATTATCTTGATACATGACCCCTGTCTTGAAATTTATAACAAACTAGGTCATGATTTCTTTGTGAAGTACTAGACTTACCTTGTTCAGTGGTCACTGGATTTGAATTTTGAATAAGTGGAGGCAGAACTTGTTGTTGCTGCTATTGTTGTTGGTTCCAAGTATTGTTATTGGGGCGGCTTCTTGACGATGTTTTCTTCTTCATCTGTTTTTCACGCTGAATAGATAAGTAGAGGAGCTTTTGTAGTGTATGATGAGGCTGCATCTCCACCTTTCTTTGTATTCTATCTTGTAAGCCTTCTACAAACTGAGACATGAGTGATATATCATGGTTTTTAACCATGATATAGTCATTTTTATTGAGTGATTTTGGTCTTTTTAGAGTCTTGTTACTGCATCTTTAGAGCATAATTGGAGATTTTAGAGCATTTTGGATCAATGCAAGAGTTCTTCCCGAATGGAGCAACAAGGTGGCGTGATATTGCACTGGTGAAGATCCTCACCCACTGTTTGGTGACGCTCGTCACCCATATCTGAGAAGCATCGCACGGTTTATTAAAAGATGAAGGAAGAATTACAATTTTGGCCCAGAAGTTCTACTATTTGCAAATATGTCCCATTCGTGTTTGAGACTGTATATTAGGTTTTTCAGCCATTCTTTGGCTTGTATCTGATTTTCTAGAGAGCTTTTGAGAGAGATTGATTTCAGAGCTTTGGGGGAGACAAATCCTGTACTCTTTTAGAGAAGTTTTCGAATCCTTGTATCTCTATTCTTTTCTATTTAATGCAGTATTATTCAGTTATGATTTGTGCATTCATCTCCATGTCTGAGTAATCTGCCAGTTTGTAGAATTGCTAAACTGTTAGGAAAATCATTTGGTTCTTCATCTAGACTTGCATTCAATTCGATTTTAGGACTGATCATCTATAAATCGCACCCCTAAGTTGTTTAATAGATGTGAGAACATTGTTAATCACCTGAACTAGTATTGGATGCGAGAAATAACTATCTGCAAAGAGATTTGATTTAGGAATTTTGTGAACGATCGAACCTGATCATTACTGCTTGTTTGAGTTGTTAAAATTTGCAAAGAGATTTGAAATTTTGGGATTTAGGCATAGATAACTTCAGCAATGAGAATTTATTAGTTATATGTTAGTGTTTGGAGTTCTAGATGATTTTAATTATTTCCTGATTGCATGCATTCTACATTCTCGGATTCAACATGCGATTTATCCTGACCTAGCGTTTTTAGCTCTCTGAACTTTAGAAACAATCATCAAAATCGCCTGCTTTTATTTACTTTGTTATTTTGCTTTTGATTCGCTCATTACCCCTTAACATAATCTGAATCTAAATTCTGTAGTATTGTAGCTTACTCCCTTGGCATTCGATAACCCTTTATGCTACAACTGCATTGCTGTGCACTTGCAGTAGTACTTTAAATTGGGTAAAACTAGACCCATTCTTAAGACTCGCGATCAAGTCGCCCCCCCCCCCCCCCCCCCCCCCCCCCCCCTCTTTTGTTATGACGCTCGTCACCCGACACAGACGTTGGCAATGATTTGTGCCAGGTTGGGAACTATTTTTGGAGAGAAAGTTTGTGCCATTACTGATTCGTAGAGACCATGGTATGCTTATATTGCCAATTACTTAGCTGCAGAGGATGAACAACATGATTTCAAAGGTTATGCTAAGAGGAAGTTCATGAGAGAACTTAGGAGGTTTTACTGGGATGAGCCATATCTGTACAGACATTGTTCAGATGGAATTTACAGGAAATGCATTGCAGAGACTGAAGTTCCAGATGTGTTGTTTCATTGTCTTGGTTCTGAGTATGCTGGACACTTTGCTACATTCAAAACAGTGTTCATGGTTCTTCAAGCAGGCTTCCGGTGGCCTACTATGTTCCAAGATGCACATGCCTCTAAGATGTGATACCTGTCAGAGGAGAGGGAAAATTAGCAGAAGACAAGAGATGCCACATAACTTTATCCTTGAAATTGAAGTCTTTGAATGCTGGGGCATTGACTTCATGGTCCTTTTACTTCATTCTATGAGAACAAATACATTCTGGTGCTGTGGATTATGTGTCCAAGTGGGTGGAGACGTTGGCTACTCCCACAAACGATTCTGCAGTGGTTCTAAAGCTGTTTAAGACCATTATTTTCCCCTGATTTGGAGTACCTCGAATTGTTATAAGTGATGGTGGTTCTCACTTTGTTAACAAGGTCTGAAGATGTGAAATCAGCAAACAACTCAGGCGGGATACCAGGAGGCAGAAAGACGCGGAAGCTTGTAGCTGACGTGGAGCTAATGACATGGCAGTTCAAGGAGGAGCTTGGAGAGCAGGCAAGGATATTTTGGAATATGAGATCTTACCTTACGAGAGATTTGAGAAAGGTTCTAGGTTTTGGTTTTGGAGAATATATATAGATAGAAGTCGGGCAAAGTTGAGGGACACACTTTGCACCGCAATTGATCTAGATTACCTTGTGTCTCAAACAAAGACGAAGCACGAAGGTTAGTGTCCTCTTCGCTGATACACGTGTTGTGGGATCAAGAGAAGAGTAGGTTTTATTACTATGAATCGTTTGGTTGCTTTTTAGAGTAGAGTTGCATAAATCCAAGCAATTGTAATCAGTTGATTAAATTGTTGATTTGAAATAATAAAACCCAACGTTCGACTTGGCGCTTTCCAAGTCATTGATTGTGTCTGTCTGTTTTCTACACTTACAATTGGTATCAGAGCAGGCATCAGCTAAAGAATTGTCTGTTCTTATTAATCAGGTGTGATTGTGGGACAAAGTATGGAAAACATGCAACATCTTGGTCCGAGCAAGTCTCTGGTACTCGATGCAGAGAATTACGGGTGGTGGAAGGTTCAGATCAAGGCTCTCATCAAAGGTTATGATGAGGACGCATGGACCATGGTTGAAGAAGGCTGGACGGAACCAACAGTTGTTGGAGAGGATGGAGTGAGAAGACCCAAACCTAGATTGACTTTGACAGCAGAAGAGAAGTCCTGGTCTAAATTCAACTCCAAAGCCTTGTCAATTATCTGGACCTCTCTCACCAAGGATCAGTTCAAGAAAGTTCAAGGGTGCACCACGGCAAAGGCAGCTTGGGATACACTGCACACCGCATATGAAGGAACCTATACGGTTAGGAGAAACCGGATGGACATGTTAGCTTCCCAGTTTGAAACGCTGACAATGGAATCAGGAGAGTCAGTAGAACAGTTCAGCGGCAAACTCAGCGCCATTGCACATGAGGCTCAAGTACTTGGGAAAACATACAAGGATAAAAAACTGGTCAAGAAGTTTCTGAGGAGCCTCCCTGATAAATTTCAGTCCTACATATCAGCCATTGAAGTTTCAAGAGTCTCGGACGATATGAAGTTCAATGAAATCGTGGGGATGATGCATGCATATGAGATGAAACAATCTCAAAAAAATCAGGTGAAAGGGAAAGGTATTGCATTCTCGGCTGAACAAGGCGAACCTCAGGAAACCAGTCTTGATGATCAAGTGGGACTGATCGTCAATAAATAATTTAAGAGGTTCGATAGAGGTCAATGCAAGTCAGGATTGGAAGGAAGAAGATCAAATTCGGAAACCAAGTCTGAACAGGGTTCAAGGAAGTCGGAAATGCAGTGCCATGAGTGTGAAGGATATGGACACTTTAAAACTGAGTGTCCAACCGCCAAGAAGAGAATGACGCTCAAGTGTCAGAAATGCAGTGGTTTTGGTCATATCAGGACTGAGTGTGTCACTCAAGAAAAGCGAATGGAACGGTCGTTGATGAACAAAGAGGAGTCTCAGTCAGATAGAAGTGAAAGTGATGAGGAGTCTCTTCTGAACTATGTAGCATTTCTTGGAGTAATCAACGAGGGTGCAGATTCTGGGGGAGAATCTGATAAGGATGATGAGTTTGATGATGGAGAAATTCTGGTGGAAGAAAACCGCACTCTCTGTCTTGCTATGGTCAATGCAAGTAAAGAAAAGGAGGATCAACTGCAGCAAATTTCTGATAAAGATAAACAGATCACGACCTTGCAGGGCAGTCTCCAGATCAACACTCAGATAATTGAAGAAAATGATGACAAGATCTTTGCCTTGCAGTGTGAAGTTGAAGTTGCTGAAAATCAGCTTTGATAAACTTGTTTTTCTTATGCTCTAATGCAGCAGAGAGGCTATCAAAACTCTAGTGCACGCAATGTTGTAGTAAAGCAAGCAGGAGAGTGTCAATCCACTTCTAGATGATAGAGAATCCATAGAGAATGCAAGGTCTAAGACAAATCTAGGCAAATGAGACAGTTTATGAGAAATATTCTAAAAACTAAATGCAGCAACCTAAACAGAGTGAAACCTATTTTAAAAATACTAGAAAGGAAGCAGTTACCACGAGAAACAAACAGACAAATTAAAGGGAAGAGCTTCGAATTGTTAAAATTCGACTAGTGGATCGACCACAAGATCGACCACTAGATCGAGCAGAAACGATTGATCTCGTCTAAAACTGTAAGAATAATGAATCTAAAGACTAGGATGCTGTCAGGTAACTAGCTAAAGATGAAATGAGACGTAAATATGCTAAGAGAAAGGGCTTTAGGGTTGAGATTCATATAAAGGGTTTCAAGGATCGATCTTGGGTTTGAAACTTTAGATTGACTCACTTGGTGAGGATCTCTAAGCCTCGAAAAAAAAACAAGATCTATCCGTGGCTTTCGGTATAGATCACTCTTTCATCCTCTCCTCCAAACCCATGGCTTTTCGTGGAAAAAGAGGTTGAAAGGCAAGGAAAACAGATTTCGAGTAATGGCTTAACTAGTCCCCCAAACTTCCATGGCTTTTGGGAAGGGGTAACTAGTCTCTAAGATGTGATCTTCCGAGGCCCCTGGATCCTGTCAAGGTAAGGGACCTCTCGGATCATGAAGCTCTTGGCGTGAGAGTCTTCAAGCATTAAGCTTTCAACACCTTAATAGAGATAGCCTTAAAAACGTTTAGAAAACAAACCAAGATCGAACCTTTTCTGCCCTTCAATCCTCTCAACCCCGAACCCAAAGTAAACTACTCACTACTCATAAAGTAAATCAAGCAAAGCAGAAGAAATGAAACGATAAACATGAAAGAAAGACTAGACCAAACGATAAGGATTCGAATACAAAAGCTTCAAAGGAAAACTGGTTCAACAATGGTGTTCTTCCGAAAACGAGAGAGAAAACATGAAAAAAGAAGATAAGAAATCTAAAAGTTATCGAAAAAGGGCGTCGCCGCCTTGCCTAAAATGTCCAAACAATCCAATGGTCCCCCCTTCGCTAACAGCCAAAAACGGTTGAAAGGACAGAGATCGACCATTGGATCGAGTTGTTCTCTCAATCATATCCGGACATCGTGTCTTCGGCTCGATCCGGGTCTTGATCTTCATCAGTGAATCGAGTGTTGCATCCGATCTCGGTATCGATCTTCGGGTGGATCGAGTGGTGTACTCGATCTGGCTCTCGCTCTGCATGGCGTCATTTACGTCCGTACCGATTGATCGATTGCTTCACTCGATCTCCGTCTCGATCATTATCCTTGGATCGCCTAGTTGGCTCGATCTTCTGGTCGATCAACCCCTAGATCGACTGGTCATGCTCGATCTACTCCTCGATCACTGGTCCTTAGCACATTCCCGAGCTCCAATGAACTGCTACATCGGCCTCCACACCTCCACGAACCTCCATGACTCCAAAGCAACCAGAAACAACCTGGAATGGATGCAAAATGCCGAGAAAATGCACATGCTGATGCAAGAATGCTCTAGGACCCTAAGTGATGCAATCTAACCTAAAACATGATACAAATGCATGAAAAACTATCTAATGAGTATGCAAAATGTATGCAAAATGCAATGACATCAACTCCCTCAAACTTACTTCTTGCTTGCCCCCAAGCAACAAAAAATAAGTAAGGAAGAGAGGTTTTCAGAAAAATCAAAGGGGTTTTTAAACTTTTTGCCAAGGTGCCTTTCGAATAGATCATCTCAATGTCCTAGTTAACAGTTCTAAAATGCTAAGCTTACACTCATACTCCAAAGGACTTAGCCATACTCATCACACAAAGAAATTCAAATCATGACTCTCTTATTCCAAACAATCAAAGAAATTCATCCTTTAACATTCATTAACATTCGAACCATGAATCAAACTTATGCATTTTAAAGCAAAACACATTTGGCTAAGGGTTATGGTTATGAGCATAGAATGATCTCATTCGAAAAGGGTTTATAATTAGACAAGGGTTTCTCTCAAAAATGGTTTGAACCAATGCATAATGCTAAAGGTAAAGATAATTTATGCATACATGATTAGATTCTCATCTGCCCATGTAAACTATCAAACAGTCCTATACCCCTCTCATTTGAAAAATTTAATCCTCACTCACCACTTAAGAGTCTACCCTTTTTCTCACACTTAGCAATCCCCATTTCAAAATAAAGACATTTTTAAACTTTTTAGGCTAGTGAAAATGTTTTGAAAAATATTTTTGCTCTTAGGAATTTCTTATTAGTAGCTCTCTTATTATTATTATTTTTCTCTTCATTTTTTTTTTATTTGACACTTAGGCTCTTTTATTATTATTTTTTTCTTCTTTTCTTTTTCTCTTTTTTTTTTATTTATTTATTTAGAGAGAGCTACCTTCTGAAATAGAGCATACTTAGTTTTAAAAACAAACCTTTCACTTAAAACCTCATTTCTTTCCTTAAAACACAAACTCTTTTGAACCGAAAACAAATACACAAGAAAGCAATCCCAATGATCCCCCAAACTAATCCTCAGCCTATACCTAGCTTCAAAATGCAAAGCTAGCAATCAATTATGAAAACCAAATCATGTCGCCTAAACCTAACACTTTATGCCAAGTTCTAACCGAAAATAAGGCCTCACAAAGATGTCACACAAGAACATTTGGCTTCAAAGGTAAGGTTCAAGGAGGGAGTTCTACTTAGGCTCACAAAGAGTGGTAAAAAGGAAGAAGAGAGCCTAAATATTTTAAAACCATGTGTTCATTTTCAAATGCATAAGAATGATAATTAGATTTTCAAATTAAGGTTTTCACTTAGTAGGATGAGTTTCAAATCATGAGAGTTCAATTCAAGCCACGAAAATCCTAACTAGTGATCCAAGCATGGTTAGAACTTACTTTCAAAGCATAAACAAAGCATTAGAGAACTACTAACTAGGGCATTGAAATGATTCATAAGTAAAACACCTTTTTAAGAAATTCTAACCCCTTATGCAAAATGCAAACAACCTAGGTGATACGAGAAATTCTAGACTCAATCCTAACATTTTTTTAAAGAGATGAATGCAACTACATGAATCTTTGAAAATTTTTTAAAAATTTTACCAATTTTTCTTGAACTAAGACTCAAGGATGCAAAAAGGAAAATAAGATCAAAGAACACAAGATTAAATCACACAAGTACTCCCCCAAACTTGCTTGACACCGTCCCGGTGGCAAACTCATCCGAAGGAGCAAACAAACACAATGCAAGAAACAAACATGAACAGTTATATACAATGGAAGAAGGTTGTTACCTCTTGTCTAGGCTCGGCTGGAACTTGAGGATGTTCCAGAGGAGCTAGAGATTGTTGCTTTTCCTTTGTTGCTTGGTTCTTGGAGGGAGTGGCCCGCTTGCTGAATGTTGTCTCCTTGGGTCTCGCGGATAACAACTCCTCCGGTTGAGAGTCTCCTCTTCTCGGGTTGTTGTATCTCTTGGCTTGTAGCTGGCTTAGGCTGGCCGCCTTGGAGTTATTTGACCTTCTTCCCCAGCTTCTTAAGCATCTTCCCTTGCCACTTGTTGATCTTCCGCTGCATCTCCACCACCGAGGCTAAGAACTTCTCGGTTTTGGTCCTCGGCTCGAAGTCCAGCTTGGGAAGTGTGTAAACCTCGGGCATCTCATCCTCTGTTCCTGGAGACTCTGACCTTTGGCGCGGGGCAATGGCTGAAGCAGGCGGTCCTCCTAAAGGGGCAAAGCATTCTTCCTCCGTGGGTAAGAATTCGATGTTCCCAACACCAAGCAGCTCGGTCTCATCTTTGTTGGGGAGGATGCACACTCTCTTCTTATCTTCATCATCTATGAAGAGGTAAGCATAAAACCCTTCTGCTGGCGTGCGTCCCAAGCTATCAGTGTTTCTCATGTTTGCTTCATCCATGAAAGCTCTGTTTGGGACGTGAGCAAAGTCATAGATAGGCACACCGGCTTGCACGAACAAAGGAGTAAGGAAACCGCCAATGTAGGAAGAGGTTGCCTTGCACCGTAAGGCATAAGCCTTGTACTTCACCAGAGAAGCCGCGAGCACACAGCCGTAATTCACTTCATCGCCGAGTTCATCTTATATGGGCTCATCATTCGCATCCGGATCAGACACCAAGTGCTTCACGCCTTGGAAAAGGAAGCACAGCTCCGTCTTCGTCACGGTAGGAGCAACAGACCTTCCACTGAATGTATTGGCAATCAGCTTCAGAGTATACCTCAGCACCGGACTCCTAACTCTCTTGATCTTGGCGGTGTTGGCTTTGTATTCTTCATTGCTGATCAGGTCCCAAAACTCGTCGGCTTTCTTGAAGGCTGGGAACTCCACCTTGTATGCATCAGCCTTGAGACCGTAGGCTTGGCATAGCTCGGGGATGGATAGTGTGTAAGCTTGACGGCCAACCTTGATGTAGAGACGGCCTTGGGAAGGGACAGGGGCACTCGGATTCTCATACCGGAACTCCAAGGTGGCAAGGAAATCTATCGTCACCTCGGGAATGATAGGGCAGTCCATCCGCGACAAGCATCTCAAACCAATGTTCTTGAGGAGTTGGTCGAAGTCCCCAAGGATCCCGAGCCTGGACAAAAGCTCTCGATCAGCAAACTTTGTTGGTTCGAACCGGAGCCTCTCAAGCCTCTTCTTGTCCCTCTTTTCATCTTTGCTCCACCGGACCCTCTCTTGAGCCACCACTTCTCGTCCTTCTCCTTCTTGTGCTTGCTCCTCTCTTGTTCTCTTTGGTGCCATTGTTCCTGAAACAAAATTCTAAAGAGAATGATTAGCAAGTGGCGATTTGATGAGAATGAGAGAAGAGAAGGAGAGAATTTATAAAAACTACCCTAGAATTTTGGGGATTAAATAAAAATCATAGCTACATAAAAGGGAAACAAATCTTTTAGATACTGAAAATCTAGAATTTTTCCTTTTACTTAGCTAATTTTAAAAATTCAAAATCGATCCTATATCCTAAAACAAGATCTTGCGATATTTAAGGAGATTTTCTTAAGATTAAACCATTAAATCTTTGAAAATACCTTTGCAAGAAGTTAAGGATATCTTTGCTAATCTTTAAAGACTTAAAATTCTCACTCTCTTTGTTAAAAATCTCGAGCAAACAGGAATGAGAGGGTGAGAGATAATTTGAGATATATAAAGACTTTAGCAAACCAAAACAATGTGTGGTCAAGGTGGTTTCTGACAAAAGTCTTGGTCTTCCATGGTCAAAGATGCTTGCCTTGACCAAGTTTTGAATTTAAAAATTGGAGGGAAAGGATTAAAGGAGGGAAAGAAAATTGTTACCTCGGCATGAGATCGAGTCCTTTTGGTCGATCTAGGACTCGATCTCATGCCCAAAATGGCTTAGATCGAGAGGGTTACTCGATTTGAGACTCGATTGAAGGTGAATCGAGTCCTGGATCGATTGGCTCTCTCGATCATTGAGATGTTGGCTCCTCGGCTAAGTCCCTCTGATCGATCTATGTCCTCGATTTAGGGGTCGATTTGGCATAGATCGAGTGGTGGATCGAGTCGAGTGATCGATCAATTTTCAACAGATTTTCCCGAGAGAAATTAGATCGGTCGGTCCGATTTGGATCGATCGATCCTTTTTCGTCAAGGTCGATCATGTCACTCGTTCTCGTCTAGATCGACTGACTCCTCTCGATTCACTGACTCGATCTCTAGCCTTATCTTAACCCCTATTGCCCCTTTTGGACCTCAAAGTCAAGGTTTAGACTCCTTATACCTGTTCCTACACACTTGCAACATAAAAACATAAAACTGAAAGAGAAATGAAAGCAGAAGTATGTACAAGATAAACATGGGAATGCCTCCCAAGTGCGCTTTCTTTAACGTCTCTAGCTAGACCTTACTTGGTCTAGGCGGATGGTGGGTCTTGGAGAAGCACTGAGGTACTCTCCTTATCAAAGCTGTCCACCAAGTAGGGCTTGACTCTGTGTCTATTGACGATGAATGCACTACCACTTCTTCCCATCAGAGTAGCAGCTCCATACGGCAAGACCTCTTGAATCACGAACGGTCCGCTCCACCTTGATTTCAGCTTGCCCGGGAAGAGTTTGAGCCTCGAGTTGTACAGCAACACCAACCCTCCTTCCTTAAGCTCCTTGGCAACCAATTTCTTGTCATGAGCCTCCTTAGTCCGCTCCTTGTAGATCTTAGAGCTCTCGTAAGCATTCAACCTCAACTCGTCCAGTTCGTGTAGCTGAATAAGGCGCCACTCCTGAGCCGTCTTGAGATCAAAGTTCAGCCTCTTCACAGCCCATAATGCACGGTGTTCCAGCTCAACCGGGAGGTGACAGCCCTTGCCATAGAGTAGAGTGAAAGGAGTTGTACCAATCGGCGTCTTGAAAGCAGTACGGTAGGCCCAAAGAGTATCGTCTAGCTTCACTGACCAGTCCTTCCTTGTTGCTCCAACGGTCTTCTACAGAATAGCTTTGATTTGCCTGTTGGAGACTTCCACCTGACCGCTTGTTTGAGGATGATACGGTGTAGCCACCTTATGCTTAACCCCATACTTTCTCAAGAGGTTCTCGAAGACCTTGTTTATAAAGTGGCTTCCTCCATCACTTATAACAACCTTGGGTACCCCAAACCTTGGGAAGATGACACTCTTGAACAGCTTGATCACAACCTTAGAGTCATTTGTAGGGGAAGCAACAGCCTCAACCCATTTGGAGACATAATCCACAGCTACTAAGATGTACTTGTTGCCGTATGAAGAAGGGAAAGGCCCCATGAAGTCAATACCCCACGCATCGAACACGTCAACTTCGAAGATGGGAACTTGAGGCATTTCATTCCTCTTAGTTATGTTCCCTGTTCGCTGACATGCCTTACAGCTCTTCACAAACTCGTGTGCATCTTTAAAAATGGAGGGCCACCAGAAACCGGCTTGCAACACTTTCGTGGCAGTCTTGAATGAAGCGAAGTGTCCTCCATAGGAAGAACCATGGCAATGATAGAGGATGTCCCTGGCTTCTTCCTTTGTAACACATCTCTGGTACAAGCTGTCTACTCCTCTTTTGTATAGGTAAGGCTCATCCCAAAAGTAGTCACTAGCCTCCCTCAAAAACCTCTTCTTGTGATAGCTGTTGAGATGTGTTGGCTCCTCACCACACGCTAGGTAGTTCACCACATCAGCATACCATGGTAGATCCTCCTCTTTAAAACTCAACACTTCCTCAAACCTTCCTTCTAGCTTCCCACAAACAGCAGTAGTAATCGCCATAAGCTGCTCTTCTGGAAGAGAGTCATCTAAGGGGAGAGACTCGTTGATCCTTAGCCTTGAGAGGTGGTCAGCGACTCCATTTTCTATCCCCTTCTTGTCTTTAATTTCCATGTCAAACTCCTGGAGTAACAGAATCCATCTTAAGAGCCGGGGCTTAGTGTCTTTCTTCGAGTAGATGTATCGTAGAGCAGCATGATCCGTGTATACAATAGCCTTGGAGCCAACGAGATATGATCTGAACTTCTCAAAGGCGAAGACTACTGCAAGCAGCTCCTTCTCCGTAGTGGTGTATCGTGATTGCGTGTCATCCAAGGTCCTTGAAGCATAATAGATCACATGTAGCTTCTTATCTTTCTTCTGACCAAGGACGGCTCCTACGGCGTAGTCACTAGCATCACACATGATCTCAAAAGGGAGAGACCAGTCTGGTGCTTGGACTATAGGGGCTGATGTGAGAGCTTCCTTGATGGTCACGAAAGCCTTCAAACACTCTTCATCGAATACAAACTCAGCTTCCTTGCACAACAGCCGTGTAAGAGGGCGTGCAATCTTGGAGAAATCTTTGATGAAGCGCCTATAGAACCCTGCGTGTCCCAAGAAGCTTCTGATCCCTTTAACATTAACCGGCGGCTCTAGACCCATCATAACCTCAACCTTAGCCTGATCAACTTCAATACCCTTCTCTGAAATCTTGTGACCGAGCACTATCCCTTCCTTAACCATGAAGTGGCATTTCTCCCAATTCAGCACCAGGTTTGTCTCTTCACAACGTTTAAGTACCCTACAAAGATTCAACAAACACGCAGGAAAGGACGCACCATACACAGAGAAGTCATCCATAAACACCTCTACCATCTCCTCTATAAGATCGGAGAAGATCGACATCATACACCGCTGAAAGGTAGCCGGTGCATTACACAATCCAAACGGCATCCTTCGCTATGCAAAGGTACCGTAGGGACATGTAAAAGTCGTCTTCTCCTGATCATTTGGGTGAATAGGTATTTGAAAGAAACCGTTATACCCATCGAGAAAACAGTAGTAAAGGTGATTTGCAAGTCTCTCAAGCATTTGATCAATAAAAGGCAAAGGGAAATGGTCTTTTCTAGTCGCAAGGTTAAGCTTTCTATAGTCAATACACATTCTATGACCAGTAATGGTCCTAGTAGGGATAAGTTCATCCTTTTCATTCCTTATGACCGTGATCCCTCCCTTCTTAGGCACCACGTGTACAGGGGAAACCCACGTGCTGTCACTTATGGGATAGATCATGTCAGCCTCTAAAAGCTTAAGGATTTCCTTCTTAACAACCTCTTTCAAGTTAGGATTCAAACGCCTTTGATGTTCTACAGAAGTGGCGTTCTCATTATCCAAGTGAATCCTATGAGTGCAAAGCATTGGTGAAAGGCCTTTGATGTCACTTAAAGAATACCCAATGGCCTTCCTATACTTTCTCAGCTCAGTTAAGAGCGAGTGCAACTCATCATCACTAAGGTTTTCATTTACTATCACGGGATAGGTGTCATTAGGTCCTAAGAAAGCATACCTTTGCCCTTTTGGGAGCTCCTTAAGGTCCACCTTTGGGGCTAACAGCTCACTCCAGTCATCCTCGTGGCTGTTGTTGTTGTTCTCCTCCTTGGAACTCTCCCTTGAACTCGAGGCATGGCCCTTCAGACTGCTTTCCTCTATCGCTATCCCTTATGTGATCGAGTCCCTCGGTCGATTCTCCTCTCGATGTCGTCTAGATCGAGCCATTTCACTCGATTCACTTACTCGATTTGATATGGATCGAGTAAGGGATCGAGACGCTGAGTCGATCTCTTGATTGGACTCCAAAATGATCTGGAGGTCTTTCTCGATCGTCGACTCGATTGTTTCTCCTGATCGAGCATCATTCTCGATCTGTTGGTCGATTGTTGCACCGGATCGAGTTGGGTTCTCGATTGACTTGTCGATCTGACTCCTGGATCGAGTGATAGCGTCGATCTCGGAGTCGATCTCTAGGCAGCAACCTTCTTCATTCTTGATGATCCTCCTCGAATCCAGCAGGTTCACGTACTCTTGGGTTCTCTGGTCCACATAGCCAAACACCCCTGGCTCCTTAGTGAGTGCTAGCTTCAAATGGTCTTCTAGAGCTAGCTCTTCCAACAACTCATCCGCTAGAGCATCCATCGTTTCAATATAGAAAGCTTGTCCTTCAATGGTTGTCTTCTTTAGAACCTTGTTGATGTCAAAGTCTAGCCTGATCTCTTTCCCCAAATGCAAGGCAACCTTCCCATTCTTCACATCTATTATAGCTCCGGCGGTTGCAAGGAACGGTCTCCCTAAGATGAGTGGGTCTTTCGGCTCCTCGTCCATCTCCAACACTACAAAGTCTGTAGGTATGTTCACACCACTGATTCGCACCGGTAAGTCTTCAAGCAACCCAACCGGTAATCTCATGCTCCTATCAGCCAGCACCAATGAGATCCGACATTCTTTAAACTGAGTAAAACCAAGCTTCTTAGCCACGGAGTGAGGCATCAAGTTTATGCTAGCTCCGAGATCACACAAGCAACTCTTGAACTCTAGAGGACCCAAAGCACAAGGTATAGTGAAGCTCCCAGGATCTCCCAGTTTCTTAGGCACTATCTCCTTATGAATAACCGCACTACACTCTTCGCTTAGCACAAGTACTTCTTTGCTTTCTTTGTTCTTCTTCACAAGGGTGTCCTTGAAAAATTTGGCGCACTTGGGCATCATAGCGAGACAGTCTACAAGAGGCAGCTTTATCTCCACGTCTCTCAAGTGCTTCTCAAACAGGATCCGGTGCTTCTCTATTAGCTGCTTTTTGAAACGACCCGGAAATGGCAACTTTGGTACGTAAGGTGGGGGCACGTAGTCATTCTTCTCCTTGGTGGTTTTCTCAGCTTTCTTCTCAACGAATGCCTTGAATCCACACGTTGTCAAAGTTGATCTCCTCATTATCAGCCGAAAGTTTACCCTCCCCCTCTTGAATTACAACGTCCTCGTTGTTCTTTGTAGAGACCGGAGGTTCAAGCTCTTTGCCACTTCTCAATGTAATAGCATTGGCATACTCCTTGGGGTTTTGCTCACACTTTCCCGGAAGACTGTTCTGACCACTCGTGCTTGCTTTACCCTTCTCCAGCTGCTTTATCTTGTTGTTAAGGTTGGTGATTTGAGTGGAGAAGTCGGTTAGAGATGAATCAAGCCTAGTGTTCATTTCAGCGAACTTCTGATTGGTAGAAGCTTGCCCTTGTATTAGTTGTTGGAACATTGCTTGAACCGGATCAACTTGTTGTTGCATCGGTTGTTGTTGATGAGGTGCAAAGCCCGGAGGGTAGTTAGGAGTATAACCCTTGTTTTGTTGTTGTTGCCCTTGGAAGTTGCCTTGCCCTTGACCTTGGAAACCACTACTCGGTTGAAAACCTTTGTTGTAAGGGATGAAAGGTTTAGCTTGTTGAGCAGGGTACACTTGATCTTTAGGGTTGGCTACGTTGGTGCTCCGGTAAGAGAGGTTGTTGTTCTGGTAGCCTTGGTTGTAGCCTTGAGACTTGTAGTTGTTCTGTCCAGCCACCCAATTTGCTTCTTCTTGGCTTAGCTCCAACTCCTCTTGGTTTTCATCAGCTTCACCAACAAAGTGAACATGCTTTTGATTAGCTAAGACCAACTTGTCAATCTTCTCATGCAACGATTTGAGCTTCTTCTTGTGAGACTCTAACTCTGATCCTCTTGGTGCTCGGTCATAATCCTCGGCATAGTTTCCATCACTCAACGCCAGGTTTTCTATCAGCTCCATACCCTCTTCAACCTCTTGACCGAGGAAGTTCCCTTTGCTAGCTGTGTCAAGCAACAACCGGATCTTTGGTGAAGCTCCACGGTATATGGTACTGAGTAGAGTCTCCTCACTGAACCCGTGATGAGGGCATTGGATCGTGTAATCTTTGAAACGCTCCATAGCCTCATTGAATGTCTTGTTGTTCCTTTGAGTGAAACCGCTGATTTCGCTTCTCAACCGAGCAGTCCTGGTGCTTGAGAAGAACTTTGAGAGGAAAGCCTTCTTACACTCAGCCCATGATGTGATGGTGCCTTGTGGGAGGGTCTTCTCCCAATGTCTAGCTTTGTCTTCGAGTGAAAAGGGGAAGAGACGCAGCTTGAAAGCATCTTCTGATATACCGTTGATCTTTATCATTCCACATACTTGCTCGAAATTGTCCAAGTGCTCCAAGGGGTCTTCCATTGCTAAGTCGTGGAACTTGTTGTTTTGCACCATGGAGATGAAACCCGGCTTGATCTCGAAGTTATTGTTTTGTACTGGAGGAGGAGTGATCCCAAACCTATTGTGATGGGTATTGGGAGCATCTCCGGCTCCTATGATCCTCGGAGGTCTAGCCGCGTGTTGGGGGTTTCCATTGCCCCGTCCTGCTGGAGGAGGTCCTTCTGGATGCTCGTGTTCAGCCATGTCTTCAAAGTTAACCAGACCGTGTTGAACAATCTTCTCAAAGGCTCTTGTTTGATCTCTGACTCTCCTTTGCCGTGAGTGACCAAGCTGATGAATGTTGTCTAAGGGCTGTAGTAGATTGTTGTCTCCCCTTGAACGAAGATTCATGTACCTGAAAACACACGGTTTAGAGTAGTATGATTAGTAACTTGAAAAAGGTAAAGACTTAGTCTTTGCTAAGACCCAAATCTCTATGTTCTCTAAGCAACCTAGAATGGCAACGACGCCATTTGATAAACTTGTTTTTCTTATGCTCTAATGCAGCAGAGAAGATATCAAAACTCTAGTGCACGCAATGTTGTAGTAAAGCAAGCAGGAGAGTGTCAATCCACTTCTAGATGATAGAGAATCCACAGAGAATGCAAGGTCTAAGACAAATCTAGGCAAATGAGACAGTTTATGAGAAATATTCTAAAAACTAAACGCAGCAACCTAAACAGAGTGAAACCTATTTTAAAAATACTAGAAAGGAAGCAGTTACCACGAGAAACAAACAGACAAATTAAAGGGAAGAGCTTCGAATTGTTAAAATTCGACTAGTGGATCGACCACAAGATCGACCACTAGATCGAGCAGAAACGATCGATCTCGTCAAAAACTGTAAGAATAATGAATCTAAAGACCAGGATGCTGTCAGGTAACTAGCTAAAGATGAAATGAGACGTAAATATGCTAAGAGAAAGGGCTTTAGGGTTGAGATTCATATAAAGGGTTTCAAGGATCGATCTTGGGTTTGAAACTTTAGATCGACTCACTTGGTGAGGATCTCTAAGCCTCGAAAACAAAACAAGATCTATCCGTGGCTTTCGGTATAGATCACTCTTTCATCCTCTCCTCCAAACCCATGGCTTTTGGTGGTAAAAGAAGTTGAAAGGCAAGGAAAACAGATTTTGAGTAATGGCTTAACTAGTCCCCCAAACTTCCATGGCTTTTGGGAAGGGGTAACTAGTCTCTAAGATGTGATCTTCCGAGGCCCCTGGATCCTGTCAAGGTAAGGGACCTCTCGGATCCGTAAAACCCAACGTCATTGAGGTCTATAGACACGGTAGACTATTTGGCTGTTATTACTATGGAAAGCCAGGACACATCAAGATCCACTGCTACCGTCTTCAAAAAGATATTCAGCATTTAATCAGCCAAAATCAGTTCTTCTGGAATGGAAAACATCGGAATCAGGGATGGATCAAGAAAATGAAGTCTGGTGATAATCGTGCTCTAACAGTTGTGCATACAGGACAGGACTCAGAGGATGCTCCGTGGTACTTTGACAGTGGCTGTTCAAGACACATGACATGGACTCAGGCTGAGCTGAATAGATTAACAAGGGTATCAGCTGGTAGAGTTACTTTTGGGGGTGGTGCTAAAGTGATATGATAGGGGATAGCACGGCAGCTAAGGAACCAGAGGAGGAACCGGAGATAGTAGGGAGGATCACTCGTTCCAGAGCTAAGGACCTGGCTAAGGAAGTTCATGCACTTATGGCAGAAGGATTAGGCAACCTACCAGCTATTCAAGTCTTCAACATCTTCAACCAGAAGACTTCACCCGGTAATGATAACTAAGTAACTTAGGTGAGGAGTCTGTACTCTTTTTCCCATGATGAGTTTTGTCCCATTGGGTTTTCTCAACATGGTTTTTAATGAGGCAGATGAATCACTACGTCAAGTTACTTAGGAGTCATTGCCAATGGGTAATAAACGTATGAGCTACTTTGGCCTTATACTTAGTATTTTCAGGCGCATTAATTAGGATTCTGTGGAATGGGACGCCTTGTTGTTTTATTCTTTACTTTGGACGCTTTGTTGTTTTCTTTCTTAGACGCCATGCTGTTTGGTTTTTAGGGTAGTATAAGACTTGTATTACGCCTCCTTTTGTAAATCAGCGAAGAACTAAGTGTTAAACAGACAGCCATTGCTGCATTTCTTCTCTCACCCTTTGATCTCTTGAATGTGTTCTTGTGGATCCGAGTTTCTATTCACCAAGTGTTCTTGAAACTCTACTATCTGTTACTTCCATTTTACCACTTAAATCAATCCATCAAACCCTTAATACCATTCTAATCTCATTTCACAACTACCATTTTCCCTTCATACGATCATCATTCACCATTCCGCGATCATCACCTGATCTTCATCAGCCTGTCTTCAGAGTAGTTCCAGGGGAGATCGTATCATAAAGGAAAAATTAAAGGTGTAGGAGGAACATCTTGTCCAGCCAAACCACACTTGTCTGAAGTCTACTTTGTTGATCGGCTGAAAGCTAACCTGATCAGCATTAGTCAACTGTGTGATGAAGGGCTATCAGTACGCTTCACCAGGACAACCTGTCAAGCGGTGACTGACAACGGACAAATTGTCCTGTATGGAACTCGCACCAGCAACAACTGCTACAGATGGATACCTCCACCTGCTCAGTGCCTCAGCATCAGTACCGGTGCTCACACTGATATGTATCTGTGGCATATGAAGCTGTGACACATGAATGTTCGCACAATGGCTAGACTGGCTGACAAAGAACTAATTCGTGGCATACCAAAAATCAAGTTAGTTCCTGACTTTGTTTGTGGTCCGTGCACACAAGGGAAACAGGTGCGTGTTCAACATCGAGCTGTGCCTGAGATCCAGACTCATCATGCTCTTAATTTGGTTCACATGGACCTCATGGGACCAATGCAAACCGAAAGTATTGGAGGCAAGAGATATGCATTTGTCCTGGTTGATGATTACACCCGATATGCTTGGGTCAGATTCATTCGTGAAAAATCAGACACGTTCGACAGCTTCAGAATCCTTGCTCTTCAACTCAAGACTGAGCGGGTGAATGGTATAAAGACAATCAGAAGCGATCGTGGGGGAGAATTTCAGAATGAAGTTTTTGATAGTTTCTGCAGTGAACAGGGGATCACTCACCAATACTCAGGACCACAAACTCCTCAGCCAAATGGAGTAGTTGAACGCAAGACCAGAACACTTCAGGAAATGGCTCGGGCTGTGCTACATGGGAATCAGGTGGCTAAACGTTTCTGGGCTGAGTCTTTGAACACAGCCTGTTACATCATCAACCGTGTATATGCTCGAAAGGGGGTCAACAAAACTCCTTATGAACTATGGAAAGGGAAGACTACTAATGTGAGCTATTTTCATGTCTTTGGGTGTTCGTGCTATATCCTAAATGACAAGGATCACTTGGGCAAATTTGACTCGAGAAGCTCTGAAGGGATATTTCTAGGATACTTAGGAACTAGCACCACATTCAGGGTCTTCAACAAAAAATCCCTTCAAGTTCAAGAAACGGTAAATGTTGTCTTTGATAACATTGCTTCACAGGGCCTGATATACCCATTGGTTGATCATGTTGATTCAGCAACAAAGAAATCAGAACATATTGAGGGAAGAGCTGATACAGACAGACAGTGTCAAGCACAAAATGGTGAGGACTCAGAAAAGGATTCAACTCATGGAACAGAGAGTCAAACAGATTCAGATGCTGATGACTCCACTGAGCCAACCTCTGCAGGTCAAACTGATACATCAGGACAGCACCTCACTCCAGTTCCCAGTGCAAGAGTCTGAAAGATACAAAAAGACCACCGTAAGGAGCAAGTAATAGGTGACATTGATGGTGCAAGAGTCACACGGCACATCAAACTGGATTTCAAAAATATGGTGAGATTTGCTAGCTTTGTGTTCACTATTGAGCCAAAAAATCACAAGGAGGCGCTGATGGATGAATACTGGATCAAGGCTATGCAAGACTAGCTGAAACAGTTTGAGCGAAATCAGGTCTGGACTCTGGTTCCCAGACCGACGGGTGCGAATGTGGTTGGAACCAAATGGATCTTCAAAAATAAAAGTGATGAGCATGGATATGTGGTTTGCAACAAGGCACGTCTGGTAGCTCAAGGATACTCCCAGGTTGAAGGAGTGGACTTCGATGAAACTTTCGCACCTGTGTCCAGACTTGAATCAATTCGACTTCTTGTAGGGATGGCTTGTAAACTTCAAATCAAGCTGCATCAGATGGATGTTAAGAGTGCCTTCCTGAATGGGATTCTTCAAGAAGAAGTGTTTGTTGAACAACCTAAGGGATTTGAAGATGCAGAACATCCTCAATTTGTTTACAAGCTTCAGAAAGCACTCTACGGTCTGAAACAAGCACCTCGTGCATGGTATGAAAGGCTGACGACATTCCTGATGAAAAATGGCTATCAGCGAGGGAGTGTCGACAAGACATTGTTCATCATTCACTGAAAATCAGGTTTCATGGTTGAGCAAATCTACGTTGATGATATTGTGTTTGGAGCTACAAATCAAAAGCTGGTAGATGAGTTTGTTGCCACGATGACAAAAGAGTTTGAGATGAGTATGGTGGGTGAGCTGAATTACTTTCTGGGGTTTCAGATCAAGCAATCAGAAGAAAGTGTCTTCATATCTCAGAGCACATATGCAAAAAACTTGGTTGCGAGGTTTGGTCTTGACAAGAGTAAGACAGCTAGCACACCCATGGCTACAAACTGCAAGCTGTCACACGATTCACAGGGAGAGGATGTTGACGCCAAGCTGTATCAAGTATGTCAAAGGAACGATAGATATGGGACTGCTATATACCATCGATACCAATCGGAAACTTGCAGGTTACTGCGATGCTGACTGGGCAGGATGCTTAGACGATCGACGAAGCACGAATGGAGGATGTTTCTTTTTAGGGAACAACCTTATATCCTGGCACAGCAAGAAGCAGAACAGCGTTTCACTATCGACAGCGGAGGCCAAATACATTTCTTTGGGACGTGGATGCGCTAAACTCTTGTGGATGAAGCAGATGACCACCGACTATGGTATGGAATCTAAATCTCTTCTAATTCATTGTGATAATAAGAGTGCAATTAATATTGCTAAAAATCCTGTTCAGCACTCACGCACTAAACACAAAGATATCAGATATCACTTCATAAGAGAACTGGTTCAGGAAAAACTAATTGAGATCAGCCACGTGAGCACTGAATATCAGCTTGCTGATTTATTCACCAAACCACTGGATTTCAACAGATTTATTAGTTTGAGGAAGTCCATTGGTGTCTGCGAGTACTAATCATATGTGTGCGAGTTCATGTGATTTTGGACAGGAACAGGAACATGAGCGGACTCGGTACCAGATTTCAAGTTTTATAAAAAAAAAAAAAAATGGGGTCTCTGTAAATGTAGTGTTCAGTGGAAGAAGGCTGCCTCAGGTACCGTCTCTGGTCAATCAGCACTAGTTGCAGGCTTCCATAAACTGACACATGAGCTGGAGAAAGTGTGAGTCCTCAGCTGATAAAATAAAAAAAGGAATAAAAAAGGATGAAAGTATGATATTGAAGTGGATCAGGCTGAGTGACAAGACCATATAGTACCACTGTCTTCGTAATGATAGGCCTGAGATGGAAAATCATCAGTGATGGCGCTCACATTATCACTGGTCTATTCTCTGTCAAAAGGCTTTGACGTGTCAGTCTAGAATCTGCCGGGGTTAAAAGCTGTTCTGAACCAGGGATAAAGGTATTTCGGTGTGAAACTCAGCCACTGAATCCATAGACTCATATTTTCCTATATTACGGGTGGCTGAGAACGAGTCTGTTCCATGTTCTGAATCATCAGGAGGATGTCCTAGAGTACACACACATATGTTAAGGTATGAGTAATTGGTTTGCTTTTATCTCACCTTGAGTTCCATATAACTAAGTCTGTGTCTAGTGAAATTGAAGTCCCTCGTTGAGTGTTGATGGACAGGCTGTTCTGCTAGAGCTCTCTGTCTGATGAATTGGTTAAGTTTTTCCTAACCTGTTAACGGATCTGACTTGCTCATCTCTTGAGTTTTGCTGTAAGCTAATTTTTGCAGGTCCATAAAAAGCAAGTTTTTAGGCCCGTGAAGGTATGTGTCGTTTGGAGGGAAACGGTGTATCTAGGGTATAAGAGAGGGAAAGTGAACAGTTGGGTCATTATCTCTCAACCGCTCATTTCTCTAGGGTTTCGGTCAGTCACAGTTCCCTAGCAATGAAGTCTTTTCTCTCCGGTCTCTCTCGTTTTGTTGGTGCTCTGGTTAGTGCCGCCGTTGATGAAGCACCCCCGACTCTTGCTAGTGGGTCCGATAACCAAGGACGTTTCGACTGCTTGGCCATCGTACCGTATGTTCCACAAGCTTCTCCGTCAGCTGATTCAGTGTCTCATGTCGCATCGCCTCCTCGCGCGTCTTCACCAACATCGCGACATGCAGAATCCTTTGCGCAGTCTCGGAGTCATAGCCGATCTCCATCTCTGGAATTTGTCTTTGCCAAACAACCATCTGTCTCCAGTGCTCGCGCCACCCATCGAAGCAAGCGCCGCATCAAATCTGAGTCCAAGGCAGATGAATCGTCACCAGCGGAACCCTTGAAGAAGAAGAACTGTCCGTCAAAGAAGAAGGTTTCCACCTCGCCCCCTCAGTTCGATGAGTCTTAGTTCTCCTCTCAGCAAGCCAGTGATCGCTTCGATCTATCTCTCAATCGGAACTTTCTGGCTGAGCGTGAGGTTGATCTGAAGTCGCTCCCCGCCGGAGTTAAGACTAGCATTCAGGAGGCTGGACTGATTCCGACTGTCTCAGGGATTAATCGCTTTCAGCCTACGGTGGTTGGCGAGTTCTGGGCGCATCTCCCTGATGACAAGACCTCCGATGGTGAAGTCCGGCTATCTCTGCGAGGTAATGAGTATGTCTTCTCACCTGCTGTCATCAATCAACTCTTTGGGCTAGAGTTAATGGCCATGGAGATTGTTAATGTGGGGGGAGGAGTTACTCTCTGATGATCAACTGGCGATGTTCATGAGTGGCGGTAATGTGAGTGTGTGGGAAAATTTGGCGTTGGATCATTATCAGTCCGACAAGTGGGCGCTCTTCAAGATCAGTTGTCACAGCTGGATACCCACCTTCAACACTGGTTTCTCCAACAAGAACCGTGCTCGCCTGGTGCACAAGATTCTCACTAAGGTCCCTTTTGACTTTGGTGAAATTGTGTTTGACCACATCCTCAGTCTTGCAAGGCACCCCGCATCTAAGTTTCTTTTGCCGTACCTGAGTCTAATCTACAAAATGATCCAGCGTCAGGGACCCATTCCTATTGATTCTGGTGTTCGGATGGATCCTGTGCTGACGTTTCGTGCGCCCCCTGTGATCAGTGTGAAAAATGAGGGAAAGCAAGATGGTGTGGAAATTGCTACGACTTCCACCGCTCCTCTAGTAATTACGGCTGCTGATCGTCGTGTACTGACACAAGAGGTGTACGTCATCAACAAACTACTTCGGGGAGGTAAGTTTTTCTCTGGTCTCTCCTCTGTTGCCTTTTCACCTAACTTTTTTGACTTAATTATGCTCTTAAGCAGGGGGAAATTCTCAGGACAATATTGGGGAGCAGGGTTAATGGGGGAGCAGTGAATTGAATTTAGTTTTTAAATTTAGTTTTCTGTTTTCACTTCTGAATGTTTTTGTTGAGCGCATAGAACTTTACCTTTTAAAGTCGCTCTTTGATTCTCGGGTCTGTAACTTAAGAGCTTTAACGTTACAAGCGTGGTTTAATCGTAGGGAATCCTTTGCTCTCTTGTGTGTGCTTTGTTCTGCAGTTTGTATGTTCTGACTTCTCAGGTTACTTTTGCGGGGATGCTTATGTATCAAACTAAGTCAAAAAGGGGGAGATTGAAGATGTGAAATCAGGGAACAACTCAGGCGGGATACAAGGAGGCAGAAAGACGCGGAAGGTTGTAGCTGACATAGAGCAAATGACGTGGCAGTTCAAGGAGGAGCTTGGAGAGCACGCAAGGGTATTTTGGAATATGGAATCTTACCGTACGAGAGATTTGAGAAAGGTTCTAGGTTTAGTTTTTGGAGAATATATATAGATAGAAGTCGGGCAAAGTTGAGGGACACACTTTGCGCCGCAATTGATCTAGATTACCTTGTGCCTCAAACAAATATGAAGCAAGAAGGTTAGTGTCCTCTTCGCTGATACACGTGTTGCGGGATCAAGAGAAGAGTAGGTTTTATTACTAGGAATCGTTTAGTTGCTTTCTAGAGTAGAGTTGCATAAATCCAAGCAATTGTAATCAGTTGATTAAATTGTTGATTCGAAATAATAAAAACCAGCGTTCAACTTGGCGCTTTCCAAGTCATTGATTGTGTCTGCCTGTTTTCTACACTTACAATTGGTATCATAGCAGGCATCTGCTAAAGAATTGTCTGTTCTTATTAATCACGTGTGATTGTGGGACAAAGTATGGAAAACATGCAACATCTTGGTCCGAGCAAGTCTCTGGTACTCGATGTAGGCATCTGCTAAATAATTGTTTGTTCTTATTAATCAGGTGTGATTGTGGGACAAAATATGGAAAACATGCAACATCTTGGTCCGAACAAGTTGAACTCTTCAACAGACAGATCTTGCAGATACTAGGAAAAGATTGTGGGAAAGACAAGGAAAGACTGGGCTGCGAAGTTAGACGATGCCTTGTGGGCTTAAAGGACTGCTTACAAGACGCCACTTGGGACTACACCATTCCACCTACTCTATAGCAAGGAGTGCCATCTTCCAGTGGAATTGGAACACAAAGCAGCATGGGCAATAAAAAAGATGAATTTTGATATAAAGCCTGCTGCTGAAAGGAGTCTGGTACAGCTCAACGAACTGGATGAACTCCGATATTTGGCCTATGAAAAGTCCAAGTTGTACAAGGAGAGGACTAAGGCATATCATGTTAAGAACATCATCTCCAGATATTTCGAGCCCAATGACCAGGTACATCTCTATAAATCTCGTCTGTAGTTATTTCCTGGTAAGCTGCGTTCTCGTTGATCAGGTCCTTTCACTGTCAAAGAGGTCTGACCACATGGCGCCATTGTCCTAATAAACTCCAAAGGAGAGGAGTTCACTGTGAATGGCCAAAGGGTGAAACATTATTGGGGGCAAGCTGAGATTTCAGCAGGACACATTGTGTCTCTGGATGATGCACCCGCTCTCTGAGCAGTATTCCAAGTCAAGGTAATGACTTAAAACAAGCGCTTGGTGGGAGGCAACCCACTGGTTTACGTAATTATCATACTTTCGTTTATTTTTTGTTTTCTAACAAAGATAAAAAAAAAAAAGAAGAAGAGAGGAATAATTCGAGCAAACTCGACGAACATGTGACGACTAAGGTCGTCACTCGAGCTCATCACCAGTAATGGGTGATGTTCGTCACCCCATCCAGCGCCTAGTATCACTTTTATCTCTGCTCATTGTGTTATGTTTCTTCTATTTTGACCAACTTCAAACTTCATAACACTGGGGACAGTGTTGTTTAAGTCTGGGGGAGGTTGTTACTGACATTGTGTTCTATTTTGAGAGTCAACTAGTTGTGTCAAAAACCTGTTTTATTGAGTCAAAATTTAGTTGAAACTGTCTGTTTTTCTTGGAACTAAGCACAAAACATTGATGCTTACAAGAACCATTGCCACAGATATTGATTACAGGTCTTACTAAGTAGAACATCATAGGTGGATCAATCTTTCAAAGAAGGTTTAAGTGCTTAGAAAATCTGGAAAATCTATTGTTGACTCCACCTTAATGAACTTTTAACTTCTCATCTAGTGGCTTGATATTCATTAAACTTGATTCTCTCTTTCAACAGTGGAAAGAATGTTTAGGTACCGTCTCTTTTTGATCTTCCTTGATAAAGCTTTTTGAGCATAAGTCTATGGAATGGTGCACATGAACCTGTCTCCTCACAAGGAACACAAGTAGTGAACTCTCATGAACTCGTCTCCTCATAAGGAACACAAGTAATGAGTAGAACCAATTCTTAGGCTGTAAAAAAATGAGAAAAGAAACATTGATTAACGAAAAAATATATATAATAATATCAAGGGAAGAGAAAATAGGAGAGCTGTATCGAGATTGACTTGTTCAGTAATTGGGAAGGAAAAGAATCGGTAAGTGATTTGATTGATAAATCCTTGATGAGATATCACTCTTAAATAAATAAAAGGAGTTTGCAGTAGAGATTTCAGATTTCTTGAAGGTGCTTGAACTGTATTTGAGAGATTGCTAAGCTTGTGATAAGTATACTGAAATATTATCTTGAGTTGGCTCTGTGGTATGTGGATTCGAAAGTATTGATCAGTATGGCGTTCCTAAGGTTAGCTGACTGTTTCTGTTTTTAAACCTCGACTCTGTTCTTAGTCTTATGTTTGCTTGAGGGCAAGCAAAAGCTAAGTCTCGGGGAGTTGATATATCATGGTTTTTTTGTTTTGTTTTTAACCATAATATAAGTCATTTTTATTGAGTCTTTTTGGTCTTTTTAAAGTCCTAGTAGAGTCTTTACAGGTTACTTCATGCTTGGAGTATAATTGGAAATTTGGAACATTTTGAATCAAAGCAAGAGTTCTTCCCGAATGAAGCAACAAGGAGGTGTGATATTGCACTGGTGACGGTCGTCACCCATTGTTTGGTGACACTCGTCACCCATATATGAGAAGCATCGCGTGGTTTATTAAAAGATGAAGGAAGAATTACAATTTTGGCCCAGACGTTCTACTATTTGCAAATATGTTCCATTCGTGTTTTAGACTGTATATTAGGTTTTTCAGCCATTCTTTGGCTTGTATCTGATTTTCTACAGAGATTTTGAGAGAGATTGATTTCAGAGCTTTGAGGGAGACAAATCATGTAGTCTTTTAGAAAAGATTTCAAATCCTTGTATCTCTTTTCTTTTCTATTTAATGCAGTATTATTCAGTTATGATTTGTGCATTCATCTCCATGTCTGAGTAATCTGCCAGTTAGGTTAGGATGATTTAAAGGTTAATGAAGAGTTTGTAGAATTGCAAAACTGTTAGGAAAATCATTTGATTATTCATTTAGACTTGCATTCAATTCGATTTTAGGACTGATCATCTATGAATCGCACCCTAGGTTGTTTAATAGATTTGAGAACATTGCTAATCACCTGAACTAGTATTGGATAAGAGAAATTACTATCTGCAAAGAGATTTGATTTAGGAATTTTGTGAACAATCGAACCTCATCATTACTACTTGTTTGAATTGTTAGAATTTGCAAAGAGATTTGAAATTTTGGGATTTAGGCATAGATAACTTTAGCAATGAGAATTGATTAGTTATATGTTAGTGTTTTAAGTTCTGGATGATTTTAATTATTTCGTGATTGCATGCACTCCACATTCTCGGATTCAACATGTGAATTATCCTGACCTAGCGTTTTTAGCTCTCTGAACTTTAGAAATAATAATCAAAATCGCCTGCTTTTATTTACTTTGTTATTTCGCTTTTCATTCGCTGATTACCAATTAGCATAATCTGAATAAAAATTATGTAGTGTAGTAGCTTATTCCCTTGGGATTCGATACCCCTTTGTGCTACAACTGCACTGTTGTGCACTTGCAGTAGTACTTTAAATTATGTAAAACTAGACATCTATCAATGAGGCACTCCTCTGTTTCATCTAACTCAAGGCGACTTCTCAAGAGATCAAAATCCTCATAGTATTCTTCAACACTTCTAGATTCCTGATATAGAGCACGAAATTTCATCAATACGTTTTGATGCTAATGAGGTGGAACATACCTTTTTTGAACATACTAATTTTGTGATTTGGGGTTAGCCTATCCTCCTCTTTTCAGCTACTTCTCGATCCCATTAAGCTAAGGCATGGTCACTAAGGTTGGCAATGGCAAGTGCAATCTTCTTTGGTTCAGTGTAAGCATAGTATTCAAAGAGATGTTCCATTCTTCTTTACCATTCCAAGTAAGCTGCTGGATCTATCTTTCCTGGAAAGGTTGGAGTAGTAAGCTTCACTTTTGAGGTAAACTTCTATCTTCATTATCTGGCCTGTTGCAATCAGCTTGGTCTTTTCTGTTGAGAAGATCTTTTGCTACATATATAGGATCTGGTTCTCGAGCTGGACGTACATCAGGTTGTTCCTCTACAAAATTTTGATCATTTGAACCTCTAGAGTAGTGGAATGCATGTTTTTCCTTGGTTCCTAATAGCATGGATTATTGCATCATGTTAGGTACCATTTAGTATAGGTTTTGCATTGCATTTCATCCCTTCAAAATCCACAAGTGTCCCCTTTACTTGCATTTCAAGCATAGCATGCATTTAAATTAGGATTGGATTGCATATATAGATGCATTGTGAGTGTATTTTCAGGTCTTAGGAGAGCTAAAGAGACACTAGGGAAAATGTTGGATCAAGTGAAGAAAGGAGGTCCAGCATGAAGAAGCATTTCAAGCCATCGAAGACTCATACTGCAAAACCGTGCCGTAGAGAACCCCTCTGTTCTTCCACGGTACAGTCCACACTGACCAAAGACACGTCCGTACATCGAGGAGTTCCCACGGAGGCGATTCGTACAGGCGACAGGCGTGTCATACACCGATGAACCTCCACAGTGCAGTCATACCGATCAGGGACATCCGTACACCGACGAGCTTGCTCGGCACAAACAGCTTCAGGGCATACCGACGATGCATACCGAGGAGAGCTGTCTGATGCCGTGCACGGTGCGAGCCAGGATCGAGGATTTCAGCCGAGCCAAACATCCGACGTAGGTTCTTCATCACACATCGACCACACGCACCGAGGGGAAGCAGTCCTTATCCTGCTCGGTACAAGCCGTTTTCGGAGGGTTCACCACGAGTTGACCAGTTTACTAGGTTTCTTTTTAGTTGACTAAGTCTATTTTAGGCATCACATATAAATAGGCTTAGTCCCAAAAACGTATTATCTTATCTTTTTGTATTAGCTTTTCAATCAAAAACTTCTCCTTTTATAAGAAGATCTCTTAAGAGCTTTGATATTGAGGTTTTAACTAATTAAGTGTTGTCTTCCTTATCATTACTTGTATTTTATCTATTTTCAATCATGTTTAACCATAAACTTGTAGGTTTAAGCATGATTAGTGGGTAATCCACTTTTAAGCTTTAGGTTAGGGTAGATTATGGTGGTTTAATGATTGATTAAGGTGTTAGGTTGTTAGATCTTTGTGAATATATTCTTATGTGATTGTGTTTAATGCTTAGTACCACCCTTTATGAGAAATAGAGCATAGGCTCATTGACTTGCATGTATGATGTTTGCTGATATGCTTGAGTGAAGTTCACAGCTTGAAAATGGTGTTCTGATTGTCATGACTGTTAGTATCTATCATTTCCTGAATGATTGTTCTTATTCCTAGAGTACGTTAGGGATTGGGAAATTTCCTTTTAACATTGATAATGCATGGGAGTGTGAGTTAGTGTTTGAATCATTGCATAAGAGATTAATGTGCTTAGCCTAAGGGATTAATTGTCTAGGTGCTTTTTGGCTCTATGGACCTTGTGTTTAATGCTTGCTGATTGTGTTTCCACCATTGAAAGTATGTTAGGAGTATGGTTAGTAGAGGGATTAGTGCCAAGGGATTGTATTAGTATTTATTAGTGGTCCTTACTTATAGATTCTTGCATTGATTGTTTGTCTTACACCTTGATCATGATTTAAACCACCCAAGTCACATTACCTTAGTCTTGATCCTAGTCTTTTAATATTTTGAAGTTATCTTGTTTTGCTCGCTTTTGCTTGGTTTATAATTTCTCTTGTTTGTTTGCTAAGTTCTAGTTATAATGCTCTTTTGTTTACACTTCTTGCTTGCTTGAGTGTGAACCTCTTTAAACCCATATTTGCCTAGCTTTACAAGTATGTTGCATCTTCTCTATTCCACCCCTTGTTTGGATTGATTAAACTCATTTCTGCTATATTACATCTAGTGCATTGAGGTTGCACTCAAGGCATAAAAAGCCTTGTATCAATTGACGCTGTCGCCTTACTTGGGGATTGGTCTATTGAAATTTACATTCTTATATAGTCTACGCCTTTATTTCAGTACTAACTTTTGTTTACTTAAACTTGTTTCAGGTACCACATTGTATGAACCTTAGATACAAAGTTTCTCACAATCTTCTACAGCTTGTTGACGATATCCAGCATCTTGATAGAGGAGTCTGTGGTAGAAGACAAAGAGCAAGGCAACAACAACAAGAAGAGTTGTCAATGGCTTATCAGGTTCATCATGATGTTCCTGTTGCACAAGGCTTACCTGCACAAGCTCCTAGTTACCTTGGAGCTCTAACACCATGCAAGGAAGCTCTCTCACACTGAGGTTCTTGGACATTTTCTGCATTGTGATGCTCCTAATACTCACATCAACAGGAATGTTATCCTAGTCTCTCCTGTTCAGCAAAATCACTTTGAGATCAAGTAGAGGCTGATGAACATGGTACAATCCAATAGGTTTCATGGGTTGCCAATGGAGAATTCCTTAGACCACTTGGATTAGTTCGATCGCATTTGGGCCATGACAAAAATCCAAGGCATGAGTGAAGATGGCTTGAAGCTTAGACTGATTCTTTTCAGTCTTGGAGACAAAGCCCACCAATGGGAGAAGACACTTCCATAAGGATCAATCAGCTCATGGAATGATTGTAAAAAGGCCTTTTTAGGCAAGTTCTTCTCCAACAAAAGGACAGCAAAGTGTTGAAGTGTTTCCTGAGAAGGTTGAGCATGCCAGGAGCTTCAGAATCAAGTTCCAAGGAGAAGCCAACTCACTGGATCGCAATGAGTACCAAGGACAAAGCTTCGATGGTGAAAGCCTCTTGGTGATGTTTGAAGGTCTAAGTATGTGTGTGTGTGTGTGGGGGGGGGGGGGGGGGGGGGGGGGGGGTTGAGAATGAAGAACCAAGGAGCCACAAGAAGCTCAGACCTAAGATGAGGAAGACATAGAAATAGCTAACCATGTTTTTGTTTAAAGAGGAGAAGGGAATGTGATTCCCTTTCATGCTTCTCATTGATCTCAAAAACAAGCAAAATCAAGCTTAATGACTTTCAACAAGCACACTTCGGAGGTAATCCCATGTCTATCCTTGAATATATTAGTTTCTTTTACTATTGATATGTTTTTGTTAAGTGTTTGAGGTCAATTAGATGGCAAAAAGGGCAACAAAGTGGTTCAAATCAGCCAAGGAAAATCATATGTTTCTGTACCGAGCACCCATACCGACGAGAACAATATGTGTTCTGCTCGGTCTAGAACATACCGAGGAAAAGCAGGCCGTACACCGATGAGTTTGTCCGAGGGCGATTTGCATCGACGAATGAGTTGTTGTACATCGATGAGTCTGCACTGTGTACCCGTAACGGCGAAGGAGATTCCGTACACCGATGGTTTCTCCCGGAGTCGATCATACCACGTAGGCAGTTGCACCGAGCACCTATACCAACGTGGGCCACAAGTTGCCTGCTCGGTGCAACACAAGGAAGATGGTGCATGTGACATCCGAGGAGCATGCATTGGATTGCTAAGTAAGGATGCATACCGAGCACATGTACTGAGCAGAGCATCCATCAGCGTGCTCGGTGCAACACGAGGAAGATGGTGCATGGGACATCCAAGGAGCAGGCATCAGATGACTAAGTAAGGATGCATACCGAGCACGTGTACCGAGCAGAGCATCCCACAGCCTACTCGGTACAGCACGAGATGTGCGGGACATCGTGAGAACATCCGAGGGTTCCACGGGCCAAATGAGATCTGATCGTTGCACGTACCGAGGAAGTGCACCGAAAAGGACGATCTGACATGCTGATCGGTATGTCCAACCTCCGAGATGGAATCCACCCGATTCATGCACACGCGCGCCGAACCTGCCAATATGCGAACCACGGTACGCACCAAAGTAACACACCGATAGTTCTTTTCGGTATGACTCAAAAAATTTAGAAAAGCCAAAACGAGGTGGGTCCCAGGTGTAAGCCTCAGTGCAGGTAATGTTCCCTTATCTCTTAACCCTAAAATTTTCAAATATGAAAAAAGATTCCCAAATATTTTAATTTTAATTGTTTCCTTCTCCTATATATTCCCTTCCTTAGCTCTTGCATAGAACTAATTCAATTTGGCATCTCTCTCTTCACCTAAAAATTTAGAAATTCATCTAAGAATTTTAGTTTCTCTCTCTTCAAGCTTTCTCTTGTTTACTTTGAAGCTTTCTTCTTCCTAGCAAGGTATTTTTATGTTCTAGTTCAATTTTTATTAAATTAGGCATGAGTTTTTATTGTATAACCTGCTTTGATTTGTGCTTCATCTGGTGTTTACATGCATATAGGATTACTTTTAGAATTGTTTCTTCGTGTTTTAAATCAATAAAGGTGGAGATATAGGATTTTTAATGTTCATATGCAATTGTTTCCTAATTCCTTGCTTTAAATCTTTTATTGCTGTTGATACAAGGGGTTTTAGTCCTTTTGTCAATCACCCAAACTTGTAATAGCTATTGTAATATAGTATATGATTTTTATCAATCCAAAAGTCTAAGATAGATACCACTAAAAAGGCAATAGAAGCTCTAAGTCAAGCCAAAACAAAGAGAGTTGTTTAAACTACTAAACTAAGCAACCTCGTTAACCATAGACTAAGAAAGACTTGTGAAAGCAACACTTAGCACTGATCATGTAAGAAAACAGAGCAGCAAAAATAGAGTATAAAGCAAATTCGAAATTCAATAATATAAAACCAAGGATCCTAAATGTGGTTATTGAGTTTGGGGAATTCAAAGGCAAGACTAGGCTGTTATCAAACTCATTGACAATGCAAACAAGCAAACGATGCTAATTCCTAGTGATAGAATTCACAATTAAGCAAGTTAAACCCAATCCCTTGGTGATTAACACTTTGCTAAACATTCTAACAAGAACTAACTCCCATTAGTGTTAAGATTAATAGCAAGCAAGCTAACCCAATCCTATTTAAGCCAAAATACTTCTTAGACATTCAATCCCTTGAGCTAAGACTAGTAAAGTCTCTAAAAGACAAGATCAACATTTCATCAAACACTTGGTGGGCATAAGAGAGAGCCTAAATCTAGATTCATGTGATCAAGTCAAATCTAGCCTAAACAGAGTCTAATAGAGAGGAATCAATCAATATTAAGCACTAAAAAACCCTAATCAAGCCTTAAATTTCCTTAATATATCACATCTAAGAACCCTAAAGTTAATTACTCACTAATCATCATGAAAACCATCAAATCACAATGGCAAAGTATGTTAAACATGATTAAGAAGAGAGATTAGATACTTGTATTAACAAGAGTGGTAAGAAGGGAAGAAGATATTCCAAGTATGTATAAGATAACCATGAATTCACTTTTGAAAGCACAAACATGATATTTCAAATTCCGACTAAGGTTCTAATGGATAGAGTTGATTTTCAAAGAGAAATGGTTTCAACATGAGATGAGAGAATCAGATTTAGCATTTAAAACATGGTTCAGTCTTAACTTCTAACTTTTTCATGATGCATCAAACACTTAACAACTTGTACATTAAAATCATTTCTAAACACTAAGCATTTTACAAGGAAATATTATCATGGTGTCCTATGCCAATGCAATGCAACCATTATGCCAACACTAGACTCAATCCTAATCAAATGAATGCAACAATATGCTCTTCTTTTTGGTTTGCAAAAGATGCAAAAAAATTTCAAATTTTTTGACTTTTTGTTTTTTTTTCTATGCACTTACATGTATGCATGTATGCATGTATGCTTGTATGCATATATGCATGAGACTCAACGATGAATGAAAGAGAAAAATAAGAAAAGAAAACACAAAGTCAAGCCCCACCGGTGCCAAATTGGTACAAAAGGTTTTTATTCCTATGGTGTCAATCACCCAACCTAGTACTAATCAGTTGTAGTATAGCATAGGGTTTTTATTAATCCAAATGGGTTAAGATAGATGCCAATAAGATTGTAGTAGAATGCTTTAAGTAAAGCTAAATCAGAGAAGGAGTTGTTTAAACTTCTAAACTAATCAACCTAAGTGAACCATAAAACAAGCAGAACTCAAGAAAGCAATACTAAGCAATGATCCTATGCAAAACAGAGCAAACAAAACAGAACACTAAGCAAATTCGAAATTCAGATTATAGAAGCAAGGAATCCTATATGTGGTTATTGACTTTGGGAAATTCAAAGGCAAGACAAGGCTGTTATCAAACTCATTGACAATGCAAACAAGCAAGCAATGCTAATTATTAGGCATATAATTCACAATCAAGCAAGTTAAACCCAATCCCTTGTTGATTAATACTTTACTAAACATCCTAACAAGAACTAACTCCCATTAGCGTTAAGATCAACAGCAAGCAAGCTAAAACAATCCTATTTAATCCAAAATACTTCTTAGACATTCAATCCCTTGAGCTAAGATAAGTTAATCCTCTAAAAGGCATGATCAGCATTTCATCAAACACTTGGTGGCCATAAGAGAAAGCCTAAATCTAGATTCATGTGATCAAGAAAAATCTAGCATAATAACTACATAATAGAGAATAATCAATCATATTAAACACTAACAAACCCTAATCTAGCCATAAATTCCCCTTAATCTACCACATCTAAGAACTCTAAAAGTGACTACTCACTCATCATCATTAAAACATCAAATCACAAGGGGAAAAGATGTTAAACATGATTAAGAGAGAGATTAGAGAAGTTTAATTAAGACAAATATAAAAACTTAGATTAAAAAGATGATCTTGTTCTTACAAAGAGAGAAAACACTTAAGAAAACTAAGCAAGAACAAGACTTGCTAAAAACCATTAGTTCATGGGGTATTTATACTAAATGCCAAAAACCCTAAAGGAGTGGTAAACTTTTAAATAAAAGGTTTTCGGATGAGGCCAACATTGAGCTAAGATGCTCGATGTGGATGCTCGATGTGAGTTTTCAGGTACCTGACATCGAGCAGGTGGTACTCGATGTTGGTGCTCGATGTTGAAGTCCAGACTCTCAGGTGTTTTACATGGAGCGATGTTGATATTCGATGCGCTTGTCATGTGGCTTGACATCGAGCAGTCTTGCTCGATGTGGATGCTCGATGTGGACTCCCTTCTTCTCGGCTGGATTACATCGGTCGATGTTGACTCTGGCATGCTCGATGTTGAACCAGATTTCCACTTCCTTAGCTCCTTTTGCTTCTCCTTGGTTTGGGCAACTCCCTGAATCATTCCCATGCTTCCTCCTTGCCTCCAATGGATCCTTAGGTACCTAAAAACATCCCTTATGCAAAGAAAATGCAAACTGCATCCTAAATGTAACCTAAGTTTAAAATCAAATAAAAATGGGACTAAAAAGAAGGAAAACATGCAAAAGGAGACCAAAACATGGACTAAATGCAAGTCTAAATGATGTAAATATGAGAGATATCAATAAGGTAGCCATGAATTCACTTCTCAAAGCACAAACATGATATTTCAAATTCAGATAAAGTATCTAATAATATAGAGTTGATTTTCAATGAACAAATGGTTTCAACATGAGATGAAAGAATCAGATTTAGCATTTTAAACATGGTTCAGTCTTATCATCTAACTTTTCATGATGCATCAACCACTTAACCACTTAGACACTAAAATAATTTCTAAACAATAAGCATTTTACAAGGAAATATCATCATTGTGCCCTATGCAAATGCAATGCAACCTATATGCAAACACTAAACTCAATCCTAAACAAACGAATGCAACTATATGCTCTTCTTTTTGGTTTGCAAAAGATGCAAATTTTTTTGAATTTTTTGAATTTTTTTGTGTGTGTTTTTCTATGCACTTATATGTATGCATGTATGCATGAGACTCAAAGATGGATGCAAAGAAAAACTAAGAACAGAAAACACAAAGTCAAACCCAGAATCCCTACCCCCACACTTAAATTACACAGTCTCTTGTGTAATAAAAGAGTGAAATAGAGAAGCACACATAATCATTTAAACATAAACTAAAGAGAAATGCAATGGTATCTACAAGGAAAGGGATGTGGTACCTTAATTCTGGTGTGAGGAGTGATGGGAGGTGTAAGAGAGTTCCTCAGTCTCTCCATGCTCATAAGATAAACCTGGTTGGAGATACTTGCTTGCTCTCCTCTTGTTTGTCCTCATCTCTTGTGAGGATGATGCTGTTGGTTTAGGTCTCCATCCAGTCCAAGGTGCAGTCACTTGAGTTGGGTTTCCTTGGAGTCCCACTCTTAAAAAGTAGTAACATGCTCAAAAGAAGAGTAGGGAGGCACCTCCCATGCAGATGGTGGTTGGGACATAGGCTCATAAGATGAAGCCCTTGATGGTTCCCAAGCGGGACATTGATCAGGCTGCTGCACTTGAAAGGAGTGTCTCCTTTGGGGCATCCAGTTCGCCTCCTCTTCTTCTTGAGGTTCTTCCTGTTGTAGCTCTTCATAGTGTGAAGCTCCTTGGGTTTTTGATTTGTCCTTCTTGAAGTTCTACTTTACCCAATTGACAAGCTTCTTAATGGTTTTGTCTTGCCACTTACACCATTTTTGAAGCTTGTTGATATGCTCATGAGCATACTTGAGTGAGCTCCCTTGGTTTGGCACCTCATGAGGTTCAAACTGGAACCTTCTACCATTGTATTCCAGCAGCTCATCTTCTGATTCCTCCTCTTAGGATCCCTCTTTATTTGCAACGCCAGCATCTTCTTCTTCTTCTTCTTCTTCTTCTTCTTCTTCTTCTTCTTCTTCTTCTTCTTCTTCTTCTTCTTCTTCTTCTTCTTCTTCTTCTTCTTCTTCTTCTTCTTCTTGGGCGAAAATATCTGTTGCACCATGATAGATCATTCTCTCTGTTGGGCGAAAATATCTGTTGCTCCTCATAGATATGGAAGTGTGCTGCACATTTGGGAGGAGAAACCTTGCTGGTTGTTTTGATGGTGTGAGGAACTGATAGACATGCTTGCCTTGGATGGTCTTCTCAATAAATTATGTCCTCTTTAAGTAACCAGGATCCATCCATTGTGCTGGCAAGGTATCTTCAGAATGATCTTCAGGATTAACCCCACTAGCCATCATGATAGCTGTCACAATCCCTCAAATATTCAGCTGAGGATTCTTCTCCCTCTTGCCCTTGTTGACAATCCAGCTCCTATAGGTGTAGTAGAGCTGCTCAAAAAGGAGGGTAACGTAGTAAGGAAGCTCCTCTGGCTTCTGGATCTGAGGCCCATCTCTGCTGTATTGCATCAGCTGCTGCATGCCATGGAAGATGATATCCATTTCCCTAGCCGAGATCTTAGTTGTTTGCTTCCTTGCAAACATAGTGTTGGCAAGGGCCTTGTGAGCATATCTCAAAGCTGGGTGCCTTAGATCTCTGTTCTCTGTTACTCCATTAGTAAACTCATCAATGCCAATCACCTCCCAAAGCTGTGCAAGCTGCTTCCTTCTTATCTTGAACTGGGGCTTTTTGTCAACATAGAAATCCATCCTAAGGGCAGCAGAAAGTTCTCCGAAAGTGGTTGTATACTTCTGCTTCCCAAGCCTGAAAGATATCAAGTTTTTGGCGCCATTGCCGGGAAGTAATAGCTGCCTATCGATTTTTAGTATTAGGATTTTCTCTAAGTTTTTATTTATTTACTAACTTTCTGCTACTTTTATTTGTGCTGGTTTCAGGTGTATGCCTAATCGCAGTACCAGAAGCAACAAAGAAAAGGAGCTTGTGACTTTGGGCATTGACGAGCTAGCTAAGTTGGAGAGGACCATCAGGAAAGCTAAGAAACAGTCTACAATGGTCAATCTGATTGTCTTGATCGAAAATGCAGAAGGTCACTTGGTTGACAGAGATGGAAAGAGGAGGAATGAATAAGGGCAGAGACTGGATCAGGATGGGAATGTCATAGTTGAACAGGTGGTTCAACAAGTGGCACATGATGCTGGAGTTGCTGCTGGAAACGCTGCTGGGCGTTTTGGTCAAAGGACTCTAGGAGATTACAATAGACCTGATCAGTTTTAAGCCAACAGAGCTGCAATCCGCCCTCCTGCATTCCAGAGGAATGATTTTGAGAACAAGCCTGCTTATTATCAACTGGTGGGTCAGCATCCTTTCCATGGCTTACCACATGAGCAATCTGTGGATCACATTGAGAGGTTTGAGGATTTGACTTCAAGTGTCAAGGATATTGGAGTTAGCAATGACTTTCTGTTCTGCAAGCTTTTCCCTTACTCTCTTGGAGGAGATGCTGCTTATTGGCTGAAGCAACTGGAGCCTGGTTTGCTTACCACTTGGGAAGACACCAAGAACGCCTTTCTGAACAACTTCTATGATTATGCTATATCAGAAGAGCTAAGAACGAAAATCCCTTCATTCTTCCAAGGTCCTACTGAAGCTTTTAAAGCTTCTTGGCTGAGATTTAAGTCCTATCAGAGAGACTGTCCTCATCATGGCTTCACTCAGGTGCAGCTGCTTGGAATTTTCTTCAGAAGAATGGACTGGAAGTATCAGATGGCGTTGGATGGTGCTAGCAGTGGGAACATCAACACAAACTGTCCCGAAGATGCAATCACTTTGATTGAGAATTTCGCATGCAATAACAACATTTGATACTAAGCTTTTGCACAGGCAATGAATATCAAAGCTTAAGCAACCTATAGTTGTAGTATAGTATGCAAGAGGTATCAATCCAACCTAGGAAGCAGGAACAACACTAGGAATGCAAGTGTAATGCAAATCTAAGCAAATCGGAAAAATGATTGGTAAAATCGGCAAAAACTAGATGCAATGACCAAATGAAATACAAAACTATTTTAAAATCTCTGGAAGAGGATTAACTACCACAAGAAAAAAGCAGAAGATAAAAAAAATGCTAATATACTAAGAACTAAAAATCGAGCACTGAATCGAGTAAAACAGACCGATCTAACAACTTAAAGCAAACGACTTCTAATGAACAAAAATGCAAGCTTTATGACAAGGGAATGATAAACAGAGGTTTTAAAGATGCTAAAAGAGGGTTCAGGGTCGAGGGTCATATTCAAGAGTGTTCAAAGATTCAAGCTTTGGTTTGAAAACACATAGATCTACTCATTGATGAGCTTTCCCTAAGCCTTGAAAACAAAACATGAACCATCCATGGCGTGTGGTATGATTCACTTCCTCAATCTCTTCTCCAAACCCATGGCGTTTGGTGGACAAAGATATCAAAGAGCAAGAAAAACAGATTTCAATCTAATAGCCTAACTAACCTCCTCTACATCAATGGCGTTTGGGAGAGGGTCGATTAGTCTCTAGGATTTGGTTTTCTGGGATATCTGAATCCGGTCAGGGTAAGACAGCCTTGGAATCATAGAAATCTTTTCCAAGACTCTCTAAGCCTTAAGACCCCAAAATCCTAGAAGAGAAGGAATGAAGAACAAGAAGAACACAAAGCTTAAACCTCTTAAACCCTTGAATCGCCTCAACCCTTTTACCCAAAGAAAAACTACTCGATACTCATTATTTATACAGAATGAAATGCAATGAAAGATAAACTAAGCATGATTAAACGATTGATTAAAGAAAAAGACTTAATATTCAAAGGATTCAATGTGCTCAAAAACAAAAGAAAAGCTTCAGGTTCAACAATGGCGAATCGCCTAAGATAAGAACAGGGAAAAGCTAAAAGCAAAGCGTGTGTGAAAAAGTAGTAGCCGCCTCCTTCCTAAAATGGCCAAACACCTCCAAATGGTCCCCTCGCTAGATGCCAAAAACGGTTAAGGCCGTAGAGATCGACCTTGAGATCGATCAGCTCACTCGATCATCTTCATGGATCGCCTTGTTCTGCTTGATCTTCAAGTCGATCTGGTGGGAGGGATCGAGCTCTCATTTCGATCTTGTAGTCGATCCTCGGGTGATTGGGTCGTGGTCTCGATCTAGCTCTCGTTCTGCATGGCGTCATTCACATCCGTACTCCGGATCGATCACCTCTCTCGATCTTGGTCTCGATCTTTCCTCTTGAATCGACTTGTGTCACTCGATCTTCTGGTCGATCTCATCTAGATCGACCTGCCTTGCTCGATCGGCTACTCGATCTCGGGTCCTTCGCATGCATGGCTGAGTACTCCAAGTGTCCATTAGCTCCATTTTGATCCTCCTCACGTCCACATAACCTCCACAACTCCAGAGTGCTTCAAACAACCTGATAATGATGCAAATGTACAAGAAATATGCAAAATGCAAATGCAAAGGGACCTAGGACCTAAAATGTAACAAATGGAACAAACTAGCCTATAATGCAAGATGAATGCATGAAAAACTATCCTAAATGCATGCAAAATATGCAGAAAATATGGTAATATCAAATCCCCGAAACTTGCCTTTTGCTTGCCCTCAAGCAAACAAAATTCAAGAAAGGAAGAGAGGTTTGAAAACGGGAGTTCAAAACAAAAGATGTCAATGGAAAAACTTATTCAATGCCCAAGTTATAAGTTCTAAGATGCAAAGAGGTTATTCTACTTTAAAAGCTTTAGCCATACCCATCAAAGCAAGCAATGAACTCTAGCTTAGCCTACACAAGCATTCAAATCAACCAACTCCTTAACATTCATTAAGCGATAACCGATGGATCAAGTTTGTGCACATAAAGCAAAAGCATTTGGTCAAAGGGATAAGGTCATGAGATGAGAATGATCTCATTTAAATAGGGGTTTAAAAATTCAGGGGATCACTCAATGAAAGAATCCTATCCTTGGCAAAATGCTAAAGGTAAAGACACACTTATGCATGGAAGTTAAAGCTCCCTTCTATCCATTTTACCCAAGATGATCCTAAAAGCTTCTAAAACCCAATGTTAACCCCTATATCTACCCTTTCACAAAGCGCTTGATCATCTTCATTCTTCACAATGGGGGAAACTCCTTTTTGCTTTGCCGTGTGGTTGACTTCTTCTTTTTGAACTTTGCTCTTCCTTGTTGTATGCTTGGCGCCTTTTTCATCACCTTTCGTGGATGGCTCGGTCTGATTTTCTTCTTTTTGAATGACCCCTTGTAAGCCTCGTTATTGTTGGCGCCTTTCTCTTCTTTGACACTTAGAGCATTTTTATCTACTTTACTTAACCACAAATTACTTGTTCCCCCCTTTGCTACTAATCCCATACTTTTCCTTCTTTTGAAAATATATAAACAAGAAACTCTTAAACCACTCAAATATTCCTTTCCCAAACTCCTAACCTAATACAAAGCTCAAAATGCAAGCTCGTGTCTACAAGGGAGCTTTTCCTTGCCAGCCCTATTCCTAACACTTTTTGATAAGATTTGATAGAAAATAATGCAATGAAAGGCCTCACTACTCACGCAAAAGTGTTTAGGTCTGAAAGAAGGTTTGGTTTAGGGCGTGGCTAACTGTCCCATTATGATGAGGATCAGCTACTTGGATTAACAAGAGTGGTAAGAAAGGAAGAAGATAATCCAAGTATGTATATGGGTAAGTCATGCAATCGCTTTTAATGCACAAACAAGATAATTCAATGTCAAGATTAAGGTTCTAGTAAGATGGAGTTGGCATCAAATCAAAGCGAGTTTCAGCACAAGACTAGAGTATCAAATGCAAGTAATCAAGGTATGGTGCCGCCTTAACTTCAAACTCACTAGATGCAATCAAACAACAAACAACTAAGGCAATGAAAACAGTTCATACATTGACAACTTAACAAGTGTTTATCATTCACTCCCTATGAAAATGCAACAACCTAAATGATTTTAAAAAATTTAGACTCAATCCTAAAATATTCTACAATGCAAATGCAAACTACATGAATTTTTTAAAAAAATTTTAAAACTTTTATCATTTCTTTGGTGTTTTCTATGTCTTATGATGCAATGCAAGACTCAAGCGATGATAACAGAAAATAAGATCAAAGAAAACATGTCAAACACACCGCACACTCCCCCAAACTTGAATGACACCGTCTCGGTGGCAAAACAATCCAAGAGGAGTCAAAACACAAAGCAAAAATCAAAGAAAACATGTGTGGTATATACAATGGTTCGGTTGGTGGTACCTTGGAGCTAGGCTCGACAGAAGCTTGAGGATGCTCCAGACTTCCTGCTCTTGCTAGGAGGGTCTTGAGTGACCGCTTTGGCTTTCTCCTCGCTTGCTCCAACGTGTAGAGAGCGGTGTGCAGGTTGCTCGTTGCCTTGGGGCTCACGAATCACTATCCCACCAGTTGATCTCCTCCTCTTCTCGGGTTGCTCAACCTCTTCGCTTGAAGATGCTTGGGATGGCTTCTTTTTCAAGTCCTTGATCTTCTTGGCAAGCTTTTAAATCATCTTGCTCTGCCATTTGTTGATCTTGCGCTGCATCTCGACGACTGAAGCAAGAAACTTCTAGGTTTTGGTTCTTGGCTCGAAGTCAAGCGTGGGAAGAACGAAGCTCTCGGGCATCTCAGCATCGGATGTAGGTGACTCTGAACGTGGGCGAGCAAGTCGTGGAGGTGGGGCTGTGGCTCCTAGAGGTGCGTAGCATTCCTCAACACTTGGCAGAAACTCCACATTGCCAACACCTAGTAGCTCCGTTTCTACCTTGTTTGGCAAGATGCACACTCGCTTCTCATTCTCACAATCAATGAACAGGTAAGCAAAGAATCCCTCAGCTGGCGTGCATCCCAAGCTATCCGTGTTTCTCATGTAAACCTCATTCATATAGGCTCTATCCACGCAAGGGACGAAATCAGGAAGAGGTACACCAGCTTGAACAAACAGCGGTGTAAGGAAACCTCCTATAAGCGCCGAGCTTGCCTTACACCTCATAGCCCATGCCTTGTACTTGAGTAGAGAGGAAGCCAGAATGCATCCGTAGTTAACATCATCTCCGATCTCGTCCTCCATTAGCTCGTCATTCTCCTTAGGATCACACAGAAGATGCTTAACGCCTTGGAACAAGAAACACAGCTCATTCTTGGTGACTGTGGGAGCCACGGACCTTCCACTAAAGGTATTGGCGATGAGCTTGAGTGTGTATCTCAAAACGGGGCTGCGGACTCTCTTGATCTTCGCCGTGTTTGGCTTGTAATCATCGGTGCTGATCAGATCCCACAAGTCGTTGGCTAGAGTGAAGGCAGGAAACTCAATGAGCTTGGCATCAGCCTTCAGACCATAGTCTTGGCAAAGCTCTTGGATGGAGAGATGATAGGCTTGTCTCCTGATGTTGAAGGTGAGGTGACCTTGAGAAGGAGTAGGAAGACTTGGATTCTCGTAAGTGAGCTCCAAAGTGGCGAGGAAGTCTAGGGTTGCCTCGGGATAGGTTGGGAAATACATTCTTGACAAGCACTGGAGCCCAATGTTCTCGAGAAGCTGATCAAAGTCTCCTAATATCCCCATCTTTGCCAACAGATATCTGCTTGCGAACTTCGTGGGGTCAAACCGGAGCCTCTCTAGCCTTTTCTTGGCTTGTTTCTCCTCCTTTGTCCATCTGACCCTCTCCTGAACAACTTCTTGAGTTTCCCCTTCTTGTGTGTCTTTTCTATGGTTCTCTTTGGTGCCATTGGTACCTGAAACGCAAATCTCAAGCAAGAGAATGAGTATAGGCGGCGAATTTTGAGAGAAAGACAAGCTAAGGAGGAAAACCTTCTATCAATATCCCTAGAATTTTGGGGAAATTTATAAAACTTATAGCTAGATAATAGAGAAAAAAAAATCTAGAGATAGAATTAAATCTAGAAATTTTCCTGTTGTGAACCGCCTTGGTCCTTTTCTTGTAGATTTTGGCACTCTCGTAAGCTTGTAACCGTAGCTCATATAACTCATGGATTTGAATCAACCACCTCTCCTGTGCCGTCTTGAGACTGAAGTTCATCTGTTTCACTGCCCACAGTGCTCTATGCTCCAACTCAATAGGAAGGTGACATGCCTTGCCGTATAGAAGAGTGAAGGGAGTGGTACCAATAAGGGTTTTGAAAGCGGTCTGGTAAGCCCATAGAGCATCGTCTAGTTTAACCGCCCAATCCTTCCGAGTTGCTCCTACTGTCCCCTCCAAGATAGCTTTGATCTGTCGGTTAGAGACCTCTACTTGCCCACTAGTTTGTGGGTGATAAGGAGTTGCTACCTTGTGCTTCACTCCGTACTTCTTCAAGACTCTTTCAAACACCTTGTTGATAAAGTGGCTTCCACCGTCGCTGATCACTACTTCTGGTACTCTAAACCGTGGGAAGATGATGGTCTTGAAGAGCTTGATCATCACTTTTGCATCATTGGTTGGGGAAGCTATAGCTTCAACCCACTTAGACACGTAATCAACAGCCACCAAGATGAACTTGTTTCCGTAAGAAGATGGGAATAGTCCCATGAAGTCTATCCCCCATGCATCAAAAACATCAACTTCAAAGATTGGCAGCTGAGGCATCTCGTTTCTCTTGTTGATGTTTCCAGCTCTTTGACATGCTTCACAAGACTTGACAAACTCATGAGCATCCTTGAATAGCGATGGCCACCTAAACCCGGCTTGTAACACTTTTGTTGCCGTCTTGAAAGAAGCGAAATGAGCACCATAGGATGAACCGTGGCAGTGTAGGAGGATGTCCTGTGCTTCCTCTCTTGAAACACATCTTCTATACAAGCTGTCTACTCCCCTCTTGTACAAGTAAGGCTCGTCCCAAAAATAATGAGAGATGTCTCTCATGAACTTCTTCTTGTGGTAGTGGTCAAGATGAGTAGGTTCCTCTCCACAAGCCAAGAAGTTCACTATATCAGCATACCAAGGCAGGTTCTCTTCTCTCAATGCCAAAACATCTTCAAACTGATCCTCTAGCCGCGTGCATACAGCCGTGTTGATCATCATAAGTTGCTCTTTAGGAAGTGAATCATCCAAGGGTAAGGCTTCATTCACTCTCATCCTAGAAAGGTGATCAGCGAGACCATTCTCTATCCCCATCTTGTCTTTTATCTCCATATCAAACTCTTGTAGAAGGAGAATCCACCTTAAGAGCCTCGGCCTTGTATCTTTCTTTGAGTAGATGTACCTCAACGCTGTGTGATCAGTGTATACAACAACCTTAGAGCCCACCAAATATGACCAGTGTATCTCACTTGCGTGTCATCCAAGGTACGACTGGCGTAGTAGATAACATGAGATCTCTTGTCTTTCCTCTGACCAAGAACTGCTCCCACGGTGTAGTCACTCGCGTCGCACATGATCTCGAAGGGTAAGCTCCAATCTGGTGCTTTTACTATAGGTGCCGTGACAAGAGCTTCTTTGATGGTCTTGAAAGCGTGAAGACATTCATCATCAAACACGAACTCAGCTTCTTTGCACAAAAGCCGTGTAAGAGGGCGAGCTATCTTGGAGAAATCCTTGATAAACCACCTGTAGAAGCCAGCGTGCCCTAGGAAACTCCTTATCCCTTTGATATTAACCGGCGGCCCAAGACTCATCATGACCTTAATCTTCGCCTTGTCAACCTATTGCTCTGATATCTTGTGACCGAGGATGATCCCTTCCTTCACCATGAAGTGACACTTCTCTCAGTTTAGCACCAGGTTTGTCTCCTCATATCGCTTAAGTACCTTGCAAAAATTTAACAAACAAGCAGAAAAGGACGCACCATATACAGAGAAGTCATCCATAAACACCTCTACCATCTCTTCTATAAGATCAGAGATGATCGACATCATGCACCGCTTGAATGTTGCTGGTGCATTACACAACCCGAATGGCATCCTTCGATATGCGAAGGTGCCATAAGGGCATGTAAAAGTCATCTTCTCTTGATCGTTAGGATGGATTGGTATTTGAAAGAAACAACTATAACCATCAAGAAAGCAATAATATGGATGATTAGCGAGTCTCTCTAACATTTGATCAATAAAAGGAAGAGGAAAGTGATCCTTTCTAGTAGCTGAATTGAGCTTCCTATAATCTATACACATTCAGTGACCAGTTATGGTTCTAGTAGGAATCAGTTCATATTTTTCATTCCTAATGAATGTGATTCCCCCCTTCTTAGGCACCACGTGTACAGGAGAAACGCACGTGCTGTCACTGATGGAGTATATCACATCAGCCTCTAACAGTTTCAAGATCTCTTTCTTAACTACTTCTTTCAAATTCTGATTTAAACGCCTTTGATGTTCAATAGAAGAAATGTTTTCATTATCTAAGTGAATCCTATGAGTGCAAAGCATTGGTGAAAGGCCCTTGATGTCACTTAGAGTGTACCCAATGGCCTTCCTATACTTTATCAGCTCATTAAGGAGCAAGTGCAACTCATCATCACTCAAACTTTCATTCACAATCACAGGATAAGTCTCATTAAGCCCTAAGAAAGCATACCTTAGGGTCCACCTTTGGGGCTAGAAGCTCGATCCAGTCCTCCTCGTGGCTAGTGTTGACGTTGCTGTCTTCACTGCCCTCCTTAGAACCCGAGTCATGAGCTTTAAGGCTGTCATCTTGAACCGTTGTCCCCTCAGAGATCGAGTCATCCAGTCGATCTTCCCCTTGTTCTGGTCCGGATCGAGTTACTTCACTCGATTCACCTACTCGATTTGATGTGGATGGAGCAGGAGATCGAGTCCCTGACTCGTTCTCTGAACTGATCAATTGGCTTCTCTCGATCTTCTCATCATTCTCTTTCCTGGATCGACCAGCCTCCTCGATCTTCTTGTCGATTGCTGTCCTGGATCGAGTGATCTTCTCGACTTCCTGATCGATCTCTAGTCATCCGCCTTCATCTTCCTTCACAACCTTGTGAGAATCAAGGATGTGAACGTACTCCTGGGTCTGCTTGCTCAGAAATACATGCTCCCCTGGCTCCTTAGTCAAGGCAAGCTGCAATTGATCCTCCTATGCTAACTCCTCGAGTAACTCATCGACTAGAGCATCCAAAGTCTTTATGTAGAAAGCTTGCCCTCCTATGGTTGGTTTCTTCAGGACTTCATTGATATCGAAGTCTAGCTTGATGTCCTTGCCCAAGTGTAGAGAGATCTTTCCATGATGGCTCCAGCGGTTGCGAGAAACGGTCTTCCAAGGATTAGAGGATCCTTTGGCTCTTCATCCATTTCAAGAACAACAAAGTCGGTTGGCACGTTAACTCCACTGATCCTCACGGGCAAATCTTCAAGCATATCCACAGGAAGCCTTATGCTTCTATTAGCTAGCACGAGAGAGATCCTACACCCTTTGAGCTTTGTGAAACCGAGCTTCTTTGCAATGGAATGGGGCATGAGATTGATACTTGCACCAAGATCACATAAGCAGCTATGAAACGTCAAAGGACCAAGAGCGCAAGGTATTGTGAATGATCATGGGTCCCCTAGCTTCTTGGGTACTATCTCCTTGTGGATGATAGCACTACACACTGCACTAAGCACCAAGACTTCTTCACTGTCTCTGTTCTTCTTAGTAAGCGTATCTTTGAAAAACTTTGCACACTTAGGCATCATGGCTAGGCAATCCAGCAAAGGTAGCTTGATCTCAACATCTTTCAAATGCTTCTCAAAGACTGCTCTATGCTTCTATATCAGCCTTTCCTTGAACCGGCCAGGAAAAGGAAGCTTCGGATTGTATGGTGGAGGAACAAATGCATCTTTCTCTTTGCTCACCTCCTCTACTTTCTTCTCTAGAACAACCTCTTTGCCTTTCCTTGGCCTCTGAATCCACACATTATCAAAGGTGATTTCTTCATCAGCTGAAAGCTTACCCTCCCCTTCTTGGACAACAATGTCCTCATTGGCATTAGATTCAAGTCTCGGCGGAAGCTCTTTACCACTCCTCAAGGTAATAGCGTTTGCATATTCTTTGGGATTCTGCTCACACTTGCCCAGTAAGCTGTTTTGACCGCTTGTACTAGCTTTCCCTTTCTCTAACTGCTTGATCTTGTTGTTCAGATTGGTGATCTGTGTGGAGACGTCAGTAAGAGAGGAATCTAGCAGGTTGTTCATCTCAACAAACTTCTGATTTGTAGAAGCTTGACCTTCAAGCAACTGTTGAAACATTGCTTGAACCGGATCTTGGGGAGGCGGTGGAGCTTCTTGCTGTTGAGGCATGAAACCGGGAGGAAACATAGGAGTGTAACCTTTGTTGCCTTGTTGTTGCTGCTGACCTTGAAAGTTCGCTTACCTCTGACCTTGATATTCACCACTTTGTTGAAAACCCTTGTTGTAAGGAACAAATGGCTTTGTTTGTTGAGGGGGGTAAACCTGATCCTTTGGATTCTCAGCGTTGGTGCTACGGTATGAGAGATTGTTGTTCCCCTGGTAGCCTTGTGAATATCCCTGAGGCTTGTTGTAGTTCTGACCACCAATCTAGTTAGCTTCTTCTTGACTCAAGTCTAGCTCCTTTAAGACATCTTCGGCTTCTCCCACGAAATGAACCTGCTTCTGATTGGCAAGAACGAGCTTATCTATCTTCTCAGAGGGACTTAAGCTCTTTTTTGTTGACTCCAGCTCAGAACCTCTAGGTGCACGGTCGTAGTCCTCGGTGTATTTCCCATCACTCAAAGCCAAGTTTTTTATGAGCTCCATACTTTCATCCACATCTTGACCAAGAAAGTTACCCTTGCTTGTCGTATCAAGTAGCATTCGGATCTTTGGTAATGCTCCTCGGTATATGGTGCTCAAGAGAGTCTCTTCACTGAAGCCGTGGTGAGGACACTGAATGGTATAGTCTTTGAATCTCTCCATAGCCACATTGAATGTCTCATTCTGCCTTTGAGTGAGTCCACTAATCTCACTTCTCAACCGAGCTGTTCTTGTGCTTGAGAAAAACTTTGAGAGAAAAGCTTTCTTACATTCAGCCGAAGAGGTATTGGTGCCTTGTAGAAGGGTCTTCTCCCAATGCCTAGCCTTATCTCCAAGAGAAAATGGGAAGAGCCGTAGCTTGAAAGCATCTTCTGATATCCCATTGATCTTTATCATCCCACAAACTTGCTCAAAGTTGTCAAGGTGCTCCAAGGAGTCTTCCATAGCCAGCCCATGGAATTTGCTGTTTTGAACCATAGAGATGAATCCAGGCTTTATCTCGAAATTGTTGTTTTGGACTGGTGGAGGAGTGAACCCAAAGCGGTTATGATGCGTATTTGGAGCATCTCCAGCACCTATGATCCATCGTGATCTAGCTGTGTGGTTGGGGTTTCTATTGCCCCTTCATATACCACCGTGAGCTGGTGGAGGTCCCTTAGGATGTTCTTGCTCAGCCATTTTTGCAAAGTCTACTGAACCAGCTTGCACAATCGCTTCAAAGGCTTGAGCTTGCTCTCTTGCTCTTCTTTGTCTTGCGTGTCCAAGTTGGTGAATATTGTCCAGGGGTCGAAGTAAGTTGTTGTCAACCCTGGAGCGTAAGTTCATGTACGTGAGATCACAAACAATAAGGTAGAGCAATGAGTAACCGAAATAAAGGTAAAAGGCTTAGTCTTTGCCAAACACCAAATCCTAATGCTTCCGAACAATCCTAAGATGGCAACGGCGCCATTTGATACTAGGATTTTGCACAGGCAAGAAATATAAAAGCTCAAGCAACCTATAGTTGTAGTATAGTATGCAAGAGCTGTCAATCCAACCTAGAAAGCAGGAAGAACACTAGGAATGCAAGTGTAATGCAAATCTAAACAAATCGGAAAAATGATTGGTAAAATTGGCGACAACTAGATGCGATGACCAAATGAAATGCAAAAACTATTTTAAAATCCCTGGAAAAGGGTCAACTACCATTAGGAAAAAACAGACCAATCTAACAACTTAAAGCAAATGACTTCTAATGAACAAAGATGCAAGCTTTATGACAAGAGAATGATAAACAGAGGTTTAAAAGATGCTAAAAGAGGGTTCAGGATCGAGGGTCATATTGAAGAGTGTTCAAAGATTCAAGCTTTGGTTTGAAAACACATAGATCTACTCATTGATGAGCTTTCACTAAGCCTTGAAAACAAAACAAGAACCATCCATAGCGTGTGGTATGATTCACTTCCTCAATCTCTTCTCCAAACTCATGGCGTTTGGTGGAAAAAGAGATCAAAGAGCAAGAAAAACAGATTTCAATCTTATAGCCTAACTAACATCCTCTACATCCATGGCGTTTCGGAGAGGGTCGATTAGTCTCTAGGATTTGGTTTTCTAGGATATCTGAATCCGGTCAGGGTAAGACAGCCTTGGAATCATAGAGATCTTTTCCAAGACTCTCTAAGCCTTAAGACCCCAAAATCCTAGAAGAGAAGGAATGAAGAACAAGAAGAACACAAAGCTTAAACCTCTTAAACCCTTGAATCGCCTCAACCCTTTTACCCAAAGAAAAACTACTCGCTACTCATTATTGAAACAGAATGAAATGCAATGAAAGATAAACTAAGCATGATTAAACGACTGATTAAAGGAAATAACTTAATATTCAATGGATTCAAAGTGCTCAAAAACAAAAGGAAATCTTCAGGTTCAACAATGGCGAATTGCCTATGATAAGAACAGGGAAAAGCTAAAAGCAAGGCATGTGTGGAAAAGTGGTAGCCGCCTCCTTCCTAAAATGGCCAAACACCTCCAAATGCCCCCCTCGCTAGATGCCAAAAACGGTTAAGGACATAGAGATCGACCTTGAGATCGATCAGCTCACTCGATCCTCTTCATGGATCGCCTTGTTCTGCTCGATCTTCAAGTCGATCTGGTGGGAGGGATCGAGCTCTCATTTCGATCTTGTAATCGATCCTCGGGTGATCGGGTCGTGGTCTCGATCTAGCTCTCGTTCTGCATGGCGTCATTCACGTCCGTACTCCGGATCAATCACCTCTCTCGATCTTGGTCCCGATCATTCCTCTTGAATCGACTTGGGTCACTCGATCTTCTGGTCGATCTCATCTAGATCGACCTGCCTTGCTCGATCCGCTACTCGATCTCGGATCCTTCGCATGCATGGCTGAGTTCTCCAAGTGTCCGTAAGCTCCATTTTGATCCTCCTCACGTCCACATAACCTCCACAACTCCAGAGTGCTCCAAACAACCTGATAATGATGCAAAAGTGAAAAAAATATGCAAAATGCGAATGCAAAGGGACCTAGGACCTAAAATGCAACAAATAGAACAAACTAGCCTATAATGCAAGATGGATGCATGAAAAACTATCCTAAATGCATGCAAAATATGCAGAATATATGGTAATCTCAAGTAACAACACCAAGAATGCTGATTTTCAGAGGATGAAACAGGCTGGTTTGAATGATGGAAATAAGATTGCTGAAGTTAAGGCTAAGCTGGACAGTATGCATAGCCTTCTGGTGGGAAAGAAGTCAGTCCATTTTGCTGCAGAGGTGGAGACTTTCGAAAATCTAGAGGAGATTGAGCAGGAAGATGTTCATTTCATGAATGCTGGAGGATTTCAGGGTCAAAAGTTTGGAAATCAGCAGTGGAGCAGAGGTTACAACAACAACAACCAGAAGAGCACCTTCACCGGAAACCAAAATTCTTCTGGTTACACACCCAAGCCTCAGTTCCAGAAGACAGAGTTCCAAAAACCTTACCAGAACAACAGCAACTTCAACATGAACTATGACTCTTCTTCCTACCAAACTGCACCTCCACAAGACAATAAGATGGAGTATGCTGGAGTAGCTCCAAGAAGGATAGCAGAAGATGACAGTGGACTTCAATGGCGAGATAGATTCGCTGTATCAGGACCTAAATTGAAAAATTGAGAGTCTGAACTCTCAAATGAAGAAGCTGGATGTTTAGGTTGCTCAAACTGCAGGAGCTGTTCAGAAACAAGAAGGATTCCTTCCTGGAAGGACTGATGTTAACCCCAAACACCATGTGAATGCCATCACATTGAGGAGTGGAAAGAGCGTGCAACCAGGGTTGCAGAGAGGTTTGAGTTCAGAGGAATTCGTTTGACTTGAAGAGTTTGAAGATGATGAAATTCCGGCTGAAAAAGAGCGAGTGACGATCGTCACCCCTAAAGGGTGTCGCTCGTCACCCAATTTGCAAAGGCCTGACACGGCTTCATCCTCTACGAGTGATGATCGCCACGAGGTGGGTGACGCCCGCGATTCAGAGCTGCTTCGCCTGAGACTTCAAACAATGCTAATGAAATGGTGTATAAGCCTAGGGTACCCTATTCTAAGCATCATAAGAAGTCTAAACAGGAGCTTGAAGATGCTAGATGCAAGGCTATCAAGGACAAGCTGGTCATTGAGATTTCCTTGATTGATGTTGTGAGGATAACTCCTGTTATAAGGAGATATGAGAAGAGGATGGTGACCAACAACTTGATCCTGGAGGCAGGAGCATTGATGATCAACGAGCAGGTCAGTGCAGTGATTCAGAACAGAGTACCTGAGAAACTTTTAGACCGTGGAAGCTTTATGTTGGACTGCACCATATTTTCAGACATGTTTGAGAGATCATTGTATGATGTTGGTTCTAGTGTGAACCTGGTGCCTTATTCTGTTGCCAAGAGCTTAGGGATTACCGATTTTAAGGCTACCAGGATATCTCTTGTCCTAGCTAATAGATCAGTCAGAGTTCCTGAAGGTGTCATAGAGGATGTTCCAATCAAAGTAGGAGATTGTATGATTCCTACTGATTTTGTGGTTCTGAAGTATATAGACGAACCCAAAGATCCTCTGATTCCTGGCAGACCTTTCCTGTCTACCGCAAGAGCTATTATAGATGTCAAAAAGGGTAGAATTGAGCTGAATGTTGGTGACTTGGTGCTGCAATTCGAAATGGAAAAACTGATGAAGAGGCCAACCATAGATGGACAGACATTCTATGTGGATGTTCATACCAACCTTGCTGAACAGATCTTCCAAGAGATGAGTCCAGAAGATCTCCTAGAGAGGGCGTTGACCACTTCTACAGCAGAGGTTGAGCATCTATATGCAGCTGCTACTGGTTATGCATAGATGATGGATGCTACTGCACATGTCATGCATCTGGTTGCACAGGATGCGCTAGTTAGCACATCTGCAAAAGCTGCTGTAATGGGCGATTGAAGTGCAGCAAAGCACCAAAAGTTAAGCTGAAACAGCTCCCTGCAGGTCTAAGGTACGCTTTCCTTGGAGAAAACTCCACTTATCCAGTCATTGTTAGTGCTTTATTGAACAATGCAGAGCTCACCCTTTTGCTAGGCAAGCTGCGCAGATTTCGCAAAGCTCTTGGCTATTCTCTTGATGATATTTCAGGTATTTCTCCAGACTTGTGCATGCATAGGCTACATCTGGAGGATGAATCAAAATCATCAGTGGAGCATCATAGGAGACTGAATCCGATCCTGCAGGATGTTGTCAAGAAAGAGATCATGAAGCTGCTCCAAACTGGGATCATCTATCCTTTATCAGACAGCGCCTGGGTCAGTCCTGTTCATGTGGTTTCTAAGAAAGGAGGCGTCACAATGGTGAAGAATGACAAGGATGAGCTGATTCCTACCAGAACAGAGACAGGACACATGATGTGTATAGACTACATGAAGCTGAATGCAGCTACAAGGAAAGATCACTTCCCATTTACTTTCATCGATCAGATGCTGGAGAGGCTGGAGAATCACAAGTATTACTGCTTCCTAGATGGATATTCAGGCTTTTTTCAGATCCTCATCCATCCAAATGATCAGGAGAAGACAACCATTACCTGTCCTTATGACACATTTGCATATCGTAGAATGCCCTTTGGACTGTGTAATACTCCTGCAACCTTCCAATGATGCATGATGTCGATTTTTACTGACATGATTGAGAGATTTATGGAGGTTTTTATGGATGACTTCTCAGTATATGGGTCTTCCTTCAAAGGCTGTCTAAATAACTTGTGTACAGTTTTGCAAAGATGTGAAGAGAAGCATTTGGATCTGAATTGGGAGAAGTGTCATTTTATAGTACAAGATGGCATTGTTCTTGGTCACAAAGTCTATGGAGATGGCATAGAAGTGGATAGGGCGAAAATTGAAGTGATGACAAGTCTACAGGCGCCTGATTCTGTCAAAGCAGTGAGAAGCTTTCTGGTCATGCTGGGTTCTACAGAAGATTCATCAAAGACTTCAACAAGATTGCAAGACCTCTTACTGCTCTTCTCTACAAAGATGTGAAGTTTGAATTCTTTGCACAATGTCAATCAGCTTTTGAGCAGATTAGACAAGCTTTGCTGACAACTCATATTGTGCAGCCTCCAGATTGGGACTTGCCTTATGAGATTATGTGTGATGCCAGCGATTTTGCAGTAAAAGCAGTGATGGGACAGAGGTAAGACAAGAAGCTACACACCATCTACTATGCAAGCAGGACATTGGATAAAGCTCAGAAGAACTATGCAACTACTGAGAAGGAACTGTTGGCAGTGGTCTTTGCCTTTGAGAAGTTTTGCCAGTACCTTGTTGGCTCCAAGGTCATGGTCCATACAGACCATTCAGCACTGAAATATTTGATGCAGAAGAAGGATGCAAAGCCAAAGTTATTTAGATGGATTCCGCTTCTTTAAGAGTTTGATACTGAAGTTAAGGACAAGAAAAGAGTTGAGAATGGGGTTGCTGATCAGGGTTGAAGATGACATGCAAATCAATGATTTCTTGCATGAGGAGAATGTTTGTCCGATAGAGACTCGAATGCAGGAAAAAAGTATTGAAAACCTGCAATCTTCTCGCAACACCAGGAGGGTGAAGCTCGTCACCACCCACCCTGGTGACGCTCGTCACCCGTCCCAACTATTGGCAACGATCTGTGCAAGCTTAGGGACTGCCTTTCCAGAGAAAGTCTATGCTGTGAATGATCCTAAGAGGCCCTTATATGCTGATATTGCCAACTACATAGCTGCAGAAGATGAATCACATGATATCAAGCGATATGCTAAGAAGAAGTTCTTGAGAGAACTTAGGAGATTCTACTGGGATGAGCCATATCTTTACAGACATTGTGCAGATGGGATTTACCGGAGATGCATAGCAGAAGCAGAGGTTCCAGATGTCCTGTTACACTGTCATGGCTCAGAGTAAACTGGACATTTTGCCACATTCAAAACAGTCTCCAAAGTTCTTCAAGTTGGTTTCTGGTAGCCTACTATGTTTCCGGATGGATATGCATTCATTACACGCTGCGATACATGTCAGAGGAGAGGAAAGATTAGCAGAAGTCATGAGTTGCCACATAACTTCATTATTCAGGTTGAAGTCTTTGACTGTTGGGGAATTGACTTCATGGGTCCTTTTCCTTCATCCTTTGGGAAAAATACATTCTGGTTCCTGTTGACTATATTTCTAAGTGGGTAGAGGCGTTGGCTACTCCTACCAATGATGCTGCAGTGGTTTTAAAGCTGTTTAAGACCATTATTTTTCCCCAGATTTGGTGTCCCGCGAATTGTTGTCAGTGATGGTGGTTCTCACTTTGTTAACAAGGTCTTTGACAAGCTGCTTAAGAAGTATGGTGTACAGCATAGAGTGGCCACACCTTATCATCCCCTGACCAGTGGATAGGTTAAAGTTTCCAACAGACAGATCAAGCAGATATTGGCGAAGACAATGTGAAAGACAAGGATGGATTGGTCAAGAAAATTGGATGATGCATTATGGGCTTACATGACTGCCTACAAAACGCCACTTGGGACTACACCATTCCATCTGCTCTAGGCAAGGCGTGCCATCTTCCAATGGAGCTAGAGTACAAAACAGAATGGGCTATCAAGAAGCTGAACTTCGATTTGAAGCCTGCTGCAGAGAGGCGCTTGATTCAGCTTAATGAACTGGATGAGATCAGATATCTGAGCTATGAAAACTCCAAGTTATACTAGGAGAGGACAAATGCATATCATGATAAGAAGATCATCTCCATACATTTCGAGCCCAATGACCAGGTACTTCTCTATAACTCTCATTTACAGTTGTTTCCGGGTAAACTGCGTTCTCGTTGGTCAGGTCCCTTCATTGTCAAAGAGGCTAGACCACATGGCGCCATTGTCCTGATCAACTCCATAAGAGTTCACTCTCAATGGACAGAGGGTGACACACTATTGGGTGCAAGCCGAGATTTCATCAGGACACATTGTGTATCTGGATGATGCACCAGCTGTCTAAACAGCAATCAAAGTCGAGCTAATGACTTTAAACAAACGCTTGGTGGGAGGTAACCCACTGGTAAGTTTTCTTCTTCATACGCTTAGTCTAGTTTTCGTTTACATATACAAAAAACCAAAAACATGAGAAAAACCAAAAAAGATAAAAAAGAGAATCAGTTTATTAAGTTGGCTTTGATGATGTTTTGTGAAATTGTCTAACCATTGGTTATGCTATATTTGGATGTTATTAAATGTGTGTTTGAGTGCTCTAACAGTCTGACTTTAGAGTACAATGAATACATAACGTTTAACACATCTAACATGTCGCTGCTGGGGTTTCAGACGCGGTGATGATCGTCACTACTAAGAGGTGACGCACGTCACCAGCTCCTTCGCGAGGTACAATTTTCAGACTCGGTTCTACACATTCACTTGCTTCTTTTTGACCAACTCTAGGCTTAATAACACTGGGGACAGTGTTGTTTAAGTCTGGGGGAGGTGGCTACTGACGTTGTGTACATTTTGTTTTGTTTTAAGGGTCATAAAGTTGAGTCAAAAACCTATTTTATAGAGTCAAAATTTTGAAACTAACAGTTTTTCTTGGAACTTACTACAAAACATTAATGCTTATAAGAACCATTGCCATAATAGTTGATTACAAGTCTTACTAAGTTGAAAGTCATAGGTAGATCAGACTAGCAATGAAGGTTTAGGTTCTTAGAAAATCTGGAAAATTTTCTGTTAGCTCCACCTTAATGAACTATAAACTTCTTATTTTGGGGCTTGATTCTCATTTATCTTGATTCTCTCTTTCAACATTGACAAGGATGTTTAGATACATTCTCTCTTTGATCATCCCTGATACAACTTTTAAGAGTTTAAGTCAATGAAATGGTGAATCACGACCCTGTCTCCTTAAAAGGAACAACAGTAGTGAACACTCAAGAACCTGTCTCCTCACAAAGAACACAAGTATTGAGTAGCATCATATCTTAGACTGTTAAAAAAATGTGAAAAATTGAAAAATCAAAAAAATCAGAAAAATAGATCAAGGGAAGAGAAAATCGGAGAGCTGTGTTGAGATTGATTTGTTCAGTGTTTATGAAGGGAAAGGAATCTGTAAGTGATTGAGTTGATAAAACCTTGATGAGATATCACACTTAGATAAATATAAGGAGTTAGCAGTAGAGATTTCGGATTTCTTGAAGGAGCTTGAACTGGATTTGAGAGATTGCTAAGCTTGTGATGATTAGACTAAAATTTGATCTTGTGTTGGCTCTGTGGTATGTGGATTCGAAAGTGTTTATCAATGTGGTTTTCCTAATGTTTAGCTGACTGTTTCTGTTTTCAAACCTTGACCCTATTCTCTATCTGATGTTTTGTTTGAGGGCAAGCAAAAGCTAAGTCTGGGGGAGTTGATATATCCTGGTTTTTATGGTTTTTAACCATGGTATAAGTCCTTTTTATTGAGTCTTTTTGGTCCTTTTGGTCTTTTTAGACTCCTAGTAGAGTCTTTGCTGGTTATAGCATGTCTAGAGCATAATTGGAGATTTTGGAGCTTTTGGAGCATTGCAAGAATCAACCACGAAGTTAGCAACTCGGAGGAGTTAGATTCGCCTGCAACAAGGAGATGTGATTCTGCACTGGTGACAATCATCACCACCTAATGGATGATGCCTGTCACCCACTTCTGAGGAAGAGTTGCATGGTTTATTAAAAGATAGAGGAAGAATTGCAGTTTTGGTATAGAAGTTCTATTATTTGCAAATATGTCCCATTCTTGTTTTAGCATGTATATTAGGTTTTTCAGCCATTCTTTGCCTTGAATCTGATTTTATAGAGAGCTTTTGAGAGAGATTGATTCAGAGCTTTGAGGGAGACAAATACTGTACACTTTTAGAGAAGATTTCGAACCCTTGTATCTCTACTCTATTCTTATTAATTCAGTTTATTTCAGTTATGATTTTTTTCATCATCTCCATGTCTGAGTAAACTGTTAGTTAGGTTAGGATGATTTAAAGTTTGATGAAGAATTTGTACAATTGCTAAACTGTTAAGAAAATCCATTGGTTCTTCATCTAGAATTGCATTCACATCGAGTTTTAGGACTCATCTTCTAGAAATCGCACCATTGGGTGTTTAATAGATATGAGAACATTGCTAATCACCTGAACTAGTTTTTGATGAGAAGCTTATTATCTGCAAAGAGATTTGATTCAGGAATTTTGTGAACAGTCGAACCTAATCTCTAATGCTTGTCTGAATTATTAGAATTTGCAAAGAGATATGAAATTCGGGAATTTAGGCATAAATAACTTCTGCAATGAGAATTGATTAGTTACAAATTAGTGTTTCGATATTTAGACAATTTTATTTATTTCCTGATTGCATGCATTATATATTCTCGGATTCAACCTGCGAATTATCCTGGTCTAGCATTTTTAGCCTCTTGAATTATCAGCCATCGCCTGCTTTTATTTCATTAGTTATTTTGCTTTACATTCACTCATTTCGACTTAGCTTGATCATGCAAGATTATATTTCAGTATACTTATCACAAGCTTAGCAATCTCTCAAATACAGCGCAAGCTCCTTCAAGAAATCCGAAATTGCTACTGCTAACTCCTTTCATTTATCTAAGCGTGATATCTCATCAAGGATTGATCAACTCAATCACTTATAGATTATTTCCCTACATAATTACTGAACAATTTAATTTTAATACAGCTCTCCTATTTTCTTTTCCCTTGATCTAATATGTTTTTTTGTTTTTTGATTTTTCAAGTTTCTTTTCTCATTGTTTTACCACCTAAGAATTGGTGCTACTCACTACTCGTGTTCCTTGTGAAGAGACGGGTTCATGAGTGTTCACTACTTACGTTTTTTGTGAGGAGACAGGTTCGTGTGCACCATTCTATAGACTTATGCTCTAAAAGCTGTATCAGGGAAGATCAAAGAGAGACTGTACCTAAACATTCTTGCCATTGTTTAAAAGAGAGAATCAAGATCAATGAATATCAAGCCCCAAGATGAGAAGTTAAACAGTCATTAAGGTGGAGTCAACAATAGATTTTCCAGATTCTCTAAGAACCTAAACCTTCTTTGCTAGACAGATCTACCTATGATGTTCTACTTAGTAAGACTTGTAATCGACGTCGAAGGCAATGGTTCTTGTAAGCATTAATGTTTTGTGGTTAGTTCCAAAAAAAGCTGACAGTTTCGAAATTTTGACTCAATAAAACACGTTTCTGACACAACTGAATGACTCTCAAAACAAGACATAATGTACACAACGCCATTAGCTACCTCCCCCAGACTTAAACAACACTGTCCCCAGTGTAATTAAGCCTGAAGTTGGTCAATCAGAAGTAATAGAAAGCATTGAACTGAGTTGGAAAGTGGTACCTTACGCAGGAGTCGGTGACGAGCGTCACTCAGCAGGTGTGACGATCGTCACCGTGTCTGAAACTCCAACATTGACAGTTAGATATTCCAAACATAATGTTATCATGTGTACTCCTTAGGTAGACTGTTAGAGCACTCAAACACACATTAAAAACATCCAAATATAGTATAACTCATAGTTCAATAAGTTCATAAAACATCATCAAAGCAACTGACAAACTGTCTCAAGATAAAGCAAAATAAAGGGAAAAAGAACAAGTAATCAGGATAGTGGTAGAGCTAGTCCTCATCCTCAGAGTCATGTTCATGAGGTGTGTCAGGGCTAATTAGTTGCTGACAGTAGCGACAGCATTCCAGAGGCCATCAAAGCTCGGGATAACATAGTCCTGAAAAGCTGTCATATCCATGGGAGTCGGAGGAGCAACATGTTGCCTAAGATGCGGAAGGTCTAGTGCAGGCATATGCTGGCGTCGTGAAGGTCCAGCCTGATCCGCAGCAGCAGAAGAAGAAGCGCCCGCAAAAGCTCCTCGAGGGCGTCGTGATGGAACAATGGATCACAGCACGGTCGGCTCAGGCAGAAATCGCAGCTGGTGTGGATTTTCCTGGATTGTAGTAAGCTCCCAGTTGGGCAACTGCACGCCCACATACTCCCCAGCAGGAGTAGTAAAACACCAGATCCTGTAGCGCACTCCTCTGATCAGAAATGTGAGAGTGCCTTGCTGTGCGGTCTTGGCCAGCTCGTTCTCGTAGTACAGACGAACTGTGACGAGGAATTGGCGGACTAGACCAGGGAAGAGATCGTACAGCTTAGTCGCCATGGTACTCATGCCAATCCTCCTTAGAACCCGCATAACCTCTTCCTTAATGTCCATCTGCTGCATCAGCTTGTTGTCTACGATTCTGGTGGGCAGAATCTTCACATCGAGCCACGCATTATAGAACAGCGTGTCATACTCGTCCCAGCTCTCCTGTATGTCGTGGAAGACACATGCATCCTCGACTATCTCCTCTTTCGGGGTGCCTGCCCAAGCAATTTCCAAAGCTATCTTTCTACCCTCTCTCTTGGGCCATGGTGGCAAGCACGGTGGTCCTGTGACATCGGGTTGTGTAGAACCTGATGCTTCACTAGTGGATGTGGAGGATCATTGTCTCTTCTCTCTTAGAGGCATCTACAAATCCAAATCAAAATCAACCAAAAATCCACGAAAATGAGGCCAAATTCAAAAACCTCAAAAAATCAGTTATTCAAGGTGAAACAAGCATCATCATTCGTTTCCATCACTACCAGGAACACAATTCAATCCCATATTCAACCCAAATCATCCAAAATTTTCAAGATTTTTGCAAGTTTAATCACTAATTCGAAAATTTCAAAAACATGCAAATCAACCAAAAGAATCACATCGACATTGTAGCATTGATCTAATACAACCTAAATAACCATGATTAAACAGTTAAATCAAGCTAAAGAGGTCGAAACTCGATTTTTTTACCAAATCTATGGCGGACTGAAAATTGGAGATTCCAAACACATACCATGCAGATTTTGAAATTGAGTGATAGATTGTGAAAGAGGGTCAAACTCCGAACAGGTTAGACTTTTGAATCACTCAATTTGGTTCACGAAATCAATAGTTACGATTTGGTAGTTTCAATGGTGTTCACGAGTTATGGGAGAACTATAGGGAAGAAGAAGAAAAGAGGAGTTTAAATCGTGTACCTTGTCTGGACGGTTGACGAGCGTCACCCAATAATGGGTGTCGATCATCACGGGTAGTGACGAGCTGTGGTAACCATCCAGATAGTTACCACTCCGCCAATTTTTGTTTTCTGCTTTTTTTTCATCATTATTATTAACCGTACAAAACGAAAATAATTAAATGTACAAGAACTAGAAAACTAACCAATGGGTTGCCTCCCACCAAGCGCTTATTTTAAGTCATTAGCTTGACTTGGAATGCTGTTCAGACAGCGGGTGCATCATCCAGAGATACAATGTGTCCTGCAGGAATCTCAGCTTGCGCTCAATAATGATTTACCCTTTGGCCATTCACAGTGAACTCCTCTCCTTTGGAGTTTATCAGGACAATGGCGTCATGTGGTCTAGCCTCTTAGACAGTAAAGGGACCTGACCTACCAGAACGCGGTTTACCTGGAAATAACTGCAGACGAGAGTTGTAGAGGAGTACCTTGTCATTGGGCTTGAAATGTCTGGAGATAATCTTCTTATCATGATATGTCTTAGTCCTCTCCTTGTATAACTTGGTGTTTTCACAGGCCAAATGTCTGAGTTCATCCAGTTCATCGAGCTGTACCAAAAACCTCTCTGTAGCAGGCTTCAGATTCAAGTTCAGCCTCTTAATAGCTGATATCTCTTGTATTTACACCATTTAGGACTGCATTTAGTACATGTTTTGGTTCTCTTTTGCATGTTTTCCCTTAGTTTTTGTCTCATTTTCTTCTCCTTTTAGACTTAGGTTGCATTTAGGATATAGTTTTCATTTTTCTTGCATTTGGATGTTTTTAGGTGCTTTTCGAGCTAAAAGGAGCTTGGAGGAACTTTGGGGATGATTCAGGATGCTAGCTGGATCAAAGCAGACAATCTCTGCAAAGGTTTTCGGTCAGAGCACGGAGAACATCGATCAAGGGGGTGACCGATACCAGATTTTCGGTCAGAAGCATCGATCATCAGGTGACCGATACGAGTACATCGATCAACAGCAGCGATCAGAAGTGATCGACAAAAAGGCCCCAGATGAATTTCGGTCACCACATCGATCACTGCCCAAACCGATGGGATTTACATCGATCACTACTATCGATCACTTATGACCGATGTAAACCCAATCCGAACCTGTTTTATTTACACTTTTGCCATTACGCTAGGGCTTCCTTCTCTATGCTATAAATAGCCTCTTTTCTAGATTTTCGACAAGTCTTGTCAAATTACTGTTCTTAAGCATTTTCTTCAAGTTTGTAAGACAAATACTTTGCTTTATTTAATATATTTGAGTATTTGCCTTTTATTTTTCTTTGTTCTCTCTTCTAATCATGATAAACATCCCTTTCCTTTGTGGTTTGGTATTAAACATGAGTATTAGTGAGTAGTTTGCTTAGAGTTTCTAGATGTGGTAGATTAGGGGGATTTATGACTTGATTAAGGCTTGTTTAGTGCTTCAGTTTATGGGTTTTTCTCTATTAATCTGTTATTAATGCTAGATTTGTCTTGATCACACTTATCTAGGTTGTTAGCTTTCTCTTATACCCACCAAGTGTTTGATGAAATGCTGATCTTGTTTAATAGAGGATTCCCCATAAAAGATTGGATCTAGCTTGCTTGATTGTGAACTCTATGTCTAGGAATCACCATTGCCTGCTTGCTTAGGCTTGATTGTGAACTCAATGTCTTGGAATCACCATTGCTCGCTTGCTTGCTTGCTTGCTTGATTGTGAACTATCAAAGAGATTGACTGTTTGAGGAGCATCTTGACTAAAATAGAGTTGTTTATTAATGCTTGCTTAATGTTTTAGCACTAATGAGAGTTAGTTCTTGTTAATATGTTTTGCAAAGGGCTATTTTTCAAGAGATTGGATCTAGCTTGCTTGATTATGAACTATATGTCTAGGAATCACCATTGCTTGCTTGTTTGCTTGATCAATGTAGTTTGAAACAACCTTAGTTAGTCTATAAATTCCCCAGAGTCAATAACCACATCTAAGAACTTGTTTTTCTTTTATTTGAATCTCGGATTTCCCCTGTTTTGCTCTGTTTTGCTTACTTAATTTTGTTTAGTTTGCTCTTATCTTTACTCTCTTTGCTGCTTGATCATATTAGGATACTAGGTTGGTTGCTTAAGCAACAAAAACACTTTTCTGCTTGCTTGACTTAGAGATTTTTACTCTCAACTCTTCTGTTTTCAACTATAACCCATTTGGATTGATAAAAACCCTATGCTATACTACAACTGACTAGTACAAGATTGGATGACTGATTCAAGACCTCAAATTATCTTGTATTAATTTGGCGCCGTTGCCATTTGGGTTTTGTATTTGAATCATTTAAGTTTGTAGAATCTGTAAGATCAAGTTTTTAGTTTTAATTGGTTACTCACTCCATTCCAAATGTTTTCATTTCAGGTGAGATACAACAAACAACAACATGTTGTACTTTGAAGAGACTACCTACAACAACTTCTTCCAAGAGCCTCTACCTATGCACTACCTTGAAGAGAGCTACACTCCATCCCTCACTCAAGACCAACCTTATGTTTCTGCATCTGGAACAGCTGACATCAGGAGCATGATCATGGCACACATCAGTCTCCAGACCATTGGAACTATGGAAATGAACAAGAGATTTGCTGAGCTGCGCAACAGGATAGATTATGTTCATGATGACCTTCATGCCAAGTTTCATGACCTGGACTCAAGGATACATCTCTTGGAAACCAGCCAAGATGATGCACCAACACCAAGACTTCAGGACACTCTTCCTAGAAAAGCTGCACACAATCCTCAAGAATTCTGCCACTTACTCACTGAAGAAGCAGAGGAAGAAGAAGAGGAATTCACTGATTAAGATGCCTCATTGGAAGAGCTTGGCATCATGATCCAAGAAATGATATTACATATGGACAGGCTAAGGGTTGAGTATGGAGGGGAAGTCAGAAGTAGCAACATCACTGATCAAGAAGCTCAGGAAGTTGTAGCGAAGTTTCTCCATGGACTTGACGAAAGCTTGAAAAGAGAAAAAGAACAGGAAAGAGCAGCACTAGAAGCTGCTCAGAAAGAGGAGGCTGAGAAAACCCTTGGTGCTCCTGAAGAAGCCGCCACACCAAAGCACACTGATGCTGATGAAGAACCACTTGAGACACACCATTCTTTGATGGTCTTGTCTAACAACACTCCTCAAGACTCCAAGGAGCTCTTCCATCACCAAGTGGGAAATTCTTCAAGCAGTATTGATAAGGGTAAAGGACATGCAGTTCAGGACTGCAAACCACCAGTCTCCTACCCCACAATGTATTTCACAAAAGCTAGAATGGAGATGTACTCAAAGTTCAAACAAGACATACATGATGCTGGAATAAAGCTCCCACATGGCACCACTTTGCTAGATGTGAAACATCAAATTAGGTTCCTGAAAGAAGTTTTTGACAAGCTGGAGGTGGTGGAACCAATCCTTGAGAATGTGGGGGATCAAATGAAAAAAAAGCAAGATGATGAAGTTATTGCCAAAGCTCCCCAACCCAGGAAAGTTCCTCATCACTTGTGTGCTAGAGATGCTTGACAATGTCAAGGCCTTATGTGATTCAGGATCAACTGTGAATGTCATGTCCCTCCATCTAAGCCAAACTCTGGGAATCAAGAAACTGCTGCCATCCGGAACCTCTATCACTTTTGTGGACAACACCTCCACAAGACCTTTGGGGATGGTGAAAGACTACACTTTGAAGATTGGAGAATGCCTAGTGCCAACAGATTTTGTAGTCATGGAGAAAACATATTCGAGAGAGGTGCCACTTCTTCTAGGCACACCATTCCTGGCAACAACAGGATCTCAATTAGACTTCAAGAGAGGTTCAGTGATTCTAAAGAATGTTGATGAGTTCAAAGTATACAATATTGACTCTCCTTCCATAGTTGACATCATGCACTTTTGAAAGGTTACTGGTGCATTACATAACCCAAAAGGCATCCTTCGATAAGCGAAGGTACCATAAGGGCATGTAAAAGTTGTCTTTTCTTGGTCATTTGGATGTATAGGAATTTGAAAGAAACCGCTGTATCCATCTAAGAAACAATAGTATGGATGATTAGCAAGTCTCTCTAACATTTGATCAATAAAAAGAAGAGGAAAATGATCCTTTCTTGTAGCTGAATTGAGCTTCCTATAATCTATACACATTCGGTGACCAGTTATGGTTCTAGTAGGAATCAATTCATCTTTTTCATTCCTAATGATTGTGATTCCCCCCTTCTTAGGCACCACATGGACAGAAGAAACCCATGTGCTGTCACTTATGGGGTATATCACATCAGCCTCTAACAGTTTCAAAATCTCTTTCTTAACTACTTCTTTCCAATTCGGGTTTAAACGCTTTTGATGTTCAATAGCAGAAGAGTTTTCATTATCTAAGTGAATCCTATGAGTGCAAAGCATTGGTGAAAGGCCCTTGATGTCACTTAGAGAGTACCCAATGGCCTTCCTATACTTTCTCAGCTCAGTAAGGAGCGAGTGCAACTCATCGTCACTCAGACTTTCATTCACAATCACGGGATAAGTCTAATTAAGCCCTAAGAAAGCATATACCTTAGCCCTTTTGGGGGCTCCTTTAGGTCCACCTTTTGGAAAAGCTGATGAGCAATCCTCCAAAGCCGCTGGGAAGAGACCGGTTGGGAATGAGGAAGAAGATCAACAAAACAAGGGCAGTGCTGCTAAAGAACTCATGAAGGCTTTCAACCAGTGCACTTTCAAGCCAACAAGATATCCATGCACCTCCACAATGAAGGCGCTTGGACTCTATACTGACTGCAAAGCCACGTTTGAGCGCATGGGTCTTGGAGCTTTCATGGAGATGCCACTCCCCTCTTACCAATAGCTCACCTACCAATTCCTCTCCACACTCAAAGTGGTTTGGTATGAAGACAGTGAGCTCCCTAATTGCGATGGATGGATCTCTTTTAGGATTGGCAAGGAAGAGTTCTTCTCAACACTCACAGATATCGCCAAGGATCTAGAGCTGAAATCCCACCACACCAAGCTGAGCAGGTTCGAAATCCCAAATAGGCAGCACACCAGGCTGTGGGGTCTCATTGGAGTTGGGCAATACACTCCTGAAAGATCAAGGAACCAACACCTAAGGCATCCAGCCGTGAGATATGTCCACAAAGCACTTGCGAATACAGTCTTTGCAAGGAAGGAGACGACATATCTTACAGGAAAGGAGACAGATCTGATATACCAAGGACTGTATGAGGTGTTCGGAAGCGATGAGTATGGGGAACCTCTCAGAGCACCGAGAAGCAACCCCTGCTATGTGGCTATGTTGATGGAGCAGCTTCTATCCTACCAGAGCTGGGTTTTGAGTAAGACAAAGAAGGAGAAGAGCCCTCAAGTGCACGTTGGGGGAGTTGTGACAGCAGTTCTACAAGTTAGTGGAGTAGACCTTGACAAACATGAAGGTGATGCACTTGAGCCACTAAGGATTGACATTGATTACCTCAAGAGAAGCCACTACCTTGAAAGAACCATTGGTAGAAAGGATGTGTACAACTTCATCACAAGCTTTGGCACACCAGCAAAAGTCCTCCTCCCCAATCCAAAGCTTACATCCTTCTTCAGAAACGGAAACATCAGCTTCAACCCAAGCACTGAAGAGCTCTACACAGGCGGCCCTGTTCCTTGAGAGGAAGAAGAAGACAGTGATGCAGAAGAGGAGCACACTGAAGAGATCATAGAAGAAGAAGAAGAAGATCAAGGGAATGCTAATGCTGGCGCTGATTTTCAAGGAAGAACCCATGAAGAAGATGAGCTTGGAGAAGAGGAAGTGTTGAACTACAGCTCAAGGCAGTTCCACTTCCAGCCTTATACAGCACCAAACCAAGGAAGCTCTTTGAGAGCAGCTCATGAGCACATCAGCACACTCCAGAAGTGGTGCAAGTGGCAGGATAAAGCCATCAAAGGGCTTATGAAAATGATGAAAGGGAAGTTCAAGAAGAACAAGGCTACATCAGCAAGAACTTCCCACCACAGCCACACCCATGAGCTCAACTCTCAACAAGAAGAGCAACTTCAGCCAACTGAAGAGGAGGAAGCTATATGGAACCCCCATGGAAGACATTCATTTCATACACAACCAAGAGATCAGTGGGGTACATGGGAACAACCAAGGGCTTCATCTTATGAGCCAAGAGCCCATGTTCCATCAGCTTGGGAGGCGCCAAACCCCAACTCCTCTGAAGTTCAGGAAACATGGCAATGGGGCTCACAAGGAACTTCTTCGCAGGCTGAACAGCTATGGTCAAGCTGGGTTCCACCACCTCCAGAAGCATCTCAGCATTCCACTATTGTTTATGAAAGAAGGAAGAGGAGAGCTAGCAAGTCTCCTCAAACCTCAGGATCATCTCACCACTCCTGCCACTAAACCAAGTACCACATCCTCCCCATTGTTATATACCATTGCATCTTTTCATTTTTGTAATATATTTTGTTGCTTCTCTCTTCCATTGCTTTCATTACACAAGGAACTGTGTAATTTAAGTGTGGGGGAGAGATTTGGGGTTTGACTTTGTTTTCTGTTTTCTTTGTTTTTCTCTTTCTTTTCACTTTGAGTCTCATGCATATCATGCATACATGTAAGGCATAGAAAAACACAAAAAATCGAAAAAATTTAAAAATCTTTTGCATTTTTTGCTAACCAAAAAGAAAGCATGTAGTTGCATTTCATTCCTTTAAGATTGAGTCTAGTGTTGACATATAGGTTGCATTGCATTTGCATAGGGCATTATGATGAATTTTCCTTGTAATGTGCTTTGTGTTTAGAGATGATTTCGGTTTTCAAGTGCTTAGTTGTTTGATGCATCATATGATTTCTAGAAGTGAAGGCTGAACCATGCTTAGATTGCTAGATTTGGTCTTCTCATTTCATTCTGAAAGCATTTGTTCTCTGAAAATCAACTCTATCAACTTGAACTTTAATTTGGACTTTCAATTATCATGTCTTACGCATTGAAAAGTGAATTCATGGCTACCATATACATATTTGGATCAACTTTCTCCTTTCTACCACTCTTGTTGATCCAAATAGCTGATCCTCATACTTATGAGACAGTTACATCCTCACCCTTAACCAAAACCTCTTTTTGAGCCTAAACACTATTGTGAGAGCTGTTAGGCCTTTGCATTGCATTTTCGATTTTATCTTGGAAAAAAGTGTTAGGAATAAGGCTGGCAATGATTAGCTCTCTTGTAGATATCAGCTTGCATCTTGAGCTTGATTCTAGGATAGGAGTTTTTGGGGTTTGAAAGGGTAGAGTTAGGTGGTTTGAGCTTAATGTTTTTTATCTTTTGAAAAGAAAAGGGAAAGTTTTCAAATGGTAGATAAAGGGGAAACAGTTTAGTATTGTGGTTAAGCAAAGGGAAGAAAAGCTCTAAGTTCAAAAGAAAGAATTGGCGCCAACAAAAAAGGCTCAGAGAGGGTCCAAAGAAGAAAAATCAGACCAGGAGCAATCCACCAAAGGTGATGAAGGTGCCATTACAATAAAGAAGAGCAAGTCCCAACCAAGAAGAAGCAACCACACAAGCAGAATGAAGAAGGTTTCCCTAGCCATGAATAAGAAGAAAGAAAAGGGTAGAGTTTAGGAAAGGGTAGACTTAGAGGGTTCACTTTTGGGTTTAGAAATGCTTAGGACTCATCTTTGGGAAGTAAGGGTAGAAGAGGGCTTTGAATTGCATGCATAAGTGTGCTTTTACCTTTAGCATTTTGCCTAAGATGAAGTCATTTCATTGAGTGATCATTTATGTCTTTAACCCTGTGCATAAATGAGATCATTATTGTCTCATAACCTTACCCCTTTTCAACCAAATGTTTTCACTAGATTTGCATAAGCATGATTCATGTTCTGAACTTAATTGAATGTTAAATAGTTGATTGATTTGAGCATTTGCCTAAGTTGAGATTTGAGATCATTTTGAAACATTATGAGCATGGCTAGGTTCTTTTAAGTATAGCTGATTGTGTTTGCATCCTACAACTAGGCACTTGAGCATTAAAACCATCTCTTTACCTTTGCACTTTTGGAATCTGAATGCCCACTTTCAAACCTCACTCTCCTATTTGTTCTTACTTGCTTGAGGACAAGCAAAAGGCAAGTGTGGGGGTGTTGATATCCCTTGTATTTACACCATTTAGGGCTGCATTTAGTACATGTTTTGGTCCTCTTTTGCATTTGTTCCCTTGGCTTTTGTCCCATTTTCTTCTCTTTTTAGACTTAGGTTGCATTAGGAGTATAGATTGCATTTTGCTTGCATATTGGATGTTTTTAGGTGCTTTTGGAGCTTAAAGGAGCTTGGAGGAGCTTTGGGAATGATCCAGGAGGCTAGCTGGACAAAACGGAGCAAGAAGGATCAAAGCAGAAGATCTCTGCAGAAGTTTTTGGTTAGAGCCTGGAATTTTTGGTCTCTGGTGACCGAAATGGAACAGTATCGATCACCAGTATCGGTCTGATGTGGTCGACACAAGCACACCGTTATAATTTTGGTCAAGTGTGTCGATCACTGATAACCGATACAGATAAATTTCGGTCACTGGAGGTCGACACAACTGACCGAGACTGACCCAGCCCGAACCTGTTTTTAATTACACTTTTACCACCTTTCTAGGGTTTTCTCCCTTAGGCTATAAATAACCCCTTTTCTATATTTTTGAGAGGTCTTGTCAAAATACTGTTCTTAAGCTATTTCTTTAAGTTTGTAAGACATTTTCTTTGCTTTGTTTAATACAATCAAGTATTTGCTTTAATCTTTCTTTAATCTTTCTTTTAATCATGATTAGCATCTTCTCCCTTTGTGATTTGGTGTTAAACATGATTATGAGTGAGTAGTTACCTTAGGGTTTCTAGATGTGGTAGATTAGGGGAATCTATGGCTTGATTAAGGCTTGTTATATGCTTCTGTTTATGAGTTCCTCTCTATTAATCTATTATTCATGCTAGATTAGTCTTGATCAAACTGGTCTAGGTTGTTAGCTTTCTCTTATGCCCACCAAGTGTTTGATGAAATGCTGAACCTGTTTAATAGAGGATTTGCTGGTCTTGGCTCAAGAGATTGACTGTTTGAGGAGCATTTTGAGTTGAATAGAGTTGATTAGTCTTGCTTGCTTGATGTTTTAGCACTAATGAGAGTTAGTTTTTGTTAAGATGTTTAGCAAAGGGTTATTTGCCAAGAGATTGGATCTAACTAGCTTAGTTGTAAACTCTATGTCTAGGAACCACCATTGCTTGCTTACTTGCTTGATCAATGTAGTTTGAAACAGCCTTAATCAATGTCTGAAATTCCCCAAAGTCAATAACCACATCTAGGAACTTGTCTTTCTCTTATTTGAATCTCGGATTTGCTCTGTTTTGCTCTGTTTTACTCTGTTTTTCTTGCTTAGAATTGCTTAGAATTGCTTAGTTTGCTTTTGCTTTCACCTTGTTGCTGCTTGATTCACTTAGGTTGTTAGAACTGTTGCTTAGGCAACAAAACCCCTTTCCTGGCTTGCTTGACTTAGAGATTTCACTCTCAACTCTTCTGTCTTTCAACTCTTCCCATTTGGATTGATACAACCCTATGCTATACTGCAACTGACTAGTACAAGTGTAGGACAATTGTCCTACAAGGGGTAAAACCCTTGTATCAATTTGGCGCCGTTGCCATTTGGGAAACAGTTTGAATCATTAGAGTTTGTAGAATCCTTAAGATCAAGCTTTTATTTTTCTTTGGTTACTAACTCTCTTTGACTTTCATTTCTGTCTTTCAGGTATATGAACTTGAGGTCCAGAGGTTCAAGCAACCTTGTGGAGTTCATAGACAACATCAACCTGCTGGATAGAGGACAGAGAGCAATGAGACAGCAAGAAAGACAGCAACATTTGCAAAGGCTTGGAATGAACATTCAAGATCAAGCCATGGACGACAACAAGTTTCAGGGTCCTCAAGGAGCTGCAGGAGCTCAGGGCATACATGGACAACAAGGTTTCCAAGGCTTACGAGGTGAGCCAGGACCAAGAGGCGCTGCACAAGCTCCAAGAGCAGCTAGACCTATTGGAGCAGGTGATGCACCAAATGCCTACAACAACAGGACAGGCATTATCCCACCAGCAGTCTAAAACAACAACTTTGAAATCAAGTCTGGTTTGATTTTAATGGTTCAAGGCAGCAAATTCCATGGGCTACCACTTGAAGACCCCCTGGATCATCTAGACAACTTTGATAGGCTCTGTTCCTTGACCAAGATAAATGGAGTTAGTGAAGATGGTTTCAAGCTCTGACTGTTCCCCTTTTCTCTAGGAGATAAGGCACACCAGTGGGAGAAAAATCTTCCCCAAGGCAGTATAACCAGCTGGGATGAATGCAAGAAAGCCTTTCTAGCAAAATTCTTCTCCACTTCCAGAACTGCAAAAATCAGGAATGAAATTTCAGGGTTTGCACAGAGGAACAATGAAAGCTTTGGAGAAGCTTTGGAAATATTCAAGGGTTACACTCTACAATACCCTCATCATGGTTTCTCACAAGCCTCTTTGCTGTCCACTCTCTACAGAGGAGCCTTGCCTAAGATAAGAATGCTTCTGGACACAGCATCAAATGAGAACTTCCTGTCAAAAGATGTAGATGAAGGTTTGGAGTTAGTAGAGAATTTGGCTCAGTCTGATGGAAACTACAATGAGGAATTTGATAGAGCACCAAGGAGTGCTAAGGATGAGTTAGAATCTAGCAAGAAAGAGATCAAGTCTCTACATGAGAAGCTGGACTTGTTGCTAAGGGAAAAGAAAGAAGTTCACTTTGTGGGAGACATGGTTCAGCTTGATGATCAGGAACAATGGCAAGTTGAGGAGATGAACTACTTGGGCAACCAAGGTGGTTACAACAACTATGGGAACTACAGACCAAATCCCAACTTGTCTTACAGGAACAACAATGTTGCCAACCCACAAGACCAGGCTTACCCTCAACAGCAACAGCAAGCTGCACCAAGACCTTTTATCCCCTACAACAATCAAGGTTTTCAGCAGAGGGACAACAACTATCAGCCTAGGGCGCCCTACAACCCTCCAGGATTCAATGCTCAAGCTCAAGGACAAGCTTCCTCCAGCTCTCAAGACACTGAACTCAAGAACCTAATGCAACAAATGATCAACACTCAAGTCAGCACAACCTTGGAAATGAACAAGAAGTTTGCAGAGGTCCACAACAAAATTGATTCAGTGAATGTAGAGCTCACCAACAAGTTTGATGGATTGGCTGCAAGAGTCAAAACACTGGAGAACAACAAAGGCATAGCTGGTCCCAAGCCTGAAGGTCACTTTCCTGGAAAACCGGAGGCTAACCCAAAGGAATTCTGCAATGCCATTGTCACAGAAGAAATGAACCTCTCACCTGAAGAGGAGGCTATCATTGAAGAGTTCCTCTACTTGTTCACTGAGGACACTGAACCTCTAAGTGTGGGGGAAGAGTTTCTAGAAGTTAAAGCTGAACAAAGAGCTGTGGAAAGAGAACCCTTTGGAGTTGAGGAAAACTCAGATGATGAAGAGTGGTGGACGCCACATGAGGTTGTTGACAACACAAAGGATTACTTGATGGATGCTGCTGATGACCAGAAGGAACCTCAACCAGCTACTCTTCCTATCTATCAACCAACCATCCCTTTTCCAGGGAGGTTCAAGGAACAGCTACTTCAGAAGTATGAAACTCTCTATGCTGCTCAGATGGACTTGAGAGGGTTGAATGGCCAAGAAAAAGTTGAAAAGCTAAAGGTGAAGACTGGATCACCAGAAGTTAAGGAGCTTAATGTCAAGAAACATGGAGATCCAAGCTGCTTCACTCTCCCATGTGAGCTAAAGGGAAGGACTTTCAACCTTCTCCCATCCTCTACTGCTAAAGCTCTTGGCTACACTCAACTGCAAGAGAGCAATGTATCCCTTACTATAGCTGATGGGACAGTGAAGAGACCACTAGTGAGTCTCAAGGATGTGCCAATGATGATAGAAGGAGTAACCATTCCCACTGATTTCCTGGTGCTTGATGTGGAAGGGCACATAAAGAATGCTATCATTCTAGGAAGACCTTTCCTAGCCTCAGCTGAAGCAGTGTTTGATGCTAAGGAAGGCACTATTAAGCTGAAGCTGACCAAGAAGAAGGTTCTAAGGTTTGACTCAAAGGGGAATAAGCTGGAGAATGAGCAAGCCTTCTCAATGGAGATCAAGAAGCTGAAGCAGCCTAGAAAGAATTGGCCAGAGTTTGAGGGCTATCAAGGAGAAAGTTTTGATGGCTGCTGCTTGGTCAAGTTGTTTGAAGACACCACTGAAAAGGAGGTCCTTGAAGTGGTTAGTTACAAGAATCTGAATGATGTTAAGCTGGTTACTAGCAAAGGAGAAGTGGTTTTGCAACCAAGTGTCTCCATGAAGGGAGAGTTTTGTTTCAAGCTTCAGCTAGAAGGAAAAGCTACACCTTTTGCCAAGATCAAGGTGAATGGAGTCACCACGAAGGTCAAGAGAAGCAAGATGACACCAAGGAGTTCCAAGACTCCTTCTCCTCACCTCAACTAAAGAGGTAACCAAAGTCAAGCTTAGTGACTTTAAACAAGCACACTTGGGAAGTAATCCCATGTTATCCTTTTGTATATATTATGCTTTCTAGATTATCTTTTATGCTTTGTTTTAGTGTATAGAAACAGGATTCTGAACTGGGGTTTGAGAAAGTCTGAAGGGGACAAATAACAGGTGTATTCTGGCTGGTATCGGTCATTTGTATCGGTCATGACAGACCGATACACATATTTTCGGTCACTAGTATCGACCATGACTGACCGATATCAGTAGAGCCAGTCTACACCAGTCAACATATCGGTCACTTGTGATCGATATCGAAAGAAGTTTGAAAGTAGGGAAAATTTTCGGTCATTCATATCGACCACACTTGGTCGACGTAAACATACCGTATGATTTTCGGTCTATCGTGTCAACCACTGTTGATCGATACGATTCTTGAAATCATATCGGTCACCAGTATCGATCACTCAAGATCGACACAATCATATTAGGTGTATTTCAGTCAAGTGTGTCGACCTCTGATGACCGATACAACTCCCAGGAAGCACGTCAGTCACCAGTATCGATCACTCATGACCGAAAATGTAATTTCAGTCAGTAATATAGGTCATGAGTGACCGAAACTCCATCCGAGCTAAGAGTCTCAACTTCCAAAAAAAATTTCCCTCCTTTGGTTTGGCGCCAAGGGAGTTTAAATTTTTAATTGGGATTCCTTCTGACCTCTTTGTTGGCTTCTGAACACCTTTTGTTTTTGTCCCCCACACTTTTGGTTCCTTATGTTCCCTCACCAACCTTTGATTCCTTTGGTTTCTCCTCCTTTCTCTCTATTTAAGCAACAATCTTCTTTCACTTCTCTTCACACTTAAACTCACTCTTCTTCTCAACTAAGGCTCGAAATTACTAGTTCTTCTTCTCTTTTATTGCTTGCTTTAAGTGTTCAGAAGTTCCACAAAAGGTTTCTTCCTAAACTATCTCTCTTTGCTCTTACTCTGCTTATTTTAAAAAAAAATCGCTTAGTAAGAAGTTTTTAAGAGCAATTAGTGTTTAATTTTAAATGTTGTGCTATGATTTTGCATTTTGGATTTTTGTTGAAATATCAAGCTAGACTGTTAAAGTTATGCTTAATTTTCTATCCATCTCATAGCTTGTTTACTTTCATCCATTTTGCAAGATCATCATCTCTTTGCCTAGAAACCGCTTTGCTAGGATGTCATGCATAACTGCTTATCTTCTGTTCATCCTAGCTCATTTAGTTGTCAGCTTTTGATCTCTTTTTGCTTTAAAGAAGTTTAAGCTTGTTGTTAGGACTTGTTAGACTTCTCTTAGCTTAAGGAGCTTTTTATTTAAAAGCTTTCAGCTATTTGGTTCTTTAACTTTTGTTCTTTCACTTACATTGTTTTCAAGCTTTGCTTTTGAAGATACAATGGGAAGAACAAAAGTAGCTGCTGGGAAAAAGGGGAAAGCACCTCAAGAAGCAACCACAGCACCACCAGCAAGGCAAGAAAAAGGAAAGGGAAAAGCTGATGAGCAATCCTCCAAAGCCGCTGGGAAGAGACCGGTTGGGAATGAGGGAGAAGATCAACAAAACAAGGGCAGTGCTGCTAAAGAACTCATGAAGGCTTTCAACCAGTGCACTTTCAAGCCAACAAGATATCCATGCACCTCCACAATGAAGGCGCTTGGACTCTATACTGACTGCAAAGCCACGTTTGAGCGCATGGGTCTTGGAGCTTTCATGGAGATGCCACTCCCCTCTTACCAACAGCTCACCTACCAATTCCTCTCCACACTCAAAGTGGTTTGGTATGAAGACAGTGAGCTCCCTAATGGCGATGGATGGATCTCTTTTAGGATTGGCAAGGAAGATTTCTTCTCAACATTCACAGAGATCGCCAAGGATCTAGAGCTGAAGTCCCACCACACCAAGCTAAGCAGGTTCGAAATCCCAAATTGGCAGCACACCAGGCTGTGGGGTCTCATTGGAGTTGGGCAATACCCTCCTGGAAGATCAAGGAACCAGCACCTAAGGCATCCAGCCGTGAGATATGTCCACAAATCACTTGCGAATACACTCTTTGCAAGGAAGGAGACGACATATCTTACAGGAAAGGAGACAGATCTGATATACCAAGGACTGTATGAGGTGTTAGGAAGCGATGAGTATAGGGAACCTCTCAGAGCACCGAGAAGCAACCCCTGATATGTGGATATGTTGATGGAGCAGCTTCTATCCTACCAGAGCTGGGTTTTGAGTAAGACAAAGAAGGAGAAGAGCCCTCAAGTGCACGTTGGGGGAGTTGTGACAGCAGTTCTACAAGTTAGTGGAGTAGACCTTGACAAACATGAAGGTGATGCACTTGAGCCACTAAGGATTGACATTGATTACCTCAAGAGAAGCCACTACCTTGAAAGAACCATTGGTAGAAAGGATGTGTACAACTTCATCACAAGCTTTGGCACACCAGCAAAAGTCCTCCTCCCCAATCCAAAGCTTACATCCTTCTTCAGAAACGGAAACATCAGCTTCAACCCAAGCGCTGAAGAGCTCTACACAGGCGGCCCTGTTCCTTGAGAGGAAGAAGAAGACAGTGATGCAGAAGAGGAGCACACTGAAGAGATCATAGAAGAAGAAGAAGAAGATCAAGGGAATGCTAATGCTGGCGCTGATTTTCAAGGAAGAACCCATGAAGAAGATGAGCTTGGAGAAGAGGAAGTGTTGAACTACAGCTCAAGGCAGTTCCACTTCCAGCCTTATGCAGCACCAAACCAAGGAAGCTCTTTGAGAGCAGCTCATGAGCACATCAGCACACTCCAGAAGTGGTGCAAGTGGCAGGATAAAGCCATCAAAGGGCTTATGAAAATGATGAAAGGGAAGTTCAAGAAGAACAAGGCTACATCAGCAAGAACTTCCCACCACAGCCACACCCATGAGCTCAACTCTCAACAAGAAGAGCAACTTCAGCCAACTGCAGAGGAGGAAGCTATATGGAACCCCCATGGAAGACATTCATTTCATACACAACCAAGAGACCAGTGGGGTACATGGGAACAACCAAGGGCTTCATCTTATGAGCCAAGAGCCCATGTTCCATCAACTTGGGAGGCGCCAAACCCCAACTCCTCTGAAGTTCAGGAAACATGGCAATGGGGCTCACAAGGAACTTCCTCACAGGCTGAACAGCTATGGTCAAGATGGGTTCCACCACCTCCAGAAGCAGCTCAGCATTCCACTATTGTTTATGAAAGAAGGAAGAGGAGAGCTAGCAAGTCTCCTCAAACCTCAGGATCATCTCACCACTCCTGCCACTAAACCAAGTACCACATCCTCTCCATTGTTATATACCATTTCATCTTTTCATTTTTGTAATATATTTTGTTGCTTCTCTCTTCTATTGCTTTCATTACACAAGGGACTGTGTAATTTAAGTGTGGGGGAGAGATTTAGGGTTTGACTTTGTTTTCTGTTTTCTTAGTTTTTCTTTATCTTTTCACTTTGAGTCTCATGCATATCATGGATACATGTAAGGGATAGAAAAACAAAAACAAATCGAAAAAATATGAAAATCTTTTACATTTTTTGCAAACCAAAAATAAAGCATGTAGTTGCATTTCATTCCTTTAAGATTGAGTCTAGTGTTGACATATAGGTTGCATTGCATTTGCATAGGGCATTATGATTAATTTTCCTTGTAAAGTGCTTAGTGTTTAGAGATGATTTCGGTTTTCAAGTGCTTAGTTGTTTGATGCATCATATGATTGCTAGAAATTATGGCTGAACCATGCCTAGATTGCTAGATTTGGTCTTCTCATTTCATTCTGAAAGCATTTGTTCTCTGAAAATCAACTCTATTAACTTGAACTTTAATTTGGACTATCAATTATCATGTCTTATGCATTGAAAAGTGAATTCATGGCTACCATATACATATTTGGATCATCTTTCTCCTTTCTACCACTCTTGTTGATCCAAATAGCTGATCTTCATACTTATGGGACAGTTACATCCTCACCCTTAACCAAAACCTCCTTTTGAGCCTAAACACTATTGTGAGAGCTGTGAGGCCTTTGCATTGCATTTTCGATTTTGTCTTAGCAAAAAGTGTTAGGAATAAGGCTGGCAATAGTTTAGTATTGTGGTTAAGGAAAGGGAAGAAAAGCTATAAGTTCAAAATGAAGAATTGGCGCCAACAAAAAAGGCTCAGAGAGGGTCCAAAGAAGAAAAATCAGACCAGGAGCAATCCACCAAAGGTGATGAAGGTGCCATTACAATAAAGAAGAGCAAGTCCCAACCAAGAAGAAGCAACCACACAAGCAGAATGAAGAAGGTTTCCCCAGCCATGAATAAGAAGAATGAAAAGGGTAGAGTTTAGGAAAAGGTAGACTTAGAGGGTTCACTTTTGGGTTTAGAAATGCATAGGACTCATCTTTGGGAAGTAAGGGTAGAAGAGGGATTTGAATTGCATGCATAAGTGTGCTTTTACCTTTAGCATTTTGCCTAAGATGAAGTCATTTCATTGAGTGATCCTTTATGTCTTTAACCCTGTGCTTAAATGAGATCATTATTGTCTCATAACCTTACCCCTTTTCAACCAAATGTTTTCACTAGATTTGCATAAGCATGATTCATGTTATGAAGTTAATTGAATGTTAAAGAGTTGATTGATTTGAGCATTTGCCTAAGTTGAGATTTGAGATCATTTTGAAACATGATGAGCATGGCTAGGTTCTTTTAAGTATAGCTGATTGTGTTTGCATCCTACAACTAGGCACTTGAGCATTAAAACCATCTCTTTACCTTTGCACTTTTGGAATCTGAATGCCCACTTTCAAACCTCACTCTCCCATTTGTTCATACTTGCTTGAGGACAAGCAAAAGGCAAGTGTGGGAGTGTTGATATCCCTTGTATTTACACCATTTAGGGCTGCATTTAGTACATGTTTTGGTCCTTTTTGCATATTTTCCCTTCGCTTTTATCCCATTTAGGGATTGCATTTTCCTTGCATATTGGATGTTTTTAGGTGCTTTTGGAGCTTAAAGGAGCTTGGAGGAGCTTTGGGAATGATCCAGGAGGCTAGCTGGACAAAAGGGAGCAAGAAGGATCAAAGCAGAAGATCTCTGCAGAAGTTTTAGGTCGGAGCCTGGAATTTTCGGTCTCTGGTGACCGAAATAGAGCAGTATCGATCACCAGTATCGGTCTGATGTGGTCGACACAAGCACACCGTTATAATTTCGGTCAAGTGTGTCGATCACTGATGACCGATACAGATAAATTTCGGTCACTGGAGGTCGACACAACTGACCGATACTGACCCAGCCCGAACCTGTTTTTAATTACACATTTGCCACCTTTCTAGGGTTTTCTCCCTTAGGCTATAAATAGCCCCTTTTTCTATATTTTCGAGAGGTCTTGTCAAAATACTGTTCTTAAGCTATTTCTTTAAGTTTATAAGACAATTTCTTCTCTTTGTTTAATACAATCAAGTATTTGCTTTAATCTTTCTTTAATCTTTCTTTTAATCATGATTAGCATCTTCTCCCCTTGTGATTTGGTGTTAAACATGATTATGAGTGAGTAGTTACCTTAGAGTTTCTAGATGTGGTAGATTAGGGGAATCTATGGCTTGATTAAGGCTTGTTATGTGCTTCTGTTTATGGGTTCTTCTCTATTAATCTGTTATTCATGCTAGATTAGTCTTGATCAAACTAGTCTAGGTTGTTAGCTTTCTCTTATGCCTACCAAGTGTTTGATGAAATGCTGACCTGTTTAATAGAGGATTTGCTGGCCTTGGCTCAAGAGATTGACTGTTTGAGGAGCATTTTGATTTGAATAGAGTTGATTAGTCTTGCTTGCTTGATGTTTTAGCACTAATGAGAGTTAGTTCTTGTTAAGATGTTTAGCAAAGGGTTATTTGCCAAGAGATTGGATCTAACTAGCTTAGTTGTGAACTCTATGTCTAGGAACCACCATTGCTTGCTTACTTGCTTGATCAATGTAGTTTGAAACAGCCTTAATCAATGTCTGAAATTCCCCAAAGTCAATAACCACATCTAGGAACTTGTCTTTCTCTTATTTGAATCTCGGATTTGCTCTGTTTTGCTCTGTTTTACTCTGTTTTTCTTGCTTAGAATTGTTTAGTTTGCTTTTGCTTTCACCTTGTTGCTGCTTGATTCACTTAGGTTGGTAGAACTGTTGCTTAGGCAACAAAACCCCTTTCCTGGCTTGCTTGACTTAGAGATTCCACTCTCAACTCTTCTGTCATTCAACTCTTCCCATTTGGATTGATACAACTCTATGCTATACTGAAACTGACAAGTAGCATTCGGATCTTGGGTAATGCTCCTCGATATATGGTGCTCAAGAGAGTCTCTTCACTGAAGCCATGGTGAGGACACTAAATTGTATAGTCTTTGAATCTCTCCATAGATTCATCGAATGTCTCGTTCTGCCTTTGAGTGAAGCCACTAATCTCACTTCTCAACCGAGCTGTTCTTGTGCTTGAGAAAAACTTTGAGAGAAACACCTTCTTACATTCAGCCCAAGAGGTAATGGTGCCTTTTGGAAGGGTCTTCTCCCAATGCTAGCCTTATCTCCAAGAGAAAATGGGAAAAGCTGTAGCTTGAAAGCATCTTCCGAGATCCCATTGATCTTTATCATCCCACAAACTTGCTCAAAGTTGTCAAGATGCTCCAAGGGGTCTTCCATAGCCAACCCATGGAATTTGCTATTATGCACCATAGAGATGAATCCAGGCTTTATCTCAAAATTGTTGTTTTGGACTGGTGGAGGAGTGATCCCAAAGCAGTTATGATGTGTATTTGGAGCATCTCCAGCACCTATGATCCGTGGTGGTCTAGCTGCGTGGTTGGGGTTTCCATTGCCCCTTCCTACATCACCGTGAGCTGGTGGAGGTCCCTCAGGATGTTCTTGCTCAGCCATTAGTGCAAAGTCTACTGAACCAGCTTGCACAATCGCTTCAAAGGCTTGAGCTTGTTCTCTTGCTCTTCTTTGTCTTGCGTGTCCGAGTTGGTTAATATTGTCCAGGGGTCTAGGTAAGTTGTTGTCACCCCTGGAGCGTAAGTTCATGTACCTGAGATCACAAACAAGAAGGTAGAGCAATGAATAATCAAAATAAAAGTAAAAGGCTTAGTCTTTGCTAAACACCAAATCTTAATGCTTCCTAACAATCCTATGATGGCAACGGCGCCATTTGATACTAGAGTTTTTTGCAACAAGCAAGAAATATCAAAGCTCAAGCAACCTATAGTTGTAGTATAGTATGCAAGAGGTGTCAATCCAACCCAGGAAGGAGGAAGAACACTAGGAATGCAAATGTAAAGCAAATCTAAGCAAATCAGGAAAATGATTAGTAAAATCGGTGAAAACTAAATGCAACCCCTTGGATTGACATTAAAACCCAAATACTACAACTGACTAGTACAATGGGTGATTGACATAAGAGGTCAAAACTCTTTTATCAGAAACAATGACCATAAGCATTAAAAAGAATCTCTCAAAGCTAAAAGAAGTTTAAACCAGCATTTAAACAAGATTAAACTTTCAAAGCACTAAGAGAATTCACAAGCTAACAGTCACAAACATGCTAGAGTTCTTAATAGGATTCAAACTTTTATGCATATGAACCTAGCATGGTGGCTCTAAACAAAGGCAAAGATGATTATGCAAAGTGAGATTAAGACAAGCAAGAAATAAAATTATGAACAGTAAACAGCACTTAAACATCTTACTTGCTCAGATTAATCATCTCCACCATGCAAAATCAAAGCAAAACACCTTAAACTAACCAAATCTAGTTCTTAAAGACATAGATTCAACAACTTCAAACAAACTCAAAGTTTAAGAACAAGAGATGAACAGTTGAGAAAGCAAACATTTGTGGAACTTCTGAGCACTTAAGAGAAACAAATGAAAGAGAGAGAGAGCTAAAAATTTCGTGGTTTAGGTGAGAGAAGAGAGAAAATGAAGTGTGAAGAGAGAAGAGGAGCTATTTGGCTTTTATAGAGTCTAATGGGGAACCAAATGGATGGGGGACAAAAACAAAAGTGCTCAGAAGTGCAGCTGGGTGGCAAGAAGGAGCCAAAAATCTAAATTTAAACTCCCTTGGCTCCAAGCCAAGAGAGAGAAACTTTTTTGAAAAATGAAGGACTGACCTCGCGGGACTATCGGTCATTTTATGACCGATAGGTTGATCGATACGGTGCTATCGATCACCTGGAGTCCGATGGCCTGACAGATGGCTCTCCTGCAAAATCTCATCGGTCACATCCTGATCGATAGAGTGACCCAAATACAACCGATGCATTCCCATCGGTCACATTCTGATCGTTAGGATGACCGATAGGATCTAAACTTTGCACTTCTTTTCCCTTATCGGTTATAACTGACCGATAGGTTTCCCGATGCATCTTTGGCTCCACAACCATCGATCACTTCATGACCGATAGTCAGACCGATAGGTCTGTATCGATCTGGCCTTGATCAATACGGTGATCGATGGTAGCCAAGATGCATCTGTTTTTTTTGTTTCCCCAAGCATCTTCTTAAGCCCCAAACCGAAGTCCTGCTTCTAGAGACACTAAAATGCATAAAAATGAACTAAAAAGCATAATATTTACAAAGAATACCATAGGACTACCCCCCAAGTGTGCATGTTTAGAGTCACTTAGCTTGACTTTCATTACCTCACTAGTGGTGGTGAGAAGAAGGAGTCTTGGAACTCCTTGGTGTTGTCCTGCTTCCCTTGACTTTGGTGGTGAGTCCATTCAGCTTGATCTTAGCAAAAGGCATAGTCTTCCCCTCTTGCTGCATCTTGAAGCAAACCTCACCCATCTTTGAGTCACATGGTTGCAAAACCACCTCTCCTCCTTTAGTAACCAACTTGATTCCATGCAAAATCTTGTAACTAACCACTTCAAGGACCTCTTTTTCAGTGGTGTTGATAGCTTGCTATTTTAGATCATTTTAGGCTGCACTTCATGCATCTTTTCCTCTGTTTTTGCATTGTATTTTAGCATTTTGGTATCATTAGCACTTAGAATCAACATAGCATGCATTTAGCTTAGGATTGCATATATTTGCATACATGTGCATGTTTGTGGTGGTTTTCAGGTGTTTTTGGAGTTTCTTGGAGCAGAGGAGGAGATGGAAGCAGCTAATGATCAAATAAGATGTCCAAAGTGGAGTTCTTGCAAAGTCTGTTCCATTGATACAAGAGTTTTTTTGCAACAAGCAAGGAATATCAAAGCTCAAGCAACCTATAGTTGTAGTATAGTATGCAAGAGGTATCAATCCAACCTAGGAAGCATGAAGAACACTAGGAATGCAAATGTAAAGCAAATCTAAGCAAATCGGGAAACCGATTAGTAAAATCTGTGAAAACTAAATGCAATGGCCAAATGAGATGCAAAACTATTTTAAAATCTCTGGAAAAGGGTTAAATATTACTAGGAGAAAACAGAAGATTCAAAATGCAAATCTACTAAGAACTAAAAATCGAGCACTGAATCGGGTAAAACAAATCGATCTAACAACTTAAAGCAAATAACTTCTAATGAACAAAGATGCAAGCTTTATGACAAGATAATGATAAACAGAGGTTTTAAAATGCTAAAAGAGGGTTCAGGGTCCAGGGTCATATTCAAGAGTGTTCAAAGATTCAAGCTTTGGTTTGAAAACACATAGATCTACTCATTGATGAGCTTTTTCTAAGCCTTGAAAACAAAACAAGAACCATCCATGGCGTGTGGTATGATTCACTTCCTCAATCTCTTCTCCAAACCCATGGCGTTTGGTGGAAAAAGGAGATCAAAGAGCAGGAAAAACAGATTTCAATCTATGGCCTAACTAACCTCCTCTACATCCATGGCGTTTGGGAGAGGGTCAATTAGTCTCTAGGATCTGGTTTTCTAGGATACCTGAATCCGGTCAGGGTAAGACAGCCTTGGAATCATATAGATCTTTTCCAAGACTCTCTAAGCCTTAAGACCCCAAGAGCCTAGAAGAATAGGAATGAAGAACACGAAAACCACAAAACTTAAACCTCTTAAACCCTTGAATCGCCTCAACCCTTTACCCAAAAAAAACTACTCTCTACACATGATTGAAACCGAATGAAATGCAATAAAAGATAAACTAAGCATGATTAAACGATTGATTAAAGGAAAAGACTTAATATTCAAAGGATTCAAAGTGCTCAAAAACAAGAAAAAGCTTAAAGTTCAACAATGGCTAATCGCCCCAAAAACGAAGAACCGAAAAGATAAGACTGAAAGTTGTGTCTCGAAAGTGATGGCCGCCTTATCCCAAAATAGCCAAACAGCTGGAATGGTCCCCCAACTACGCTAAAAACGGTTAAAGTACCCGAGATTGATCTTGAGATCGATCAGTTCACTCGATCGTCTCCAGGGATCGCCTTCTGCTGCTCGATCTGCAAGTCGATATTGTTGGTTGGATCGAGTACTTCGTCCAATCTTCTACTCGATCTTTGGATGATTGAGTCGTGGTCTCGATCCGGCTCTCATTCTGCATTGCGTCATTTACGTCCATACTCCAGATCGATCTCCTCTCTCGATCTGGTCTCGATCCGTCTCCTTGAATCGACTTGGGTCACTCGATCTTCTGGTCAATCTCATATAGATCAACCTGCCTTGCTCGTCGATCTGGGTCCTTTGCATGTATGGTTGAGCTCTCCAAGTGTCCACGAGCTTCGTTTTGATCCTCCTCACGTCCACACAACTTCCACAACTTCAGAGCGCTCCAAACAACCTGATAATGATGCAAAAGTGCAAGAAATATGCAAAATGCGAATGCAAAGAGACCTAGGACCTAAAATGCAACAAATGGAACAAACTAGCCTATAACCCAAGAAGAATGCATGTAAAACTATCCTAAATACATGCAAAATATGCAAAATAAATTGTAATATCATCCATATCGAGCAAGCATTTGGAGCAGAACACCCGTGGAGTGTGCTCGATGCAAGTAGCAGGACGAGAAGAGAAGGATCGACACGAGGATTCCAAGCCGTTGGTCTAAATCGAGGACCAGCATCGAGGAAGGACATCGATACACGCTGCACAGGCCATATCGAGGTCACATATCGAGCAGAACATCGACCGTACGACCTCGATGCAACTCATCCCCGTTGAGCATTTGACTTTTGTTAACCTTATCTTATCTTTTTAGATTTTTTTATGCTTCTTTTGGTTCTCTACAATAAAAAGGAAGCCACAAAACATTATCCTTATCAAGTCTTGTTTTTATCTAAGTTTAGTTTTCTGAAAAAACACTCTCTAAACCTTCAAGAGCGATTTGGCTTAAGGATCTTGATCTTTAATAAAGTTTGCATTTTTATGATTTAATCTTGTCTTCCAATCTTTGTTCTTGCATCTTGGAAGATTAGATATCATCTTTGCATTTTAACCTCATATAGTTATCTTTAACTCCAAATGAATGGGATTAAACATGATTAGTGAGTAGTCTTCTTTAGATTTGGGGTTCTGAGTAGGGAAAGTGGTGATTAAGATGTGATTAAGGGGTGATTAGGCTTGTTTAAATGTTCTTTGTTATCTTCTTCTCTTGCAAAGTGATTAATGTTGATAAAGCTTTCTCCTTTTGATTGAATATGGTTTGATAGATGCATATGGTTCACTTGATGTCTTGTTATCTCTTCTTCAAGTATAGTTTGGTTATTTGGCTTGATAGTCTAGCTTGGTCTATGTTTCCTTTGTTCAGTGACACCAAATTGATAGTTCACCCTGCTAGATGATTCGCTTAGGGCTATGAGAAACAAGTTTGTTTGCAAGGTGAATTATCAAAACCCAAACCACTGTAATGATGTAGTATAGCAGTAAAGGTGTCAATCCAACCTAGGATGTAGGAAGAACACTAGGAATGCAAGCATCAAGCAAAGCTAAGCAGATCGGGTAAATATATGGTAAAATCAAGGAAAACTAAATGCAACAACCCAACTACTAAGAAAACTATTTTAAAATCCCTGGAAGAGGGTTAACAACTATTAGAATAAAACAGAGACCCTAAAACGCAAATCTACTAATAACTAAAAATCGAGAGCTAAAACGGGTAAAACAAGTCGATTCTAACAACTTAAGCGAATGACTTCAAATGAACAAAGATGCAAGCTTTATGACTAGAGAATGATAAAAGAAGGTTTTAAGATACGAAAAAGAGGGTTCAAGGTCGAGGGTCATATTCAAGAGATACAAAGGTTCAAGCCTTGGTTTGAAAACACCTAGATCTACTCATTTAAAGAGCTTTCTCTAAGCCTTAGGAAACTTAAACTAGGATCTTCCATGGCATGTGGTAAGACCCCTTTCTCTGACCCTTTCTCAAAACCTATGGCGTTTAGTGGAAAGATGGGTCAAAGAACATTAAGCAAAGATCCTAAATAGTGGCTTAACTAACCCCCTCTACATCCATGGCGTTTGGGAGAGGATAGATTAGTCTCTAGGATCTGCTTTTCTAGGATATCTGAATCCGGTCAGGGTAAGACAACCTTGGAATCATAGAGATCTTTACCAAGACTCTCTAAGCCTTAGGACCCCAAATCCTAGAAGACAGTAAGTTAAGAACAAAATTAAATCCAAAAGCTTAAACCCTTAAACCCCTTTGAATCGCCTCAACCCCTTACCCAAAGAAAACTACTCGCTACTCATGATTGAAACCGATTCAAATGCAAAGAAATATAAGCTAAACATGATTAAAGGAAAATGCTTAAAACTCAAAAGACTCAAGTTCAAAAAAAAGAAAAAGCGTAAGATTCGACAATGGCGGAATCGCCTAAGAGAGAGTATGAAAAAGATAAGACAAAACGTGGATAGTAGAAAGTGATCGCCTCCTTTGCCTAAAATGGCTAATCAACTCCAAATGGTCCCCTCACTAGATGCCAAAAACCAGCTGGTCGGATAAGGCTCCAGAGATCGATCTCGAGATCGATCAGTTCACTCGATCTTCTTCATTGATCGCCTTCTTCTGCTCGATCTTCAAGTCGATCTAGTTGAATAGATCGAGCACTTCCTTCGATCTTCTACTCGATCCTTGGATGATCAAGTCGTGGTCTCGATCTGGCTCTCGTTCTGCATGGCGTCATTCACGGCCGTACTCCAGATCGATCTCTTATCTCGATCTTGGTCTCGATCCTTCCCCTTGAATCAACTTGGGTCACTCGATCTTCTGATCGATCTCGTCTAGATCGACCTGCCTTGCTCGATCTGCTACTCGATCTCGAGTCCTTTGCATGCATGTCTGAGTTCTCCAAGTGTCCACAAGCTTCTAGCTGATCCTCCTCACGTCCAGATAACCTCCACAACTCCAGAGTGCTCCAAACAACCTGATAATGATGCAAAAGTGCAAGAAATATGCAAAATGCGAATGCAAAGGGACCTAGGACCTAAAATGCAGCAAATGGAACAAACTAGCCTATAATGCAAGATGAATGCATGAAATACTATCCTAAATGCATGCAAAATATGCAATATATATGGTAATATCAACTCCCCCAAACTTGCCTGTTGCTTGCCCTCAAGCAAACAGAATTCAAGAAAGGAAGAGAAGTTTGAAAACGGGAGTTCAAAACAAAAGATGTCAATGGAAAAACTGATTCAATGCCCAAGTTATAAGTTCTAAGATGCAAAGAGGTTGTTCTACTCTAAAAGCTTTAGCCATACTCATCAAAGCAAACAAATGAACTATATAGCTTAGCCTACACAAGCATTCAAATCAACCAACTCCTTAACATTCATTAAACGGTAACCAGTGGATCTAGTTTGTGCATATCAAGAGAAAGCATTTGGTCAAGGGACATGGTCATGAGATGAAGATGATCTCATTCGAATAAGGGTTTAAAAAATTCAGGGGATCACTCAATGAAAGAATCCTATCTTTGGCAAAATGTTAAAGGTAAAAGCACACTTATGCATGCAAGTTAAAGCTCTCTTCAACCCTTTTTACCCAAGTGTAACCCCTAAATCTACCCTCTCCCAAAGCGCTTGATCTCTTCATCTTTCGCAATTGGGGGAAACTCTTTCTTCTTCAGTCAGTGTGGTTGACTTCTTTTTGTTTGAACTTGCTCTCCTTTGTTGTATGCCTGGCGCAGCTTTCTTCACCTTTGGTGGATGGCTCGGTCTGATTTTTCTTCTTTTTGAATGACCTTTTGTAAGCCTTGTTGCTGCTAGCGCCTTTCTATTTTAACACTAAGAGCATTCTTTTTCTATTTTACTTAACCACAAACGATCTGTTCCCCCTTTTGCTACCAATCCCATACTTCCTCTTCTTTTGTAAAGATGTAAACATAAATCACTTAAACCACTTAACAACCCTTTTCCCAAACTCTTAACCTAGTATCAAAATGCAAGCTGGTGTCTACAAGGGAGATTCTCCTTGCCAGCCTTATTCCTAACACTTTTTGCTAAGATAAGATAGAAAATGATGCAATGTAAGGCCTCACAACTCACGCAAAAGTGTTTAGGTCTGAAAGAAGGTTTGGTTTAGGGCGAGGTTAACTGTCCCAATATGATGAGGATCAGCTACTTGGATTAACAAGAGTGGTAAGAAGGGAAGAAGATAATCCAAGTATGTATGTAGGTAAGCCATGCAATCACTCTCAATGCACAAACAAGATAATTCAATGTCAATATTATGGTTCTACAAAGATGGAATTGGCATCAAATCAAAGCGAATTTCAACATAAGACTAGAGTATCAAATGCAAGTAATCAAAGTATGGTGCAGCCTTAACTTCAAACACACTAGATGAAATCAAACAACAAACAACCAAGGCATTGAAACAGTTCAAACATTAACAACTTAACAAGTGTTTATCATTCACTCCCTATGCAACTTCAACAACCTAAATGACTTTAAAAATTCTAGACTCAATCCTAAAATTTTTAACAATGCAAATGCAAACTACATGAATTGTTTTGAAAATTTTTAAAACATTTATCATTTTTTTGGTGTTTTCTATGCCTTACATGATGCATGATGACTCAAAGGATGATAACAGAAAATAAGATCAAAGAAAACGTGTCAAATAACACACACACTCCCCCAAACTTGAATGACACCGTCTCGGTGGCAAACAAAGTTCAAGAGAAGTCAAAACACAAAGCAAAAATCAAACGATGCGTGGTATATAGAAGGGTTTGGTTGTTGGTACCTCAGAGCTAGGCTCGGCTGGAGCTTGAGGATGCTCCAGACTTCCTGCTCTTGCTAGCAGGGTCGTGAGTAACTGCCTTGCCTTTCTCCTTGCTTTCTCCTTTGTGTAGAGAGCGACGTGCAGCGTGGTTGTCGCCTTGGGGCTCACAGATCACTATCCCACTAGTTGATCTCCTTCTCTTCTCGGGTTGCTCAACCTCTTCTCTTGAAGATGCTTCAGATGATTTCTTTTGTAAGCCCTTGATCTTCTTGGCAAGATTTTTAATCATCTTGCTTTGCCATTTGTTGATCTTGTGCTGCATCTCGACGACTGAAGCAAGGAACTTCTCGGTTTTGGTTTTTTGCTCGAAGTCAAGCGTGGGAAGAACAAAGCTCTCGGGCATCTCAACATCGGATGTAGGTGACTCTGAACGTGGGCGAGCAACTCGTGGAGGTGCGGCTGTGGCTCCTAGAGGTGCATATCAATCCTCAACACTTGGCAGAAACTGAACATTGCCAACACCTCGCAACTCCGTTTCTTCTTTGTTTAGCAAGATGCACACTCTCTTCTCATTCTCACAATCATAGAACAAGTATGCAAAGAATCCCTCAGCTGGCGTGCATCCCAAGCTGTCTGTGTTGCGCATGTATACTTCATCCATATAAGCCCTCTCTGCGCAAGGGACGAAGTCATGAAGTGGTACACCGGCTTGAACAAACATCGGTGTAAGGAACCCTCCTATAAGCGCTGAGCTTGCCTTGCACCTCATTGCCCACGCCTTGTACTTCAGCAAAGAGGAAGCCAAAATGCATCCATAATTGACATCATCTCCAAGCTCGTCTTCCATCGACTCGTCATTCTCCTTAGGATCGCATAGAAGATGTTTAACGCCTTGGAAGAGGAAACACAGCTCATTCTTGGTGACTGTGGGAGCCACGGACCTAACACTAAAGGTGTTAGCGATGAGCTTGAGCGTGTATCTCAAAACGGGGCTGCGGACTCTCTTGATCTTCCCCGTGTTAGCCTTGTAATCATCGTTAATGATCAGATCCCACAAATCGTTGGCTTGAGTGAAAGCAGGAAACTCAACGAGCTTGGCATCAGCCTTCAGACCATAGGCTTGGCAAAGCTCTTGGATGGAGAGATGATAGGCTTGTCTCCTGATCTTGAGGGTGAGGTGACCTTGTGATGGCATGGGGAGACTCGGATTCTCGTAGGTGAAATCCAAGGTGGCTAAGAAGTCTAGGATTGCCTCAGGATAGGTTGGGCAATCCATCCTTAAAAAGCACCGGAGCCCCAATGTTCTTGAGAAGCTGATCAAAATCGCCCAAGATCCCCATATTTGCCAACAGATCCCTGCTCGCGAACTTCGTGGGGTCATATCGGAGCCTCCCTAACCTTTTCTTGGCTTGTTTCTCCTCCTTTGTCCATCTGACCCTCTCCTGAACCACTTATTGAGCTTCTCCCCCTTGTGTTGTCTCTTCCCTGCTTCTCTTAGGAGCCATGGTACCTGAAACACAAATCTCAAAGAAGAGAATGAGTATAGGCGGCGAATGTACGAGAAAAAAAAGTTAAGAGAGAAAAACTTCAAACAATAATCCTAGATTTTTAGGGAATTTATAAAAATTGCAGCTTAATATTAGGGAAAAAAATCTAGAGATATGATTAAAAAATCTAGAAATTTTTCTAATATCTAGCTACTTCTAAAAATTATACTAACTCTCTAGCAAATCATTTAACTAAATCACAAAATGGAATTTTCATGAAAATACCTTTGTATGAGAGGAAAATGAAATGCTCTAGTCTTTTTAAAAACTCAAACTCGCTCTCTCTCTTTTTGTTTTGTAAAAATCAGTTTTTGCAAAGTGAAGATAAAAAGTGCACAAAGAGGTTTTAAAGACAAAAATCTTTGGACACGTGTTTAAAAACAGGAGCAAAGGAGAAAAGAGAGGGAAACAAAAACTTACCTCGGCACGAGATCGAGTCTATTTGGTCGATCTAGGACTCGATCTCATGCCCATGTTGACTAGGATCAAGAGGTTTGATCGATCAGGGACTCGATTCATATTGCATCGAGTCTTAGATCGATTGTGTCCTCTCGTTCCATGATTTTTGATCACTCAGGCTATGCTCCTTGGATCGAGCCACGTGATCGATTTGGGGGTCATTTGGGATAAGATCGAGTGGCAGATCGAGTAGACTGATCGATATAACCTCGAGGATCGAGTGAGGTCAGTCGATCTCAGTCAATCCACACCTCGTTTGCATTTCAAACTAAACGTATGGGTGGTTTATCCTCTCATGATCGACTGACTCACTCGATTGTCTACTCGATCTTGTCTAGATCGACTGACTCCTCTCGATTCACTAGCTCGATCTAGTAAAGATCGAGCCAGGTTATGTCGATCTAGCACTCGATCTCTAGCCTATACTTCTCCTTTCTCGCCTCTTTTGACTCCAAGATCATGATCTCCAATCACCTATCCTTTCACCTACACACTTAAACATAAAAAGCATAAAACTGAAATAGAAAGAAAGCAAAAATATGTACAAGATAGACATGGGAATGCCTCCCAAGTGCGCTTTCTGTAACGTCTTTAGCTAGACTTTACTTGGTTCTACTAAGATAGCTCATACCGTCCTCTCTAAGATAGCTTTGATCTGTCTATTCGAGACCTCTACTTGCCCACTAGTTTGTGGGTGATAAGGTGTTGCTACCTTGTGCTTCACTTCATACTTCTTCAAGAGTCTTTCAAACACCTTGTTGATAAAGTGGCTGCCCCCATCGCTGATCACTACTTTTGGTACTCCAAACCGTGGGAAGATGATGGTCTTTAAGAGCTTGATCACCACTTTTGCATCATTGGTTGGGGAAGCTATAGCCTCAACCCACTTAGACATGTAATCAACAACCACCAAGATGAATTTGTTGCCGTAAGAAGATGGGAACGGTCCCATGAAGTCTACCCCCCAAGCATCAAACACATCAACTTCAAAGATTGGCACCTGAGGCATCTCGTTTCTCTTGGTGATGTTTCCAGCTCTTTGACATGCTTCACAAGACTTAACAAACTCATAAGCGTCTTTGAATAGTGATGGCCACCAAAACCCGGCTTGTAAGACCTTTGTTGCCATCTTGAAAGAAGCGAAATGACCTCCGTAAGATGAACCATGGCAATGTAGAAGGATGTCCTGCGCTTCCTCTTTTGAGACACATCTTCTATACAAGTTGTCTACTCCCCTCTTGTAAAAGTAAGGTTCGTTCCAAAAATAATGAGAGATGTCTCTCATGAACTTCTTCTTGTGGTAGTGGTCAAGATGAGTAGGTTCCTCTCCACAATCTAAGAAGTTCACTATATCAGCATACCAAGGCAGGTTCTCTTCACTCATAGCCAAAACATCTTCAAACTGATCCTCTAGCCGTGTGCATACAACCGTGTTGATCATCATGAGCTGCTCTTCAGGAAGTGAATCATCCAAGGGTAAGGCTTCATTCACACTCATTCTAGAAAGGTGATCAGCAACACCATTCTCTACTCCCTTCTTGTCTTTTATCTCCATATCGAACTCTTGTAGAAGAAGAATCCACCTTAAGAGCCTCGGCTTGGTATCCTTCTTAGAGTAGATATACCTCAACGGCGCGTGTTCAATGTATACAACAACCTTAGAGCCTACCAAATATGATCTGAACTTCTCAAAAGCAAACACAACGGCCAGCAGCTCCTTCTCGGTTGTAGCATATCTCACTTGCGTGTCAATCATGGTACAACTAGCATAGTAGATAACATGCAACTGCTTGCCTTTCCTCAGACCAAGAACAGCTCCCACGGCGTAGTCACTCGCGTCGCACATGATCTCGAAGGGTAAGCTCCAATCTGGCACTTGTACTATAGGTGCCGTGACAAGAGCCTCCTTGATGGTCTTGAAAGTTAGAAGACATTCCTCATCAAAGACAAAGTCAGCTTCCTTGCATAATAACCGTGTAAGAGGGCAAGTTATCTTGGAGAAATCCTTGATAAACCGGCTGTAGAAGCCAGCGTGACCCAAGAAACTCCTTATCCCCTTCACATTAGCCGGCGGCTCAAGAGTCATCATGACTTCAATCTTTGCTTTATCAACCTCTATCCCCTGCTCAGATATCTTGTGACCGAGAACAATCCCTTCCTTCACCATGAAGGGACACTTCTCCCAGTTCTGCACCAAGTTTTTCTCCTCACATCGCTTAAGTACCTTGCAAAGATTCAACAAACAAGCAAAAAAGGACGCACCATATACAGAGAAATCATCCATAAAAACTTCTACCATCTCCTCTATAAGATCAGAGAAGATTGACATCATACACCTTTGAAAGGTTGCTGGTGCATTACATAACCCAAAAGCCATGTTTCGATATGTGAAGGTACCATAAGGGCATGTGAAAGTTATCTTTTCTTGGTCATTTCGATAAATAGAAATATTAAAGAAACCGCTGTATCCATCTAAGAAACAATAGTATGGATGATTAGCAAGTCTCTCTAACATTTGATCAATATAAGGAAGAGGAAAATGATCCTTTCCAGTAGCTGAATTGAGCTTCCTATAATCTATACACATTCGGTGACCAGTTATGGTTCTAGTAGGAATCAATTCATCTTTTTCATTCTTAATGACTGTGATTCCCCCTTTCTTAGGCACCACGTGGGCAGGAGAAACCCACGTGGTGTCACTGATAGGGTAGATCACATCAGCCTCTAACAGTTTCAAAATCTCTTTCTTAACTACTTCTTTTCAAATTCGGGTTTAAACGCCTTTGATGTTCAATAGAAGAAGAGTTTTCATTTTCTAAGTGAATCCTATGAGTGCAAAGCATTGGTGAAAGGCCCTTGATGTCACTTAGAGAGTACCCAATGGCCTTCATATACTTTCTCAGCTCATTAAGGTGCGAGTGCAACTCATCATCACTCAGATTTTCATCCACAATCACGGGATAAGTCTCATTAAGCCATAAAAAAGCATACCTTAGCCCTTTTGGGAGCACCTTTAGGTCCACCTTTGGGGCTAGCAGCTCGCTCCAGTCCTCCTCTTAACTTGTGATGATGTTGCTGTCCTCACTGCCCTCCTTAAACCCCGAGTCATGAGCCATAAGGTTTCCATCTTGAACCATTGTCCCCTCAGAGATCGAGTCATCCAGTCGATCTTCCACTCGTTCTCGTCTGGATCGATTGCACTCACATCGATCTCCTGTTTGATTTGATGTGGATCGAGTGGTGGATCGATTCACTGAGTCGTTCCCTGAACTGATCGCGTTGGCTCTCTCAATCTCCTTATCGATTTCTTTCCCGGATCGGCCAACCTCCTCGATCTTCTTGTCGATCCTTGACTTGGATCGAGTTAAGATCCTCGATTTCCAAGATGCTTTCCGTCTTTACTAATACGATTGAGAAGTTTATGGAGGTCTTCATGGATAATTTTTAAGTGTATGGTTCCTCCTTCAAAGACTTCCTTGACAACCTATGTTAAGTGCTTGCAAGACGTGAAGAGAAGCACCTGGTTCTGAACTGGGAGAAGTGCTACTTTATGGTCAGATATGGGATTGTACTTGGGCATAGAGTCTCTGGAGAAGGCATTAAGATGGACTGAGCGAAAATTAAGGTGATGACAAGTCTGCAGCCACAAGATTGTGTAAAATCAGCGAGGGGTTTTCTGGGACATGCTGGGTTCTACAGAAGATTCATCAAAGACTTCCGCAAGCTTGCAAGACCACTCACAGCTGTGCTTTGCAAGGATGTGAAATTTGAATTTTTTGCAGAGTGTCATTCAGCCTTTCCGCAGATCAAGAGGCCTTAGTGAGTGCTCCTATTGTGCAACCTCCTGACTGGGATCTACCATTTGAGGTGATGTGTGACGCCTCAGACTTTGCAGTGGGCGCTGTCTTGGGTCAGAAAAAGGAGAAGAAGCTTCATGCATTCTATTATACAAGCAGGACTCCTGATGAAGCACAGAAGAATTATGCAACTACAGAGAAAGAACTGCTGGCTGTGGTGTTTGCATTTGAGAAATTTTGACAGTACCTGGTTGGAGCTAAGGTGATTGTGCATACTGACCATTCTGCTCTCAAGTTCCTGATGCAGAAGAAAGATGCCAAACCAAGACTGTTGAGATTGATTTTGCTGCTTCAAGAGTTTGGCATTGAGATCGGAGATAAGAAAGGGATTGAGAATGGGGTAGCTGATCATCTTTCAAGGATCAGGGTTGAAGACGACGTCCCTATTGATGATTTCTTGCCAGAAGAGAACGTCTAGTTCCTAGAAGCAAGACTGCAAGAACCAGATGATGAGGAACTGCAGCTTTTTTGTGCTACAGAAGCAGTGTCGATCGACACACCACCCCTGGTGTCGATCGACACCTCCCTCGAGGTGAGCCAATATCGAGCCGGATGGACACAAGGCTCGTCATTTAGTCGACACAGATTTTTGTCGATCGACACACCTCCTGTGGTGTCGATCGACACCAGTCGTGAATTGCACTCCTCCTTCAACAGATCCTGCGAGATGTTTTCTCTCAGCCTATGTGCGTGATGGAAACTTCTTCTTGGCCTTGGTATGCTGATATTGCAAATTACCTAGCTGCAGATGAGGTCCATGACACCCTCAAAGGGTATGAGAAGAAGAAGTTTATGAGGGAGCTTAGCAGATATTACTGGGATGAGCCTTACTTATACAAGTACTGTTCAGATGGAATCTATAGAAGATGTCTTGCAGAAGCTGAAGTTCAGGGCGTGTTTTTCCACTATCATGGTTCTGAGTATGTTTGGCATTTTGATACCTTGAAAACAGTGTCCAAGGTTCTACAAGCAGGCTTCTGGTGGCCTACATTGTTCAAAGATGCTCAAACATTAATAGCTCACTGTGATGTCTGCCAAAGGAGAGGGAAAATCACTAAGAGGCATGAAATGCCACAAGACTTCATACTTGAGGTTGAAGTTTTTGACTGCTGGGACATCGATTTCATGGGTCCCTTTCCTTCATCGTATGGGAACAAATCCATCCCGGTTGCTGTGGATTATGTATCCAAGTGGGTGGAAGCGATTGCCAGTCTAAACAATTATTCTGCAGTGGTCCTTAAGCTATTTAAGACTCTCATTTTTTCCAGATTTGGAGTACCACAGATTGTGACTAGTGATTGTGGAAAACACTTCATCAATAGAGTGTTTGAGAAGCTGTTGCAGAATTATGGAGTTCATCACAAGATTGCTACACCTTACCACCCTCAGACAAGTGGTCAGGTTGAAGTATCCAACAGGCAGATCAAAGAAATTTTGGAGAAGACAGTGGGAAAGACAAGGAAAGATTGGTCAGCCAAGCTAGATGATGCACTTTGGGCTTACTTGACAGCATTCAAACCACCACTTGGCGATATACCATTCCCCCTGCTTTATGGGAAAGCATGTAATCTTCCAGTGGAGCAGGAATACAAAGCAAACTAGGTGGTCAAGAAAATGAACTTTGACTGGAAACCTGCAGCAGAGAGGCGCCAAATTCAGTTGAATGAGCTGGATGAGATCAGTCATCATGCTTATGAGAACTCCAAGCTGTACAAGAAGAGGACTAAGGCATATCATGACAAGAAGATCCTTGCCTGACACTTTGAACCAAATGACCAGGTACTCCTGTACAACTCACGTTTACAATTGTTTCCTGGGAAATTGCGTTCTCGTTTGTCAGGACCCTTCACCATCAAGGAGGTCACCTTTGGCGGATGCACCCACTGCCCGATCTTGAGAACAGTCAAGCTAATGATGTTGGCAACCCATTGGTAAGTGTACATACTTAGTCTAATTTTTAGTTTTTTCTAACTGATTTTCGTGTCTATATTTAGTCAAAAAAAAAAAAACAAGAACGATAAATTTTTATCCCGTGGCGAAGGGATATCGACCACCTTCGACACGGACCTGTGTCGATCGACACCATCATTAATCGGATGGCTCCGTGGACCGGCAAGAGATCACGCAATGAGACTGCTGAGTCCTCTAATACCGCGCCAGTAATCCCCTCTCTTCTACCACGGCCTAAGAGAGAGGGAATCAAGATTCCAGTCGAGAAAGAATCATCGGATCCGCCGGCAAAGGAAGTGGTAAAGCGCCACTCGTTTTCAGGGAGATCAGAGAGCAGTGGGATGACTACGATACTCTGTTCTACAATGCCTTGACCAAGATGGACATTGTGCCTACACGGTTTGCAGATGCAGATACATTGCGCAGGCTCGGGCTTAAGGAGGAAGCGCTGAGATTTCTGAAGAAGATCTGCTTAGGCACCATTGCTACCAAGCAGTACGATCTATATCCGGATTTAGTGTGCCAGTTCATCGCTACCGTGCGGGTTTACTATGACAATGAGATTGTCAAAAGGGCGCATGAGGGAGCGATCACATTACTCATCCGAGGTATCAGATACAGGATCTCGCTCCTTGCACTATGTCAGATTTACGGGTTCGATACCGCGCGCTCCAGAGTCAGTCTTCCAGTGCAGTTTCCCAATCTGCAGAGCTTCTGGTCCCATGCCGGGAATGGGAGGTATGATTCTAAGACCTCCACACAGACTGATGTGCGTCATCCCTTGCTGCGCTGAGTTGTCCGTCTCATCTCCACTACACTTCTGTGTAAGTCTGAGCCGGGAAAGATGAGAGTTTCAGAGCTGTCTTTGCTGTACTATGGCATTGAGGACATCCTTATAGAGGAGTATGAGGTTGACAGCGACGTCAACATGGGCGCAATCTTTGCTAACCACTTGGCTTCTTTCAAGACCAAGCCGTTCACAGGAGCCAGTGGCAAGCCCGAGACTGTTAGCCGTCTTCTGACTCCCCTATTCCACCACTTGGCGATTGACCCTTCCACCTGCAGGATTGTCACTGAGCGCCATCTCCTCGACATGGACTACTTGAGGAGGACCCATTGGAACAAGGGAGATGAGATGCTGTGGAGTTTTGTTAGCCACACTGGCGAGCGATGTCTGATTCCGCTACCTCAGCCAACTCTCACTACACTTCAGCCAGACCTCCTCAGCTTTCAGCCAGATGCTACATTGCTTCGACATGCGCCAGCTACTAGGCGTAGAAGACGATCTTCACGAGCTGCTGCTTCTGTTGCTGAGGATGCACCTGTTGAGGCCCTTGCTGGAGTACCACCAGGTCGATCCCGAGCGTCCAGAGCTCCTGTATATCCAGAGCTGATTGGGCGCTACACACTCCCCGATGTTCTGGACATTCCTATGGAGCAGGCCACCTTTCAGCGATTCATGGTTCAGAGTGTTCGGGGCCTCTGGAACACCATTGCAGTATTGTCGATCTGCGGCTGCGTTCGACCGCCTAAACCTCCTCGAGATGAGGATGAGGACTAGTTCCTCTATCTATCCTGGTTACTTTTCCCTTTTCCTTTGTTCTTTTTCATTTTCTTTGAGTCAGTTTTTCATTTTTGTTTTGCTTTGAAACTTGTTTTAACTGATGTCGATCGAGATTATGCATTGTGTTTTTGCTTTTAAATGTGTGCTTGAGTGTTCCTAACAGTCTTCACTCGGGAAAACTTCAGCTAACAATCTAACAGGCAACATTATAGATGTTTGGGTGGATCATACTCTGTCTTTAGAGTTGGTGTCGATCGACACCAACCATAGGGTGTCAATCGACATCCCGTGCAATCGAAGGTACCATCTTCTCACCCATGTACAAACCGTTTCATTGCTTAATTTGGCCAAATCCAAGAATGATAACACTGGGGACAGTGTTGTTTAAGTCTGGGGGTGGTCGTTGCTGATATTGTGTACATTGTATTTGGTTTTTAGAGTCTTAAAGTTGAGTCAAAACCTGTTTTATTGAGTTAAAATTAGTTGGAAACTAGGAACTTTCTCTTGATTGTTTTTGTTAACTATTTCATCTGAGTGACCATTGCTGCATGATTATTACCATTTTCTGACTAATGAAAAATCCATAGTTCCAGCAAGTCCACTTAACTTGACCTTCAAAAAGACTAAGTTAGTATGTCTGATATTCATAGAGCTTGATTCCTCATTCATACCTGATAAATTGCCTGCAATGTTTGAAAAATAATGGTACTCCTCTCCCTAGTTTAAATAAAAAAAGGAAGTAAAATGAGACAAATTTTGAAATTTTGATATGAGTCTCTTTGGATGAAGGGTAGGAAAATTTCCAATAATCCCAGTATTTCATTTTAAAGAGATGATCACAGGTGGGAGTCAGGTTTGGATTACCCCGTGATACCATTATTTGCCTACACCTGAATAATATAAAGAAACAATAGAAAATAATAAGTATGGGGCAGAGAAAGAGTACCAAAGGTTGATAGATTGCAGTGCAAGTTTATTTAGGTATAGTATGGGAATGAGTCTAGAAGGTTCTTGAATATTTAGACTGCTAATGAAGTTTAGCAATGATAGTTATTGGGCAATGTTGCGAATTTATGTGTTCAATATGGGATGCTGTGAATGTCTAAGGAGAAGTACATGGTGGTCTGATTATTGTTTAAGAAATGCAGTGTGTGGATTACCAGATGAACAGTTCAAACAATGATCTATGAAAAGGAGAGTTCCCGCGTTTTCAAACCTCGACTCTATATTTAGTTTTCTGTTTACTTGAGGGCAAGCAAAAGTCTAGAGGAGTTGATATATCATGGTTTTTATGGGTTTTTGACCATGATATAAGTCTTATTTACATAGTCTTTTTGGTATTTTCCGAGTCCTTTCGAGTCTTTGCAGGTATAGGTACGTTTGGAGCATAATTGTTGGTTTTAGAGCCTTTTGAAGCTATGTTGAAGCTGATGCTGAAAAGACCAAGTCGTAGAGCATTCTGGAGCAGGGTGTCGATCGACACAAACCAGTCAGTGTCGATCGACAACGATCGTGGTCGCGAAGCAGAGCCTTAAAAACTCTTTTGAAGAATTGCAACTTGGCCCAAAAGTTTCCTATTATTTGTAATATTGCCTCACTCGTGTTTAGAGATGTATTTAGGTTTTGGAAGCCATTGTGAGACATTCATCTTGCTTTCATTGAGACTAAGAGAGAGATTAGATTCAGAGCTTTTAGGGAGACAAATCCGTACTCTGTAAAAAAAAATTTCTAACCCCCTTTGTCTTTTAATTTATCTTTTAATTTATTCAGTCATGATTTGTGTTTTAATTTCAATGTCTGAGTAATTTGCTAGTTAGGTTTTGGGTTATTCAAAAGTTGATAATGAATCGTTAGAACTGCAGAACTGGAAGGATAAATCATTTGGTTCTTCATCTAGGTTCCTTTAACACTGGTTTTAAAATTGACCACCTAGAAATCAGATCTTATGTTCTTTAATAGATGTGGAAACCTTATTAATCACCAGAACTATCTTAGATGAGAAAAATAACCGATTGCAAATGAATTTGGATTAGTGATTTTGTGAACATATCGAACCTGAACCATAATGCTTGCTTAGGTTGTTAGAATTTGCAACGGAATTTGGAATTCTAGAATCTGATCAAAGTTAATCTCTGCGACGGAAATCGATTGGTTTTACATTCGTGTTTTCGAGTTCTAGAATGGTTTTAACAAATAATCCTTTTAGTATGTAGTCTGCGATTTATGTCAACCCGCGAATTTCCCATTGTCTAGCGTCTTGTCCCATTGATTTTAAGAACCCATAATCCGCTCCTGCTCTTTCTACTTTTGTTTACCATTTCGTTTTATTTGTTATTGACTGCTTAGCTATATTTGAATCTAAACTCTGTTGAGTAATCGTCTTAAGTCCTTGTGGATTCGATCGTGAAGTACTACAGTGACCTGTTACTATGAGAGAGTATCTCTAAAGGTTAATTTGAGCATATCAAATTTATATAGAGGAGTGACGCCAAAGTACAGAATGCTCATGGACACAGCTTCCAATGGAAATTTCATGGGCAATACTGTTGTAGATGGTCTAGCTCTTGTGGAGAACTTGGCACTTTCTGATGGAAACTATGGTGAAGAATATGACAGAACATCTAGAGCGGTTGTAAGCGCTGAAGGTGAGAGCACAACAAAGAAGGAGATTAAAGCTTTGAATGACAAGTTAAACAAGCTGCTCAGTGTGTCTTTCAAGAATGTCAGTTTTGTTGGTGATAGTGTTGCTACACAAGAGCAAGATGGGACAGTTGTAGAAGAAGAAGCCTTCTACATGAATCAACAACGAGGCGGTTAGCTTCTGAGCTAACCACCCGCCTTCCTTCTCTGCTTTATTACTACTACCTTCCTCGACGTTTGACTCGTACTGATTGAGACCACGAGGCACGCCGGATGTTGGATCCACTTCCATCGCCACCAAGTCTTTGAAGATCATTGGGAGGTTCAACTTGCCGACCGAGAAGTCTGAGACCTGGGCGGCCTTAAAAGCCACTCCCAAATCTTCCCCATCTTTCTTCACCCTCTCCAGCTCCTCCTTGATAGTTGTGGTCCCGGCGATGATCTGCTCGAGCATCTCCTTGTTGTCAATGCACTCTTTGAGGTCGCACTCGGCCACACCTTCGGCCCTCTTCCTCTCCCACTTCGCCTTGAAGCCTTCGAGCACCTCCATGAACTTCCGAGACTTGTCCCTCTGGGCCTCATGGCTGGCTTGCGAACAGCACCCTCACACTCACGGATCAGACGAAGGTTCTGCTCCCTCGCGTCGGAGGCTTCGTTGAGAGTTTGCACCGTCTCGGCCTGCGCCTCGAAGAGCTGGCAAGTGGCGGCTTTGAACTTCTCGCCCCTGTCGACAAGCTCGTTCTCGAGAGCGGTGATATGAGACTACTGGCCTCTGAACTGCTTGAGGAGGTTAGTCTGGCGAGGGACCTGCGCATTTGCGGCCTCAATGTCGGATTTTGAGCTTGCCAACTATCCTCCCCATCTCCTCGATCTCCTCCGGATGAGGGACGTCCCACAGCCTTTGCTCAAGACGAGCATAGAGCCGGTTGCCAGCCTTCGCAGCCTGCAAACACCGATAACCAGAACGCTAAGGCAATCGACACTTAGCCAAAAATGGAAAAAAAGGGAAACATTCTCTACCTTCTTTTGGGCCAACGCCAACTCCACGTAGAGCTCCCTCTCAGTCATCTTCTTGAGAGCAGGAAGTCAGCACCCAACGGGCTTAAAATGACGCCACATGGCCGCCATGCCTTCCGAATCATTCGTGATCGGATGATCCTTGGTGTTCTCAAACTTCCAAAGGAGCGGCCGACTACCCGTCGAGCCACCATACCCGTTGGACGCCGTCGGACGCACCACCGCAGCCCTACTCCCCCCCCTTCCCCCGTCGCCTCTCTATCTCTTCGGGGCCGGCTGGAGCCCTACGCACCACCGCAGCCCTAAGCCAAGCTAAACAACCGCTTCCCGCGAACTCGGTTGGCAGCCGGGTGAAGTCAAAGTTCCCGACTGACGCCTCGTTGACTTTGAACTTGAACCCAGTCTTCTCCCAACCGGAGTCCTTCTCCGGGCTCTCCTCGATGACCCGCGGGTTTGAACTCGGGAACTCGTAGAAAGTCCAGGGATGGTGAGCGTTATATTTAATGGAGAAGAATGCCTGCAGGTCCGAGTAGTGAAAGCTAACAGCCTCCTCTCGGGCCTGCACGACACATCCGATGATGGCCCAAACCAGATTCGGGCACATCTGCATGAAAGCCAGTTACAGGTCTGCGAGAACTTTGAGGGCGAACCGGGGGATCAGGAAGAACAGCCCACAATCCCGGAAGTATGTCGTGTACGCGCAACAAAAGCTCGGCTCCACGTTCGCCGGAGTCTCCGTTGACGTCAAGACCCACCGGGTATCTCGCATTCTCTACGGAAGTCGTCGAGAGCCTTCTGGTCATGTATTTTGGACGGGCCCGGAACCTTGTCTTTTGATTTTAACAATCGCCGACATTGAAAAAAGAAAGAAGGGAGTAGAAGACGAAAGACGCGAAACCTAGAAAAACCGAGAAAGAAGATCGAACTTTTTTTTTTTAAAGCAAACGGAAAACTTGGCAAACGATCACCAAAAACCCCCTTTCTCAAAATCGCAACAAACGGAAGTTGCAGAAAATAAAAGAGAAGTAAGGAAGAACGAGTTACCTTTCCAAGACTGTACGATCCATGGACTATTCACTTTTCCAAGATCCAACCGTCGATCTCATATGATTACCTGACGTCGCGAAATCAGCACGATATATACGAAATCTTTCAAAAGTCACATCTTGGGGCCCATTAAAGCTCGAGCTCGCTCTCGTTAATGGGCTGGGGGGGGAATTGTTGGAGCTAGATTTTGCACCCTAAATCCGGCCTACTCAAGCCCAACAGGCAGATCCAAACTAAGCACAAATAGGCTGGGTGTCGTTTGTACAACTCGGGCCCATTTCCTTGTGGTGGTCCAAACTTGAACAATTAAACGGTCCGTTCACGAGTGCGAGCTCCAGCTCGACGAAATCCCAAGAAACAAGGAAGAATCCGAGCCAAGTCAGAGCATACTCTTGCCAGCTCAAACGAGTTCAAAATTAGTGGAGGAAGCTGCTGCACGTGGCCAAGATTTCTGGCTGAAGCTGCTACACGTGGCCGAGATACGCGCTGGAGGATGAAGCTCGACGAGGCGAGCTATATAAAGGACACAAACTGCTTAGTTAAGGGGACCTTCGGCTTGATCTTCTTCTAACTTTTTACACACGAAAACTCTGTTACTGCTCTTCGAACTCTTTTGATTTCATCTCTTTCAGAGAAATCCTTGTAACCGTTTCATTCAACCGATTAATATCAAATCCTTATTTCAGTTAGTGCTAGCTTATATTGTCAATCTGTTCAAGAGAATCTAGTCCTTAATTCTCCTAAAGTATTTTCCTTACAAAACACATAAATTTTTTAGTGTGAATTGATGTATCGACACATATCTATCTTAACTTTTATAAAAAGTTAACATTCTCTTTTAAGAATAATTCATTACGATATCATGACATAATATACATATAGTAAATCAAATATTTAACTTAATGTATATATGACGTGCATGAAAACTATATGTATCATGTGTAACCGAAAGATGGAGCGAAAGAGAGAGAAAGCTGAAAATGATATTTGTCATTAGCTTCATTGTTTATAATTCATCTCCTTTTATAATAAGAGAGATTACCAGTTAACAATAAACCGTGCAATACAATTTTGATATATCTAATACCCTCCCTCAAGATGGCAAGTATACAGACGTAAGAGCCATCTTGCGTATTAGAGAAAGAAATTGAGCAGGGTACAAGGCTTTTGTGAAAACATCCACTAGCTGAAGGTCCGTACGAACGTGAAGAGTCTTGATCAGATCACTCCGAACCTTGTTCCGTACAATATGACAATCAGTTTCAAGATGTTTTATCCGCTCATGAAACAGTGCATTATTAGCAATGTGAATTGCAGCAGTGGAGTCATAGTAAAAGGGAACTGGTTGTGATTGAGGACCAATGAACTCCTTCAAAAAATTAACCAACCAACTGATTTCACGAACTGCAATCTCCATCGCATGATACTCCGACTCTGCAGAGGAGTGAGAGACTGTGTTCTGTTTCTTGGACATCCAAGAGATAAGAGATAGTCCAAGAAACATATAGAATCAGATGTAGAACGTCTTGTATCAGCAGAAGATGCCAAATCCACATCAGTAAAACCTTTCAAGGTCAAATCTGAATCAACGGAGTAAAAGAGACCTTTCCGAATCGTACCTTTCAAATAGTGAACCACTTTGTATGCTGCTTGAAGATGCGAATTCTTGGGAGCCGAAGAAAACTGACAGAGACGGTTGATTGCATATGTGATATCTGGCCTAGTGATTGTCAAATACATCATCTTGCCCACCAATCGTGTATAGCACTCAGGATTGTCATAAAACAGGTTCAGCACTGTCTTGACATAGCTTAGTGCTAGGATCCATAGGTATGGTTGACGGTTTACAAGCGAGAAGACCTGTTTCATCCAGCAACTCAAGAGTATACTTTCTCTGACAAACAGATATCCTTTACTGCAACAAGCTATCTCAAGACCAGGGAAATAACGCAAAGGTCCAAGATCTCTTAGTTTGAAGGACTGCTGAAGATCAAGTTTGAGGAGGCCACCAATGTTACCTATGCATCATCATTACTTGCGATGATAATATCATCTACATAAACCAGGACCGCAACGTACTGGCCACCAATGTTCCGGATAAAAAGAGTGTGATCCGCATACGTCTTTTTGAATCCAAGAGCAATCAACGTTGAGCTAAACTTGAGGAACCATTGTCACGAGGCTTGCTTCAAACCATAAAGGGAGTTATAAAGTCGGCAAACAGGATTGGTAGGCAGAATTGTACCATCACAGGGAGTATAACCAGGTGGAAGAGTTATGTAAATATCCTCATCAAGTTCATCATTGAGAAAAGCGTTCAAAACATCCAGCTGAGTTAAACTACAGTTTTTTGCCGCGGAAACAGCTAATAAAGTCTTCACTGATGTCATCCTTGCAACTGGGCTAAAAGTGTCAACAAAATTAATCCCTTCTTATTTTGTGTAGCCTTTAGCTACTTATGGAGCCTTATACCGTTCCAGACTTCCATCATCATTAAGTTTAACTTTGTAGACCCATTTGTGCTTTCCATGTATGAGTGCTTTCCAGGGCAATAAGCTCTTCATTCATAGCTTGGATCCATTCGGCAAACTTCTTTGCCTGGCTGAAGGAACTCGGTTCAGGGTGTTGTGTCACTGCACATATATAAGATTGATATTCATCAGAGAGTATCTCATACGACATATATGCTGCAAGCGGATAAGGAATGTCAGTAAGAGTCATATTGCAGTAATAATCCTCTAGATATGTAGGAGATTTTGACACTCTCTTAGTTTCTGTTGTTGAATCTGCAACAATCGTTGGGGGAGAAATGTCTTGTGTAGCAGTTTCACATATGTCTTCAGGATGTTAGAGAGGATCTGAACCAGGTAAATCAAGGAAAGAAAGTGAAGTATCATCCATAAAAGGGAAGATGTCTTCATGAAAGATGACATTCCGTGAGATGAATACTCTATTTGTCTCTAAATCCATGACTTTGTATCCCTTATAGCCTGAAGGATACCCAAGAAACACACAAGCCTTTGAACGAGGCTGAAACTTATGGCGATTCTTGGATTAAGTTGAGCTGTAACAGAAGCAACCAAAAACTCTTATTTCTGAATAGTCTTGTTTCTTTGAAGTCAAAAGCTGATAATGAGATCTGTCTTGTAGAAGAGGGGTAGGAAGACGATTGATGAGGAAGACGGATGTTAAGACACAATTTGACCAGTACTCAGGCGTCAATTTTGATTGAAACATTAGAGAGCGAGCCACATTGAGAACGTGTTGATGCTTTCTCTCAACAACCGAGTTCTGTTCTGGAGTTTCTGCGCAGGAGTGGTAGGAGATAATCTTTTTAGCCGTGAACAAGTCTTAAAACTTCACCACAGGCGCATCATCAGAACGAACCCCTTTAACCACTGTTTTGTATTGTGTTTCCACCATCTTCAAAAAATCTGGGAAAATCGTAAGTGCCTCATCCTTAGTTCGCATCAGATGAACCCAAGTTATACGAGTGTGATCATCAACAATAGTCAAAATATACCTATAACCCTCAATAGATGAAACTGAAAATGGCCCCCATGTATCAATGTGGAGAAGATCAAAAGCTTGACTACGCATATTATTTTCAGAAGGGAAGGATAAACACTTTTGTTTGGCAAGAGGACAGATGGCACAATAAAAAGATTCTTTATTTCTTTGTTTGATTCCAAGTACAGCAGTGATTGTATCAATCTTATGGACAGAGGGATGTCCTAATCTATTGTGCCATAAGGTCGTATCAACAACAATGTTCCCTTGAAAATATGACTGTAAAACAGATTGCTTGCCACCAGAAGCTGCATCCAAAACGTAAAGATTCGGAAATTCATCACCCTGACCAATCATCAACCCCTTGGTAGGATCCTGTATCAAACAAAAATCACTGTCAAAAGTCATTATATATCCCAAATCCTTTGTCACTTGACTTATACTCATCAGATTGAGCCGAAAGTCTGGAATGTATAGAACATTATTCAACACCAGAAAATCATTGAGACGAATCTGTCCAGTACCACAATCTTAACTCCTAACCTTGTGGGTAAGTTTACAGACATATTCAAAGTTTCAGACAGACTGATGAACAAAATTCTATCATGACCCACGTGATGTGTTGCTCCCCTATCAATAATCGAAGAATTAATTGACAGAACATTCCCTGTTGCTCTCAATATCCCAACAAAGCATAACGTTGAGGATAAGAAGGCCATACCAGGTAAGGCAGTGATGGTACAACCCGATGTAGAAGGAGCATATTGTGTAGAAAGTTCGGAATTGAAAGGCTGAAGCTGAGAATTGAAGTAGGCAATGACTCCCTGAACTGATCCTTGGTTAAGCTATTCAACATACCCAAGACATTGGAATCGTTAAGAGAGAGATTAGCAACCACTGGAGAATCCGAAGTAGATTGCTTTTTTGAATGTGTTGATTTTTCAGGTTGGGACTTCTGCTTGTGTTTGAAACCAGGGGGATGACCATGAATCTTGTAACACTTATGAACTGTATGTCCATGAATCTTGTAACACTTATGAACTGTATGTACCGTGTAGCCACAATTTGAACAAATCGGCCTGTTCTGTTTCGGAATGGAAGATGTTGACTGAGCAACATTAGCAGAAGCATTTGTCGTGTCAGGTCCTGAAACATGGAAGGCAGTAGCATCTGGATTGGACTAATGTTCCTCTGGCTATTGTCCTGATCCAAAAGATTATACACTTCAGCCAGATCTGGTACATGCGTCTTCATGATGATTTGACTGTGAGCATGTGAATAAGAATCATTCAATCCAACAAGAAACTTGATGATTTTTGTATGCTCCGTCTTCGTGGTGTTTGCCTTGTAACAATCACAATGTTGGCAGGCCTTCACACAATCCGCTCCATCAAGTTCATCCCATAGATTCTTAAGCTTTGTATAGTATGTCGAAAGATCCAAAGAACTTTGATGAAGAGACCAGATTTGTTGTGTAAGTTGATAAGACCTTGGCAGATTGGTGATTCTGAACCGTGTTAAGAGATCTTTCCAGATTTCAGAAGCATCATTAAATCTGAGAATGCTTCCATAGATTCGCTTGGTTACAGAATTCAATATCCAAGATTTCACCATGCTAATGCAACGTGACCAAATCCAATAATGAGGAAGCGTTTCTAATGGTATAGGCAATGATCCATCTACGAAACCAAGCTTGTTCTTCGCATCTAAGGCTATCGTAATGGCAAGATTCCAAGTGTTAAAGTTTGTTCCATCGAGTACCTCAGAAATGATGGACGCTCCCGATTGTCACCGCTTGTTAAGAAGTATGGAGAATACTGTATTCCATCAAAATTGAACTGATCTTGAGAGACATATTGAGGAATCGAGTTTGGGATGACGAAGGATGGCATTGGGACCATTGGAGGAGCAGGATTTAACAGAATCGTCACCCGAATTGGAGGATTGGGAACAGAAGTCGTCACAATAAATCGATTTTCTGTTCGCGCCGCCGGATCAGATCCTTTCGCCGCCGAATTGGAACCACGAGCAACACCTCGAGTTGATTTGCGAAGAGTAACCATTATTCATGAATACAATAAGCTTGAAAACGGCGGAATAACAGAAATCAAACAACAGAAACAGATCAATCGGAAGAAAGAACCGACGAATCTAAGTCAAAAGAAGGAAAAAAATGAAGATCGGAATTGTTGAGTTTCATGCTACATCATACACCGCTGGAATGTCGCGGGTGCATTACACAACCCGAATGGCATCCTTCGCTATGCGAAGGTACCGTAGGGGCATGTAAAAGTCGTCTCCTCTTGATCGTTAGGATGGATTGGTATTTGAAACAATCCACTATAACCATTAAGAAAGCAATAGTAAGGATGATCTAAGATTTGATTAATAAAAGGAAGAGGAAAATGATCCTTTCTAGTAGCAGAATTGAGCTTCTTATAGTCTATACACATACGGTGATCAGTTATAGTCCTAGTAGGTATCAATTCATCTTGTTAATTTCTAATGAGTGTGATCCCCCCCTTCTTAGGCACCACGTGGACAGGAGATACCCACGTGCTGTCATTGATGGGGTAAATCACATCAGCCTATAACAACTTAAGGATCTCTTTCTTAACTACTTCTTTCAAATTCGGGTTTAAACGTTTGATGTTCAATAGAAGATGAGTTTTCATTATCTAAGTGAATCCTATTAGTGCAAAGCATTGGTGAAAGGCCCTTGATGTCACTTAGAGAGTACCCAATGGCCTTCCTATACTTTCTCAGCTCGTTTAGGAGCTAGTGCAACTCATCATTACTTAAGTTCTCATTCACAATCACGGGATAAGTATCATTAAGCCCTAAGAAAGAATACCTTAGCCCTTTTGGGAGCTCCTTTAAGTCCACCTTTGGGGCTAGCAGCACGCTCCAGTCCTCATCGTGGCTTGTATTGACGTTCCCATCCTCAGTAGCCTCCTTAGAGCCCGAGACATGAGCCTTAAGACTGCCTTCTTGAACCGTTGTCCCCTCAGAGATCGAGCCATCCAGTCGATCTTCCACTCGTTCTGGTCCGGATCGAGCAATTTCACTCGATTCACCTACTCGATTTGTTTTGGATCCAGCAGGAGATCGGGTCCCTGACTCGTTTTCTGAACTGATCGATTGACTTCTCTCGATCTTCTCATCGTTCTCTTCTCTGGATTGACCAGCCCCCTCGATCTTCTTGTCGATTGCTGTCCTGGATCGAGTGATCTTCTCGATTTCCTGATCGATCTCTAGGCATCCGCCTTCTTCTTCTTTGACAACTCTCCTAGAATCAAGGAGATTAGCAAACTCTTGGGTCTTCTCACTTATGAAACCGTACTCCCCTTTATCCTTAGTCAAAACTAGCTTCAAGTGATCCTCTTGTGCCAACTCTTCTAGCAATTCATCCACCAAAGCATCTAACGTTTCTATGTAGAATGCTTGTCCATCAATGGTCGGCTTCTTCAGGACCTCATTGATATCAAAATCAGCTTGATGTCCTTTACTAAGTGCAGAGCTATCTTCGCATTCTTCACATCAATGATTGCTCTGGCGGTTGCAAGGAATGGTCTTCCAAGTATATGCGGATCCTTAGGCTCTTCATCCATCTCAAGCACCACAAAGTCAGTTGGTACATTGACATCGCTTATTCTCACAGGAAGAACTTCTAGCATACCCACTGGAAGTCTCACGCTTCTGTCGGCTAACACAAGAGAGATCCTACACTCTTTGAAACGTGTGAAGCCGAGCTTGTTTGCTGTAGAATGGGGCATGAGATTTGTACTTGCTCCCAAATCGCATAAGCAGCTCTTGAACTCCAATGGACCCAATGCACAAGGAATGGTGAAGGATACTGGATCTCCTAGCATCTTAGGCACTATTTCTCTGTGACTAATGGCACTACACTCCTCACTAAGCACCAAAACTTCTTTACTCTCCTTGTTCTTCTTTGTAAGGGTGTCTTTGATGAACTTAGCACACTTCAGCATCAAAGCTAGGCAATCCACAAGAGGCAACTTGATCTCAACGTCCCTTAGATGCTTCTCAAACAAGAGTCAATGCTTCTCTATCAGCTGTTTCTTGAAGCGGCCAGGAAAAGGAAGCTTAGGTACATACGGTGGAGGCACATAAACATCTTTCTCTTTAGTAGCTTGCTTCACTTTCTTCTCTACGGCTACCTCTTTACCCTTTCTTGGTCTCTCAATCCACACATTATCAAAGTTGATCTCCTCATCAGCTGAAAGCTTACCCTCCCCCTCTTGGACTATAATGTCCTCATTGTCTTTAGGTGCAACTCTCGGCGGAAGCTCTCTACCACTCCTCAAGGTGATAGCGTTTGCATACTCTTTCGGATTCTGCTCACACTTGCCCGGTAAGCTGTTCTGACCGCTTGTACTAGCCTTTCCCTTCTCTAACTGTTTGATCTTGTTGTTCAGGTTTGTTATCTGAGTTGAGACGTCAGTAAGAGAGGAGTCAAGGCGGTTGTTCATCTTGGTAAACTTCTGATTAGTTGAAGCTTGACCTTGAAGCAACTGCTGAAACATTGCTTGAACCGGATCTTGAGGAGGTTGTTGCATCTGTTGTTGTTGAGGAACAAAGCCGGGAGGAAACATAGGAGTGTAAGCTCTGTTGCCCTGCTGTTGCTGTTGACCTTGAAAGTTCCCTTGCCTCTGCCCTTGAAAGCCACTATTCGGTTGAAAATCCTTGTTATAAGGTACAAAGGGTTTGTACTCCTGTATGAGAGATTGTTGTTGGCTTGGTATCCTTGAGAATATCCCGGAGGCTTGTGGTAGTTCTGACCAGCAATCCAGTTAGCTTCTTCTTGACTTAGCTCTAGCTCCTCGGAGACATCTTCAGCTTCTCCCACGAAGTGAACGTGCTTTTGGTTTGCAAGCACTACCTTGTCTATCTTCTCATGGAGGGACATAAGCTCTTTCTTGTGAGACTCTAGCTCGGAACCTTTTGGTGCATGGTCATAATCCTCGGCGTAATTCCCGTCACTCAATGCCAAGTTCTCTATCAGCTCCATACCTTCTTCCACTTCTTGACCAAGGAAGTTGCCATTACTTGCCGTATCAAGAAGCATACGGATCTTGGGCAATGCTCCATGGTATATTCTGCTTAGGAGAGTCTCTTCACTGAAGCCGTGGTGAGGACACTGAATGGTATAGTCTTTGAATCTTTCCATAGCTTCATTGAATGTCTCGTTCTGCCTTTCAGTGAAGCCACTTATCTCACTTCTCAATCGAGCTGTCCTGGTGCTTGAGAAAAACTTTGAGAGAAAAGCTTTCTTACATTCAGCCCAAGACGTGATGGTGCCTTGTGGAAGTGTCTTCTCCCAATGCCTAGCTTTTTCACCGAGAGAAAATGGGAAGAGCCGTAGCTTGAAGGCATCTTCCAAGATCCCATTGATCTTAACCATCCCACACACCTGCTCAAAGTTATCAAGGTGCTCTAAGGGGTCTTTCATAGCCAACCCGTGGAATTTGCTATTCTGAACCTTTGAGATGTATCCAGGCTTTATCTCGAAATTGTTATTCTGGACTGGAGGAGGAGTGATTCCAAAGCGATTATGATGCGTATTAGGAGCATCTCCCGCGCCTATGATCCGTGGGGGTCTAGCTGCGTGGATGGGGTTTCCATTGCCCCTTCCTACACCACCGTGAGCTGGTGGAGGTCCCTCAGGATGTTCTTGATCAGCCATTGTTGCGAAGTCTACTGAACCGGCTTGAACAATCTCCTCAAAGGCTCTAGCTTGCTCTCTTGCTCTTCTTGTTCTTGAATGTCCGAGTTGGTGAATATTGTCCAGGGGTGTAAGTAAGTTTTTGTCACCCCTAGATCGCAAATTCATGTACCTGAAAGACACAAGTGCGAAGAGAAAGAGATTAGTAACCAAACTTAAAGTAAAGTCTTAGTCTTTACTAAACCCCAAATCTTAATGCTTCCTAACAACCCTAAGATGGCAATGGCGCCATTTGATAACAAGATTATTATGCGCGAGCAAGCAAGGAGCTTATCAAAATCCAAACCACATGTTATGATGTAGTACAATATTAAGGGTAATTAATCCCCACCTAGGATGCAGGAAGAGTCACTAAGAATGCAAGGAAACTAAATGCAACGATCTAATGCAATGCAGAACAATTTTAATATCCTTGGAAGAGGGTTAACTACCACTAGGAACAAGCAGAAGATTAAAAATGCAAAGCTACGAAGAACTAAAAATCGACCAGTGAATCGACCACATGATCGAGGACTGGATCGAGCAAAATGGATCGATCTAGCAAACAACTTTAAGCGAATGACTCCTAATGATTAGGATGCAAGCTAAATGACAAGTGAATGATGAACAGAGGTTTAAAATGCTAAAAAGGAGGGTTTAGGGTCGAGGGTCATATTCAAGGGTCTCAAAGGTTTAAGCTTTGGTTGAAAACATTTAGATCTACTCACTTGTGAGGTTTCTCTAAGCCTTGAAAACAAAACAAGAACCATCCATGGCGTGTGGTATGGTTCACTTCCTCAATCTCTTCTCCAAACCCGTAGCGTTTGGTGGAAAAAGAGATCGAAGAGCAAGGAAAACAGATTTCAATATAATAACCTAACTAATCCCCTTTACAACCATTGCGTGTGGGAAAGGTAAGAATAGTCTCTGGGATCTGGATTTCTAGGATATCTGAATCCTGTCAAGGTAAGACAGCCCTGGAATCATAGAGACCTTTTCCAAGGCTCTCTAAGCCTTATGACCCCAAGATCCTAGAAGAGAAGGTATGAAGAACAAAGAAAACACAAAGTTTTAATCCTTTCAACCCTTTTGAATCGCCTCAACCCCGAAAACCCAAAAAGACTACTCACTACACATTATTACGACCGATTGAAAAGCAATAAACGACGAACTAAACATGATTAACGATGCGATTAAAGAAAACTTGCTTAATAATAAAAGATTCAAAGGTTTAAAGCACAAAAATCTTTGATGTTCTACAATGGTGATAAGCCTAAAATTGAGAGAAAGAAAAGCAAAAGACAGAATGGAGGATAATGAAAGTGATGGCTGCGGTTTGCCAAAAATGGCTAAACCGCAAATGGTCCCCCCTTCGCTAGCTGCCAAAACCAGCTGGACGGATAAGATTAGTCTGGGATCGACTCGGATCACTCGATCTCCGGCTCGATCTTCTCTTGGATCAGATGACTTCACTCGATCTTTGAGTCGATTCTTTGATGATCGGGTCGGGAACTCGATCTGGCCCTCGATCTGCATGGCATGGCCCACGTCTGTACTCTCGATCGACCTCCTCACTCGATCACATGCTCGATCTTTCTCTTGAACCGGCTGGGGGTCACTCGATCTTCTGGTCGATCTCGTCTAGATCGACCTACCTTGCCTGATCCGCAACTCGATCTCAGGTCCTTTGCTGAATGGTTGAGTTCTCCAAGTGTCCACAAGCTTCCTCACGAGTCTTAGCATGTCCATGAATCTTCCACAGCTCCAAAGTGTACAAAAACAACCTGAATATAATGCATAATGCAAGAAACATGTGAATGATAATGCAAAAGTGCTCTAGGACCTAAAATGGTGCAAACTAGCCTATATTGCAAGATGAATGCATGAAAAACTATCCTAAATGTATGCAAAATAGGCAAAATATATAGTAATATCAACAAGGTCCACAAGGTCTTCAAGGGATCCAAGGCTTACAAGGACAGCAAGATCCACATGGTTTACAAGGAGCTTTGGTTCAAAGACCATTGAGACCTATAGGTGCTGCAAATGTACAAACATGCTATGCTTCAAGGCAAGGTATTCTTCCACCTATGGAGACTCACCATTATGAGATAAAGAGCAGCTTGATTAGTATGGTTCAAGAAAGGATATTTTTTGGATTGCCTAACCAAGACCCTCTTGATCACTTGGATCACGTTAAGAGGATTTTTGCTTTGACAAAGTTTAGTTTCAGATGATGGTTTGAAGCTCAGATTATTCTCGTTCTCTCTTGGTGATAGAGCTCAGATGTGGGAAAAGTCTTTAGCACAAGGCAGCATCACCACTTGGTAACAATGCCAAGGTGCTTTCTTAACCAAGTTCTTCTCTCCCTCAAGAACTGCACAATTCAGGAATCTGATCACAAACTTCAACCAGTGGTCTCATGGGAGCTTTGGAGACACTTGGGAAAGGTTTAGAGGCTTCACTCATCAATGCCCTCACCATGGCTTCACAAAAGAAATGCTGCTATCCACACTCTATAGAGGTGTTCTCCTAACCATATGAATCCTTCTAGATACAGCAAGCAATGGCTAATTCCTTGGCAAAGATGTTGATGAAGGATGGCTACTAGTGGAGAACATGGCGCTCAGTAATTAGGACTATGAGGATGATAAATAGCAACATGCAAAGGCAACTGAAGAGAAGCTAGAGACAGCACTGCATGACATGAAGGCCTTGCAGAAAAATGTGGATATGTTGCTCAATGGCACCACCAAACCACTTCCGAATGTTGCTCCACACAGCCACTACAAAGAGCATCAAGTCAAAGCTGTTCAGATACAAGAGGAGCCAGCAATGAAAGAAGGCCATGATGTTTGTCAACAACAGTCCAATGGAGACACTTACATTCAACAACATCAATGTTCTTCTTCTCAAACGGTTGGCGCCAACAACTCTGAGCTTTCACAAGATTTGGACATAAAGCAACTTCTGCTTCAAATGCAACAACTCCAATCTGCAGAACTTCAGAGCAGTATGGCTGCCATTAACACCAACATAACTGAAGTCAAGAACAACATGACTGCTGACATCCAAAAGAGCTTTGAATCATTCAATCAGAGACTGAGTAAACAAGATACTCTTATACAATCATCTTCCTCTTCACTTGCACAAGAGAGTGTCAAAGCTGTCACCTTAAGAAGTGGGAAACAACTCCCTCCAAGAGTGGCACCTTTTACACCCAATGTGGACATTGAGGAACAAGAAGAGGGGGTGGTGGTAAAAGATGCTGAAGAAGCTAAATAGGTTGAAGTGGTTGAAGCTGAAAGGGGTTCAAAGAACACCAAAGCCAAAGAAGTGATTAAGGAGAAACCAAGAGAAGCACCTAAGGAGTTCAAAGAACCAAGATACATTCCTCCATCAAATAAGCCAACAATACTATATCCTGGAAGGTTTAAGAAGCAGCTCACTGCTAAGTACAAAGGCCTCTTTGACGAGCAGATGAAGAAGATTCAGCTCACTATGCCATTGCTGGATGCTTTTGTCTTGGTTCCACCTTACTAGAAGTTCTTGAAAGATGATGTGGTTGCGAGAACAAAGGATCTGCAAGAGATGGTGGTACTAACACATGAGTGCAGCGCCATCATTCAGCAACAAAAGGTGACTCCTAACAATCTCAGTGACCCATGAAGCTTTACTTTGCCTTGCTCCATAGGCCCACTACTGTTTGAGAAATGCTTGTGTGACTTAGGAGCAAGTGTAAGCCTAATGCCTTACTCTATAGCTAGGCGCCTTAGGTTCACTGAATTCAAGTACTGCTGATGTCAAGAAAGAGAAGACCTTTCTTACTAGGAAGACCTTTCTTAGCCACAACAGGAGCTGTTATAGATGTCAAGAAAGAGAAGATTGAGTTGCATTTGGGTAAAGACATGTCTCTGAAATTTGACATCAAGAAGATTTTGCAACAGCCCACAATAGAAGGTCAAGTGTTCAGGATAGATATCTTAGAAACGCTGCATGATGAGCTTCAAGAGGAGTTGTGTTGTGATGACAAACTCAAAGTGGCTTTGACAAAGGAGCATGGGAAAGATGGTTACTTGGATAAGGAATGCTTGGGTTATACGCTAAGGCTAGACTCTCACAAGGTCATGGAAGAAGAAGAACCATTTGAGAAGCTGGAGTAGACAAAGACAGAACTTGTGGTAGCCCGACCCGGCAAACTATACCGCAGCTGTGCTCCACTACATCCTAACAGTTCGGTTTCTATACTTAGCCAAATTTTAAACCTTTTCTTTGCATTTAACAAATACACAGCATAATAAAGTACAACTTTATTTCATTATAACTTGAATAAAAACATTCAAACAGGATTCGGGGTTAACTTAAAAAAAGCACCATGGTTCGTTCACGATTACATCATATCATCTAGCAACCTAAAATGCTTAACACCAAAGCTCATAAGACAAAGCACACGTCTTAAACATAAATAAACACCCAATCCCCACGATCCATCCATATCCATCACTGGCACCGGTCTCGCTCCCTTTACTGCTTATTACCTGCACACTCAAGAAGAGAGGCATAAGTATTTGATAAATTCTTAGTGAGTATGGTCATCCCGTAACACCTGGTCAGTACCAATCACTCATTCATACTATCGGATTCAACATCCCACACAATCAATTCGCAATATACATAACATATATCAAACGGCCATGATCATCTAACCTAACCACCCAAGATTCAATCACTTTTTAAGACACATGTCTACTTCAGCAAGAATCCCACATCCCCTAAGCTAATACATGATCCGGATTACCCTGAGGTTGGCTAGACATCATCTATGCCACGCTAAACACCTCACAATACCATAATATATAATCGCTTAATAGTTCTAAACACACAACATGATAATCACACAATCAAACATGCAAAACATCAAACCCTAACAATCCAACGATCCTAGAAACCAACCACAGTCAGGCACTCACCATAAACAACGTTGGAAACCTTATGGAGGTTGAGCTACAATTCAAAGCAGTTCCACTTGACACCGTATGGACGCCCAAGCCAAGAAAGCTCTATGAAGTCTACTCATGAACACATCAACACACTTCAGAGATGGTGTAAGTAGCAAGACAAAGCCATAAAGGGGCTTATGAAGATGGTGAAGGGAAAATTTAAGAAAGACAAAGCTACATCAGCAGGAACCTCCCATCACAGCCACACTCATGAGTACACCTCTCATCAGGAAGAGTAAATGCACAAGCTGACCCAATTGAAGAGGAAGAAGCTGTATGGAACCCCCATGGAAGACACTCCGTTCATGCACAGCCTAGTGATCAATGGGGAACATGGGCACAACCAAGGGCCTCATCATATGAGCCAAGGACCCATGTACCATCAGCTTGGGAAGCGCCAACTCCCAATCCCTCTGAAGTTCAAGAAACATGGCAATGGGGTACACAAGGTGATTCTTCTCAATCAGAGAGGTTATGGTCAAGCTGGGTTGCTCCACCACAAGAAGCAGCACCATCTACAAAGGTTTATGAAAGGAGGAACAAGAGGAGAGCTAGCAAGTCTCCTCATACATCTGGATCCTCCCACCACTCCAACAATTAAGCAAGGTACCACATCCTATTCATTGTCTATACCACTGCATTTTTTCCAATTCTGTATTATACTTTGTTGCTTCTCGCTCTCATTGCTTTCATTACACAAGGGACTGTGTAATCTAAGTATGGGTGAGAGATTTGGGGTTTGACTTTGTGTTTTGTTTTCTTAGTTTTTCTTTTTCTTTCATCTTGAGTCTCATACATATCATGCATTCATATAAGGCATAGAAAAACACAAAAAAATCGAAAAATTTGAAAAATTTTACATTTTTGCAAACCAAAAAGAAAGCATGTAGTTGCATTTCATTCTCCTAAGGTTGAGTCTAGTGTTGGCATATAGGTTGCATTGCATTTGCATAAGGCATAATGATGAACTCGTCTTGTAAACTTCTTAGATTTTAGAGATGATTTCAGTGTTTAAGTGGCTAGTTGTTTGATGCATCATAAGATTGCTAGAAGTTAAGGCTGAACCATGCTTAGATTGCTAGATTTGATCATTTCATCTCATACCGAAAGATTTTGTTCTCAGAAAATCAACTCTATCAACTTGAACTTTAATTTGGACTGTTAATTATCATGTCTTATGCATTGAAAAGTGAATTCATGGCTATCATATACATATTTGAATCATCTTTTTCCTTTCTACCACTCTTGTTGATCCAACTAGCTGATCCTCACACTTATGGGACAGTTAATCCACACCCATTTGAGCCTAAACACTATCTTGAGAGCTGTGAGGCCTTAGATCATCATTTTCAATTTTTTCTTGGCAAAAAATGTTAGGAATAAGGCTGGCAACAATAAGCTCCCTTGTAGATATCAGCTTGCATCTTGAGCTTGATTCTAGGTTAGGAGCTTTGGGTTAAAAATGTTAGAGTTAAGTGTTTTGAACTTAATGTATATATCCTTTGAAAAGAAGAGGGAAAACTTTCAAATATTAGAAAAGGGGAAACAGTCTAGAGTTGTGGTTAAGTAAAGGGAAGTAAAAGCTCTAAGTGTAAAGAGGAAAGGCGCCAGAAACAATGTTTAGAAAGGTCAAAAGAAGAAAAATCAGACCAAGAGCAATCCACCAAAGGTGATTAAGGTGCCAATACAACAAAGAAGAGCATGTCCCAACCAAAAGGAAGCAACCACACAAGCAAAAAGAGGAGTTTCCCCAGCTATGAAGAAGGGTAAAGGGTAGAGTTTAGGAAAAGGGTAGACGTAGGGGTTCACTTTTGGGTTTAGAAGTATTTAGGATTCATCTTTGGGTAGAAGAGAGCTTTGAATTGCATGCATAAGTGTGCTTTTACCTTTAGCATTTTGCCTAAGATGGAATCATTTCATTGAGTGATCCCTTATGTTTCTAGATGAGATCATTTTTATCTCATAACCTTACCCTTTAAACCAAATGTCTTCACTTGATTTGCAAAAGTATGATTCATGGTTCTGATCTTAATTGAATGTTAAAGAGGTGGTTGATTTGAGCATCTGCCTAAGTTGAGATTTGAGATCATTTTGAAACATGATGAGCATGGCTAGGTTCTTTAAAGTAAAGCTGATTATTTTTGCATCCCACAACTAGGCTTTTAAGTTTTGACACCATCTGTTTACCTTTGCATTTTTGGCTCTGAATGCCCACCTTCAAACCTCACTTTCTCATTTGTCCTTATTTGATTTAGGACAAGCAAAAGGCAAGTGTGGGGGTGTTGATATCTCTTATATTTACACCATTTTGGCTTGCATTTAGGAAATGTTTTGGTTCTCTTTTGCATGTTTTCCTTAGTTTTTATCTCATTTTCTTCTCTTTTTAGACTAAGGTTGCATTTAGGGTATAGTTTGCATTTTTTCTTGCATTATGGATGTTTTTAGGTGCTTATGGAGCTAAAAGGAGCTTGGAGGAGCTTTGAGGATAATCCAGGAAGCTAGCTGGGCCAAAAGGAGCAAAAAGGGACCAAGGCAAACGATCTCTGCAGAGCCTATCGGTCTGTGCACGGAGTCTATCGGTCAAGGAGTGACCGATACAAGCCGTATCGATCAAACCTATCGGTCAGGAAGTGACCGACAGAAGTGCACCGAGTATATTTTGGTCACCCTATCGGTCACCTTCCAGACCGATATGATTCATATCGATCAAGCCTAGACCGATACAATTGATCGATAGGAACCCAGTCCGAGTCTATTTTATTTACACTTTTGCCATTACTCTAGGGATTCCTTCTTTTGCTTATAAGTAGCCCATTTTCTGGGATTTTCGAGAAGTCATGTCAATTTACTGTTCTTAAGCATTTTCTTTGAGTTTGTAAGACAAATCTTTTGCTTTATTTAATATAAGTTTGTATTTGTCTCTAATCTTTCTTTAATCTCTCTTTTAATAATGATTAACATCTTTTCTTCTTGTGATTTGGTGTTAAACATGGCTATTAGTAAGTATTTTGCTTTGAGTTTTTAGATGTGGTAGATTAGGGGAATTTAGGGCTTGATTAAGGTTTGTTTAGTGCTTCATTATATGGGTTCCTCTCTATCGATCTGTTCTTAAACTAGATTTGTCTTGATCACACTTATCTAGAATTTAGGCTTTCTCTTATGCCCACCAAGTGTTTGATGAAATGCTGATCTTGTTTGATAGAGGATTTGCTGGCTTTGGCTCAAGATGTTGACTGTTTTAGGAGCATTTCGACATGAATAGGGTTGTTTATTAATGCTTGCTGAATGTTTTAGCACTAATGAGAGTTAGTCCTATTAAGGTGTTTAGCAAAAGGCTATTTTACAAGACATTGGATATAGCTTGCTTATTTGTGAACTCTATGTCTAGGAATCACCATTGCTAGCTTGTTGCTTGATCAATGCTGTTTGAAACAACCTTTATTAGTTCTTGAATTTTGCCAAAGTCAATAACCACATCTATGAACTTGCTTTCTCTTTATTGAATTTCAAATTTGTTAAGTGCTCTGTTTATTTTGCTCTGTTTTCCTTCTTGATCATTGCTAAACTGTCTTCTTTTGATTTCTCTTTGGTGCTTGATCATCTTAGGGTGTTAGATTAGTTGCTTAGGCAACAAAAACTCTTTTTTGCTTTGCTTGACTTATAGATCTCTGCTCACAACTTTTCTGCTTTCAACAAACCCACTTCGATTGATATAAAACCCTATGCTATGCTACAACTGTTTAACATAGAGGGGTGATTGACTTGAGACCTAAAAGCCTCTTGTGTCAACAATGCCCTGTCCAACTCGATCATTCCGAATTTTCTCGGATACGGATGCTACACCTCTCCTCCACCCGTTTTGGATTTGTCCTCGAATCCGACTCGTCCGTTTCCAACTTGTCAAACCATTTGGGATACTCAGCTTTCATCATTTTCCCAAGTAACCTGTTCATGCCCGTCACAATCCCATACGACCTGAACCATTCTGACCAGCTTCCCACGCTCAGTCTTTTCTTTCATGTCTGTCACCCGGACCGGCCTAGCAACTACTGCAAGGTCCTCTTGCAAGTCCGCAAGTGCTTCCTCTATAACCGTTTCCCGTTCAGTTATGTGCTTCCTTAGCTGCGACACATGGAATACATTATGGAACGCTCCCATTTCCGATAGTAAGTCTAACTTGTAAGCCACTGCGCCAACTCTTTCCAGTATCCGGTACGGTCCCATGTAACTCGGACTCAACTTGGCATACTTAGTTGTCATATCCGTTCCGTCATAAGTCAGTGCCTTCAGATAAACCATATCACCCACACTGAACTCCAACTACCTGCGACACTTGTCCGCATAACTTTTCTGCCTGACCTTTAAGAATCTAATCTTTTCTGTAGTAGCCTCGACCACTGCTGGCCCTATTACGCTACACTCCCCCACTTGTGTCCAACACAATGGTGTCCTACACGGCCTACCAAACAACGCCTCATACGGAGACATCTCTATGCTCCTATGGTAACTATTGTTGTATGCGAATTCAGCCAAGGGTAAGTGGTCTTCCCAACTACCACCCCAATCCAGAACACACACCCGAAACATATCCTCCAATGTCATAATCGTCCGTTCTGGCTTCCCATCAGTCTAAGGATGATACGCTGCACTCATATGCAACCGCATCCCACACGCTTTCTCGAACTCTTTTCAGAACCTCGAAGTAAACTTTGGATCACGATCTGAGATGATACTCACTGGCACTCCATGCAACATCACGATCTGATCAATGTACACATCTACAACCTTTCGTACTCCATCTGTCTTTTTCATAGGTAAGAAGTGAGCAGACTTGGTCAAACGATCCACAATGACCCATACTCCGTCATGCAACTTCTTAGTCTTTGGTAAACCCATTACAAGGTCCATGATGATCATGTCCCATTTTCATTCCGGCATTGGTAACGTTTGCAAGAAACCGCTTCGAAACTGATGCTCTGCCTTCACCAACTAGCATGCCTCACATCCAGCTACCCACTTAGCCACATCACGCTTCTTCCTAACCCAATGAAAATACCGTTTCAGATCTTGGTACATCTTGGTCATCCCTGGATGAACAGAAAACTTTGATTGAAGTGCCTCTTTAAGGATCCCATCCTTTAGCTCCTTCACATCCGGTGCACATACCTGTCTGATCACAACGATGGTCCCATTGTTTGAAGTCTGATATTCCGTTTTATCATTCTGTGACATCTTGTTCAGATTCTCATTCTGCTCCTGAGCAATCCGAATCCTAGTCAACAAGTCAGCTTTATCCGCAGCTTCCAAACCCAATGGTTCAACCCCTTCCATTATTGCATTCAACCACAATGTCCTTAGCATGTTCACAATGCTACCAACGTCCTGTCTGATGATACTCTAGCTCTCCTTCTGCTCAACATATCCGCCACCAAGTTGGCCATACTGAATGGTATGCTATCTCCAAGTCATAGTCCGCTACCAACTCCATCCATCTACGCTGTCTCAAGTTCAAATCCGGTTGAGTAAAGATATACTTTAAACTCTTATGGTCCGTGTATATCTGCACCTTCTCTCCATACAAGTAAGACCTCCATATCTTAAGTGCAATTACCACAGCCGCCATCTCTAAATCATTCGTAGGATAATTCCCTTCATGCTTTCGTAACTGCCGCGAAGCATAAGCTATCACGTCAACATTCTGCATCAGGACACACCCTATTCCTTTCCTTGATGCATCCGTGTATACCACATATGGCTCACCCGGTTCTGGTAACGCCAATACTGGTGCACTAGTGAGTAACTCCTTTAACTTTGAGAAGCGCTCTTCTCACTCATCGGTCCAGACATACTCCACGTCTTTCCCGGTAAGCTTTGTCATTGGCTGACCCATGCTTGCTAAGCCTTTGACAAACTGCCTGTAATAACCAGCTAGCCCCAGAAAACTCCTTATCTCTGTAGCTTTCTCTGGCTTAGGCCAATCTGCTATAGCCTGAATCTTCTCTGGGTCCACGGACACTCCCTTATCCGAAACAATGTGACCCAAGAACCCTATATTCCGTTGCCAAAAGCTACACTTACTGAGCTTGGCATATAACTTCTGTTCTGGCAACTTCTCTTATGGTCCGTGTACTTTAAACTCTTATGGTCCGTGTATATCTGCACCTTCTCTCCATACAAGTAAGACCTCCATATCTTAAGTGCAATTACCACAGCCGCCATCTGTAAATCATTCGTAGGATAATTCCCTTCATGCTTTCGTAACTGCCGCGAAGCATAAGCTATCACGTCATCATTCTGCATCAGGACACACCCTATTCCTTTCCTTTATGCATCCGTGTATACCACGTATGGCTCACCCGGTTCTGGTAACGCCAATACTGGTGCACTAGTGAGTAACTCCTTTCACTTTGAGAAGCGCTCTTCACACTCATCCGTCCAGACATACTCCACATCTTTCCCGGTAAGCTTTGTCATTGGCTGACCTATGCTTGCAAAGCCTTTGACAAACCGCCTGTAATAACCAGCTAGCCCCAGAAAACTCCTTATCTCTGTAGCTTTCTCTGGCCTAGGCCAATCCGCTATAGCCTGAATCTTCTCTGGGTCCACGGACACTCCCTTATCCGAAACAATGTGATCCAAGAACCCTATATTCCGTTGCCAAAAGCTACACTTACTGAGCTTGGCATATAACTTCTGTTCTGGCAACTTCTCTAGAACAGTCCGCAAATGACTTCTATGTTCTTCCTCACCCTTTTAGTATACTAGAATATCATCTATGAAAATGATCACAAACTCATCTAGGTACTTCCTGAATACGCCATTCTTCAGCTTCATGAATGCAGCTGGCGCATTCGTCAAACTAAACGGCATGACCACAAACTCGTAATGACCATACTTTGTCCTAAAGGCAGTCTTACGCATGTATGTCTCCTCTATGGGTATTTGATAGTACCCTGACTCCAAATCAATCTTAGTGAACCAAGTAGCTCCCCTAAGTTGGTCCAACAACTCGTCTATCCTAGGAAGTGGATACTTGTTCTTCACGGTTATGCAGTTCAATCCGGTGTAATCAATGCAAAGCCTGAAGCTTCCATCCTTCTTCTTCACGAACAACATTGGCGCACCCCATGGCGAACTGCTCGGTCTAATGAATCCTTTGTCCAGCAATTCTGTTAGTTGCTTCTTCAGTTCAGCCATCTCCGCTGGCGCCATCCGGTATGGTTCTTTGGACAATGGAGCTGTCCCCGGCTCAAGTTCAATTGTGAATGGATCTGAACGAGCTGGTGGTAGTCCAGCCAACGCCGGAAAGACATCCTCAAAATCTTGCACCACCATTATACTGCCCAAGTCAACATCCGATCCTCCGTCTGCGGTAGTGATCGTTGCGAGATACGCTTCACAACCCTTCTCTGTCAGCTATTCTTCTTGAATAGCTAAAACCACCAAACTTCCTGAGGTTGGTCTAACTCCCTGGTGAACCAAGACTTCTCCATCTCTCTTAAACCGCACACTTCCACGGTGGCAATCCAAGTGAGCTCTGTACTTTCCTAACCAGTCCATCCCCAAGATGACATCATAGGACTTAACTCTACAGATCCACTGGCATGTTCACTTCGCCAAACCACACTGAAACGTTCTTAACCATTCCTAGTGAAAACATCACTTGGCCTCCAGCCCCTTGAACTAACCCAAAGTCCTCTCCAGGTTCCTTCTGGAACTGTCCCTTTCCGATCATACCCGGATTAACAAAACAATGACTCGCTCCCAAGTCAAACAGAACATGGGTCCCAACCTCACCCATTAGCAAGGTCCCTACACATTCATTTCCTAGAATTCTAAGACTCTATATTAACATACAACACGCAAAAGAAATTCACAAAACTTTATATACCACACGTACCAGTAATTGGATGAGAAGTGCTCGGTTCCTCAGCTGCTGCTGCACTCGTTATGTACACCCTCGGCATAATGGCCTGTTTCTTGGCCTGTGATGCAAGAGCTTCCCCTGCTCTCTTCCCTTGAGCCACAGCTTGCTCTACCACTCCTGCCTTAGGACACTCACGCTTGAAATGCCCCGGTTCTCCACAACCGTAGCCCACCTGAACCGCACTGTCACTGCCGGACATCCAAACCACTCGTAGATCCTCCTTAAGACAGTCTCATACCTGATGCTCTAAACTCCCACACCTGTGTCATCCACTATCACCGCATCTACACTCGCCAATGTGTGCCTTGCCACACTTGCTGCACACGCTGCGTGCCCCAGATCCTTTGTTCGGTACTCCTTCCCAAACTTCTGGTTCTGTCCACTAGACTGACCCGCCTTGGTCCGGCTATCCCAGCCCCAGCTGTCATCAAAGCAGCTTCCGCCTATCCTGCCTCCAGCAATGCCACCTTCTCAACTAGCTCAGCCACTGTCCTGAAGTCACGGACCACACATCCGTTCCTTAGCTCAACTCGTAGTCAGCTCATGAACCTACAAAGCAGCTTCTCCTCCGTATCAAACTCATGAGACACATACTTCCTCAGCTGGTTAAATTGAGTCTCATACTGCCTCACTGTAAGCGTCCCCTGACTAAGGTACCAGAACACCTTCTATAACTCGTTGTAAGCTTCCTGTGGGAAGTACTTACTCCTTAACATCGCTGAAAATGTCTCATACAAACAATTCGCATTCACCAGCCTTCCAACGATTCCTTTCCACCACGTGTGTGCATCACCCTCCAAGTAGTGCACGGCTATGTCCCTCTTATAACCATCTGGACATCGAATAGACTCGAAATTCCGTTCCAGTCTCATCCTCCACTCATCCGCCTCAATCGGTGTAGAACCTCCAGTAAAGAACTTGGTTCCCAACCGCACCATGTGATCCAGAACCTTGAGGTAACTCGGAACCCTCTCCACTTGATCCGCTTCCTCACCAACCACATCCGGATTAACACCAAATGGTGGTACCACTTGTGGTGCTGCTGCAACCGCTGGAGCAGGAGCCACCGCAGGTAGTCTGGCTAGTACCTGTGCCAACATCCTTAGCACAGCCTTTAACCCCACCAGTGCTACATTCGCAGCAATCCCATCTGCACACGCAGCATTCCTTGCCACGTTCTCAGCATTCACAGCATTCCTTGCTGCAACCTCGGCTGCCACTCTAGCCGTCTCATTTGCAACCGCAACTGCCTATCTCTCGACTTCCCTTGCCCTCTCAGAAAACTTACCGTTTACTGAGTTCACAGACCCATCAGCTTGTTTCCCCACATTGTTTCTCGCAGATCTTCTGGTATCAACCATCTGCAAGTACAATCATGTGAATTAGCCGAAGCTAACTCAATATGTGTTTCACAAACACAACACATAAAACTTTACCGCGAGACGTGGCAGTGAAGAATGGATCGGGTCCCCTAAAACCCCATACAAACAAACAACAACAGTCACCAACATTCAGTCCTAGAAGCGTTAAAACGCTATGATACCAACTTGTGGTAGCCCGACCTGGCAAACTATACCGCAGCCGTGCCCCACTACATCCTAACAGTTCGGTTTCTATACTAAGCCAAAATTTAAACCTTTTCTTTGCATTTAACCAATACACAGCGGATTAAAGAACAACTTCATTTCATTATAACTTGAATAAAAACACTTAAGCAGGTTACAGGGTTAACTTATATAAAGCACCATGGTTCGCTAACGATTACATCATATCATCTAGCAACCTGAAACACTTAAAACCAAAGCTCATAAGACAAAGCATACATCCTAAACTTAAATAAACACCCAATTCCCAATCCATCCATATCCATACCGCCGGTCTCGCTCCCTTTACTGCTTATTACGTGCAAACTCAAGAAGAGAGGCATAAGTATTTGATAAATACTTAGCGAGTACGGTCATCCGGTAACACCTGGTCAGTACCAATCACACATTCATACTTTCGGATTCAACATCCCATACAATCAATTCGCAATAGACATAACATATATTAAACGGCCATGATCATCTAACCTAAGCACGCAAGATCAATCCCTTTTTAAGAACCATGTCTACTTCAGCGAGAATCCCACATCCCCTAAGCTAGTACATGATCCGGATTACCCTGAGGTTAGCTAGACATCATCTATGCCACGGTAAACACCTCAAAATACTATAACACATAATCGCTTAACGGTTCTAAACACACAACATGATAATCACACAATCAAATATGCAAAACATCAAACCCTAGCAATCCAACGATCCTAGAATCCAACCACAGTAAACAAGGCTGGAAACAGGTTGGTCAGAAGAAATCCCGATGAAATCCGCACCAAATCGAAGATATCCAATCACCCTAGGAATCTCTCGTCTGTCCGTACGATCCGATCCCTTTCTCCTCGGTTATCTCACGATCTGTTCACCTTTCTCCGAGCCAAAATCTGTTTACCCTCGGAAACCCCACAAAACACGACTATTCCGATGGAAACTCGATACTTAGGGAATTATTCAGTCGCTTACCGATTTATCTCGGCGATGGTCGGATCTGCTAGGCAATAGTTCAATCTCTCCCGGATATCCTTGGGATAAACTGCTTTTCATAGGGTTTTCTCTTGACTAAACTCTCTCTTTGCTTTATTTAGCTTGAATAAACGCAACACACTCGAGTTAAGTCTCAAAAATCCTTATATACTCACAAAACCCTAGGTAACTCAAATTTAACCGACGTTTTCCAAGTTCCAGTAGGATTTATCCCGAACCGATCCGATATCTCTCGGCTATTTCCCATACCGACTGACCATCCACGCGATAAACCACAAAATAGCCGACATACTCGCTTGGCCCATGGCCCAAATCCCTTCTCTCTCAGATAAACTGCCCTTATCCGAGTTATTTCCATTTTCCACCCGGATATTTCCTTTTTTTTCTCGGACAACTTGTCTAACCTCGGCTAATCCTCCTTTCCTCTCGGAGGTTTTCCTCTTCCACTCGGAGACAGTCCACTGTCACTCGGACTAACCTCACTATCACTCGGATAAATCGTATTTTCCCACGGACTTGACCATTTTCTCTCCGAATTTTGTTGGATATGGATGCTACAGAAGTGCTCTCAGTTCAAGAGGCTGGCTCTCCAAGCAGTGAAGTTGCCGCCAAGGAGCAAAGCAGCTTAGGAGAGGACTGGAGTGAGCTCAAGGCACCCAAAGTGGAGCTCAAACCTCTTCCTAAAGGGCTAAGTTATGTCTTCTTAGGCTCTAACTCTATTTATCCTGTAATTGTCATTGACAACCTTAGTGATGATGAGATCCTTGCTCTTGTCAAAGTGTTAAGGAGGTTTATGAGAGCCATTGGATATTCACTAGATGATATCCAAGACATTTCTCCTAACCTCTGCACTCATAAGATCCATCTAGAGGATGAGACAATAATTTCTGTCGAAACTCTAAGGAGATTAAATACTAATATGAAAGAAGTAGTTAAAAAAAGAAATCTTAGAGCTGCTTGAATCTGGAGTGATCTATCCTCTCTCAGACAGCACATGGGTCTCACCAGTTTATGTGGTGCCTTAGAAGAGAGGGATCACTGTTGTAACTGGTCATAGGATGTGCATAGATTGCAGAAAACTGAATTCTGCTTCTAAGAAGGATCGCTTTCGTTTGCCATTCATAGACCAAATGTTAGAGAGATTAGTAAATCATAAGTATTATTGCTTTTTATATGGCTATAGTGGTTTCTTTGAAATCCCTATTCATCCAAATGATCAAGAGAAAACTACTTTTACTTGCCCTGATGGCACATGTGCTTATAGGAGAATGCATTTTGGTTTTTGCAATGCCCCTGCTACTTTTCAAAGATGCATGACCTCTATCTTTTCTGATTTGCTTGAAGAGATGGTGGAGGTATTCATGGATGAATTTAGTGTGTATGGATCCTCCTTTGGTGTCTGCTTGTCCAATCTTTCTCAGGTTTTACAGAGATGTAAAGACACTAATCTCGTTCTGAATTGGGAGAAATGCAATTTCATGGTTCAGGAAGGCAATGTGTTGGGTCACAAGATTTCAGAGAAGGAGATTGAAGTGGACAAGGCCAAGATAGATGTGATGCTTCACTTAGAGCTTCGCAATTCAGTCAAGGGAATCAGAAGCTTCTTGGGGCATGCTGGATTCTATAGAAGGTTCATCAAGGACTTCTCAAAGATAACAAGACCATTGACAAGGCTTCTATGCAAGGAGACATAATTTTTCTTTAATGAAGACTACTTACAAGCTTTCCTCACCCTCAAAGGAAGCCTTAGTGAGTGCGCCCATAGTACAAGCACCAAAATGGAATCTCCCCTTTGAGATCATGTGTGATGCAAGTGACTATGCAGCTGGAGCAGTTTTGGGTCAAAAAATAGACAAGAAGCTTCATGTTATCTACTATGCCAACAGAACAATGGATGAAGCTCAAACAAGAAACGCTACAACAGAAAAGGAGCTCCTAGCAGTTGTCTTTGCATTTGAAAAGTTCAGAAGCTACTTGGTCTTGTCTAAGGTGATAGTCTACACTGATCATGCTGCACTAAGGCACATCTATGCCAAGAAAGACACCAAGACAAGACTCCTTAGATGGATCCTCCTCTTACTAGAGTTTGACATGGAGATTGTGGATAAGAGAGGCATTGAGAATGGTGTAGCTGAAGACCTTTCAAGACTGAGAATAGATGATTTCGTCCCAATCAATAATACACTTCCAGAAGAGCAGCTGGATGCTTTAGGAGTGAAGACAGCTGAAGTGATGATATTAGAAGAGAACAAACTGCCTTTGTATGCTGACTTTGTGAACTACTTTGTTATTGGCCAGGTACCACTGAACCTCAACTCACATCAGAAGACGAACTTCTTAAGAGATGTCTCTCACTACTATTGTGATGAACCTTATCTCTAAAAAAGAGGGAATGATGGATTGTTCAGAAAGTGCATAGCTGAGGAAGAAGTTCAAGGAATTCTACATCATTGCCATGGTTCAGCCTATGGGGGTCAGTTTACAACCTTCAAGACAGCCTCAACGGTACTTCAAGCTGTTTTTTGGTGGCCTAGTTTGTTCAAGGACGCCCAGGCTTACATCTCCTCATGTGATGCATGCCAAAGGAAGGGAAGCATCTCCAAGAGAGATGAGATGCCTTTGAACTCTATTCTTGAAGTGGATCTGTTCGATTTGTGGGGGATTGACCTTATGGGACATTTCCCTTCATCCTATGGGAATAAGTACACCCTTCTTAGTGTAGACTATGTCTCAAAGCGGGTTGAAGCCATTGCCAGTCCAACAAATGTGCTAGAGTTGTTCTGAAGCTTTTTAAAAACAATCATTTTCCCAAGGTTTGGTGTTCTAATATGTGTAATAAGTGATGGAGGGAGTCACTTCATCAACAAGGTTTTTGAGAGTTTGCTAAAGAAGAATGGTGTAAAGCATAAGGTTGCCACCCCTTACCATCCTCAAACAAGTGGTCAAGTGGAGGTGTCTAACATGGAGATCAAAGCCATCTTAGAGAAGACAGTTGGTGTTACAATAATTTAAGGATTGATCTAATAAGCTTGATGATGCTTTGTGGGCTTACAGGACAGCCTTCAAGACACCCATTTGTAGAACTCCATTCTCACTCCTTTATGACAAGGCTTGTCATCTGCCTGTTGAGCTGGAGTATAAAGCCTTGTGGGCAACAAAGCTGTTGAATTTTGACATTAAGACAGCTCAGGAGAAGAAACTCATCAACTTGCATGAGTTAGAAGAAAACCGCCTTGAAGCTTTTGAGAGTTCTAGGATCTATAAGGAGAGAACAAAAGCTTTTCATGATAAGAGGATGATATATCATGGTTTTTTTTTGGTTTTTAACCATGGTATAAGTTCTTTTTATTGAGTCTTTTTGGTCTTTTTAGAGTCCTAGTAGAGTCTTTGTAGGTTATAGCATGTCTGTAGCACAATTGGACATTATGGAGCTTGTTGGAGTATTGCAAGATACAACCACAAAGTGTGCAACTCAGAAGGAATCGTTTGGCTTTGGTGATGATCGTCACCACTGAAGGGTGACGCTCGTCACCCGTATCCGGGAAGGAGTCGCGACTACTGTTAAAAGATTGAGAGCAAATTATAGTTTTGGCCCAGAAGTTCTAGTATTTGCAAAAGTCTTCCAGATCGTGTTTTACCTTGTATATATTAGGATTTCAGCCATTGTAGGCTTTTATCTTAGATTTTAGAGTTCAGAGAGCTTTAGAGAGAGTTTTATTCAGAGCTTTTGGGGAGATAGATCCTGTACTCTTTTTGGAAAAGATCGAACCCCTTTATCTTTTATTCTATTCTTTCAATGCAACTTTATTCAGATATGCTTTGTGATTCCATGATGATGTCTGAGTAATCTGCTAGTTAAGTTAGGGCTTTTCAAAGGTTGATGAAGAGTTTGTAGAATCGCTAAACTGTTAGGAATATCTATTGGTTCTTCATATCTGCTTGCTTTAAAACCGATTTCTTAGACACATCATCTAGAAATCCGAAAATCATAGGTTGTTTAATAGATGTGAGAACATTATTGATCACCTGAACTAGTATTAGATGAACAAAACACCTTAGTGCAAAGAGATTTGGCTGAGGAGTTTTGTGAACAATTGAACCTGATCATTACTGCATGCTTAGATTGTTAGGATTTGCAAAGAGATTTGAAATTCTGTGATTTAGACATAGTCTGCAATGGGAATTGATTAGTTATATTTTTTTTATTCATGTTCAAGACGGTTCTAATTCATTCATGATTACATGCATTCTACATTCTCGGATTCAACATGCGAATTGACCTGACTTAGCACTTTTAGTTTTCTGAACCTTAGATCAAACAAATTTCGCTTGCTTTCATTGTTTTAGCTATTTTGCATTACATTTATTTTCTACTGCTTAGCCTAGTCCGAATTTATAATTGTTAGTGTAGTATACTTACTCCTTGGGATTCGATAACTGTTTATACTACAACTGCTTTGCTGTGCACTTGCTGTAGTTTTATTTGGGTAAAACCTGAGCCCTATCAAGTTTTTGGCGCCGTTGCCGGGGAGTAATTGCTGCCTATCGATTTTTAGTATTAGGATTTTGTCTATGTTTTTATGTGTTTGCTGATATTAGCTACTTTTCTTTTTGCTGGTTTCAGGTGTATGCCTAATCGCAGTACCAGAAGCAACAAAGAGAAGGAGCTTGTCACTTTGAGCATCGACGACCTCGCTAAGTGATACAAGAGTTTTGACCTCTTATGTCAATCAATCGTTGCACTAATCAGTTGTAGTATTTGGGTTTTAAGTCAATCTAAGGGGATTAGTTGAATAACAGAATAGTTACAAGTAGAAAGCTCTAAGTCAAGTGAAACATAAAGGTTTTTGTTGCTTAAGCAACCAAACTAACAACCTAAGGTGATCATATACCAAAGAGAACTCAAAGAAGAACAGTTTAACAATGATCAAAGAAGCAAACAAAGCAAATAAACAGAGCACTTAACATAATTCGAAATTTAAATAAAGAGACGACATGTTCCTAGATGTGGTTATTGATTTTCGGGAATTCAAAAGCCAACTGAGGCTGTTACAAACATTACTGATCAAGCAAACAAGCTATCAATGCTGATTCCAAGACATAGAGTTCACAAACAAGAAAGCTAAGTTCAATCCCTTGACAAATAGCACTTTGCTAAACATCTTAACAAGAACTAATTCTCATTAGTGCTAAAACATTCAACAAGCATGATAAACCAACTTTGTTCATGTCAAAATACTCCTCAAACAGTCAATCTCTTCGTATAAGGCCAGTAAATCCTCTATTTAACCAAGATCAGCATTTCATCAAACACTTGGTCGGCATAAAATGAAGCATAATTCTAGGTTGATGAGATCAAGACAAACCTAGCTTAAGAAGAGAGTAATAGAGAGGAATCAATGTTATTAAGCACTAACAAATCTTAGATAAGCTTCTAAATCCCTATAATCTACCACATCTAAGAACCCTAATCAAACTACTCACTAAACAACATGTTTAACACCAAATCACAAAGAGAAAAGATGTTAATCATGATTAAGAAAGAGATTTAGAAAGGATTAAAGGCAAATACAAATTTAGATTAAGCAAAAGTAGAAAGTGTCTTACAAACTTGGAAAAATCAACCAAGAACAGTAAACTGATAAGACTCTTTTTCTAAAAATTCTCAGAACATGGTATATATACTATGAGACAAAAACCCTATCATAATGGCAAAATGGTAAATAAAAGCATATTCGGACTAAATCCCATCGGTAATATCCTGACCGATGGTCCTGAGGTGGATGACCGGTGGTATGCTCGCTGGCTTTCCATCTGTCACTCCCGGAGCGATGGTCCTGGGGTGAATGACCGGTGGTATGCTCGCTGCATTACCATCGGTCACTCCATGACCGATGGCCTTCAAGTCCTGACCGATGGGTTTCCAAAGATTGCTTCCCTTGGCTCCTTCTGCTTCCTCTTGGTTTGACTAGCTTCCTGATCCACTCCCACACTTACTCCTTGCTCCATTCAGCTCCATCAGCACCTAAAAACAACCTTTATGCAAAGAAATTGCAAACTACATCATAAATGCAACCTAAGTCTAAAAGAAGAAGAAAAGGGGACTAAAGATAAGGAAAACATGCACTAAATGCAACTCTAAATGATGCAATTGTATGAGATATCAACACCCCCACACTTGCCATTTTCTTGTCCTCAAGCAAACAAGCTAAGACAGATGGAGGATGAGGTTTAAAAGTGGGCATTCAAATCCAAAAGTGCAGAGGTAAAGAGATAGAGTCAATGCTTAAGTGCCTAGTTGTGGGATGCAAACATAATCAGCTATACTTTAAAGAACTTAGCCATGCTCATCATGTTTCAATATGATCTCAAATTCTAACCTAGACAAATGCTTAAATCAATCAAATCTTTAACATTCATTAGGCTCAAAACCATGAATCAAGTTTGTGCAAATCAACATTTGGTTCAAAGGGTGAGGTCATGAGATTAAAATGATCTCATTCAAGGAAAGGGTTTAAAAGCACGAGTGATCACTCAATGAAAATGATTCTATCTTAGGAAAAATGTTAAAGGTAAAAGCACACTTATGCATGCAATTCAAAGCTCTCTTCTATGCTTTCACCCAAAGATGAATCCTAAACACTTCTAAACCCCAATGTGAATCCCTAAATCTACCCTTTTCCTAAACTCTACCCTTTCTTCTTCTTTATGGCTGGCGAAACTTCTTCTTTTTGCTTGTGTGGCTGCTTTTTTTTTGTTGGGGCTTTCTCTTCTTTGTTGCATTGGCGCCATTCTTCTCCTTTGGTGGTCTGCCTTGGGTTTGATTTCTTCTTTGGATTGACCCTTCAAAGTCTTGATGTTGCTGGCGCCATTTTTTTATAACACTTAGAGCTTTTATTTTCCTTTACTTAACCACAATTCTAGACTTATTTCCCCATACTCATTGAAACTCAAAACCATAATCATTGAAACTCAAAACCTCTTAGCTTCTACCCTTTTATCCTAAACTCCTAACCTAGAATCAAGCTCAGAATGCAAGCTGATATCTACAAGAGAGCTCATCATTGCCAGCCTTATTCCTAACACTTTTCGCCAAGACAAAATTCAAAAATGATATGCAAAGGCCTCACAACTCTCAAGATAGTGTTTAAGCTTAGAAGGAAGTTTGGTTAAGGGAGTGGATAAACTATTTGGATCAACCAGAGTGGTAAGAAGGGAAAAGATGATCATAATATGTATATGATAGCCATGAATTCACTTTCCAATGCACAAACATGATAATTAAAGATTCAAATTAAGGATCAAGTTGATAGAGTTGATTTTCAGAGAACAAATGCTTTCAGTATGAGAAAAAAGCATCAAATCTAGCAATCCAAGCATGGTTCAGTCTTAACTTCTAGCTTTCTCATGATGCATCAAACAACTAACCACTTAAACATTGAAATCCTCTCCAAACACTAAGCACTTTACAGGAAAGATTCATCATTATGCCCTATGCAAATGCAATGCAACCCATATGCAAACACTAGACTCAATCCTAAGAAAATGAAATGCAACTATATGCTTTCTTTTTGGTTTGGAAAAACATGCAGATTTTTTCAAGTTTTTCAATTTTTTGTGTTTTTCTATGTCTTAGATGAATGCATGATATACATGTGACTCAAGATGAAAGAAAATGAAAAACTAAGAAAAGAACAAACATGTCAAACCCCAAATCTCTCCCCTACACTTAGATTACACAGTCCCTTGTGTAATAAAAGGAATGAGAGAGAGAAGCAACAGAATATATTAGAAAACAAAAGAAAATGCAGTGGTATATACAAAGGAAGGATGTGGTACCTTAATTGTTTTAGGAGAAGTGGTAAGAGGATCCAGATCTCTCTGGCTGTGGAGGTTGACTAGCTCTTCACTTGTTCCTCCTCTCATTGCCTTGTGAAGATGTTGCTGCTTCTTGAGGTGGAAGAACCCAACCTGTCTATTGAGCTTGAGCTTGAGAGAAGTTGTCATGTTGCCATGTTGTATGGACCTCAGAAGAAGTGTAGGCTGGCGCCTCCCATCCTGATGGCACTTGGGACCTTGGCTCATAAAATGAGGCTCATGAAGGTTCCCAAGCTGCCCATTGATCAGTTGGTTGCACATGGAAGGAGTGTCTTCCTTGGGGGTTCCAAATAGCCTCCTCTTCTTCAGTAGGTTCAGCTTGTGGCACTTGCACTTCATAGTGAGAGGTGTACTCATGACCATGGCTTTTATGGGAAGTTCCTCTTGATGTAGCTTTATCCTTCTTGAACTTCCCCTTGACCATCTTCACTAAATTCTTGATGGTCTTGTCTTGCCACTTACACCATTTCTGAGGTTTGTTGATATGGTCATGAGAAAACTTCAGAGAGCTCCCTTGGCTTGGAACTTCATGAGGCCTGAAGTGGAACCTCTTTGTGTAGTCCAACAGCTCATTCTCATCTAGCTCCTCTTCTTGGGATTCCCCTTGGCTTTCAGCGCCAGCAACAACATCTTCGTGTAACTCCTCATCAGTGTTTTCTTCACTCTCTTCATGCTCATCTTCCTCACTGTCTTCTTGTCTCTCTTCAGCTATAGGGGCGCCATGGTAAAGCTGACTTTCATCTGGGCTGAATTTGACATTATTCCCCATGATGATGGATGTGAGCTGCAGATTTGGGACGATGACTCTGGCTGGTTCTCTGAATTCTTTGAAGAACTTGTAAACATGCTTCCCTTAGATGCTCTTCCCAAGGTAATGACTCCTCTTGAGATAATCCAGATCTATCCACATTGGTTCCAAACCATCTTCACTATGCTCCTCAAGGTTCACACCTGTTTCTATCATGATGGCTGTAACGATCCCTCCAATATGCAGTTGGGGATTTCCCTCCCTTTTGCCTTTGTTCATGATCTAGCTCCTGTAGGAGTAGAGCTGCTTTATAAGCATAGTCATAGCAAGGGTACTTGGTTGGCAGCCCTATAGGTATTCCTTTCTTGCTGGAACCCATTATTGGCTGCATTGCATGGCACATGAAGTCCCTCTCCTTTTCTGTGAGATTGTTTGCCTCCATTCTTGGGAAGAATGTGTTTGCAAGAGCCTTGTGAGCATATCTCAAAACAGGATGCTTCAAATGCTGATTCCTTGTGACTCCAGCTGTGTATTTGTCAGCCCCAATCACTTCCCAAACCATCTTGAGCTGCTTTTGGCGGATCTTGAAGTAGTCCCTCTTGCCAGCATAAGGGGTCATACCAAGGCCTTGAGAGAGCTCAAAGAAGGTTGCTGTGAACCTTTTCTTGCCAAGCTTAAAAGAAATCCAGCCATCCCCATTGGAAAGTTAACTCTCTTCATAGCTCACCACCTTGAAAGTGGAGAGGAACTGGTAGGTGAGCTGCTTGTAGGAGGGAAGTGGATTCTCCATAAGCTGTGAATGGGCAATCAAGAAGCTGAACTTCGATTTGAAGCCTGCTGCAGAGGGGCGCTTGATTCAAAGCAGAATGGGCTATCAAGAAGCTGAACTTCGATTTGAAGACTGCTGCAGAGAGGCGCTTGATTCAGCTCAATGAACTGGATGAAATCAGATATCTGGCCTATGAAAACTCCAAGTTATACAAGGAGAGGACAAAGGCATATCATGATAAGAAGATCATCTCCAGACATTTCGAGCCCAATGAACATGTACTCCTTTACAACTCTTGTTTACAGCTTTTTCCTGGTAAACTGCGTTCTCGTTGGTCATGACCTTTCACTGTCAAAGAGGCCAGACCACATGGTGCCAAGGTCTTGATCAACTCCAAAGGAGAGTAGTTCGCTTTCAATGGACAGAGGGTGAAATATTATTGGGCGCAAGCCGAGATTCCAGTAAGACATATTGTGTCTCTGGATGATGCACCAACTGTCTAAACAGCAAATCAAAGTCGAGCTAGTGACTTTAAACAAGCGCTTAGTGGGAGGCAACCCACTAGTAAGTTTTATTTTCTATACTTAATATTTATTTTTCGTACATATAATTATTTAGTTACTTATTAAGTTAAACAAAAGATTAAAAAAAAAAAAAAGTGACGAGACAAACTACAGGTGACGCTCGTCACCCGCCTGAGACTCAGGTACGCGACTTATTTCCTTCTTCTTCTTCGCGACACAACTGCAAAATTCAAACTTACAACACACACATCACCAAATTTGCAAATTTTGAATTTGTAAACTAGATTGAGTGATTCAAAAGCCTAATCTGTGCAGATTTTAGTGCTCTTTCATTATCTCAACTCAGTTTTCAAGATCTGCAAGATGCCTCGACATGAGAAGAGACAGCGACCAGCATCGTCTTCGAGCACTGCATCAGGTTCAGCGCAATCAGACAGCAGTAGACCAGTTTGCAAGGCTCCATGACCAAAGCGAGAAGATCGTAAAATCGCTTTTGGAGTTGCTTGGGCAGGAACTCCGAAGCAGGAAGTCGCGCGGGATACCTGTCTGTTCCACGACATTCAGGAGGAGTGGGATGAGTATGACACGCTGTTCTACAATGTGTGCTAGGGGGTGAAGATCATTCTCACTAGATTCACGGACACCACAGTGCTGCTAAAGATGGATATTCTGGATGACGTTTTGCAGATTCTCGAGAGGATCGGGATGGGTACAATGGCATTACAGCATTACAATCTGTACCCCGATCTGGTTTAACAGTTCCTCTCCACCGTTCGCGTGTACTACGCGAACGAGATGGCCAAGCGAGGACAGGAGGGCACGCTGACTTTTCTGATATGCAGGATTTGCTACATGATCAGTCTATTTGAGCTTTGCAGGATCTATGGTTTTTCTGACCATCTTTCAGGCGTGATCACTCCTTCACAGTGGACACACATGTAGACATTCTGGTCCAAGTTCGAGAATGGAGTCTATGAGAGCAAGACGAGCATGCAGACGAGCATTCGAGATCCCGTTATGAGTTACATTCGGCGCCTTCTAGGCAACACCTACTCGTGCAAGTCTGCGCCGAGCAAGATTTGTGTCAGCGAGCTGGTTCTGCTCTGCTACAGCTTTGCCAAGATGCTGGATGATGACATCTCGATGACGAGTATGATCCGCACCTATCTGAGCGCTATTTTCGCTGAGCATTTGGTCTCTTTGAAGACCAAGCCATTTACCAGTCTGGGGGAGAAGAGTGAGAGCGTTGGCAGCCTTCTCACACCTATCTTCCAGCATTTGCAGATTGATACATCTGCCTTGCAGCATCATCACTGACAGGACTCTCATGGATGAGACACATCTGCGCAATGCTACTTGGTTCAAGCAGTGATTGGTCTGGACTTTCACTACTCTCACTGGAGAGTATGTTGGCATACAATTGCCAAATAGGGAGCTCACCACGATACAGGGCGATAGACACCAGCTGCGTTTTCAGCCTTATCCGAGTTTGCTGTGTTTTCTTCCACAGCGTCCAAGAGGAGCCACTATTGGCGCTTCCTCTTCCACTGCTGCTACACAGGCTGGACCATCGAGAGGCCAGACTCGATCCGCGACTACACCTACAGCTTTCAGGCGTCCTCCTAGACCTCACACGCCCATGGATATGACTGCCTTTCATGATGATGTCATTGACAGATTCGAGAGTTTAGGGATGCTGTGTCTAGACTCAGCAACTGTGGCTGTGTTTGTACTCACTCCACTACTGAGGCTTGCGAGGATGAGGATTAGATGCTACACTATCAGGTTACATGTTTCTGTTTCACTTTACTTTTATTACTCTTGAGTCATTTTTATGTTTTTTCGTTTGAGTCAGTTGTCAATTGCTTTGATGTTGTTTTGTGAACTTGTTGAACCAGGTTTTATTGCTATGTTTGGATCTTATTAAATGTGTGTTTGAGTGCTCTAACAGTCTGACTTTATAGAACACATGAAAATGTAATGTTTATTGATACAAGAGTTTTGACTCTCTTGGTCAATCACCCATTGCACTTAATCAATTGTTGTATATGGGTTTTATTGTCAATCCAAAGGGGAGTTGTTGAATAATAGAAGAGTTGCAAGTTGCAAGCTCTAAGTCAAGGGCAACATAAAGGTTTTTGTTGCTTAAGCAACTGAACTAACAACCTAAGATGATCATATACCAAAGAGAACTCAAGAAAGAGCCGTTTAGCAGTAATCAAAGAAGCAAACAGAGCAAATAAACAGAGCACTTAACGGAATTCGAATTTCAAATAAAGAGAAGACATGTCCCTAGATGTGGTTATTGATTTTGGGGGAATTCAGAAGCTCACTAAGGTTGTTACAAACATCATTGATCAAGCAAACAAGCTAAGCTCAATCTCTTGTTAAATGGCCCTCTATTAAACATTCTAACAAGAACTAATCATCATTAGTGCTAAAACATTTAAGAAGCATGATAAACCAACTCTATTCATGTCAAAATACTTCTCAAACTGTCAATCTCTTCAGCTAAGGCCAGTAAATCCTCTATTAAACAAGATCAGCATTTCATCAAACACTTGGTGGGCACAAGAGAAAGCCTAATTCTAGTTTCATGAGATCAATAGAAATCTAGCTGAATAACAGATTAATAGAGAGAAATCAATGTTATTAAGCACTAACAAACCTTAGATAAACTTCTAAACCCCCTTAATCTACCACATCTAAGAGCCATAATCAAACTACTCACTAATATCCATGTTTAACATCAAATCACAAAGAGAAAAGATGCTAATCATGATTAAGAGAGAGATTAAGAAAAGATTAAAGGCACATACAAACTTATATTAAGCAAAGAAGGAAATTGTCTTTCAAACAAAAGGAAATCACTCAAGAACAGTAAACTGGTATGACATGGCGAAAATTCCTTAAAACATGGTATTTATACCTAAAGAGAAAAGCCCTACAAAAATTGGCAAAATAGTAAATAGAAGCATGTTCGGGCTGGTTCCTATCGGTCTACATGTGACCGATAGGGTGATCGAGAGGCTGGCTATCGGTCTTGAAGATGACCGAATAGGGTAACCGGAATACGTATGATATGTTTCTATCGGTCACTCCTTGACCGATTACCTGATCGATAGCTTTCCTATCGGTCACTCCTTGACCGATAGCCTTCGTGCCTTGACCGATAGGGCTTTCAGAAATCGTCTGCCTTGGTTCCTCTTGCTCCATCTTAGCTTAGTTAGCCTCCTGGTTCATTCTTAAGGTAAAGAAAATGCAAACTACATCCTAAATGCAACATAAGTCTAAAAGGAGAAGAAAATGGGACTAAAGAGAGAGAAAACATGCAGAAGAAGACCAAAAAATGATCTAAATGCAAGTCTAAATGATGTGAATGTATGAGATATCATTTATACACATCTAACTTATCGACGCTGGAGTTTCAGACGTGGTGACGCTCGTCACCCGTCCCTTCGCGAGGTACCACTTTTCACACTTAATTTTCCACGTTCACATGCTTTTTTTTTACCAACTCTTGGCTTAATAATACTGGGGACAGTGTTGTTTAAGTCTGGGGGAGGTGGTTACTGAAATTGTGTACATTGTGTACATTGTGTACATTGTGTTTGATTTTTAGAGTCTTAAAGTTGAGTCAAAAACCTGTTTTATAGAGTCAAAATTTTGAAACTCTCACTTTTTCTTGGAACTAACCACAAAACGGTGATGCTTATAAGAACAATTGCCACAATAGTTGATTACAAGTTTTACTAAGTTGAAAGTCATAGGTAGGTTAGTCTAGCAAAGAAGGTTTATGTTTTTAGACAATCTGGAAAATTTGTTGTTAGCTCCACCTTAATGAACTTTAAATTCTTATCTTGGGGCTTGATTCTCATTGATCTTGATTCTCTCTTTCAACACTGACAAGAATGTTTAGATGCAGTCTCTCTTTGATCTTTCCTGATATAGCTTTTAAGAGTTTAAGTCCATAGAATGGTGTATTCTGACCCTGTCTCCTTACAAGGAACAACAGTAATGAACACTCAAGAACCTGTCTCTTCAAAATGATCACAAGTATTGAGTAGCACCATATCTTAGACTGTAAAAAAATGAGAAAAGAGATAAAAAGTCAAAAATCAGAAAGAAAAGTTCAAGGGATGAGAAAATAGGAGAGCTGTGTTGAGATTGCTTTGTTCAAGTTTTAGGAAAGGAAAGGAATCTATAAGTGATTGAGATGATAAAACCTTGATGAGATATCACACATAGATAAAAATAAGGAGTTAACAATAGAGATTTTGGATTTCCTGAAAGAGTTTGAACAGGATTTGAGAGATTTGATAATAGTGATAATTAGACTGAAATTTGATCTTGTGTTGGCTCTGTGGTGTGTGGATTCAAAAGTGTTAATCAATGAGTTGTTCCTGATGTTCAGCTGACTGTTTCTGTTTCAAACCTAGACCATGTTCTTTGTCTGATGTTTGCTTGAGGGCAAGCAAAAGCTAAGTCTGGGGGAGTTGATATATATTATGGTTTTTAACCATGGTATAAGTCCTTTCTTTTGAGTCTTTTTGGTCTTTTTAGAGTCCTACTAGAGTCTTTGCAGGTTATAGCTTGTCTGGAGCACAATTGGAGATTATGGAGCTTTTTGGAGCATTGCAAGATACAACCACGAAGTGTGCAAGTCAGAAGGCATCGTTTGGCATTGGTGACGATCGTCACCTGGTGGTCAGGTGCTGTTGTTCAACTCAAGGCTGAAGTTGTTTCCTGGAAAGCTGAAGTCAAGGTGGTTAGGACCATACAAGATCAAGGAGGTGCTGCAATATGGATCTGTGACTTTGTTTGATAAGGATGGAGGAGCCTTCGTAGAGAATGGGCATGATACAAGAGAATTGAGTCTCTTTCTCAATCACCTAGCTTGTACTAATCAGTTGTAGTATAGCATAGGTTTTATCAATCCAACGGGGTTGGATAGATTCCACTAGAACCATGAGCAGAAAACCTTAAGTCAAGAGCAATCAAAGATGAGAGTGTTTAATCTACTAAACTAAGCAGCACAAACTTAAAACAGGAAGTTTAAACAGATTAAGATAAGAATCTAAGATAGGGGTTATTGATTAAGAGGGGATTAGAACCTAACTAGTGATGCTACAAAACCATTCAAACAATGCTATCTTCTAGGCATAGGATTAACAATTATAACTAGCTTAATTCCTTGACACTAATCACTTTGCTAAACACACATTTCAGATAAATCCATTTATTCAAACACATGATCAGCAAACATTCAAAACAGCATTCCAATCCTATATAGCCAAAATGCACCTTAGACATTAAATTCCCTAGGCTAAGCATACAAATCCTCTAAGAGACTCACAACAGCATTTCATCAAGCACTTATCAGACATAAGAGAAAGCCAAGATACTATACAAGCCTGACTAAGACTAATCTAGTGTTAAGCACATCTAATAGAGAGAAAACAATCATATTAAGCATAAGACATCACTAATCTTGTCCTAAAACCCCTATAATCTATCCCATCTCAAACTCTAAATAGGACTACTCACTGGCCATAATCAAAACCATAAATTCGAAAGACAAATAATGGATATGCATGATTAGAAAGCAGAAAAGAACAGATTAAAGGCAAATACTTAAATTCACTAAATCAAACTAGTTCTTAAAAAGCAAAGCAGGAAAAGGAAAGGTTTTTAATGCAAGAACTGAAGGAAATTAATCAGATCTCAGTTGCCTAACCATTTCAGGACTTCTCCTTCTTCATGCTTGGGGAAACTTCTTCTTCGTGTTTGTGTGGTTGAGTTTTGTTGTTGGGTCTTGCTCCTTTTTTATTGATTGGGCGTCATTTTTCACCTTTGGTGGATAGCCTTGGGTCTGTTTCTCCTTTTGATTAACCTTTTAAAGCTTGCTAATTTTTGGCGCCTCTTTATCTTAAACACTTAGAGCTTTTTCTTCCCTTTACTTAACTGGAGTTTAAACTTATTTCCCCATACTACCATTCCATACTTTTCCCTCTTCTTTTAAAGCATATAATCATGAAACTCAAACCACTTAACACTATTTGTTTATCCCAAAATCCTAACCTAGAATCAAGCTTAAAATGCAAGCTGATATCTACAAGAGAGCTTCTCTTTGCCAGCCTTAATCCTAACACTTTTTGCCCAGATAAAATTCGAAAATGATGTATGCAAGGCGTCACAACTCGCAAGATAGTGTTTAAGCTCAAAAGGAGGTTTGGTTAAGGGTGTGGATTAACTGACCAATTAGTATGAGGATCAGCTATTTTGATCAACAAGAGTGGTAAGAAGGAAAAAGATGATCCAAATATGTATATGGTAGCCATGAAATCACTTTTCAATGCACAAACATGATAATTAACAATTCAAATGAATGGTTCTAACAAATAGGGATGATTTTAAAGAGCAAGCGATTTTAGCATGAGACTAGAGGATCAGATTTAGCATTCAAGAGCATGGTTAAGCCTTAGTTTCTAACTTCTTAAGATGCATCATACATTTAACCACTTAGACATTTAAATCAGTCCTAAACACTTAGCATTTTACAAGGAGTTATCATCATCATGCCCTATGCAAATGCAATGCAACCTATATTGAAAATACTAGACTCAATCCTAAACAAATGAATGCAACTACATACTTTTCTTTTTGGCTTGCAAAAGATGCAAATATTTCAAAATTTTCGACCTTTTTGGTTTTTTCTATGCACTTAGATGAATGCATGAGACTCAAAGATGAATGAAAATGAAAAACTAAGAAAAGACCAAACAAATTCAAACCCCAAATCCCTCCCCCACACTTAAATAACACAATCCTTTGTGTAATAAAGTAGAATAGAGAAGCAACAAAAATATATTACAAGAACTAAAAAGAATGCAATGGTATATACAATAGAGGAGTTTTTAGTACTTTAGAAGGTGGTGTGTGAAGTGTAGGAGGCGCCTGAAAGGTCCTCTATGATATCAATGTTGTGGCTCCTTATTGGCCGCTCTCTCCGTAGTTGTCTCCTCCTCCTTGGCGCCTCTTGACTTGATGATCTTGTGGCACCCAAGCTCTCACTTCCTCATAACTTAGATGAATGCATGAGACTCAAAGATGAATGAAAATGAAAAACTAAGAAAAGACCAAACAAAGTCAAACCCCAAATCCCTCCCCCACACTTAAATTACACAATCCTTTGTGTAATAAAAGAGTAGAATAGAGAAGCAACAAAAATATATTACAAGAACTAAAAAAAATGCGATGGTATATACAATAGAGGAGTTTTTAGTACTTTAGAAGGTGGTGTGTGAAGTGTAGGAGGCGCCTGAAAGGTCCTCTATGATATCAATGTTGTGGCTCCTTATTGGCCGCTCTCTCCGTGGTTGTCTCCTCCTCCTTAGCGCCTCTTGACTTGATGATCTTGTGGCACCCAAGCTCTCACTTCCTCATAACCAGCAAAGGAGTGCCTTCTACTAGGAGCTCTAGCCATTCCTTGGCTTTCAACTTGTTGCTCACCCTGAGGAGCAGAAGTAGAGGCTCCACTAGACTTCCTCTTTAAGTCCTTGATTTGAGCTTTCATGCTCTTCATGCCCTTCACCAACTTCTTGATGGTTTTGTCTTGCCATTTGTTTCATCTTTGCAAGAGGTAGATGTGTTCATGGACTTTCTTTAATGGCCCTCCTTGGTGTGAGACATCATGGGGCTGGAAGTGGTACTCCTCACTGTTGTAGCTTGGAGCATCTGATTCTTCTTCTTCCTGTCCATCTTCCATTTGCCCTCCTTTAAAGATCAGAAGGGGATAGTCTCCTTGAGGAAGAGGAGTGTTGGCGCCTTGGTGAATGTAAGAGGAAGGAGCACCAGCTTGGTAGAGAAGATGCTGTGGAATTGGAAAGGCAAAGTTGTTGTTGGGATTGGAGAAGGATGTGGGGTGCTAATCAGGGAGTAGAAGCTTTGCAGTAGATCCATCTCCTTGGATGAAGTTGTAGATAAACCTGTCACCCACTTGTTCGCCTAGAAATCTTGCTTTCTTCAGGTAAGGCAGGTCTAAAATGTGATCTTGACTGTTGGTGGTCCTTTCTCAACTCCTGCAGCTACCATCAGTTGTGTAATAAGGCCACCACAGTACAGCTTTGGTGCATTGTCATCATTGGTACTTAACCAATGTTTGATGACCAGAAGTTGCTGCTTGAAGATGGTGACCATTCCAGTAGTGCCATCTGCTCCCTTAAGCTGAACACCTTGATTGGTGCTGCCTAAAACGCTTATAAGACCATGATCAATCAGCTCCCATTCTCCTCCTTCTACAGCTCCACTCTTCTTCCTAGCAAAGAGTGTATGCGCCACCGCCTTGTTCACATATCTGATTGTTGGATTTCTGATCAGAGAAGCCTTGCTTCTTCCTGGCTTGAAAGCGCCCTTGGCTACATGCTCCCAAAGGCTGCTTATCTCTTCTTTGCTAACCCCCAGATTCTGTCCTCTAGCTTCCAAAGGCATTTTCTATAGCTGAGAAAGACATCCTATAGTTCTTCTTGGAAACTCTAAAAGCGATGAAGCCATCACCATCTTCTTTAGAAGTCTCCTCTCCTGGCTTAGAGAATGTCACTTCAAAGCTTGCAAAGAATTGAAGCACTTGGTCTTTGTTGGCTGAATATGGAGTTCCTACCAACTTTGTGAGCTCCATCGTCTCAAGCATAAAAGAGCAGTCTTTGTAAATTCCCAAGGGCTTTAGAGATGGCACATGGGGGAATATAGTTGGCCTCACATCCACCTTTTACAGCTTGTCATACAGCTGCCTTTGGGCTGCTGTGGTGCCTTTCTTCTTTTCAGGGACCTGCTCACTAGCGCCAACATCAGCTCTCTTTTTGCCTTGAGATTTGGCGCTTGGACTCCCAACTTATTTAGCCTTTCCCTTTCCTTTCTCTTGCTTCTCAGCCTCTTTGTTTGCTCCACTTTTTGTTGCTATTACCATGCTACCTAAAAATATTCTCAAAAGAAAAATCAGAACCATGGAAGCAACAAAACTCAATGCTTAATGTTGCTAAAAATCACAAAAGGAGGAGTTTATTTACCGAAATGTAAACCTCTATCAGTTGTGAAGCAACTTAATAAGAAATGCATGCAAATGATTCATTAAACAAATTATAAATTAATCGATAATGATGACTCCTAGAATGGTGAAACTAAACAAATGTACTAAAATGTTAATGCAGAGATAAATAGATAAATTTGACAAGCAAGTATTCATTAATTTAAATGATTCAAAAATCAAAAACAATATATTCACCATGCAAAAGAGATAAAATAAATAAGAAGCAATGAACATTTAACTAGAATGCAATCACCAAACAAGAACAAGTTCTAAGTGCATAAAACAAATTTTAAACATTTAAAAAGCTAAGAGACAATACCTGAAGTTGTTTGGCTCTCTTAAGAACTTAGGAAACTAAAAAATTTGAAATTTATTGGTTGAAAACTAGAAAAATGAAAGTGAGAAAAAGTGAAGGGTGGGTTTAGTTTATCTAGAGGGTTCAGAAATCATTTTGTGGGGGGGGGGGGGGGGGGGGGGGGGGGGGGGGGGGGGGGCAAGGGGACAATGAGTGCTTAAGAGAGGTCCCACTTGTGCTTGGGAAGGAAAGGATTCAAATTTGAACTCTTTGATCTAGTTTGACCAAGGAGGGAAAAAACTTGAACTGAAGAACGCTTACCACGTGTGCAATATCAACCACCCAAGTCGATATTGTGATCGATATTGATCATATCGACTTGGTCGGGTCGATATGTAATACTAGGATTTTTGCAAGTCAGGTTAAGTATCAAATCCCAAACCACAACAATGATGTAGTATAGCAGTAAGGGGTATCAATCCAACCTAGGAAGCAGGAAGAACACTAGGAATGCAAGTATTCAGCAAAGCTAAGCAAATCGGGAAAATGGTTGGTAAAATCTACTAAAACTAAATGCAATGACAAAATGAGATGAAAAACAATTTAAAATCCCTGGAAGAGGGTTAACTACCACTAGGAAAAAGCAGAAGATTAAAAATGCAAATCTACTAAAAGCTAAAAATCGAGCACTGAATCGAGCACTGGATCGAGCATAGAATCGAGTAAAACAGATCGATCTAACAACTTAAAGTGATGACTTCTAATGACCAAGAATGCAACTTTATGACAAGCGAATGATGAACAGAGGTTTTAAAATGACAAAAGAGGGTTTAGGGTCGAGCTTCATATTCAAGAGTGTTCAGGGGTCAAGCTTTGGTTTGAAAACGTTTAGATCTAATCATTGATGAGCTTTCCCTAAGCCTTGAAAACAAAACAAGAACCATCCATTGCGTTTGGTATGATTCACTTCCTTAATATCTTCTCCAAACCCATGGCATTTGGTGGACAAAGAGATCAAAGAGCAAGAAAAAGAGATTTTAATATATGGCCTAACTAACCTCCTCTACAACCATGGCGTTTGGGAGAGGAAAGATTAGTCTCTAGGATCTGGTTTTCTAGGACATCTGAATCCAGTCAGGGTAAGATAGCCTTGGAATCATGGAGACCTTTTCCAAGGCTCTCTAAGCCTTAAGATCCCAAGATCCTAGAAGGAAATAGATGAAGAACAAGGAAAACACAAAGCTTCAACCCCTTTTGACCCTTGAATCGCCTCAACCCCAAAACCCAAAAGGAACTACTCGCGACTCATGTTTGAAACCGAATGAAATGCAATAAACAAAGAACTAAACATGATTAAAGAGCGATTAAAGAAAAACTGCTTAATATTAAAGGATTCAAGTTCAAAAACTAAAAGAAAAGCTTAGATGTTCAACAACGGCTCCTCGCCTAAGATAAGAACGAAGAACAGAAAAAGCTAAAGCAAAATGTAGATACTGAAAGTGATAGCTAAAATCAGGTTTCCTAAATGGCTAAACAGCTGGACTGGTCCCCGCCACTACGCTCCAAAAACGGTTAAAGTACCCGAGATCGATCTTGAGATCGACCAGTGCACTCGATCGTCTTCAGGCATTGCCTTTAGCTGCTCGATCTGCAAGTCGATTGGGTTGGATGGATCGAGTACTTTGTCTTATCTTCCACTTGATCTTTGGATGATCGAGTCATGGTCTCGATCCGGCTCTCGTTCTGCATGGCGTCATTCACGTCCGTACTCCCGATCGATCTCCTCTCTCGATCTTTCCTCTTGAATCAACTTGGGTCACTCGATCTCCTGGTCGATCTCATATAGATCGACCTGCCATGCTCGATCCGCCACTCGATCTTGGTTCCTTCGCATGCAAGATTGAGCTCTCCAAGTGTCCACGAGCTTCTAGCTGATCCTCCTCACGTCCACATAACCTCCACAACTCGAGAGTGCTCCAAACAACCTGATAATGATGCAAAAGTGCAAGAAACATGCAAAATGCGAATGCAAAGGGATCTAGGATCTATAATGCAACAAATGGAACAAACTAGCCTATAATGCAAGATGAATGCATAGAAAACTATCCTAAATGCATGCAAAATATGCAAAATATATGGTAATATCAACTTCCCCAAACTTGCCTTTTGCTTGCCCTCAAGCAAACAAAATTCAAGAAAGGAAGAGAGGTTTGAAAGCGGAAGCTCAAAACGAAAGATGCCAATGGAAATACCGATTCAACGCCTAAGTTATAAGTTTTAAGATGCAAAAAGGTTGTTCTACTTTAAACATACCCATCAAAACAAACAATGAACTTTAGCTTAGCCTACACAAGCATTCAAATCAACCAACTTCTTAACATTCATTAAGCGATAACCAATGGATCAAGTTTGTGCACATCAAGCGAAAGCATTTGGTCAAAGGGACAAGGTCATGAGATGAAAATGATCTCATTTAAATAGGGGTTTAAAAATATAGGGGATCACTCAATGAAAGAATCCTATTCTTGGCAAAATGCTAAGGTAAAGGCACACTTATGCATGCAAGTTAAAGCTCCCTTCTACCCTTTTCACCCAAGATGATCCTAAAAACTTCCAAAACCCAAAGCTAACCCCTAAATCTACCCTTTCCCAAAGCGCTTGATCTTCTTCATTCTTCACAATGGGGGAAACTCCTTTTTGCTTTGCCGTGTGGTTGACTTCTTCTTTTTGAACCTTGCTCTTCATTGTTGAATGTTTGGCGCCGCTTTCTTCACCTTTGGTGGATGGCTCGGTCTGATTTTTCTTCTTTTTGAATAACCTTTTAAGCCTTGTTGCTGCTGGCGCCTTTCTAATAAACCACTAAGAGCATTCTTTTCTATTTTACTTAACCACAAACGATTTGTTCCCCCTTTGCTACTAATCCCATACTTCTCTTTCTTTTGAACAGATGAAAACATTAAACACTTAAACCACTTAAACAACCTTTTCCAAAAACTCCTAACCTAATACCAAGTTCAAAATGCAAGCTGGTGTCTACAAGGGAGCTTTTCCTTGCCAGCCATATTCCTAACACTTTTTGCTAAGATAGGATTGAAAATGATGCAATGAAAGGCCTCATTACTCACGCAAAAGTGTTTAGGTCTGAAAGAAGGTTTGGTTTAAGGCGTGGTTAACTGTCCCATTATGATGAGAATCAGCTACTTGGATTAACAAGAGTGGTAAGAAAGGAAGAAGATAATCCAAGTATGTATATGGGTAAGCCATGCAATCGCTTTCAATGCACAAACAAGATAATTCAATGTCAAGATTAAGGTTCTACTAAGATGGAGTTGGCATCAAATCAAAGCAAGTTTCAACATAAGACTAGAGTATCAAATGCAAGTAATCAAGGTATGGTGCAGCCTTAACTTCAAACTCACTAGATGCAATAAAACAACAAACAACCAAGGCATTGAAAGCAGTTCAAACATTGACAACTTAATGATGTTACTTCATATTGCATGTGTTTTGCATACATATTAGTTAGCTTTTCATGCATTTACATCATACTTTAGGCTAGATTGCATCACTTAGGGTCCTAGAGCATTCTAGCACCAGCATACGCATGTTCCTTGCATTTTGCATCATATTCAGGTTGTTTCCGGGTACTTTGGAGTCGTGGAGTTCGTGAACGTGCTGAGGCTTGTATGGAGGTTCGTGGGAACAACAGATGTTTGTTAAGGACCAGAGATCGGGGAGCAGATCGAGCACGGCTGGTCGATCTAGACGAGATCGACCAGAAGATCGAGTAGCTCAGGCGATCCAAGGGAATTGATCAAGAAGAAGATCGAGTGAAGCAATCGATCAAATGGTACGGACGTAAATGACTCCATGCAGACCGAGAGCTGGATCGAGTCCACCACTCGATCTAACCAAAGATCGATACCAAGATCGGATACAACACTCGATCCACCGAAGAAAATCTAGACCCAGATCGAGTAGAAGACACGATGTCCAAAAGTGATCGAGAGAGCCGCTCGATCCCGAAGTCGATCTCTGTCCTTTCAACCGATTTTGGCCGCTAGCAAAGGGGGGACCATCGAGCGTTTTTGGCCCATTTGAGAAGGCGGCGATGATCTTTTACGAGGACACTTTTTCATTCTTATCTTTTTATGCTTTTTCTCTCTGGTTTGGAGATGATCTGCCATTGAGCTTTGTTCTTGAATATTTCGAATCGTTTAAGTTTTAAGTAATCGTTTTCATGTTCATCGCTTCATCTTTCATGTTTATTTCTGTTATTCTCATGTGTAGCGAGTAGTTTCATTTGGGTCTCGGGGTTGAGAGGATTCACGAGGTCTAAGGGGTTTTCAAGTTGGTAGTTTTCTTGTTCATAATGGCTTTCTCTTCTACGATGTTGAGTTTCTAAGGCTTAAAGACTCTCATGCCAAGATCTTTATGATCAGAGAGGTCTCTTACCTTGACGGGATCCAAAGATCTCTGAAAATCACATCCTAGAGACTAGTTACCCTTTCCCAAAAGCCATGGAAGTTTAAGGGACTAGTTAGGCCGTGTGTTTGAAATCTGAGTTCATTGCCCTTCAACCTCTCTTTCCACCAGAAGCCATGGGTTTGGAGGAGAGGATGAAGGAGTGATCCATACCGAAAGCCACAGATGGATCTTGTTTTCGTTTTCAAGGCTTAGAGAATCTCACAAAGTGAGTCGTTTTAAAGTTTTCAATCCCAACTTGGACCCTTTAAACCCCGGACCATGAATCTCAACCCTAGACCCTTCTTTCCTAGCATTCTTACATCTTCGTCAATCATTCGCTTGATATTCGTAGCATCCTGGTCATTAGTTTCATTGCACTTGCATTTTTAGACGAGATCGATCGTTGTTGCTCGATCTAGTGGTCGATCCTGTGGTCGATCCACTAGTCGATTTTTAGTAATTCACAGCTTTGCATTTTAATTATACTGTTTCTTCCTCATGGTAGTTTAATCATTCCTGGTAATTTTAAAATAGTTTTGCGTTCCATTTGGCTGCTGCATTTAGTTTTTAGGATTTTTACAAAATCGCCTGTCATTTGCTTAGCCTTGCATTGCCCTTGCATTCTCTCTGACCTTTCTAGCTTCTAGGAATGGATTGACACTCTCTTGCACACTATACTACAACCTGGTTTGGATTTGAGTTTTGATAGCCTCGTTGCAGCCTCACCCTTGCAAAAGAAAGTAGTTATCAAATGGTGCCGTTCCCATCCTAGGAGTATTTAGAAAGCATAGAGATTTGGGGCTTAGTAAAGACTAAGCCTTTACCTTTTTTTAGTTACTAATTTCTCTACTCTCAAATGTGTGTCTCTCAGGTACATGAATCTTCGTTCAAGGGGAGACAACAATCTACTTCAACCCTTGGACAACATTCATCAGCTTGGTCATTCACGGCAAAGAAGAGTACGAGAACAACCCAGAGCCTTTGAGGAGATTGTTCAGCACGGTTTGGTTGACTTTGAAGCTATGGCCGAGCAGGAACATCCAGAGGGACCTCCTCCAGCTCATGGGGCAGTGGGACGGGGTAATGGAAAACCCCACCACACGGCTAGACCACCAAGGATTATAGGAGCCGGAGATGCTCCCAACACTCACCATAATAGGTTTGGGATCACTCCTCCTCCTGTACAGAACAACAATTTTGGGATAAAGCCGGGTTTCATCTCCATGGTGCAAAACAACAAGTTCCACGACTTAGCAATGGAAGATCCCTTGGAGCACCTTGACAATTTCGAGCAAGTATGTGGGATGATCAAGATAAACGGCATATCAGAATGCTTTCAAGCTGCGTCTCTTTCCCTTTTCACTCGGAGACAAAGCTAAGCATTGGGAGAAGACCCTTCCACAAGGTACCATCACCTCATGGGCTGAGTGTAAAAAGGCGTTTCTCTCAAAATTCTTCTCTAGCACCAGAACAGCACGGTTGAGAAGCGAAATCAGCGGCTTCACTCAGAGGAACAATGAGACGTTCAATGAAGCAATGGAACGTTTTAAAGATTACACGATCCAATGTGCTCTTCACGGTTTCAGTGAGGAGACCTTACTCAGCACCATCTACCGCGGAGCTTCACCAAAGATCAGGTTGTTGCTTGACACGGCTAGTAAAGGGAACTTCCTTGGTCAGGAGGTAGAAGAGGGCATGGAGCTGATTGAGAACTTGGCATTGAGTGACGGCAACTATGCTGAAGATTATGACCGTGCACCAAGAGGATCTGAGCTAGAGTCTCACAAAAAGGAGCTGAAATCCTCGCATGAGAAGATTGATAAGCTGGTGTTAGCCAACCAGAAGCATGTTCACTTTGTCGGTGAAGCAGATGAGAATCAAGAGGAGCTTGTGTTGAACCAGGAAGAAGCCAATTGGGTGGCAGGACAGAACAATTACAAACCTCACGGCTACACCCAAGGCTACAACCAGAACAACAATCTCTCCTACCGTAGTACCAACGTCGCCAACCCTAAGGACCAAGTGTACCCTGCTCAGCAAGCAAAACCTTTCATACCTTACAACAAAGGTTTTCAGCCGAGTGGTGGCTTCCAAGGTCAAGGGCAGAACAACTTCCAAGGGCAACATCACAGTAACAAGGTTTATACGCCAAACCACCCTTCGGGCTTTGCACCTCAGCAGCAACAGCCGATGCAACAACAAGTTGATCTGGTTCAGGCCATGTTTCAGCAGCTGATCGAAGGACAAGCCTCTACAAACCAAAAGTTCGCCGAGATGAACACTCGTTTAGACTCGTCTCTCACTGACTTCTCCACTCAGATCACCAACTTAAACCACAAGATGAAGCAGCTAGAGAAGGGGAAAGCAAGTACAAGTGGTCAGAATAGCCTCCCGGGCAAGTGTGAGCAGAACCCTAAGGAATACGCCAACGACATCACGCTAAGAAGCGGAAAAGAGCTTGCACCTACGGTTACTCCCAAGAACAACGAGGACATTGTAATTCAAGAGGGGGAGGGTAAGCTTTTAGCTGATGATGAGATCAACTTTGACAATGTCTCGATTCAAGGGCCAAGAAGAGTTCACAAAGCGGTTGTTGACAAGAGAGCGGAGCAAACTACTAAGGAGAAGGATGCTTATGTACCTCCACCGTATGTACCTAAGCTGTCTTTTCCTGGCCGTTTCAAGAAGCAACTCATAGAGAAGCACAGAATCCTCTTTGAGAAGCATCTTAAGGACGTAGAGATCAAGCTACCTCTCGTTGACTGTCTTGCAATGATGCCTAAATGCGCCAAATTCTTCAAAGACACTCTCGTAAAGAAGAATAAGGAAAGCAAGGAAGTGCTTGTTCTAAGTGAGGAGTGTAGTGCTGTGATACATAAGGAGATAGTCCCTAAGAAGTTGGGAGACCCTAGAAGCTTCACTATACCTTGCGCTTTAGGACCTTTAGAGTTCAAGAGCTGTCTTTGTGATCTCGGAGCTAGCATAAATTTGATGCCCCATTCCGTGGCAAAGAAACTTGGCTTTACCCGTTTCAAAGACTGTAGAATCTCATTGGTACTGGCTGACAGGAGTGTGAGGCTACCAGTGGGGCTGTTTGAAGATCTTCCGGTGCGAATCAGTGGTGTGAACGTGCCGATGGATTTCGTTGTGTTGGAGATGGATGAAGAACCTAAGGATCCACTTATTCTTGGAAGGCCATTCCTTGCAACCGCCGGGGCTATTATTGACGTCAAAAATGGGAAGATTGCTCTACACTTGGGGAAGGATATAAGGCTAGACTTCGATATCAATGAGGTTCTGAAGAAGCCGACAATAGAAGGCAAGCCTTCAATATTGAAACGATGGACGCTTTAGCGGATGAGTTGCTGGAAGAGTTGGCTCAGGAGGACCATCTGCAACTAGCACTGACAAAGGAGCCATGAGAGTTCGGTTACGTCGATCAGAGGACCCAGGAGTACATCAACTTGCTGGATTCTAGGAAGGTTGCTAAGAAGGATGAAAGCTGCTGCCTCGAGATCGACTCTGAGATCGACGCCATCACTCGATCCAGATGTCAGATCGACAAGGCAATCGAGAACACAACTCGATCCGGTGCAGCAATCGACAGTCAGATCGAGAGGGGTAATCGATCCGGGAAAACAATCGAGTCAACGATCGAGAGGGACCTTCCGATCAGTTTGGGGTCTAATTCGGAGATCGACTCTGCGTCTCGATCCCTTACTCGATCCACATTAAATCGAGTGAGTGAATCGAGCGAAACCACTCGATCTAGATGACATCGAGAGCAAGATCGACTGGACGTCCCGATTTCAGAAGGGATAGCGATTGGGGATAACAGTCTTAAGGGCCATGCCTCGGGTTCTAAGGAGGGTTCCAAGGTGGAAGACAACAGCAACAGCCACGAGGATGACTGGAGCGAGCTGTTAGCCCCAATGGTGGACCTTAAGGAGCTCCCAAAAGGGCTAAGGTATGCTTTCTTAGGGCCTAATAACACATATCCCGTGATTGTGAATGAAAACTTAAGTGATGATGAATTGCACTCGCTCCTGACTGAGCTCAGAAAGTATAGGAAGGCCATTGGGTACTCTCTAAGTGACATCAAGGGTCTTTCACCAATGCTTTGCACTCACAGGATTCACTTGGATAATGAGAACGCCTCTTCTATAGAACATCAAAGGCGTTTGAATCCTAATTTGAAAGAGGTTGTTGAGAAAGAGATCCTTAAGCTTTTAGAGGTTGACGTGATCTATCCCATAAGTGACAGCACGTGGGTTTCTCCCGTACACGTGGTGCCTAAGAAGGGAGGGATCACGGTCATAAGGAATGATAAAGATGAGCTTATTCCTACTAGAACCATCACTGGTCATAGGATGTGTGTTGATTATAGGAAACTTAATCTTGCAACTAGGAAGGATCATTTCCCCCTGCCTTTTATTGATCAAATGCTTGAGAGACTTGCTAATCACCCTTACTACTGTTTCCTCGATGGGTATAGCGGTTTCTTTCAGATACCAATTCACCCAAATGATCAGGAGAAGACGACCTTCACATGTCCCTATGGTACCTTCGCTTATCGAAGGATGCCATTTGGGTTGTGTAACGCACCGGCTACATTTCAGCGGTGTATGATGTCGATCTTCTCTGATCTAATAGAAGAGATGGTAGAGGTGTTTATGGATGACTTCTCTGTCTATGGTGCGTCTTTTTCTGCGTGTTTGTTGAATCTTTGCAAGGTACTAAGGCGTTGTGAGGAGACAAACCTGGTGCTTAATTGGGAGAAGTGCCACTTTATGGTGAGAGAAGGGATTGTGCTTGGTCATAAGATATCTGAGAAGGGCATTGAGGTTCATCAGGCTAAAGTAGAAGTCATGATGGGTCTGGAGGCGCCGGTGAACGTTACGGGAGTGAGATGTTTCTTGGGGCATGCCGACTTCTATAGGCGTTTCATCTAGGATTTCTCCAAGATTGCACGCCCCATTACAGGGTTACTATGCAAAGAAGCTGAGTTCGTGTTCAATGATGAGTGCTTGTAAGCTTTTGTGCAAAGAAGCCCTTACATCAGCTCCTATAGTTCAAGCACCAGACTGGACACTACCCTTCGAGATTATGTGTGATGCTAGTGACTACGCCGTGGGAGCCGTTCTTGGTCAGAGAAAAGATAAGAAGCTGCACGTGATCTACTATGCTTCGAGAACCTTGGATGACACGCAAACGAAGTACACTACTACAGAGAAGGAGTTGCTTGCAGTAGTGTTCACCTTTGAGAAGTTCCGGTCGTATCTTGTGGGTTCCAAGGCTATTGTCTACACAGATCACGCGGCTTTGCGATACATCTATTCAAAGAAGGAAACAAAGCCTCGGCTTTTGAGATGGATCCTCTTGCTTCAAGAATTTGATATGGAAATTAAAGACAAGAAGGGGATAGAAAACGGAGTTGCTGACCATCTTTCTCGGCTAAGGATCAACGAATCTCTGCCCTTAGATGATTCTCTCCCCGAAGAGCAACTCATGGTGATCACTACGGCTGTTTGTGGAAAGCTAGAAGGGCAGTTTGAGGAGGTGTTGAGCTTCAAGGAGGAGGATCTTTCCTGGTACGCTGATGTTGTGAACTACTTAGCGTGTGGTGAGGAGCCAACACATCTCAACAGCTATCACAAGAAGAGGTATATGAGAGAAGCGAGTGACTACTTTTGGGACGAGCCCTACTTGTACAAGAGAGGGGTGGACAGTTTGTACCGGAGGTGTGTTACAAAGGAAGAAGCTAAAGACATCCTCTTTCACTGTCATGGCTCATCCTATGGAGGACACTTCGCTTCATTCAAGACTGCCACGAAAGTGTTGCAAACTGGTTTCTGGTGGCCGTCCATCTTCAAAGATGCACATAAGTTTGTGAAGAGCTGTGAGGCGTGTTAACGAGCAGGGAATATCACTAAGAGGAACGAGATGCCTCAGGGTCCTATCTTCGAGGTTGACGTGTTTGACGCATGGGGCATAGACTTCATGGGGCCATTTCCTTCTTCATACGGCAACAAGTACATCTTAGTAGCGGTTGATTATGTCTCCAAATGGGTTGAGGCTGTTGCTTCCCCTACAAACGATTCTAAGGTGAAGATCAAGCTGTTTAAGAGCATCATTTTCCCGAGGTTTAGGGTACCAAAGGTGGTTATAAGCGATGGAGGAAGCCACTTCATAAACAAGATCTTTGAGAGCCTTTTGAGGAAGTACGGCGTTAAGCATAAAGTGGCTACACTGTATCATCCTCAAACGAGCGGTCAAGTGGAAGTCTCCAACCGGCAAATCAAGGCTATACTTGAGAAGACAGTCGGAGCAACAAGGAAAGACTGGGCAGTGAAGTTGGACGACGCTCTTTGGGCCTACCGTACCGCCCGTAAAACACCGATTGGTACGACCCCTTTCACTCTGCTCTATGGCAAAGGCTGTCACCGCCCAGTTGAGCTGGAACACCGTGCATTGTGGGCTGTAAAGAGGCTGAACTTTGACCTCAAGACTGCTCAAGAGAGGCGCCTCATCCAGCTACACGAACTGGACGAACTAAGGTTGAATGCTTATGAGAGCTCTCGGATATACAAGGAGCGGACTAAGGAAACTCATGACAAGAATTTGGTTGCCAAGGAGCTTAAGGAAGGAGGTTTGGTGTTACTGTACAATTCAAGACTCAAACTCTTCCCGGGAAAGCTGAAGTCAAGGTGGAGCGGGCCGTTTGTGATCCAAGAAGTGCTGCCTTATGGAGCTGTCACATTGATGGACAAAAGTGGCAGTGCATTCACCGTGAACGGACACAGGGTCAAGCCTTACTTGGCGGACAGCTATGACAAGGAGAGTACCTCGGTGCTTCTCCAAGATCCACCATCTGCCTAAACCAAGTAAAGTCTAGCTAAAGACGTTAAAGAAAGCGCACTTGGGAGGCATTCCCATGTCTATCCTGTAAATATTTCTGCTTTATTTCTCTTTCAGTTTTATGTTTTTATTTTGCAAGTGTGTAGGAACAGGTATGAGGAGTCTAAACCTCGATCTTGAAGTCAAAAGAGGCGATATGGGTTAAGAAAAGGCTAGAGATCGAGTGTTAGATCGACTAATCCTAACTCGATCTTTGCTAGATCGAGTTAGTGAATCGAGAGGAGCCAATCGATCTAGACGAGAACGAGTGTTAAGATCGATCTATATGAAAAAGGATCGATCGATCCCATCTGGATCGACTGATCTAATTTCTCTCAGGAAATCCTTAAAAGACAGATCGATCACTCGACTCGATCCATCACTCGATCTAAGCCAAATCGACCCCCAAATCGAGGACGTAGCTCGATCACGAGGACTTAGCCGTGGAGCCAAGATCTCAACGATCGAGAGAGCCAATCGATCTAGGACTCGATTCACCATGAATCAAGTCACAAATCGAGTAACTGTCTCGATCTAAGCCATTATGGGCATGAGATCGAGTCCTAGATCGACCAAACGGACTCGATCTCATGCCGAGGTAACAATTTCTTTCCCTCCTTTACTCTTCTCCCTCTAGTTTTTAAATTTAAAACTTGGTCAAGGCAAGCATCTTTGACCATGAAAGATGTGCTTTGACCAAGACTTGTGTCAGAAACCACCTCCTTTTATCCATAGTTTTGTTTCTTGTTGGCATTTAAATGTTTTCATCAACTTCACACTCTCTCATTCTTGTTTTCTCGAAATTTTAAGCAGAGAGAGTGAGAGTTTTCTGATTCTAAAGGCTAAACTTCTTAACATTCTTTGCAAAAGGTATTTTCGGATATTTAATAAAAATCTTTAGGAAAATTCCCTTTTATTTCGCAATTGATTGTTTTAGATGCTATGGCAGTTTTGAATTTTTAAATTTAGCTAAATAATAGGAAAAATCCTGGATTTTCTAGTATCTCTAGATTTGATTCTCCTTTATTTTGCTATAATTTTTATAAATTCCCCAAAATTCTAGGGTATAAGCTATAAGCTCTCTTCTTTGCCTTTCTTCTCCTCTCATCCGATCGCCGTTTTGCTTATCAAATTGCTTGAGAAACTTGTTTCAGGCATAATGGCTCCCAAGAGAACGAGAGAAGAGACAGCACAAGAGGGAGAAGGTCAGGAAGTGGTTGTTCAAGAGATGGTTCGATGGAGTAAGGATGAGAAAAGGGATAAGAAACGGCTTGAAAGGCTTCGGTTTGAGCCTACTAAGTTCGCGGACAGGGAGCTGCTGTCTAAGATGGGGCTGCTGGGAGATTTTGACCAACTCCTCCAGAAGATAGGGCTGAGGTGTTTGTCACAGATGGATTTCCCAACCTTCTCTGAAGTGACAATCGACTTCCTTGCCATCTTGGAGTTCAGATACGAGAATCCTAGCATGCCAATTCCTTCCCTAGGCCGCCTTTCCTTCAAGATACAACACCAAGCTTTCAGTCTCTCAGTCCCCGAGCTCTGCCAAGCTTATGGCCTCGATGCAGCTGCTAGGAAGGTGGAGTTCCCCTCCTTCACTCAAGCGAATGATTTTTGGGACCTCATCGCCAATGACGACTACAAGGCAAATACCGCGAAGATCAAGAGGGTGAGGAACCCGGTGCTACGCTACACCTTGAAGCTGATGGCCAACACTTTTAGTGGTCGGTCCGTTGCTCCCACGGTGACCAAGACAGAGCTTTGCTTTCTGTTCCAAGGCCTTAAGCATCTTCTTTGTGATCCGGATGAGAACGATGAGCCGTTGGAAGACCAGCTCGTGAGACGACGTGAACTACGGGTGCATACTTGCTGCTTCATTGGTCAAATACAAGGCGTATGCCTTGAGATGTAAGGAAATCTCATTACTCATTGGCGGTTTCCTCACGCCCTTGTTCGTGCAAGCCGGCGTACAGCTTGAGAACTTCACTCCTGTTCCGGATAGAGCATTCATGGACGAGACGTATCTGAGGAACACTTATAGCTTGGGACGCACGCCAGCTGAGGGCTTCTTTGAGTACTTGTACATTGACGAGAAGAATGAGAAGAGGACGTGTATTCTGCCAAACCAGAACGAGACCGAGCTGTTTGGTGTAGGGAACATCGAGTTTCTCCCAAGCAGGGAGGAATGCTTTGCTCCTCTAGGAGCTACGACAGCCGTTCAACAAGCTGCTCGTCCAAGATCAGAGTCTCCAGCCATTGATGATGAGATGCCTGAAGCATTCGCCCTTCCCAAGCTTGACTTTGAGCCGCGGACTAAAACGGAGAAGTTCCTTGCCTCTGTTGTGGAGATGCAAAGGAAAATCAACAAGTGGCAGAGCAAGGTGCTAAAGAAGCTTGCAAGGAAGGTCAAATCACATCAAGGAGGCTCACCTAAGAAAGCGGCAAGTGAGGAGGTTCAACAGCCCGAGAAGAGGAGACTTTCAACCGGTGGAGTTGTCATCTGTGAGACACAAGGCAGCACCATTTAGCCGGCGCGCCTCTCTCTCCAGGAACCAACCCGCAAAGGCAAAACCATAGTCTCTAGCTCCTCTGGAACATCCTCAAGTTCCAGCCGAGACTAGACCCGAGGTAACAACCTTCTTCCATTGTACATACCGCTGATGTTTTCTTCTTTTTGCTTTGTGTCTTGATGCTCCTTTGAATTTGTTTGCCACCGGGACGGTGTCAAGCAAGTTTGGGGGAGTATATGCGTGGTTTGACTTGTGTTTTCTGATCTTATTTTCCCTTTAGCATCCTTGAGTCTTCATTACATGAAAAATTTGTAAAATTTTTTAAAAATTTTCAAAGATTCATATAGTTGCATTCATCTTGTTAAACATTTTAGGATTGAGTCTAGAATTTTAAAGCATCTAGGTTGCTTGCGTTTGCATAAAGGGTTAAAGTTTTCTTAAAAAGGTGTTTTATACTTATGAATTGTTTCGATACCCTAGTTAGTAGTTCTCTAATGCTTTGCTTATACTTTGAAATTAAGTTCTTACCATGCTTGGATCACTTGCTATGATTTTCATGACTTAAATTGAACTCTCATGATTTGAAACTTGTCCTAATAAGTGAAAACCTTAATCTGAAATTTTAATTATCATCCTTATGCATTTGAAAATGAACACACGGATTTTTAAAATATTTAGGCTCTCTTCTTCCTTTTACCACTCTTTGTGAGCCTAAGTAGAACTCCCACCTTGACCCTTACCCTTCTTTGAAGCCAAATTTTCTTATGTGACATCATTGTGAGGCCTTCTTTTTCGGTTTTGAACTTAGCATAAAGTGTTAGGTTTAGGCGACATGATTGGGTTCTCATGTGATTGCTAGCTTTGCATTTTGAAGGTAGATATAGGCTTAGGATAAGTTTGGGGGATCATTGGGGTTGTTTTCATGTTTATATGTTCTCGGTTTCAAAAGAGTTCGGTATTTCAAAGAAAGAAAAAGGTTTTAAGTGAAAGGTTTGTGTTTTAAAATTTATATGCTATAATAATTTCAGAAGGTAGCTCTCTCAAATAAAAATAAAAATAAAAAAAAAAGAAAAAAAAGAAGAGAAAGAAAAGAATAAACAAGAGAGCTACCAATAAGAAATATGTAAAGAGCAAATTGTTTTCAACCTTTTCACTAGCCTAAAAGAGTAAAAAAAAAAAATGTTTTCTGTTTTGAATTGGGGAATGCTAAGCTTTTGCTTTGAGAAAAGGGTAGATTCTAAGTGGTGAGTGAGGATAAAAGTTAATAAATGAGAGGGGTTTAGGATCATTGTTAGTTTACATGGGTAGATGAGAATCTGATCATGTATGCATCAATTGCCTTCACCTTTAGCATTATGCATAAAGTTCTTGCCATTTTTGAGAAAAAACCTTGTTTAAAATGAAAGCCCTTTTCAAATGAGATCATTCTATGCTCATAGCCTGCGACCTTAGCCAAATGTGTTCTGCTTTAAAGTGCATAAGTTTGATTCATGGTTCGGATTTTAATGAATGTTAAAGGATGAGTTTCTTTGATTGTTAGGAATAGGGAGTCATGATTTGAATTTCTTTGTGTGATGAGTATGGCTATGTTCTTTGGAGTATGAGTGTGTGCATAGTATTTTAGAACTGTTAACTAGGACATTGAGATTGATTCATTTGAAAGGCACCTTTGCAAGAAGTTTAAACCCCCCTTCGTTTTTAAAACCTCTCTTCCTTTCTTATTTTCTGTTGCTTGAGGGCAAGCAAAAAGTAAGTTTGGGGGAGTTGATGTTACTGCATATTGCATGTGTTTTGCTGAGGCTAGTATGGAGGTTCGTGGGAACAACAAATGTTTGCTAAGGACCAGAGATCGGGGAGCAGATCGAGCACGGCCGGTCGATCTAGACGAGATCGACCAGAAGATCAAGGGCATTGATCGAGAAGAAGATCGAGTGAAGCAATCGATCAAAAGGTATGGACGTAAATGACGCCATGCAAAGCGAGAGCTGGATCGAGTCGACCACTCGATCTAACCAAAGATCGATACCAAGATCAGATACTACACTCGATCCACCGAAGAAGATCTAGACCCAGATCGAGTGGAAGACACGATGTCCGAAAGTGATCGAGAGAGCCGCTCGATCCCGAAGTCGATCTCTGTCCTTTCAACCGATTTTGGCCGCTAGTGAAGGGGGGGACCATCGAGCGTTTTTGGCCAATTTGAGAAGGCGACGATGATCTTTTACAAGGACACTTTTTCATTCTTATCTTTTTATGCTTTTTCTCTCTAGTTTGGAGACGATCCGCCATTTTTAGACCTTGAGCTGTGTTCTTGAATATTTCGAATCGTTTTCATGTTCATCGCTTCATCTTTCATGTTTATTTCGGTTATTCTCATGTGTAGCGAGTAGTTTCATTTGGGTCTCGGGGTTGAGAGGATTCACGGGGTCTAAGGGGTTTCCAAGTTTGTAGTTTTTTTGTTCTTAATGGCTTTCTCTTCTAGGATGTTGAGTGCAACTACATGATTTTTTTTGAAAATTTTTAAAAATTTTGTCATTTTTTTTGTTTTTTTCTATGCCTTATGATGCAATGCAAGACTCAAGGGATGATAACAGAAAATAAGATCAAAGAAAACATGTCAAACACACCACACACTCCCTCAAACTTTAATGACACTGTCTCGGTGACAAACAAAGCTCAAGAGGAGTCAAAACACAAACAAAAATCAAATGATGCATGGAATATACAAGGGTTCGGTTGTTTGTACCTCGGAGCTAGGCTCGGCTGGAACTTGAGGATGCTCCAGATTTCCTGCTCTTGCTAGGAGGGTCTTGAGTGATCGCCTTGCCTTTCTCCTTGGCTGTCCATTCGTGTAGAGAGCGGTGTGCAGGTTGCTCGTTGCCTTGGGGCTCACGGATCACTATCCCACCAGTTGAACGCCTTCTCTTCTCGGGCTGCTCAACCTCTTCGCTTGAAGATGCCTCAGATGAGTTCTTCTTTAAGTCCTTGAGCTTCTTGGCAAGCTTTTTAATCATCTTGCTCTGCCATTTGTTGATCTTGCGCTGCATCTCTACGACTGAAGCAAGGAACTTCTCGGTTTTAGTCCTCGGTTCAAAGTAAAGCTTTGGAAGAACAAAACTCTCGGGCATCTCAGCATCGGATGTAGGCGACTCTGAACGAGGGCGAGCAAGTTGTGGAGGTGCGGCTGCGGCTCCTAGAGGTGCATAGCATTCCTCAACACTTGGCAGAAACTCGACATTGCCAACACCGAGCAGCTCTGTTTCTACATTGTTTGGCAAGATGCACACTCGCTTCTCATTCTCCTTTCTTTTAGCATCTTTACATCTTCTCTCGTCATTCGCTTGATCTTTGATAGCATCCTGGTCGTTAGTTTTACTGTTCTTGCATTTTTAGATGAGATCGATTGTTATTGCTCGATCTAGTGGTCGATCTCATGGTCGATCCACAAGTCGAATTTTAGTAATTCGAAGCTTTGTCCTTTAATTATTTTGTTTATTCCTGGTGGTAGTTTGATCATTCCTGGTAATTCTAAAATAGGTTGCATTCCAGTTAGTTGCTGCATCTAGTTTTTAGAGATTTTCTGATAACCTATCTTGTTTCGCTTAGATTTCATTAGTCCTTGTATTCTCTTTGCATTTTCTATCATCCAAGGTATGGATTGACTCTCTCTTGCATGCTGTACTACAACCTGTCTTGCATTTGAGTTTGATAACCTCATTGCATTCTTACCCTTGCAAATAAAGTCTCTATCAATTGGCGCCGTTGCCAACTTAGGTTTTGCTGAAATTACTAGGATTTGGAGCTTAGTATAGACGAAGTTTTTATTTTTCATTTTGGTTACTAACTCTCTTTCAAGTGTTTGTTCTTTTTGCAAGGCACAATCACAAGGAAGACAGTATGGATTCGGATATAGCATCAATGTTTGAGGCCTTATTAGCGAATCAAGAGAGAATGATGGCTTGGGACGCAACTAGCAACCATGGTTTTGAAAGGTCATCCACTTATCAAAGAGGGCTTATAGATGAACATTCTGCTCCAGAGAATCACTATGGATATGCTGAGCAATACCAATCCTGGGACATGGAGGACGAGCAAGGAGCAGCCTATTCTTCCCACATCTCTAAGGAGGACGAAACTCTCAACATGATGAAGTTGCTTTTGGAGCAGCAAGGAGCAACCTACTCTTCCCACATCTCTAAAGACTAAGAAACTCTCAACATGATGAAGTTGCTTTTGGGGCAGCAAGAACAGCTTAATGAGAGCATTAGCATGCTTGACTTCAAACTAGGCTCTCCTGCTCCATTTTCAAGAGTGGCTGCAACAACACATGTGGAGTCTATCAACACCGAAATCACACAAGGGAATAAGGAACAAGAGGATAAAGCTCTCACCAATGATGAATTCCAACAAGAAGCTGAAGAACTTGAAGCTGAAGAATTGGAGCTCTTCTAAGGTACATTGTTGATGAAAATCTTGAGCAAAGCTTTGAAGATCCTTGTGAAGAAAGTTCGGTTATTGAATGTTTAGAGGATGCTAGTGAGAGCTCATTTGTTGAGCAAGAGCCCTCCACCAAGAAAGAAGCACATTTGCAACTCATTCCCAGGAAGGAGACAAAGGAGAATCCCATTGCATTAGCCTCCAAGGAGGGTGAAGAAGAAGAATCTCCAATGCAACAACCTTTTGCCAAGCACCTCGGTTTCACCCTCACCAATGAAGAAAGCATTGAGGATCCACGACAGTTACACTTTAAAGAGATAAGGATGCACACATTTGGGGGATGGTTCTATGATGAGTATGAGCCTGGTGATACAAGCCTCAACATGACCGAGGAGGAGAGCCTTGAGGATCCATTGAAGCTACCCTTTGAGGAGATAAGGATGCACACATTTGAGGGATGGTTCTATGATGAGTATGAGCCTGGTGATACAAGCCTCAACATGACCAAGGAAGATGGACATTCAAAGGCACGCTCTTGGAAGCTCTTAAATACAGGAAAACTGAAGCATGTCCAGTAGATTGATGGCTAGATCGAGTGATAAGGTCGATCTAAGAGAACGGATCGATCGGTCCAAAAATGGATCGACCGATCTAATTTCTCTCGAGAAATTCTCAAAGTTTGGACCAATCGGTCCTATCTAGATCGACCTCTTGATCGACCATGATCCTCGATCTTCTGCCCAGAACGACCCTCAGATCGATCCTCTAGCTCGATCCACAACACAGCCCAAGGTACACCATTCCAACACCTTGTATATATCATGAATTCGTGGCTTTTTGAATTTTATTTCTTGTTGCTGGTCTCTCTTGAACTTTTATTACACAAGGGACTGTGTAATTTAAGTTTGGGGGAGAGGTTGAGAGATTTAATTTTGTGTTTTGTTTTCTTATTTTCCCTTTAAGCATATTTGAGTCTTCATGCATATTCATTTGCATAGAAAATCAGGAAAATTTTCAAAATTTTCGAAAAAATTCATGTAGCTTGCACTTGCATTGGTAAATATTTTAGGATGGAGTCTAGATATTATCATATAGGTTGCTTGCATTCACGTGCATATGGGGCAATTTTTCTTAAAAGAGTGTTTTATGCTCATGAATTAGTTCAACGCCCTAGTTAGTAGTTCTTTGATGCTTGTGCAAACTTGAAGTTAAGTTCTAACCATACTTGGATCATTTGTTTTAATTTTCGTGGCTTAAGTTGAACAGAGATGAATTAAATCCTTTCCTACTAAGTGAGAACCTTAATATGAATTTGAATTATCACACTTGTGCATTTGAAATGGAATACATGGATCACATATACATATTCAGGCTTTCTTACCCCTTTCTACCACTCTTTGTAAGTCTGAATAGAACTCCACACCCTGAACCTTGCCTTCCTTTCAAGCCAAATATTTCTTGTGTGATGTGAGGCCTTATTTTCGGATTGAACTTGGCATAAAGTGTTAGGTTTAGGCGACATGATTAGGCTTTCATATTGATGCAAGCTTTGCATTTTGAAGCTAGTTTTAGGTTTGTTTTGGGGCAGGGATTCGCTGGTGTTAAAAGAATTTTGCTTATGTGTTTTCAGTTTAAAAAGAAATGGTATTTGGGGTTCGAAAATAAAGAACTCATGGTTTTAAGTGGTGGTGTTGTTCTGTTTTTAAATAAAAGCTCAGTTATAAAAGAGAAGGGGGTAGCTCTCAAAAATAAAAGAAAATCAGAAAGAAAAGAGCCAAAGGCCAAAGTTTAAAAAGAAAAAAAAAATAATAATAAGAGAAGAGAGCTACCAAGATTTAAAGAAAGAGCTTTAAGTTTGTGATTGACCACCACTAGCCTAAGAAGAGTAAAGATGTCTTCTGTTTTTGTGGGTTATGCTTGGCTTCTTGTCTTGTTGTTTGGGTAGTTTCTAGAGGGTGAGTGAGCTTGAAAAAGAAAGAAAATGAGAGGGGTTTAGGATCATTGTTAGTGTATATGGGTAGATGAGAGTCTAGTATTATGCATTATGCATAATTTCAATCCTTTTTGAGATAACCCATTGTTTGAATTACCCACTTGAATGAGATCATCTTTTTCTCATAACCTTGTCCTTAGCCAAATGTATTCTGTTCTAAGTGCATGAGTGTGATTCACGGTTTGATCATTAATTAAATGTTAAAGGTTAGGATTCTTGGATTGTTTGGAATATGAGAGTCATGATCTGAAATTCAACATGTGATGAATATGGCTAAGTTCTTTGAAGTAGAGTTTGTATACTGCATCCTAGAATTAAGAACAAGGACCATTGAGATGATTCATTTGAAAAACACTTTTTCAAGAAATTTGAACCCCCATTTTCAAACCTCTCTCTTGGATTTGTCTTTGTTTGCTTGAGGACAAGCAAAAAGGCAAGTTTAGGGGAGTTGATAAACTCATAATTTAGCATATTTTAGCACTCATTTAGGATAGATTTTGCATTCATATTGCATTCATATTTAGATTATTTGTAACTTTTGCTCCATTGTAGGTTTTAGACATGTTTGCATTAGCATTTGCATATTTCTTGCATATATGCATTGTTTTTAGGTAATATGGAGTACATGGAGCTGTTGTTGGACGCTGAGCATGGACAAGGAGTCAAAAGAAGAGCTTGGGAGTTGCTGGGAGTCAAGAAAGAGTTCGGCCAAAAAGAATTAGGCAGAGATCGACCACCAGATCGACCATCCCACTCGTTTCAGCCTCAGATCGACCACTAGATCGAGCAGGCCACTCGTTTCAGCTCAGATCGACCACTAGATCGACCAGGCGGGTCGATCTTCGGCCCAGATTTCTGCTTCCTTCCTTGGACAGCTCAGACTTTATCTTTTAGTGAGGGGACCAGATGTGTGGTCCGATATGAACACTCTAAACCTAAAATTTTGAGGGATCCACGAATTTTACAGCCTCCATCCCCATTTTTGGGTTTTGTGGATCACCATTAAAACATCTTTTTCCATTTTTCAGCTTTATCTTTTGTAAAAACTTTGATTTTGAATTTAAGAACTTCTCTTTAAGCTTTAATCTTTCTTTCTTGTTATCTTAATCATGTTTAACTCCTCTTATCTTATGATTAAGAGGGGTTTGAAAATGATAATAGAGTAGTTCTTTAGGATTTAAGGATGAGGTGATTAGGAAGGTTTTAAAGGTTAGATCTTGGTATTTTCTTGCTCTTAACTTTATTCTTTCTTGGTTTGGTGTATCAAATGCTTAAAGACCTTGAGAGAGGCTTTATGATCAAGAGATTTCCTTTTCTCATAAGAACTTAGGAGATCTCTTATGTCCAAACCAAGAGACTAGTATGCCTTAAAGACCACGGAAGTGGCAAGTAAGGGCTAGTTAAGCCATGTTAAGATCCGTGCTTCAGCTCCATCAACCATCGTTTTCCACCACAAGCCATGGGTTTGGAGGGGATGAACGATGAGAGGAACTTACCTTACCCACAAGCCATGGGAAGATTGCTTCTTAGGCTTAAGGATAGCTCATTTTGAAATGTGTAGATTTACTTTTTGCAAACCAAGATCGAACCTTGAGCTTCCCTAAGCATGAACCTCATCCTTGGATTTGTTATTTATCATTCAAGTAGTTTCAAAAGCTTTCTCCTTTAGATTTAAAGTTTGCTCATTTAAGTTGCTAGAAATAGCCTTAATTGCCTGTTTTCAGTTTTCGAATTTTCATAATCAGTAGTCTTGCACCTTAAATTCCTAATTTTCTTCTAGTAGTTGCTAACCCTTAAGAGAGGATTTTAAAATTGTTTTCTTGCTCATTTCGTATTGCATTTAGTTTTTGTTGAATTTCTCCCTCATTTACCCGAATTTGACTTAGCTCTACTTTGCTCTTGTATTCCTAGTATCTTTCTCACCTAGGCTGGATTGACACCTAAAGTACTACAGCAACACTAAGAGGCTTTAGGATTGATAATTAGAACTGTGAGAAATCCAGATTTCTGCTTCCTTCCTTGGACAGCTCAGACTTTGTCTTTTAGTGAGGGGACCAGTTGTGTGGTCCTTTATAAACACTCTAAACCTAAAATTTTGGGGGATGCACAAATTTTACAGCCTCCATCCCCATTTTTGGGTTTTGTGGATCACCATTAAAGCATATTTTTCCATTTTCAAGCTTTATCTTTTGTAAAAACTTTGATTTTAAATTTAAGAACTTCTCTTTAAGCTTTAATCTCTCTTTCTTGTTATCTTAATCATGTTTAACTCCTCTTATCTTATGATTAAGAGGGGTTTGAAAATGATAATAGAGTAGTTCTTTAGGATTTAAGGATGAGGTGATTAGGAAGGTTTTAAAGGTTAGATCATGGTATTTTCTTGCTCTTAACTTTATCCTTTCTTGGTTTGGAGTATTAAATGCTTAAAGACCTTGCGAGAGGCTTTATGATGCAAGAGATTTCCTTTTCTCATAAAAACTTAGGAGATCTCTTATGTCCAAGCCAAGAGACTAGTATACCTTAAAGACCACGGAAGTGGCAAGTAAGGGCTAGTTAAGCCATGTTAAGATCCGTGCTTCAGCTCCATCAACCATCTTTTTCCACCACAAGCCATGGGTTTGGAGGGGATGAATGATGAGAGGAATTTATCTTACCCACAAGCCATGGGAAGATTGCTTCTTAGGCTTAAGGATAGCTAATTTTGAAATGTGTAGATTTATTTTTTGCAAACCAAGATCGAACCTGGAGTTTCCCTAAACATGAACCTCTTCCTTGGATCTGTTATTTATCATTCAAGTAGTTTCAAAAGCTTTCTCCTTTAGATTTAAAGTTTGCTCATTTATGTTGCTAGAAAAAGCCTTAATTGCCTGTTTTCAGTTTTCAATTTTTCATAATCAATAGTCTTGCACTTTAAATTCCTAGTTTTCTTCTAGTAGTTGCTAACCCTTAAGAGGGGATTTTAAAATTGTTTTCTTGCTCATTTCGTATTGCATTTAGTGTTTGTTCAATTTCTCCCTCATTTACCCGAATTTGACTTATCTCTACTTTGCTCTTGTATTCCTAGTATCTTTCTTACATAGGCTGGATTGACACCTAAAGTACTACAGCAACTCTAAGAGGCTTTAGGATTGATAATTAGAACTGTGAAAAAAACTCTCTATCAATTGGCGCCGTTGCCAACTTAGGTTTTGCTGAAATTACTAGGATTTGGAGCTTAGTATAGACTAAGTTTTTATTTTTCATTTTGGTTACTAACTCTCTTTCAAGTGTTTGTTCTTTTTGCAAGGCACAATCACAAGGAAGACAGTATGGATTCGGATATAGCATCAATGTTTGAGTCCTTATTAGCGAATCAAGAGAGAATGCTGTCTTGGGACCCAACTAGCAACCATGGTTTTGAAAGGTCATCCACTTATCAAAGAGGGGTTATAGATGAACATTCTGCTCCAGAGAATCACTATGGATATGCTGAGCAATACCAATCCTGGGACATGGAGGACGAGCAAGGAGCAGCCTATTCTTCCCACATCTCTAAGGAGGACGAAACTCTCAACATGATGAAGTTGCTTTTGGAGCAGCAAGGAGCAACCTACTCTTCCCACATCTCTAAAGAGGAAGAAACTCTCAACATGATGAAGTTGCTTTTGGAGCAGCAAGAACAGCTTAATGAGAGCATTAGCATGCTTGACTTCAAACTAGGCTCTCCTGCTCCATTTTCAAGAGTGGCTGCAACAACACATGTGGAGTCTATCAACACCGAAATCACACAAGGGAATAAGTAACAAGAGGATAAATCTCTCACCAATGATGAATTCCAACAAGAAGCTGAAGAACTTGAAGCTTTTCTTAGGTACATTGTTGATGAAAATCTTGAGCAAAGCTTTGAAGATCCTTGTGAAGAAAGTTCGGTTGTTGAATGTTTAGAGGATGCTAGTGAGAGCTCATTTGTTGAGCAAGAGCCCTCCACCAAGAAAGAAACACATTTGCAACTTATTCCCAGGAAGGAGACAAAGGAGAATCCCATTGCATTAGCCTCCAAGGAGGGTGAAGAAGAAGAATCTCCAATGCAACAACCTTTTGCCAAGCACCTCGGTTTCACCCTCACCAATGAAGAAAGCATTAAGGATCCACGGCAGTTACACATTGAGGAGATAAGGATGCACACATTTGGGGGATGGTTCTATGATGAGTATGAGCCTGGTGATACAAGCCTCAACATGACCGAGGAGGAGAGACTTGAGGATCCATGGAAGCTACCCATTTAGGAGATAAGGATGCACACATTCATTTGATAGACACTTTATTTGCAAGGGTGAGAATGCAATGAGGTTATCAAACTCAAATGCAAGACAGGTTGTAGTACAGCATGCAAGAGAGAGTCAATCCATACCTAGGATGATAGAAAATGAAAAGAGAATACAAGGACTAATTGATAGAGAGCTTTTTTCACAGTTCTAATTATCAATCCTAAAGCCTCTTAGTGTTGCTGTAGTACTTTAGGTGTCAATCCAGCCTAGGTGAGAAAGATACTAGGAATACAAGAGCAAAGTAGAGCTAAGTCAAATTCGAGTAAATGAGGGAGAAATTCAACAAAAACTAAATGCAATACGAAATGAGCAAGAAAACAATTTTGAAATCCCCTCTTAAGGGTTAGCACCTACTAGAAGAAAACTAGGAATTTAAAGTGCAAGACTACTGATTATGAAAATTCGAAAACTGAAAACAGGCAATTAAGGCTATTTCTAGCAACTTAAATGAGCAAACTTTAAATCTAAAGGAGAAAGCTTTTGAAACTACTTGAATGATAAATAACAGATCCAAGGCTGAGGTTCATGCATAGGGAAGCTCAAGGTTCGATCTTGGTTTGCAAAAAGTAAATCTACACATTTCAAAATGAGCTATCCTTAAGCCTAAGAAGCAATCTTTCCATGGTTTGTGGGTAAGATAAATTCCTCTCATTTTTCATCCCCTCCAAACCCATGGCTTGTGGTGGTAAAGGATGGTTGATGGAGCTGAAGCACGGATCTTAACATGGCTTAATTAGCCCTTACTTGCCACATCCGTGGTCTTTAAGGCATACTAGTCTCTTGGTTTGGACATAAGAGATCTCCTAAGTTCTTATGAGAAAAGGAAATCTCTTGGATCATAAAGCCTCTCTCAAGGTCTTTAAGCATTTGATACTCCAAACCAGGAAAGGATAAAGTTAAGAGCAAGAAAATACCAAGATCCAACCTTTAAAACCTTCATAATCACCTCATCCTTAAATCCTAAAGAACTACTCTATTATCATTTTCAAACCCCTCTTAATCATAAGATAAGAGGACTTAAATATGATTAAGATAACAAGAAAGAAAGATTAAAGCTTAAAGAGAAGTTCTTAAATTCAAAATCAAAGTTTTTACAAAAGATAAAGCATGAAAATAGAAAAAGATGTTTTAATGGTGATCCACAAAACCCAAAAATGGGGATGGAGGCTATAAAATTTGTGGATCCCTCAAAATTTTAGGTTTAGAGTGTTCATATCGGACCACACAACTGGTCCCCTCACCAAAAGACAAAGTCTGAGCTGTCCAAGGAAGGAAGCAAACATCTGGGCCGAAGATCGACCCGCCTGGTCGATCTAGTGGTCGATCTGAGCTGAAACGGGTGGCCTGGTCGATCTAGTGGTCGATCTGAGGCTGAAACGACTGGGATGGTCGATCTGGTGGTCGATCTCTGCCTGAAACGAGTGGGATGGTCGATCTGGTGGTCGATCTCTGCCTGAAACGAGTGGGATGGTCGATCTGGTGGTCGATCTCTGCCTAATTCTTTTTGGCCGAACTCTTTCTTGACTCCCAGCAACTCCCAAGCTCTTCTTTTGACTCCTTGTCCATGCTCAGCGTCCAACACAGCTTTGTGTACTCCATATTACCTAAAAACAATGCATATATGCAAGAAATATGCAAATGCTAATGCAAACATGTCTAAAACCTAAAATAGAGCAAAAGTTACAGATAATCTAAGTATGAATGCAATATGAATGCAAAATCTATCCTAAATGAGTGCTAAAATATGCTAAATTATGAGTTTATCAACTCCTCCAAACTTGCCTTTTTGCTTGTCCTCAAGCAAACAAAGACAAATCCAAGAGAGAGGTTTGAAAATGGGGTTTCAAATTTCTTGAAAAAGTGTTTTTTCAAATGAATCATCTCAATGGTCCTTGTTCTTAATTCTAGGATGCAGTATACAAACTCTACTTCAAAGAACTTAGCCATATTCATCACATGTTGAATTTCAGATCATGACTCTCATATTCCAAACTATCCAAGAATCTCATCCTTTAACATTCATTAACATTCGAACCATGAATCAAACTTATGCACTTTAAAGCAAAACACATTTGGCTAAGGGTGAAGGTTATGAGCATTGAATGATCTCATTTGAAAAGGGTTTATAATTTGAACAAAGGTTTCTCTAAAAAATGGTTGAACTTGTGCATAATGCTAAAAGTAAAGACAATTTATGCATACATGCTTTGATTCTCATCGACCCATGTAAACTAACAAACGATCCTATACCCCTCTCATTTAACAAATTTTATCCTCACTCACCACTTAAGAGTCTACCCTTATTCTTCACAAACTTAGCAATCACCAATTCGAAACAAAGACATTTTTAAACTTTTTAGGCTAGTGAAAAGGTTTTGAAAATAATTTTTTTTTTTTTTTTTTGCTCTTTAGATATTTCTTATTGGTAGCTCTTTTTTTGTTTTTTCTTTCTTTTTTTCTTTCTTTTTATTTTTATTTGGCACTTAGGCTCTTTTATTTCTTTTTCTTTTCTTTTCTTTTCTTTTTCCTTTTTATTTTATGTTATTATGGGAGAGCTACCTCCTGGAATTTATTAGAGCATACTTAGTTTTAAACACAAAATTTCACTTAAAACCCATTTGTTTCTTTAAAACACAAAGCTCTTTGAAACCGAGAACAAATAGGCAAGAAAGCAACCCCAATGATCCCCCAAACTTATCATAAGCCTATACCTAGCTTCAAAATGCAAAGCTAGCAATCATATGAAAACCAAATCATGTCGCCTAAACCTAACACTTTATGCCAAGTTCAAACCGAAAGGAAGGCCTCACAAAGATGTCACACAAGAACATTTGGCTTCAAAGAAGGGTAAGGTTCAAGGAGGGAGTTCTACTTAGGCTCACAAAGAGTGGTAAAAAGAAAGAAGAGAGCCTAAATATTTTAAAACCATGTGTTCATTTTCAAATGCATAAGAATGATAATTCAAATTCAGATTAAGGTTCTCACTTAGTAGGAAAGGATTCAATTCATGTCTGTTCAACTTAAGCCACGAAAATCAAAACAAATGTTCCAAATATGGTTAGAACTTAACTTCAAGTTTGCACAAGCATCAAAAAACTACTAACTAGGGCCTTGAACGAATTCATGAGCATAAAACACTTTTTTTAAGAAAAATTGCCCCATATTCACGTGAATGCAAGCAACCTATATGATAATATCTGGACTCCATCCTAAAATATTTACCAATGCAAGTGCAAGCTACATGAATTTTTTTCAAAAATTTCAAAAAAATTTCTGATTTTCTATGCAAATGTATATGCATGAAGACTCAAATATGCTTAAAGAGAAAATAAGAAAACAAAACACAAAATTAAATCTCTTAACCTCTCCCCCAAACTTAAATTACACAATCCCTTGTGTAATAAAAGTTCAAGAGAAACCAGGAACAAGAAATAAAATTCAAAAAGCCAAGAATTCATGATATATACAAGGTGTTGGAATGGTGTACCTTGGGCTGTGTTGTGGATCGAGCTAGAGGATCGATCTGAGGGTCGTTCTGGGCAGAAGATCGAGGATCATGTTCGATTAAGAGGTCGATCTAGATAGGACCGATCGGTCCAAACTGTGAGAATTTCCCGAGAGAAATAAGATCGGTCGATCCATTTTTGGACCAATCGATCCGTTCTCTTAGATCGACCTTGTCACTCGATCTAGCCATCGATCTACTGGACATGCTTCAGTTTTCCTGTATTTAAGAGCTTCCAAGAGCGTGCCTTTGAATCTCCATCTTCCTTGGTCATGTTGAGGCTTGTATCACCAGGCTCATACTCATCATAGAACCATCCCCCAAATGTGTGCATCCTTATCTCCTCAAATGGTAGCTTCCATAAATCCTCAAGGCTCTCCTCCTTGGTCATGTTGAGGCTTGTATCACCCGGCTCATACTCATCATAGAACCATCCCCCAAATGTGTGCATCCTTATCTCCTCAAATGGTAGCTTCCATAAATCCTCAAGGCTCTCCTCCTTGGTCATGCTGAGGCTTGTATCACCAGGCTCATACTCATCATAGAACCATCCCCCAAATGTGTGCATCCTTATCTTCTCAAAGTGTAACTGCCGTGGATCCTCAATGCTTTCTTCATTGGTGAGGGTGAAACCGAGGTGCTTGGCAAAAGGTTGTTGCATTGGAGATTCTTCTTCTTCACCCTCCTTGGAGGCTAATGCAATTGGATTCTCCTTTGTCTCCTTCCTGGGAATGAGTTGCAAATGTGTTTCTTTCTTGGTGGAGGGCTCTTGCTCAACAAATGAGCTCTCACTAGCATCCTCTAAACATTCAACAACCGAACTTTCTTCACAAGGATCTTCAAAGCTTTGCTCAAGATTTTCATCAACAATGTACCTAAGAAGAGCTTCAAGTTCTTCAGCTTCTTGTTGGAATTCATCATTGGTGAGAGCTTTATCCTCTTGTTCCTCAATCCCTTGTGTGATTTCGGTGTTGATAGACTCCACATGTGTTGTTGCAGCCACTCTTGAAAATGGAGCAAGAGAGCCTAGTTTGAAGTCAAGCATGCTAATGCTCTCATTAAGCTGTTCTTGCTGCTCCAAAAGCAACTTCATCATGTTGAGATTTTCTTCCTCTTTAGAGATGTGGGAAGAGTAGGTTGCTCCTTGCTGCTCCAAAAGCAACTTCATCATGTTGAGAGTTTCTTCCTCCTTAGAGATGTGGGAAGAATAGGCTGCTCCCTGCTCGTCCCCATGTTCCAGGATTGGTATTCCTCAGCATATCCACAGTGATTCTCTGGAGCAGAATGTTCATCCTTAAGCCCTCTTTGATAAGTGGATGACCTTTCAAAACCATGGTTGCTAGTTAGGTCCCAAGCCAGCATTCTCACTTGATTCGCTAATAAGGCCTCAAACATTGATGCTATATCCGAATCCATACTGTCTTCCTTGTGATTGTGCCTTGCAAAAAGAAAAAACACTTGAAAGAGAGTTAGTACCCAAAATGAAAAATAAAAACTTAGTCTACACTAAGCTCCAAATCCTAGTAATTTCAGCAAAACCTAAGTTGGCAACGGCGCCAATTGATAGAGAGCTTTTTTCACAGTTCTAATTATCAATCTTAAAGCCTCTTAGTGTTACTGTAGTACTTTAGGTGTCAATCCAGCCTAGTGATAGGGTCAGGTTTTACCCAAATAAAACTACTGCAAGTGCACAGCAAAAGCAGTTGTAGTACAAGGGGTTATCGAATCCCAAGGGAGTATGTAAACCACACTAGCGATTATAGATTCAGATTAAGCTAAGCGATAAATAATGAATGTAATGCAAAACAGTAGGGCGTTTTGCTCATCTAATACTAGTTCAGGTGAATAATAATGCTCTCACATCTATCAAAAAACCTAGGGTTTCGAAATCCAGATGATGTGTCTAAGAAATCGATATGAATGCAAGCTCAGATGAAGAACCAATGAATTTCCTATAAGTTTTTAGCAATTCTACAAACTCTTCTTCAACCTTTGAAAAGCCCTAACTTAACTAACAAACTACTCAGACATGGTGATTTGAGAAAACATCATGAAAAGAATAGATTGCATAAAAGAAATAAGAAGTAGAAAGTAAAGGAGTTCAAAATCTGCTCTGAAGGAGTCTGATTTGTCTCTCCAAAAGCTCTTCTACAAATCTCTCTAAAGCTCTCAAAAATAATAAGATACAAGATATATGCCAAAAGAATGGCTGAAAAACCTAATATACAAGCTAAAACACGATCTGGGGTCTTTTTGCAAATACTGGAACTTCTGGGCCAAAACTGCAATTTCTTCCCAATCTTTTAAAAACAGGCCACGACCTCCTTCCTTGGTGGGTGACGAGCGTCACCAGCTTGGTGACGAGCGTCACCATATGGCATACTTTCTTCTTCGAGCTAGGTACTTCGTGGCTTCAACTCAGAATGCTCCAAAAGGTTCCAAAATCTCCAATTATGCTCCAGACATGCTATAACCTGCAAAGACTCTTCTAAGACTCTAAAAAGACCAAAAAGACTCAATAAAAAGGACTTATATCATGGTTAAAAACCATAAAAACCATGATATATCAACTCCCCCAGACTTAGCTTTTGCTTGCCCTCAAGCAAACATCAGAAAAAGAATAAGGTCGAGGTTTGAAAACAAGAAACAGTCAGTCAGGCATCAGGAACACCATACTAGTTAGAGCTTTTGAATCCACATACCACATAGTCAACACAAGATCAAATTTCAGCCTAATCATCACAAGCTTAGCAAATCTCTCAAGTCCAGTTCAAATCCCTTCAAGAAATCCGAAATTTCTACTGTTAACTCCTTATTTTTATCTAAGTGTGAAGTCTCATCAAAGCTCTATCATCTTAATCACTTTACAGATTCTTTTCCCTTCCTAACAACTGAACAAATCAATCTCAACACAGCTCTCCTATTTTCTCTTCCCTTAATCTTTTTCTTTAGGATATTTTCGATTTTTCACTTCTTTTTCTCAACTTTTTCAGTCTAAGATATGGTGCTACTCAATACTTGTGTTCCTTGTGAGGAGACAGGTTCTTGAGTGTGTTCACTACTGTTGTTCCTTGTGAGGAGACAGGGTCATGAATGCACCATTCTTTGGACTTAATTTCTTTTAAAAACTACATCAGGGAAGATCAAAGAGAGACTGTATCTTAACCTTATTGTCAGTGCTTAAAGAGAGAATCAAGATCAATAAGAATCAATCACCAAGACAAGAAGTTTAAAGTTCATTAAGGTGGAGCTAACAACAAATTTTCCAGATTCTCTAAGAACCTAAACCTTCATTGCTAGACTGATCTACCTATGACTTTCAACTTAGTAAGACTTGTAATCAACTACTGTGGCAATGGTTCTTATCAGCAAAAACGTCCTATGGTTAGTTCCAAGAAAAACTGACAATTTCAAATTTTTGACTCTAGAAAAACAGGTTTTTGACTCAACTTTAAGACTCTATAAACATGACACAAAGCACACAACGTCAGTAACCACCTCCCCCAGACTTAAACAACACTGTCCCCAGTGTTATTAAGCCAAGAGTTGGTCAAAATGAAACATGAGAACGTGTAAAACCAAGGTGGAAAAGTGGTACCTCGCAAAGGACCTGGTGACGAGCGTCACCATATTGGTGACGAGCGTCACTACTCTCAAACTTCAGAAATCGTCATGTTGGATGTTTAAATGCTATGCCATCATGTGTAGTCCGAAGTCAAACTGTAAGAGCACTCAAAACACACATCAAAACATCCAAACAAAGCATAATCCATGGTCCAACAAGTTCACAAGATATCATCCAAGCAAACTGAACAAAGTGACTCTTTTTTTTTTTTTTTTTTCGATTTTTTTGGGTTTTTTGGGTTTTTTTTTTAGCTATGTAATAGAAAACTAAACTAATATATGAAAAAGAAAACTTACCAGTGGGTTGCCTCCCACTAAGCGCTTGTTTAAAGTCATTAGCTCGACTTTGAATGCTGCTCAGACAGCTGGTGGAACAGAAGGTGGGATTGAATGCCTTGGAGAAGAATGTCTCCTCATCCATGGTGGTTTGTAAGCAGTAGATGTATGAACACTTCCAAGGAAGTGAGGAACATCAGCAGAGTGGGTCGTGACTGTGGGTGGGACATTTCGTTTTCCTGCAGAATCATCAAAAGAAATACCAAGCTTTCTTTGCTTAGTTGCAGGTTTCTGGGTTGTGGACTGTTGAATTTTCGGATTGGCAACATATGATGGACTTGTAGAGCAAATATCACGTCTCTCCTTTGTGTCCAGGTTGGTGACGAGCGTCACCAGGTCAGTGACGCTCGTCACTGACTCTGCAGTTCGAGTTTCTGCAGTTTTCCTGCAATTCAGCTCTGCAAGTGTTGCTTCCATTACATACACGTCTTCCTCCAGCAACTTGGCATTCATTAGAACCTCTTTTTCAAGCCCAGTCATGAAGATATGATCCTCACTGCAATCCTCAAACCCAACAGCTTCTGCAGAAGTTTCAGATATTAGCTCTTCAACAGCCATCTTGCTCACTTGCCCACTTATATCTGATTCATTGACACACTCAGAAATAGTGTCTTCTGAATGCTCCATGACAGTCTCTTTATGTCTAGAAGTTCTTACAGAAAAGGTCTGACCATCAATGGTAGAACTACCTCTTAACTTATCCATGTCAAAGTTCATGACAACATCACCAAGATCAAGCTCAATGTTCCCCTTTCTCACATCAATGATGGCTCCAACAGTAGCCAAGAATGGTCTTCCCAGAATAAGAGGATCTTTAGGTTCTTCAGCATATTTCAGAACCACAAAATCTGTAGGAATTATGCAGCCTTCAATGTTAACATGAACATTCTCTAACATGCCTTCTGGGGTCCATATGGATCGATCTGCTAGGATGAGAGAGATCCCAGTTGGCTTGAAATCAGTCATTCCAAGTCTAGCAGCAACAGAGAAAGGCATCAAGTTAATACTTGACCCTAGATCACATAGAGAGTGTGGAAAACGTCCTGCAGATATTGAGCAATCAAGCACAAAGGTCCCTGGATCAGATAGCTTCTCTGGAACTCTGCTTTGAGTGATGGTATTGACTTGTTCAGAAACAGTCACCTTCTTCTTCTTCTTTGGAACTGTGCCTAAGAGAATTGCACTGATGTCTCTGGTAAGCAATGCTCCTTCCTCAGGACTTACACCATTCACAACCATTCTCTTTACATACCTTCTTAGAGCTGGTGAAAGCTTGACTGCATCAACAAGAGGGATCTCAAGCATCAGCTTGTCTATCATAGCTTTGCATCTGGCTTCTTCTATCTCATGTTTAGACTTCCTAGGATTCTTGGGGAATGGTGTTTTGGATTTATAGACACGTTCCTGGTCATAATTTGCAGTTACAGGCGAAGCAGCTTCGTTCTGGGGTGGGTGACGAGCGTCACCAGGGGGGTGACGCTCGTCACTCACTTGTGACAACCCCCGATACCCTTGTAGGTTGGTGACGAGCGTCACTCCTCCTTGGTGATGCTCGTCACTCACCTCTGAGGCAGAAAATTTTTCATCTTCAGACTCCATCAATTGCACGATCTGCTCTGCACTCAACCTCTTTTTCTGCACTGTTTTAAGCTCCTTTTCATTCCTTACTGTGATGGCATTAACCTGATGCTTGGGATTGATGTCAGTCCTTCCAGGAAGGAATCCCTCTTGCCTTTGAACAGCTCCTGCAGTTTGAGCAACCTGCACATCAAGCTTCTTCATATGAGAGTTCAGACTCTCAATTTTTCCATTCAGGTCTTGATACAGCGAATCTAGTTTGCCATTGAAGTTCACTGTCATCTTCTGCTGTCCTTCAAGTACCTGCTCCAGCATAGCTTCCATTTTATTGTCTTGTGGAGGTGCAGTTTAGTAGGAAGAAGAACCATAATTCCTGCTGTTTTGGTAAGGTTTCTCAACTTCAGTCTTCTGGAACAAGGTCTTAGGAGTGTAACCAGGCTTGCTCTGTCCTCCTGTAAAGGTACTCTGCTGATTATTGATGTTGTAGCCTCTGTTCCATTGCTGATTTCCAAACCTTTGGCTCTGAAAACCCCCTCCATTGATGAAATTAACATCTTTCTGCTCAAATTCTTCAGGATTTTCGAAACTCTCCACTTCTGCAGCAAACTGAACTTTCTTTCCCACCAGAAGGCTGTGCATGCTGTCTAACTTAGCCTTAACTTCAGCTATTTGGTTTCCATCATTCAAACCAGCCTGCTGCTTTCTCTGAAAATCTGCATTTTTAGTGCTGTTACTGCAGGCCAAGTTTTCAATCAATCTTACAGCTTCTTCTGGTCTGTTGGTGTTGAAGTTTCCTGCACTTGCTGCATCCAGCGCCATCTGGTATTTCCAGTCAATGCCTCTGAAGAAGATACCAAGCAGTTGCACCTGATTGAAACCATGATGAGGGCAGTCCCTTTGATAAGACTTGAACCTGATCCAAGAAGCCTTAAAAGCTTCAGTAGGGCCTTGTGTAAAGGATGCAATTTTCGTCCTCATGTCTTCTGATCTTGCATCATCATAGAAGTTGTTCAGAAAGGCGTTCTTGGTGTCCTCCCAAGTAGTTAATGAACCAGGCTCCAGTTGCTTCAGCCAATATGCAGCCTCTCCTCCAAGAGAGTAAGGGAAAAGCTTGCAGAACAGAAAGTCATTGCTGACTCCAGTAGCTTTGACACTTGAAGCCAGATCCTCAAACCTCTCAATGTGATCCATAGGATGCTCATGAGGTAAGCCATGGAATGGATGCTGGCCAACCAGCTGATAGTAGACAGGTTTGACCTCAAAATCGTTCCTCTGGAAGGCAGGAGGTCGGATTGCAGCTCTGTTGGCATAGAACTGATCAGGTCTGTTGTAGTCACCTAGAGTCCTCTGAACAAAACGCCCAGCAGCGTTATTGACAGCAGCAGGGACCCCCACGTTCTCAGCCACTTGCTGAACCTGCTGTTCAACAATGACATTCCCCTCTTGATCAATTCTCTGCCCCTCTTCGTTCCTCCTGTTTCCTTCCCTGTCAACCAAGTGACCTTCTGCATCTTCAACCAAGATAAGTGGAGCGACCATTGTAGATTGCTTCTTAGCTTTCCTGTTAGTTCTCTTCAACCTAGCAAGCTCGTCGATGCTCAAAGTCACAAGCTCCTTCTCTTTGTTGCTTCTGGTTCTGCGATTAGGCATACACCTGAAACAGGAACAAAGAAAAGTAGCTGAAAGTCAGTAAACAAATAAAAACTTAGACAAAATCCTAATACTAAAATTCGATAGGCAGCTACTACTCCCCGGCAACGGCGCCAAAAACTTGATACGGTCAGGTTTTACCCAAATAAAACTACTGCAAGTGCACAGCAAAAGCAGTTGTAGTACAAGGGGTTATCGAATCCCAAGGGAGTATGTAAACCACACTAGCGATTATAGATTCAGATTAAGCTAAGCGATAAATAATGAATGTAATGCAAAACAGTAGAATAAATGCAAGAGGGCGTTTTTATGCTTGTTCTTAAAGTTCAGAAGGCTAAAGGCGCTAAGTCAGGACAGTTCGCAGGTTGAATCTGAGAGTGTAGAATGCATGCAATCAGGAATGAATTAAAACCGTCTTGAACATGAATCGCAAAGATATAACTAATCAATTCTCATTGCAGAAGTTATCTATGTCTAAGTCACAGAGTTTCAAATCTCTTTGCAAATCCTAACAACCTAAACATGCAGTAATGATCAGGTTCAATTGTTCACAAAACTCCTAAGCCAAATCTCTTTGTACTAGGGCGTCTTGCTCATCTAATACTAGTTCAGGTGAATAATAATGCTCTCACATCTATCAAAAAACCTAGGGTTTCGAAATCCAGATGATGTGTCTAAGAAATCGATATGAATGCAAGCTCAGATGAAGAACCAATGAATTTCCTATAAGTTTTTAGCAATTCTACAAACTCTTCTTCAACCTTTGAAAAGCCCTAACTTAACTAACAAACTACTCAGACATGGTGATTTGAGAAAACATCATGAAAAGAATAGATTGCATAAAAGAAATAAGAAGTAGAAAGTAAAGGAGTTCAAAATCTGCTCTGAAGGAGTCTGATTTGTCTCTCCAAAAGCTCTTCTACAAATCTCTCTCTAAAGCTCTCAAAAATAATAAGATACAAGATATATGCCAAAAGAATGGCTGAAAAACCTAATATACAAGCTAAAACACGATCTGGGGTCTTTTTGCAAATACTGGAACTTCTGGGCCAAAACTGCAATTTCTTCCCAATCTTTTAAAAACAGGCCACGACCTCCTTCCTTGGTGGGTGACGAGCGTCACCAGCTTGGTGACGAGCGTCACCATATGGCATACTTTCTTCTTCGAGCTAGGTACTTCGTGGCTTCAACTCAGAATGCTCCAAAAGGTTCCAAAATCTCCAATTATGCTCCAGACATGCTATAACCTGCAAAGACTCTTCTAGGACTCTAAAAAGACCAAAATGACTCAATAAAAAGGACTTATATCATGGTTAAAAACCATAAAAACATGATATATCACCTAGGTGAGAAAGATACTAGGAATACAAGAGCAAAGTAGAGCTAAGTCAAATTCGGGTAAATAAGGGAGAAATTCAACAAAAGCTAAATGCAATACGAAATGAGCAAGAAAACAATTTTAAAATCCCCTCTTAAGGGTTAGCAACTACTAGAAGAAAACTAGGAATTTAAAGTGCAAGACTACTGATTATGAAAATTCGAAAACTGAAGACAGGCAATTAAGGCTATTTCTAGCAACTTAAATGAGCAAACTTTAAATCTAAAGGAGAAAGCTTTTGAAACTACTTGAATGATAAATAACAGATCCAAGGATGAGGTTCATGCTTAGGGAAGCTCAATGTTCGATCTTGGTTTGCAAAAAGTAAATCTACACATTTCAAAATGAGCTATCCTTAAGCCTAAGAAGCAATCTTCCCATGGTTTGTGGGTAAGATAAATTCCTCTCATTTTTCATCCCCTCCAAACCCATGGCTTGTGGTAGAAAATGATGGTTGATGGAGCTGAAGCACGGATCTTAACATGGCTTAACTAGCCCTTACTTGCCACTTCCGTGGTCTTTAAGGTATACTAGTCTCTTGGCTTGGACATAAGAGATCTCCTAAGTTCTTATGAGAAAAGGAAATCTCTTGGATCATAAAGCCTCTCTCAAGGTCTTTAAGCATTTGATACTCCAAACCAAGAAAGGATAAAGTTAAGAGCAAGAAAATACCAAGATCTAACCTTTAAAACCTTCATAATCACCTCATCCTTAAATCCTAAAAAACTACTCTATTATCATTTTCAAACCCCTCTTAATCATAAGATAAGAGGAGTTAAACATGATTAAGATAACAAGAAAGAAAGATTAAAACTTAAAGAGAAGTTCTTAAATTCAAAATCAACGTTTTTACAAAAGATAAAGCTTGAAAATGGAAAAAGTTGTTTTAATGGTGATCCACAAAACCCAAAAATGGGGATGGAGGCTGCAAAATTCGTGGATCCCTCAAAAGTTTAGGATTAGAGTGTTCATATTGGACCACACAACTGGTCCCCTCACTAAAAGACAAAGTCTGAGCTGTCCAAGGAAGGAAGCAGAAATCTGGGCCGAAGATCGACCTGCCTGGTCGATCTGAGCTGAAACGGGTGGCCTGGTCGATCTAGTGGTCGATCTGAGGCTGAAACGAGTGGGATGGTCGATCTGGTGGTCGATCTCTGCCTGAAACGAGTGGGATGATCGATCTGGTGGTCGATCTCTGCCTGAAACAAGTGGGATGGTCGATCTGGTGGTCGATCTCTGCCTAATTTTTTTTGGCCGAACTCGTTCTTGACTCCCAGCAACTCCCAAGCTCTTCTTTTGACTCCTTGTCCATGCTCAGCGTCCAACACAGCTTCGTGTACTCCATATTACCTAAAAACAAGGCATATATGCAAGAAATATGCAAATGCTAATGCAAACATGTCTAAAACCTAAAATGGAGCAAAAGTTACAGATAATCTAAGTATGAATGCAATATGAATGCAAAATCTATCCTAAATGAGTGCTAAAATATGCTAAATTATGAGTTTATCACTAATGCAAATCTAAGCGAAACAAGATAGGTTATGAGAAAATCTCTAAAAACTAGATGCAGCAACTAAATGGAATGCAACCTATTTTAAAATTACCAGGAATGATCAAACTACCACAAGGAATAAACAAAATAATTAAAGGACAAAGCTTCAAATTACTAAAATTCGACTAGTGGATCGACCATGAGATCGACCACTAGATCGAGCAATAACAATCGATCTCGTCTAAAAATGCAAGAACAGTAAAATTAACGACCAGGATGCTATCAAAGATCAAGCGAAAGACCAGAGAAGATGTAAAGATGCTAAAAGAGAGGGCCTAGGGTTGAGATTCATGGTCAGGGGTTTCAAAGGTTCGACCTTGGGTTGAAAACTTTAAATCGACTCACTTTGTGAGGATCTCTAAGCCTTGAAAACTAAGCAAGATCTATCTGTGGCTTTCGGTATAGATCACTCCTTCATCCTCTCCTCCAAACCCATGCCTTTTGGTGGAAAGAGAGGTCGAAGGGCATGGAAAACAGATTTCAAATGAATGGCTTAACTAGTCCCCTAAACGTCCATGGCTTTTGGGAAGGGGTAACTAGTCTCTAGGGTGTGATCTTTCGAGGTCCCTGAATCCTGTCAAGGTAAGGAACCTCTCGGATCATGAAGCTCTTGGCGTGAGAGACTTCAAGCATTGAGAGCTCAACGCCCTAGAAAAGAGAGCCATTAAAAACGCTTAGAAAACCCCAAGATCGAAACCCTTTAGACCCCTTAATCCTCTCAACCCCGAACCCAAATAAACTATTCACTAAACATAAGGTAAATCAAGCAAAGCATGGAATAGGAGACGATGAACATGAAAACAAAACTAGATTAAGATGAAAATGATTCGATTACAAAGCTTAAGAAAACTCAAAGTTCGACAATGGTGTTCTTCGTCAAAACCAGAGAGAAAACATATAAAAAGATAAGGATGGAAAAGTCTGTGTGAAAAGGACGTCGCCGCTTTTCCAAAATGGCCAAAACAAGCTGATGGTCCCCCCCCTCGCTAGCGGCCAAAAGTGGTTGAAAGGACAGAGATCGACTCCGGGATCGAGCGGTTCTCTCGATCATCTCCGAATATCGTGTCTTCAGCTCGAACTGGGTCTCGATCATCTTCGGTGGATCGAGCGTTGCATCCGATCTCCGTATTGATCATTGGTTGGATCGAGTGGTGTACTCGATCTGGCTCTCGCTCTGTATGGCGTCATTTACGTCCGTACCGTGTGATCGACTGCTTCACTCGATCCTCGTCTCAATCATTCTCCTTGGATCGTCTGGTCTTCTCGATCTTTTGGTCGATCACACCCTAGATCGACCTGCCATGCTCGATCTGCTCCTCGATCTCTGATCCTTAGTAAATATCCGAGCTTCCACGAACTGCTACAACAGCTTCAGCACGTCCATGAACCTCCACGTCTCCAAAGCAGCCAGAAACAACCTAAATGTGATGCAAAATGCAAGGAACATGCGTATGCTGGTGCAAGAATGCTCTAGGACTCTAAGTGATGCAATCTAACCTAAAACGTGATGCAAATGCATGAAAAGCTAACTAATGAGTATGCAAAATGTTTGTAATATGCAGTAACATCAACTCCCCCAAACTTACTTCTTGCTTGCCCTCAAGCAACAGAAAATAAGCAAGGAAGAGAGGTTTTAAGAAAAGCGAATGGGGGTTTAAACTTCTTGCAAAGGTGCCTTTCAAATGAATCAATCTCAATGTCCTAGTTAACAGTTCTAAAATGCTATGCTTACACTCATACTCCAAAGAACTTAGCCATACTCATCACACAAAGAAATTCAGATCATGACTCTCCTATTCCTAACAATCAAAGAAACTCATCCTTTAACAGTCATTTACTTTCGAACCATGAATCAGACTTATGCACTTTAAAACAAAACACATTTGGCTAAGGGTGAAGGTTATTAGCATTGAATGATCTCATTTGAAAAGGGTTTATAATTAGAACAAGGGTTTCTCTCAAAAATGGTTGAACTTATGCATAATGCTAAAGGTAAAGACAATTGATGCATACATGATCAGATTCTCATCCACCCATGTAAACTAATCAATGATCCTAAACCCCTCTCATTTATCAACTTTTATCCTCACTCACCACTTAGAGTGTACCCTTTTTCTTTTCAAAACTTAGCAATCCCCAATTCGAAACAAAAACATTTTTAAACTCTTTAGGCTAGTGAAAAGGTTTTGAAAATAACTTTGCTCTTTAAGCATTTCTTATTGGTAACTCTCTTATTTTTTTTCTTTTCTCTTTTTTTTTCTATTTATATTTATTTGGCACTTAGACTCTTTTATTTCTTTTTCTTTTATTTTTTTTTATTTGGGAGAGCTACCTCCTGAAATTTATTAGAGCATATACTTAGTTTTTAAACACAACCTTTCACTTAAAACCCATTTCTTTCTTTAAAACACCAAACTCCTAGAAACCGAGAACAAATAGAAATGAAAACAACCCCAATGATCCCCCAAACTTATCCGAAGCCTATACCTAGCTTCAAAATGGAAAGCTAGCAATCATATGAGAACCAAATCATGTCGCCTAAACCTAACACTTTATGCCAAGTTCAAAACCGAAAAGAAGGCCTCACAATGATGTCACACAAGAAATATTTGGCTTCAAAGAAGGGTAAGGGTGAAGGTGGGAGTTCTACTTAGGCTCACAAAGAGTGGTAGACAGGAAGAAGAGAGCCTAAATATTTTAAAACCATGTGTTGATTTTCAAATGCATAAGGATGATAATTAGAATTTCAAATTAAGGTTCTCACTTATTAGGATAAGTTTCAAATCAGTAGAGTTCAATTCAAGTCACGAAAATCCTAGCAAGTGATCCAAGCATGGTAAGAACTTACTTTCAAAGCATAGACAAAGCATTAGAGAACTACTAACTAGGGCATTGAAACAATTCATAAGTAAAAACACCTTTTTAAGAAACTCTAACCCCTTATGCAAATGCAAACAACCTAGATGCTATGAGAAATTCTAGACTCAATCCTAACATGTTTTGACAAGATGAATGCATCTACATGAATCTTTCAAATTTTTTTTAAACATTTTACCAATTTTCATGAACTAAAGACTCAAGGATGCTAAAAGAAAATAAGATCACAAAACACAAGTCAAATCACACATGTACTCCCCCAAACTTGCTTGACACCGTCCCGGTGGCAAACTCATTCGAAGGAGTATCAAAACACAAAGCAAAAGGAAGCAAATATGAGCGGTTATGTACAATGGAATAAGGTTGTTACCTCTGGTCTAGTCTCGGCTGGAACTTGAGGATGTTCCAGAGGAGCTAGAGATTGTTGCTTTGCCCTTGTCAGCGGGTTCTTGGAGAGAATGGCGCGCTGGCTGAATGGTGCTGCTTTGTGCTTCGCAGATGACAACTCTACCGGTTGAGAGCCTTCTCTTCTCGGGTTGTTGAGCCTCTTTACATGCATCCTTCTTAGGCGAGCCTCCAAGTTTCTTGAGCATTTTGCCTTGCCACTTATTGATCTTCCTTTGCATCTCCACAACAGATGCTAGGAACTTCTCGGTTTTGTTCTCGGCTCAAAGTCTAACTTGGGAAGTGCATAGGCCTCGGGCATTTCATCTTCCGTGGCTGGAGACTCGGACCTTTGACGAGGAGCAATCGCCGAAGCAGGTGGTCCTCCTAGAGGAGCAAAGCACTCCTCTTCCGTGGGCAAGAACTCGATGTTCCCAACATCAAGCAGCTCGGTCTCATCTTTGTTTGGCAGGATGCACACTCTCTTCTTGTCTTTGTCGTCTATGAAGAGGTAGGCGTAGAACCCTTCTGCTGGCGTGCATCCCAAGCTGTCGGTATTCCTCATATATGCCTCATCCATGAAAGCTCTGGCTGGTACATGGGCGAAGTCGTGTATAGGCACACTAGCTTGCAAGAATAAAGGAGTGAGGAAGCCGCCAATGTAAGAAGAAGTTGCCTTGCACCGCAAGGCATAAGCCTTGTATTTCACCAAGGAAGCAGCAAGCACAAATCTGTGGTTCACCTCGTCGCCGAGTTCATCCTCCATAGACTCTTTATTTGCATCCGGGTCACACACTAAGTGCTTCACGCCTTGGAACAGGAAGCAAAGCTCGGTCTTTGTGACCGTGGGAGCAACTGATCTTCCAATAAACGTGTTGGCAATTAGCTTCAGAGTGTTTCTCAGCACCGGGCTTCTCATTCGCTTGATCTTGGCGGTGTTGGCTTTGTAGTCCTCGTTGCTGATCAGATCCGAAAAGTCGTCTGCTCGTTTGAAGGCGGGAAACTCGACCTTGTTGGCATCCGCGTTGAGACCATAAGCTTGACATAGCTCAGGGATGGAGAGGGTGTAGGCTTGACGGCCAACCTTGAAGTAGAGGCAACCTTGTGAAGGAACGGGTGTGCTAGGATTCTCGTAACGGAACTCCAACGTGGCAAGGAAGTCTATTGTCACTTCTCGAATGGTTGGGCAATCCATCCGTGACAGACATCTTAGGCCAATGTTCTTGAGGACTTGGTCGAAATCCCCAAGAATCCCTAGCTTGAACAGCAGCTCTCGATCAGCAAACTTGGTAGGCTCAAACCGAAGCCTTTCCAGCCGTTTCTTGTCCCTCTTCTCATCTTTAGTTCATCTGACCCTCTCTTGAACAGCTAGGTCTTGTCATTCTCCCTCTTGTGCTGTCTCTTCTCTTGTTCTTTTGGGGGGCCATTGTACCTGAAACAAGTTTCTCAAGAAGCTTGATAAGCAAAACGGCGGTTTGATGAGAAAATAAGAGAGGAGGAGGAGAAAGCTTATAAGTACTACCCTAGAATTTTGGGGAATTAATAAAAATTATAGGTAAATAAAGGAGAATCAGATCTTTAGATACTAGAAAATCTACAATTATTCCTTTTACTTAGCTAATTTTTAAAAATCAAAACCGACCCTATATTCTAGAACCATATCTTGCGAGTTTAAAGGAAATTTTCCTAAAGATAAATCATTAAATTTTGAAAATACCTTTGCAAAAATGTAAAAGATCTTTGCTAGCCACTGAAAACCAAAACTCTCACTCTCTTTGTTTAAAATTTTTGAGAAAAACAAGAATGAGAGGGTGAGAGGTTGTTGAAACGTTTAAAGACTAGCAAAGAGCAAAACCATGGGTAGTAAAGGTGGTTTTCTGACAAAGTCTTGGTCAAGGCACATCTTTCATGGTCAAAGATGCTTGCCTTGACCAAGTTTTGAATTTAAAAATTTGAGGGAAAAGAATAAAGGAGGGAAAGAAAATGTTACCTCGACATGAGATCGAGTCCATTTGGTCGATCTAGGACTCGATCTCATGCCCATAATGGCTTAGATCGAGAGGGTTACTCGATTTGAGACTCGATTCATGATGAAACGAGTCTTGGATCGATTGGCTCCCTTGATCATTGAGATGTTGGCTCCACGGCTAAGTCCTCATGATCGAGCTTTGTCTTCGATTTAGTGGTCGATTTGGCATAGATCGAGTGATGGATCGAGTCGAGTGATCGATCTGTTTCCAACAGATTTTCCCGAGAGAAATTAGATCAGTCGATCCATTTTGGATCGATCGATCCTTTTTCGTCAAGGTCGATCTTATCACTCGTTCTCGTCTAGATCGACTGGCTCCTCTCGATTCACTGACTCGATCTAGCAAAGATCAAGTCAGGATCAGTCGATCTAGCACTCGATCTCTAGCCTTGTCTTAACCCCTATCGCCTCTTTTGGACTTCAAGATCAAGGTTTAGACTCCTCACACCTGTTCCTACACACTTGCAAAATAATAACATAAAACTGAAAGAGAAAGAAAGCAGAAATATGTACAAGATAGACATGGGAATGCCTCCCAAGTGCGCTTTCTTTAACGTCTTTAGCTAGACTTTACTTGGTTTAGGCGGAAGGTGGGTCTTGGAGAAGCACCGAGGTACTCTCCTTGTCATAGCTGTCTGCCAAGTAAGGCTTGACTCTGTGTCCATTGACGGTGAATGCACTGCCACTCTTTCCCATCAGTGTAACAGCTCCATAAGGCAACACTTCTTGGATCACAAACGGCCCGCTCCACCTTGACTTCAGCTTTCCCGGGAAGAGTTTGAGTCTTGAGTTGTACAGCAACACTAAACCTCCTTCCTTAAGCTCCTTGACAACCAACTTCTTGTCATGAGCTTCCTTAGTCCGCTCCTTAACTCTCAAAAGCGTTCAATCTTAACTCGTCCAGTTCATGTAGCTGAATAAGACGCTTCTCCTAAGCAGTCTTGAGGTCAAAGTTCAGCCTCTTCACAGCCCACAACGCACGGTGTTCCAGCTCAACTGGGAGATGACAGCCCTTGCCATAGAGTAGAGTGAAAGGGGTTGTACCAATCGGTGTTTTGAAGGCGGTACGGTAGGCCCAAAGAGCGTCGTCCAGCTTCACTGCCCAGTCTTTCCTTGTTGCCACCTTATGCTTAACTCCGTACTTTCTCAAGAGGTTCTCAAAAACCTTGTTTATGAAGTGGCTTCCTCCATTGCTTATAACCACCTTAGGTACCCCAAACCTCGGGAAGATGATACTCTTGAACAGCTTGATTACCACCTTAGAGTCATTTGTAGGGGAAGCAATAGCCTCAACCCATTTAGAGACATAATCCACTGCTACCAAGATGTATTTGTTGCCATATGAAGAAGAAAATGGCCCCATGAAGTCTATGCCCCACGCGTCGAACACTTCAACCTCGCAGATGGGAACCTGAGGCATTTCGTTCCTCTTAGTGATATTCCCTGCTCGTTGACATGCCTCACAGCTCTTCACAAACTCGTGTGCATCTTTAAAGATGGACGGCCACCAGAAACGGGCTTGCAAAACTTTCTTGGCAGTCTTGAATGAAGCGAAGTGTCCTCCGTAGGAAGAGCCGTGGCAATGATAGAGGATGTCTCTAGCTTCTTCCTTTGTAACACATCTCCGGTACAAACTATCTACTCCTCTCTTGTATAAGTAGGGCTCGTCCCAAAAGTAGTCACTAGCCTCTCTCATAAACCGCTTCTTGTGATAGCTGTTGAGATGTGTTGGCTCCTCACCACACGCTAAATAGTTCACTACATCAGCATACCACGGTAGATCCTCCTCTTTGAAACTCAACACCTCCTCAAACCGCCCTTCTAGCTTTCCACAAACAGCCGTGGTAATCGCCATGTGTTGCTCTTCTGGAAGAGAGTCATCTAACGGGAGAGACTCGTTGCTCCTTAGCCGTGAGAGATGGTCAGCGACTCCATTTTCTATTCCCTTCTTGTCTTTAATCTCCATGTCAAACTCCTGGAGCAAGAGAATCCATCTTAAGAGCTGAGGCTTAATGTCTTTCTTCGAATAGATGTATCGCAAAGCAGCGTGATCCTTGTACACAATAGCCTTGGAACCAACAAGATATGATCTGAACTTCTCAAAGGCGAACACTACTGCAAGCAACTCCTTTTCTGTAGTGGTATACCTTGTTTGCGTGTCATCCAAGGTTCTTGAAGCATAGTAGATCACGTGTAGCTTCTTGTCTTTCTTCTGACCAAGAACGGCTCCTACGGCGTAGTCACTAGCATCACACATGATCTCAAAGGGAAGAGACCAGTCTGGTCCTTGGACTATAGGAGCTGATGTAAGGGCTTCCTTGATGGTCACGAAAGCTCTCAAACACTCCTCATCAAACACAAACTCAGCTTCTTTGCATAACAACCGTGTAAGAGGGCGTACAATCTTGGAGAAATCTTTGATGAAGCGCCTATAGAACCCGGCGTGTCCCAAGAAGCTTCTGACTCCCTTAACGTTAACCGGCGGCTCAAGACCCATCATGACTTCCACTTTAGCCTGATCAACCTCAATGCCCTTCTCTGATATCTTATGATCAAGCACGATCCCTTCCTTAACCATAAAGTGGCATTTTTCCCAGTTTAGCACCAAGTTTGTCTCTTCACAACGCTTTAGTACCCTGCAAAGATTCAACAAACACGCAGAAAAGGATGCACCATAGACAGAGAAGTCGTCCATGAACACCTCTACCATCTCCTCTATTAGATCGGAGAAGATCGACATCATACACCGCTGAAATGTAGCCGGTGCATTACACAATCCAAACGGCATCCTTCGATACGCGAAGGTACCGTAGGGACATGTGAAGGTCGTCTTCTCCTGGTCATTTGGGTGAATTGGTATCTGAATGAAACCGTTATACCCATCGAGGAAACAGTAGTAAGGGTGATTAGCAAGTCTCTCAAGCATTTGATCAATAAAAGGCAAAGGGAAATGGTCTTTCCTAGTCGCAAGGTTAAGTTTCCTATAATCAAAAGACATCCTATGACCAGTGATGGTTCTAGTAGGAATAAGCTCATCCTTTTCATTCCTTATGACCGTGATCCCTCCCTTCTTAGGCACCACGTGTACCGGAGAAACCCACATGCTGTCACTTATGGGATAGATCACGTCAGCCTCTAAAAGCTTAAGGATCTCTTTCTTAACAACCTCTTTCAAATTAGGATTCAAACGCCTTTGATGTTCTATAGAAGAGGCGTTCTCATTATCCAAGTGAATCCTGTGAGTGCAAAGCATTGGTGAAAGGCCCTTGATGTCACTTAAAGAGTACCCAATGGCCTTCCTATACTTTCTCAGCTCAGTAAGGAGCGAGCGCAACTCATCATCACTTAAGTTTTCATTCACAATCACGGGATAGGTGTTATTAGGCCCTAAGAAGGCATACCTTAGCCCTTTTGGAAGCTCCTTTAGGTCCACCTTTGGGGCTACCAGCTCGCTCCAGTCATCCTCGTGGCTGTTGTTGTTGACTTACTCCTTGGAACTCTCCTTAGAACCCGAGGCATGGCCCTTAAGACTGCTTCCTTCAACCGCTATCCCCTCTGAAATCGAGTCCTCCAGTCGATCTTCCTCTCGATGTTGTCTAGATCGAGCTATTTTACTCGATTCACTGACTCGATTTGATGTGGATCGAGTAAGGGATCGAGACGCTGAATCGATCTCTCGATCGTCGACTCAATTGTTTTTCCGGATCGATCATTCCTCTCGATATGTCTGTCGATTGCTGCAACGGATCGAGTTGTGTTCTCGATTGCCTTGTCGATCTGACTCCTGGATCGAGTGATAGCATCGATCTCGGGGTCGATCTCTAGGCAGCAGCTTTCATCCTTCTTAACAATCTTCCTAGAATCCAGCAAGTTGATGTACTCATGGGTCCTCTGATCCACATAGCCAAACTTCCCTGGCTCCTTAGTCAGTGCTAGCTTCAGATGGTCTTCTAGAGCGAGCTCTTCCAGCAACTCATCCGCTAAGGCATCCATCGTTTCAATGTAGAAGGCTTGCCCTTCTATGGTCGGCTTCTTCAGAACCTCATTGATATCGAAGTCTACTCTTATCTCCTTTCCCAAGTGCAAGGCAATCTTCCCGTTCTTTACATCTATGATAGCCCCGGCGGTTGCAAGGAATGGTCTTCCTAGGATAAGTAGGTCCTTAGGTTCTTCATCCATCTCCAACACGACGAAGTCTGTAGGCACGTTCACACCACTGATTCGCACCGGTAGATCTTCAAGCAGCCCCACTGGTAGTCTCACACTTCTATCAGCCAGTACCAACGAGATCCTACAGTCTTTGAAACGAGTAAAGCCAAGCTTCTTAGCCACGGAGTGAGGCATCAGGTTTATGCTAGCTCCGAGATCACATAGGCAACTCTTGAACTCTAGAGGACCTAAAGCGCAAGGTATAGTGAAGCTTCCAGGGTCTCCCAACTTCTTAGGGACTATCTCCTTATGTATCACAGCACTACACTCTTCACTTAGAACAAGTACCTCCTTGCTTTCCTTATTCTTCTTCATGAGAGTGTCTTTGAAGAATTTGGCGCATTTAGGCATCATTGCAAGGCAGTCAACGAGAGGTAGCTTGATTTCCAGGTCCTTAAGATGCTTCTCAAAGTGGATTCTATGCTTCTCTATTAGTTGCTTCTTGAAACGGCCAGGAAAAGGCAGCTTAGGTACATACGGTGGAGGAACATAAGCATTCTTCTCCTTAGTAGTTTGCTCAGCTTTCTTCTCAACAACTGCTTTGTCTCCTCTTCTTGGCCCTTGGATCCAAACGTTTTCAAAGTTAATCTCATCATCCACTGAAGGCTTACCCTCCCCCTCTTGAATTACAACATCCTCGTTGTTCTTAGTAGAGACCAGAGGTTCTAGCTCTTTGCCGCTTCTCAATGTTATGGCGTTAGCATACTCCTTAGGATTCGGCTCACACTTGCCCGGAAGGCTATTCTGACCACTTGTACTCCCTTTCCCCTTCTCTAGCTGCTTGATCTTGTTGTTTAAGTTGGTGATCTGAGTGGAGAAGTCAGTGAGAGACGAGTCTAGACGAGTTTTCATCTCGGCAAACTTCTGGTTTGTAGAGGCTTGCCCTTGTATCAGCTGTTGAAACATTGTTTGAACCGGACCAACTTGTTGTTGCATCTGCTGTTTCTGCTGAGGTGCAAAGCCTGAAGGGTAGTTAGGTGTATAACCCTTGTTACTTTGATGTTGCCCTTGGAAGTTGTTCTGCCCTTGACCTTGTAAACCACCACTCGGCTGAAAACCTTTGTTGTAAGGGATGAAAGGTTTTGCTTGTTGAGCAGGGTACACTTGATCCTTAGGGTTGGCAACGTTGGTGCTTCGGTAGGAGAGGTTGTTGTTCTGGTTGTAGCCTTGAGGTTTGTAGTTGTTCTGTCCCGCCACCCAATTGGCTTCTTCCTGGCTCAACTCAAGCTCCTCTTGATTCTCATCAGCTTCACCAACAAAGTGAACATGCTTCTGATTGGCTAACACCAGCTTGTCTATCTTCTCATGCAAAGATTTCGGCTCCTTTTTGTGAGACTCTAGCTCTGATCCTCTCGGTGCACGGTCATAGTCCTCAGCGTAGTTGCCATCACTCAATGCCAAATTTTCTATCAGCTCCATACCCTCTTCTACCTCCTGACCAAGGAAGTTCCCTTTGCTAGCTGTGTCAAGCAACAACCTGATCTTCGGTGAAGCTCCATGGTATATGGTACTGAGTAATGTCTCCTCGCTGAAACCGTGATGAGGACATTGGATCGTGTAGTCTTTGAAACGCTCCATTGCCTCGTTGAATGTCTCATTGTTTCGTTGAGTGAAGCTGCTGATTTCGCTTCTCAACCGTGCTGTCCTGCTGCTAGAGAAGAACTTTGAGAGAAAGGCCTTCATACACTCGGCCCATGAGGTGATGGTGCCTTGTGGGAGGGTCTTCTCCCAATGCCTAGCCTTGTCTCCGAGTGAAAAGGGAAAGAGACGCAGCTTGAAAGCATCTTCGGATATGCCATTGATCTTGATCATCCCACATACTTGCTCGAAGTTGTCAAGGTGCTCCAAGGGATCTTCCATTGCTAAGCAGTGGAACTTGTTGTTTTGCACCATGGAGATGAAACCTAGCTTGATCTCGAAGTTGTTGTTCTGTACAAGAGGAGGAGTGATCCCAAACCTATTGTGATGAGTATTGGGAGCATCTCCGGTTCCTATGATCCTTGGGGGTCTAGCCGCGTGTTGGGGGTTTCCATTGCCCCTTCCCACTGCCCCGTGAGCTGGAGGAGGTCCCTCTGGATGCTCGTGTTCAGCCATAGCTTCAAAGTCAACCAAACCGTGCTGAACAATCTCCTCAAAGGCTCTGGCTTGTTCTCTGACTCTTCTTTGCCGTGAGTGACCAAGCTGATGAATATTGTCTAAAGGTGGAAGTAGATTGTTATCTCCCCGTGAACGGAGATTCATATACCTGAGAACACACATTTGAGAGTAGAATGATTAATAACTTAAACAAGGTAAAGACTTAGTCTTTGCTAAGTCCCAAATCTCTATGTTCTCTAAACAATCCTAGGATGGCAACGGCGCCATTTGATAGACACTTTATTTGCAAGGGTGAGAATACAATGAGGTTATCAAACTCAAATGCAAGACAGGTTGTAGTACAGCATGCAAGAGAGAGTCAATCCATACCTAGGATGATAGAAAATGCAAAGAGAATACAAGGACTAATGCAAATCTAAGCGAAACAAGATAGGTTATGAGAAAATCTCTAAAAACTATATGTAACAACTAAATGGAATGCAACCTATTTTAGATTTACCAGGAATGATCAAACTACCACGAGGAATAAACAGAATAATTAAAGTACAAAGCTTTGAATTACTAAAATTCGACTAGTGGATCGACCATGAAATCGACCACTAGATCGAGCAATAACAATCGATCTCGTCTAAAAATGCAAGAACAGTAAAACTAACGACCATGATGCTATAAAAGATCAAGCGAAAGACGAAAGATGTAAAGATGCTAAAAGAAAGGGCCTAGGGTTGAGATTCATGGTCAGGGGTTTCAAAGGTTCGACCTTGGGTTGAAAACTTTAAATCGACTCACTTTGTGAGGATCTCTAAGCCTTGAAAACTAAGCAAGATCTATCTGTGGCTTTCGGTATAGATCACTCCTTCATCCTCTCCTCCAAACCCATGGCTTTTGGTCGAAAGAGAGGTCGAAGGGCATGGAAAACAGATTTCAAATGAGTGGCTTAACTAGTCCCCCAAACTTCCATGGCTTTTCGGAAGGGGTAACTAGTCTCTAGGGTGTGATCTTCCGAGGTCCCTGAATCCTGTCAAGGTAAGGAACCTCTCGGATCATGAAGCTCTTGGCGTGAGAGTCTTCAAGCATTGAGAGCTCAACACCCTAGAAGAGATAGCCATTAAAAACGCTTAGAAAACCCCAAGATCGAAACCCTTTAGACCCCTTAATCCTCTCAACCCCGAACCCAAATAAACTACTCACTACACATAAGGTAAATCAAGCAAAGCATGGAAAAGGAAACGATGAACATTTAAAGAAAACTAGATTAAGCTGAAAACGATTCGATTACAAGCTTAAGAAAACTCAAAGTTCGACAATGGTGATCTTCGTCAAAACCAGAGAGAAAACATAAAAAGATAAGGATGGAAAAGTTTGTGGGAAAAGGATATCGCCGCCTTCCCAAAATGGCCAAAACAAGCTGATGGTTCATGGTTTTTATGGTTTTTAACCATGATATAAGTCCTTTTTTACTGAGTCTTTGGTCTTTTTAGAGTCCTAGAAGAGTCTTTGCAGGTTATAGCAATTCTGGAGCATAACTGGAGATATTGAAGCTTTTTGGAGCATTGCAAGTTGAAGCCATGAAGTATCCAACTCGGAAAGAAAAGTATGCATATGGGTGACGCTCGTCACCCAGAAAGGAAGGGGTCGTGGCTGTTTTCTAAAAGATAGAGGATTATTTGCAGTTTTGGCCCAGAAGTTCTAGTATTTGCAAAAAGACCCCAGATCGTGTTTTAGCTTGTATATTAGGTTTTTCAGCCATTCTTTTGGCAGAGATCTTGTATCTTATTATTCTTTTTGAGAGCTTTAGAGAGAGATTTGTAGCAGAGCTTTTGGAGAGACAAATCAGACTCCTTCATAGCAGATTTTGAACTCCTTTATTTCTACTTCTTATTTCTTTTATGCAATCTATTATTTTCATGATGTTTTCTCAAATCACCATGTCTGAGTAGTTTGTTAGTTAAGTTAGGGCTTTTCAAAGGTTGAAGAAGAGTTTGTAGAATTGTTAAAAACTTATAGGAAATTAATTGGTTCTTCATCTGTGCTTGCATTTATATCGATTTCTTAGACACATCATCTGGATTTCGAAACCCTAGGTTGTTTGATAGATGTGAGAGCATTATTAATCACCTGAACTAGTATTAGATGAGCAAAACGCCCTAGTACAAAGAGATTTGGCTTAGGAGTTTTGTGAACAATTGAACCTGATCATTACTGCATGTTTAGGTTGTTAGGGTTTGCAAAGAGATTTGAAACTCTGTGATTTAGACATAGATAACTTCTGCAATGAGAATTGATTAGTTATATTTTGGCGATTCATGTTCAAGACGATTTTAAGTCATTCCTGATTGCATGCATTCTACACTCTCGGATTCAACCTGCGAACTGTCCTGACTTAGCGCCTTTAGCCTTCTGAACTTTAAGAACAAGCATAAAAACGCCCTCTTGCATTTATTTTACTGTTTTGCATTACATTCATTATTTATCGCTTAGCTTAATCTGAATCTATAATCGCTAGTGTGGTTTACATACTCCCTTGGGATTCGATAACCCCTTGCACTACAACTACTTTTGTTGTGCACTTGCAGTAGTTTTATTTAGGTAAAACCTGACCCTATCAATGGTCCTCCCCTCGCTAGCGGCCAAAAGTGGTTGAAAGGACAGAGATCGACTCCGGGATCGAGCGGTTCTCTCGATCATCTCCGAACATCGTGTCTTCAGCTCGATCTGGGTCTCGATCATCTTCGGCGGATCGAGCGTTGCATCCGATCTCTGTATCGATCTTTGGTTGGATCGAGTGGTGTACTCGATCTGGCTCTCGCTCTGCATGCCGTCATCTACGTCCGTACAGTTTGATCGACTGCTTCACTCGATCCTCGTCCCGATCATTCTCCTTGGATCGCCTGGTCATCTCGATCTTCTGGTCGATCACATCCTAAATCGACCGGCCATGCTCGATCTGCTCCTCGATCTCTGATCCTTAGTAAAAATCCGAGCTTCCACGAACTGCTACAACAGCTTCAGCACGTCCACAAACCTCCACGTCTCCAAAGCAGCCAGAAACAACCTAAATGTGATGGAAAATGCAAGGAACATGTGTATGCTGGTGCAAGAATGCTCTAGGACTCTAAGTGATACAATCTAACAGAAAACGTGATGCAAATGCATGAAAAGCTAACTAATGAGTATGCAAAATTTATGTAATATGCAGTAACATCAACTCCCCCAAACTTGCCTTTTTGCTTGTCCTCAAGCAAACAAAGACAAATACATGAGAGAGGTTTGAAAATGGGGGTTCAAATTTCTTGAAAAAGTGTTTTTCAAATGAATCATCTCAATGGTCCTTGTTCTTAATTCTAGGATGCAGTATACAAACTCTACTTCGAAGAACTTAGCCATATTCATCACATGTTGAATTTCAGATCATGACTCTCATATTCCAAACAATCCAAGAATCCTAACCTTTAACATTCAATTAATGATCAAACCGTGAATTACACTCATGCACTTAGAACAGAATACATTTGGCTAAGGACAAGGTTATGAGACAAAGATGATCTCATTCAAGTTGGTAATTCAAACAATGGGTTATCTCAAAAAGGATTGAACTTATGCATAATGCTAAAGGTAAAGACAATTGATGCATACATGACTAGACTCTCATCTACCCATATACACTAACAATGATCCTAAACCCCTCTCATTTTCTTTCTTTTTCAAGCTCACTTACCCTCTAGAAACTACCCAAACAACAAGACAAGAAGCCAAGCATAACCCACAAAAACAGAAGACATATTTACTCTTCTTAGGCTAGTGGTGGTCAATCACAAACTTAAAGCTCTTTCTTTAAATCTTGGTAGCTCTCTTCTCTTATTATTATTATTTTTTTTTTCTTTTTAAACTTTGGCCTTTGGCTCTTTTCTTTCTGATTTCTTTTATTTTTGAGAGCTACCCCTTCTCTTTTAAAACTGAGCTTTTATTTAAAAACAGAACAACACCACCACTTAAAACCATGAGTCCTTTATTTTCGAACCCCAAACACTATTTCTTTTTAAACTGAAAACACATAAGCAAAATTCTTTTAACACCAGCGAATCCCTGCCCCAAAACAAACCCAAAACTAGCTTCAAAATGCAAAGATAGCATCAATATGAAAGCCTAATCATGTCGCCTAAACCTAACACTTTATGCCAAGTTCAATCCGAAAATAAGGCCTCACATCACACAAGAAATATTTGGCTTGAAAGGAAGGCAATGTTCAGGGTGTGGAGTTCTATTCAGACTTACAAAGAGTGGTAGAAACAGGTAAGAAAGCCTGAATATGTATATGTGATCCATGTATTCCATTTCAAATGCACAAGTGTGATAATTCAAATTCAGATTAAGGTTCTCACTTAGTAGGAAAGGATTCAATTCATGTCTGTTCAACTTAAGCAACGAAAATCAAAACAAATGATCCAAATATGGTTAGAACTTAACTTCAAGTTTGCACAAGCATCAAAGAACTACTAACTAGGGCCTTGAACTAATTCATGAGCATAAAACACTGTTTTAAGAAAAATAGCCCCATATGCACGTGAATGCAAGCAACCTATATGATAATATCTAGACTCCATCCTAAAATATTTACCAATGCAAGTGCAAGCTACATGAATTTTTTCGAACATTTTGAAAAATTTTTGGATTTTCTATGCAAATGAATATGCATGAAGACTCAAATATACTTAAAGAGAAAATAAGAAAACAAAACACCAAATTAAATCTCTCAACCTCTCCCCCAAACTTAAATTACACAGTCCCTTGTGTAATAAAAGTTCAAGAGAGACCAGCAACAAGAAATAAAATTAAAAAAGCCAAGAATTCATGATATATACAAGGTGTTGGAATGGTGTACCTTGGGCTGTGTTGTGGATCGAGCTAGAGGATCGATCTGAGGGTCATTCTGGGCAGAAGATCGAGGATCATGCTCGATCAAGAGGTCGATCTAGATAGGACCGATCGGTCCAAACTCTGAGAATTTCTCGAGAGAAATTAGATCGGTCGATCCATTTTTGGACCGATCGATCCGTTCTCTTAGATCGACCTTGTCACTCGATCTAGCCATCGATCTACTGGACATGCTTCAGTTTTCCTGTTTTTAAGAGCTTCCAAGAGCGTGCCTTTGAATCTCCATCTTCCTTGGTCATGTTGAGGCTTGTATCACCAGGCTCATACTCATCATAGAACCATCCCTCAAATGTGTGCATCCTTATCTCCTCAAAGGGTGGCTTCCATGGATCCTCAAGGCTCTCCTCCTCGGTCATGTTGAGGCTTGTATCACCAGGCTCTTACTCATCATAGAACCATCCCCCAAATGTGTGCATCCTTATCTCCTCAAAGTGTAACTGCCGTGGATCCTCAATGCTTTCTTCATTGGTGAGGGTGAAACCGAGGTGCCTGGCAAAAGGTTGTTGCATTGGAGATTCTTCTTCATCACCCTCCTTGAAGGCTAATGCAATGGGATTCTCTTTTGTCTCCTTCCTGGGAATGAGTTGCAAATGTGTTTCTTTCTTGGTGGAGGGCTCTTGCTCAACAAATGAGCTCTCACTAGCATCCTCTAAACATTCAACAACCGAACTTTCTTCACAAGGATCTTCAAAGCTTTGCTCATGATTTTCATCAACAATGTACCTAAGAAGAGCTTCAAGTTCTTCAGCTTCTTGTTAGAATTCATCATTGTTGAGAGCTTTATCCTCTTGTTCTTATTCCCTTGTGTGATTTTGGTGTTGATAGACTCCACATGTGTTGTTGTAGCCACTCTTGAAAATGGAGCAGGAGAGCCTAGTTTGAAGTCAAGCATGCTAATGCTCTCATTAAGCTGTTCTTGCTGCTCCAAAAGCAATTTCATCATGTTGAGAGTTTCTTCCTCTTTAGAGATGTGGGAAGAGTAGGTTGCTCCTTGCTGCTCCAAAAGCAACTTCATCATGTTGAGAGTTTCGTCCTCCTTAGAGATGTGGGAAGAAAAGGCTGCTCCTTACTCGTCCTCCATGTCCCAGGATTGGTATTGCTCAGCATATCCATAGTGATTCTCTGGAGCAGAATGTTCATCTATAAGCCCTCTTTGATAAGTGGATGACCTTTCAAAACCAGGGTTGCTAGTTGGGTCCCAAGCCAGCATTCTCTCTTAATTCGCTAATAAGGCCTCAAACATTGATGCTATATCCGAATCCATACTGTCTTCCTTGTGATTGTGCCTTGCAAAAAGAACAAACACTTGAAAGAAAGTTAGTAACAAAATTAAAAATAAAAACTTAGTCTATACTAAGCTCCAAATCCTAGTAATTTCAGCAAAACCTAAGTTGGCAACAGCGCCAATTGATAGACACTTTATTTGCAAGGGTGAGATTGCAATGAGGTTATCAAACTCAAATGCAAGACAGGTTGTAGTACAGCATGCAAGAGAGAGTCAATCCATACCTAGGATGATAGAAAATGCAAAGAGAATGCAAGGACTATGCAAATCTAAGTGAAACAAGATAGATTTTGAGAAAATCCCTAAAAACTAGATGCAGCAACTAAATGGAATGCAACCTATTTTAAAATTACTAGAAATGATCAAACTACCACGAGGAATAAACAGAATAATTAAAGGACAAAGCTTCGAATTACTAAAATTCGACTAGTGGATCGACCATGAGATCGACCACTAGGTCGAGCAATAACTATCGATCTCGTCTAAAAATGCAAGAACAGTAAAACTAACGACCAGGATGCTATCAAAGATCAAGCGAATGACGAGAGAAGATGTAAAGATGCTCAAAGAAAGGGCCTAGGGTTGAGATTCATGGTCAGGGGTTTCAAAGGTTCGACCTTGGGTTGAAAACTTTAAATCGACTCACTTTGTGAGGATCTCTAAGCCTTGAAAACTAAGCAAGATCTATCTGTGGATTTCGGTATAGATCACTCTTTCATCCTCTCCTCCAAACCCATGGCTTTTGGTGGAAAGAGAGGTCGAAGGGCATGGAAAACAGATTTCAAATGAGTGGCTTAACTAGTCCCCCAAACTTCCATGGCTTTTGGGAAGGGTTAACTAGTCTCTAGGGTGTGATCTTCTGAGGTCCCTGAATCCTGTCAAGGTAAAGAACCTCTCGGATCATGAAGCTCTTGGCATGAGAGTCTTCAAGCATTGAGAGCTCAACACCCTAGAAGAGATAGCCATTAAAAACGCTTAGAAAACCCCAAGATCAAAACCCTTTAGACCCCTTAATCCTCTCAACCCCGAACCCAAATAAACTACTCACTACACATAAGGTAAATCAAGCAAAGCATGGAATAGGAGACGATGAACATGAAAAGAAAACTAGATTAAGATGAAAACGATTCGATTACAAAGCTTAAGAAAACTTAAAGTTCGACAATGGTGATCTTCTTCAAAACCAGAGAGAAAACACATAAAAAGATAAGGATGGAAAAGTGTGTGGGAAAAGGACGTCGCCGCCTTCCCAAAATGGCCAAAACAAGCTGATGGTCCCCCCCTCGCTAATGGCCAAAAGTGGTTGAAAGGACAGAGATCGACTCCGGGATCGAGCGGTTCTCTCGATCATCTCCGAACATCGTGTCTTCAGCTCGATCTGGGTCTCGATCATCTTCGGCGGATCGAGCGTTGCATCCGATCTCGGTATCGATCTTTGGTTGGATCGAGTGGTGTACTCGATCTGGCTCTCGCTCTGCATGGCGTCATTTACGTCTGTACCGTTTGATCGACTGCTTCACTCGATCCTCGTCTCGATCATTGTCCTTGGATCGCCTGGTCTTCTCGATCTTCTGGTCGATCACATCCTAGATCGACCAGCCATGCTCGATCTGCTCCTAGATCTCTGATCCTTAGTAAATATCCGAGCTTCCACGAACTGCTACAACAGCTTCAGCACGTCCACAAACCTCCATGTCTCCAAAGCAGCCAGAAACAACCTAAATGTGATGCAAAATGCAAGGAACATGCGTATGCTGGTGCAAGAATGCTCTAGGACTCTAAGTGATGCAATCTAACCTAAAACGTGATGCAAATGCATGAAAAGCTAACTAATGAGTATGCACAATGTATGTAATATGCAGTAACATCAACTCCCCCAAACTTACTTCTTGCTTGCCCTCAAGCAACATAAAATAAGTAAGGAAGAGAGGTTTTAAGAAAAGCGAATAGGGGTTTAAACTTCTTGCAAAGGTGCCTTTCAAATGAATCAATCTCAATGTCCTAGTTACCAGTTCTAAAATGTTATGCTTACACTCATACTCCAAAGAACGCCATACTCATCACACAAAGAAATTCAGATCATGACTCTCCTATTCCTAACAATCAAAGAAACTCATCCTTTAAGATTCATTTACATTCGAACTATGAATCAAACTTATGCACTTTAAAGCAAAACACATTTGGCTAAGGGTGAAGGTTATGAGCATTGAATGATCTCATTTGAAAAGGGTTTTCAATTAAAACAAGGGTTTCTCTCAAAAATGGTTGAACTTATGCATAATGCTAAAGGTAAAGACAATTGATGCATACATGATCAGATTCTCATCTACCCATGTAAACTAATCAATGATCCTAAACCCCTCTCATTTATCAACTTTTATCCTCACTCACCACTTAGAGTCTACCTTTTTTTTTCTCAAAACTTAGCAATCCCCAATTCGAAACAAAAACATTTTTAAACTTTTTAGGCTAGTGAAAAGGTTTTGAAAATAACTTTGCTCTGTAAGCATTTCTTATTGGTAGCTCTCTTATTTTTTTTTTCTTTTCTCTAGTTGATAAACTCATAATTTAGCATATTTTAGCACTCATTTAGGATAGATTTTGCATTCATATTGCATTCATATTTAGATTATTTGTAACTTTTGCTCCATTTTAGGTTTTAGACATGTTTGCATTAGCATTTGCATATTTCTTGCATATATGCATTGTTTTTAGGTAATATGGAGTACATAGAGCTGTTGTTGGACGCCGAGCATGGACAAGGAGTCAAAAGAAGAGCTTGGGAGTTGCTGGGAGTCAAGAAAGAGTTCGGCCAAAAAGAATTAGACAGAGATCGACCACCAGATCGACCATCCCACTCGTTTCAGGCAGAGATCGACCACCAGATCCACCATCCCACTCGTTTCAGGCAGGGATCGACCACCAGATCGACCATCCCACTCGTTTCAGCCTCAGATCGACCACTAGATCGACCAGGCCACTCGTTTCAGCACAGATCGACCACTAGATCGACCATGCGGGTCGATCTTCGGCCCAGATTTCTGCTTCCTTCCTTGGACAGCTCAAACTTTGTCTTTTAGTGAGGGGACCAGTTGTGTGGTCCTTTATAAACACTCTAAACCTAAAATTTTGGGGGATCCACGAATTTTACAGCCTCCATCCCCATTTTTGGGTTTTGTGGATCACCATTAAAGCATTTTTTTCCATTTTCAAGCTTTATCTTTGTAAAAACTTTGATTTTGAATTTAAGAACTTCTCTTTAAGCTTTAATCTTTCTTTCTTGTTGTATTAATCATGTTTAACTCCTCTTATCTTATGATTAAGAGGGGTTTGAAAATGATAATAGAGTAGTTCTTTAGGATTTAAGGATGAGGTGATTAGGAAGGTTTTAAAGGTTAGATCTTGGTATTTTCTTGCTCTTAACTTTATCCTTTCTTGGTTTAGAGTATCAAATGCTTAAAGACTTTGAGAGAGGCTTTATGATCCAATAGATTTTCTTTTCTCATAAGAAATTAGGAGATCTCTTATGTCCAAACCAAGAGACTAGTATGCCTTAAAGACCACGGAAGTGGCAAGTAAGGGCTAGTTAAGCCATGTTAAGATCCGTGCTTCAGCTCCATCAACCATCCTTTTCCACCACAAGCCATGGGTTTGGAGGGGATGAATGATGAGAGGAATTTATCTTACCCACAAGCTATGGGAAGATTGCTTCTTAGGCTTAAGGATAGCTCATTTTGAAATGTGTAGATTTTCTTTTTGCAAACCAAGATCGAACCTTGAGCTTCCCTAAGCATAAACCTCATCCTTGGATCTGTTATTTATCATTCATGTAGTTTCAAAAGCTTTCTCCTTTATATTTAAAGTTTGCTCATTTAAGTTGCTAGAAATAGCCTTAATTGCCTGTTTTCAGTTTTCAAATTTTCATAATCAGTAGTCTTGCACTTTAAATTCCTAGTTTTCTTCTAGTAATTGCTAACCCTTAAGAGGGGATTTTAAAATTGTTTTCTTGCTCATTTCGTATTGCATTTAGTTTTTGTTGAATTTCTCCCTAGTTTTTGTTCAAAAAAAACTAAATGCAATACGAAATGAGCAAGAAAACAATTTTAATATCCCCTCTTAAGGGTTAGCAACTACTAGAATAAAACTAGGAATTTAAAGTGCAAGACTACTGATTATGAAAATTCGAAAACTAAAAACAGGCAATTAAGGCTATTTCTAGCAACTTAAATGAGCAAACTTTAAATCTAAAGGAGAAATCTTTTGAAACTACTTGAATTATAAATAACAGATCCAAGGATGAGGTTCATGCTTAGGGAAGCTCAAGGTTCGATCTTGGTTTGCAAAAAGTAAATCTTCACATTTCAAAATGAGCTATCCTTAAGCCTAAGAAGCAAACTTCCCATGGCTTGTGGGTAAGATAAATTCCTCTCATCATTCATCCCCTCCAAACCCATGGCTTGTGGTGGAAAAGGATGGTTGATGGAGCTGAAGCACGGATCTTAACATGGCTTAACTAGCCCTTACTTGCCACTTCCGTGGTCTTTAAGGCATACTAGTCTCTTGGCTTGAACATAAGAGATCTCCTAAATTCTTATGAGAAAAGGAAATCTCTTGGATCATAAAGCCTCTCTCAAGGTCTTTAAGCATTTGATACTCCAAACCAATAAAGGATAAAGTTAAGAGCAAGAAAATACCATGATTTAACCTTTAAAACCTTCCTAATCACCTCATCCTTCAATCCTAAGAACTACTCTATTATCATTTTCAAACCCCTCTTAATCATAAGATAAGAGGAGTTAAATATGATTAAGATAACAAGAAAGAAAGATTAAAGCTTAAAGAGAAGTTCTTAAATTCAAAATCAAAGTTTTTACAAAAGATAAAGCTTGAAAATGGAAAAAGATGCTTTAATGGTGATCCAGAAAACTCAAAAATGGGGATGGAGGCTGTAAAATTCGTGGATCCCCCAAAGTTTAGGTTTAGAGTGTTTATAAAGGACCACAAAACTGGTCCCCTCACTAAAAGACAAAGTCTGAGCTGTCCAAGGAAGGAAGCAGAAATCTGGGCCGAAGATCGACACGCCTGGTCGATCTAGTGGTCGATCTGAGCTGAAACGAGTGGCCTGGTCGATCTAGTGGTCGATCTGAGGCTAAAACGAGTGGGATGGTCGATCTGGTGGTCGATCTCTGCCTGAAACGAGTGGGATGGTCGATCTGGTGGTCGATCTCTGCCTGAAACGAGTGGGATGGTCGATCTGGTGGTCGATCTCTGCCTAATTCTTTTTGGCCGAACTCTTTCTTGACTCCCAGGAACTCCCAACCTCTTCTTTTGACTCCTTGTCCATGCTCAGCGTCCAACAACAGCTCAATGTACTCCATATTACCTAAAAACAATGCATATATGCAAGAAACATGCAAATGCTAATGCAAACATGTCTAAAACCTAAAATGGAGCAAAAGTTACAAATAATCTTAATATGAATACAATATGAATGTAAAATCTATCCTAAACAAAGACAAATCCAAGAGAGAGGTTTGAAAATGGGGGTTCAAATTTCTTGAAAAAGTGTTTTTCAAATGAATCATCTCAATTGTCCTTGTTCTTAATTCTAGGATGCAGTATACAAACTCTACTTCAAAGAACTTAGCCATATTCATCACATGTTGAATTTTAGATCATGACTCTCATATTCCAAACAATCCAAGAATCCTAACCTTTAACATTCAATTAATGATCAAACCGTGAATCACACTCATGCACTTAGAACATAATACATTTGGCTAAGGACAAGGTTATGAGACAAAGATGATCTCATTCAAGTGGGTAATTCAAACAATGGGTTATCTCAAAAAGGATTGAACTTATGCATAATGCTAAAGGTAAAGACAATTGATGCATACATGACTAGACTCTCATCTACCCATATACACTAACAATGATCCTAAACCCCTCTCATTTGCTTTCTTTTTCAAGCTCACTCACCCTCTACAAACTACCCAAACAACAAGACAAAAAGCCAAGCATAACCCACAGAAACAGAAGACATCTTTACTCTTCTTAGGCTAGTGGTGGTCAATCACAAACTTAAAGCTCTTTCTTTAAATCTTGGTAGCTCTCTTCTCTTATTATTATTATTTTTTTTTCTTTTTAAACTTTGGCCTTTGGCTCTTTTCTTTCTGATTTTCTTTTATTTTTGAGAGCTACCCCATTCTCTTTTAAAAATGAGCTTTTATTTAAAAACAGAACAACACCACCACTTAAAACCATGAGTCCTTTATTTTCGAACCCCAAACACCATTTCCTTTTAAACTGAAAACACATAAGCAAAATTCTTTTAACACCAGCGAATCCCTACCCCAAAACAAACCCAAAACTAGCTTCAAAATGGAAAGCTAGCATCAATATGAAAGCCTAATCATGTCGCCTAAACCTAACACTTTATGCCAAGTTCAATCCAAAAATAAGGCCTCACATCACACAAGAAATATTTGGCTTGAAAGGAAGGCAAGGTTCAGGGTGTGGAGTTCTATTCAGACTTACAAAGAGTGGTAGAAAGGGGTAAGAAAGCCTGAATATGTATATGTGATCCATGTATTCCATTTCAAATGCACAAGTGTGATAATTCAAATTCAGATTAAGGTTCTCACTTAGTAGGAAAGGATTCAATTCATGTCTGTTCAACTTAAGCCACGAAAATCAAAACAAATGATCCAAATATGGTTAGAACTTAACTTCAAGTTTGCACAAGCATCAAAGAACTACTACCTAGGGCCTTGAACTAATTCATGAGCATAAAACACTTTTTTAAGAAAAATTGCCCCATATGCACGTGAATGCAAGCAACCTATATGATAATATCTAGACTCCATCATAAAATATTTACCAACTACATGAATTTTTTCGAAAATTTTGAAATTTTTTCTGATTTTCTATGCAAATGAATATGCATGAAGACTCAAATATGCTTAAAGGGAAAATAAGAAAACAAAACACAAAATTAAATCTTTCAACCTCTCCCCCACACTTAAATTACACAGTCCCTTGTGTAATAAAAGTTCAAGAGAGACCAGCAACAATAAATAAAATTCAAAAAGCCAAGAATTCAGGATATATACAAGGTGTTGGAATATTGTACCTTGGGCTGTGTTGTGGATCGAGCTAGAGGATCGATCTGAGGGTCGTTCTGGGTAGAAGATCGAGGATCATTCTCGATCAAGAGGTCGATCTAGATAGGACCGATCGGTCCAAACTCTGAGAATTTCTCGAGAGGAATTAGATCGGTCGATCCATTTTTGGACCGATCGATCCGTTCTCTTAGATCGACCTTGTCACTCGATCTAGCCATCGATCTACTGGACATGCTTCAGTTTTCCTGTATTTAAGAGCTTCCAAGAGCGTGCCTTTGAATCTCCATCTTCCTTGGTCATGTTGAGGCTTGTATCACCAGGCTCATACTCATCATAGAACCATCCCTCATATGTTTTCATCCTTATCTCCTCAAAGGGTAGCTTCAATGGATCCTCAAGGATCTCCTCCTCGGTCATGTGACCGTGGGAGCAACTGATCTTCCACTAAACGTGTTGGAAATTAGCTTCAGAGTGTTTCTCAGTACCGGGCTTCTCACTCACTTGATCTTGGCGGTGTTGGCTTTGTAGTCCTCGTTGCTGATCAGATCCCAAAAGTCGTCTGCTCGTTTGAAGGCGGGAAACTCAACCTTGTTGGCATCCGCGTTGAGACCATAAGCTTGACATAGCTCAGGGATGGAGAGGGTGTAGGCTTGACGGCCAACCTTGAAGTAGAGACAACCTTGTGAAGGAACGGGTGTGCTAGGATTCTCGTAACGGAACTCCAACGTGGCAAGGAAGTCTATTGTCACTTCTGGAATGGTTGGGCAATCCATCCGTGACAGACATCTTAGGCCAATGTTCTTGAGGACTTGGTCGAAATCCCCAAGAATCCCTAGCTTGAACAGCAGCTCTCGATCAGCAAACTTGGTAGGCTCAAACCAAAGCCTTTCCAGCCGTTTCTTGTCCCTCTTCTCATCTTTAGTCCATCTGACCCTCTCTTGAACAGCCAGGTCTTGTCCTTCTCCCTCTTGTGCTGTCTCTTCTCTTGTTCTTTTGGGGGCCATTGTACCTGAAACAAGTTTCTCAAGAAGCTTGATAAGCAAAACGGCGGTTTGATGAGAAAATAAGAGAGGAGGAGGAGAAAGCTTATAAGTACTACCCAAGAATTTTGGGGAATTAATAAAAATTATAGCTAAATAAAGGAGAATCAGATTTTTAGATACTAGAAAATCTAGAATTATTCCTTTTACTTAGCTAATTTTTAAAAATCAAAACCGACCCTATATTCTAGAACCATATCTTGCGAGTTTAAAGGAAAATTTCCTAAAGATAAATCATTAAATTTTGAAAATACCTTTGCAACAATGTAAAAGATCTTTGGTAGCCTCTGAAAACTGAAACTCTCACTCTCTTTGTTTAAAATTTTCGAGAACAACAAGAATGAGAGGGTGAGAGGTTGTTGAAACATTTAAAGACTAGCAAAGAGGAAAACCATGGGTAGTAAATGTGGTTTTGTGACAAAGTCTTGGTCAAGGCACATCTTTCATGGTCAAAGATGCTTGCCTTGACCAAGTTTTGTATTTAAAAATTAGAGGGAAAAGAATAAAGGAGGGAAAGAAAATGTTACCTCGGCATGAGATCGAGTCCATTTGGTCGATCTAGGACTCGATCTCATGCCCATAATGGCTTAGATCGAGAGGTTTACTCGATTTGAGACTCGATTCATGGTGAAACGAGTCTTGGATCGATTGGCTCCCTCGATCATTGAGATGTTGGCTCCACGGCTAAGTCCTCATGATCGAGCTTTGTCTTCGATTTAGGGGTCAATTTGGCATAGATCGAGTGATGGATCGAGTCGAGTGATCGATCTGTTTCCAACAGATTTTCCCGAGAGAAATTAGATCAGTCGATCCATTTTGGATCGATCGATCCTTTTTCATCAAGGTCGATCTTATCACTCGTTCTCGTCTAGATCGACTGGCTCCTCTCGATTCACTGACTCGATCTAGCAAAGATCGTGTCAGGATCAGTCGATCTAGCACTCGATCTCTAGCCTTGTCTTAACCCCTATCGCCTCTTTTGGACTTCAAGATCAAGGTTTAGACTCCTCACACCTGTTCATACACACTTGCAAAATAAAAACATAAACCTGAAAGAGAAAGAAAGCAGAAATATGTACAAGATAGACATGGGAATGCCTCCCAAGTGCGCTTTCTTTAACGTCTTTAGCTAGACTTTACTTGGTTTAGGCGGATGGTGAGTCTTGGAGAAGCACCGAGGTACTCTCCTTGTCATAGCTGTCTGCCAAGTAAGGCTTGACTCTGTGTCAATTGACGGTGAATGCACTGCCACTCTTTCCCATCAGTGTAACAGCTCCATAAGGCAACACTTCTTGGATCACAAACGGCCCGCTCCACCTTGACTTCAGCTTTCCCGGGAAGAGTTTGAGTCTTGAGTTGTACAGCAACACTAAACCTCCCTCCTTAAGCTCCTTGGCAACCAACTTCTTGTCATGAGTCTCTTTAGTCCGCTCCTTGTATATCCGAGAGCTCTCATAAGCGTTCAGTCTTAACTCATCCAGTTCGTGTAGCTGAATAAGGCGCCTCTCCTGAGCAGTCTTGAGGTCAAAGTTCAGCCTCTTCACAGCCCATAACGCACAGTGTTCCAGCTCAACCGGGAGATGACAGCCCTTACCATAGAGTAGAGTGAAAGGGGTTGTACCAATCGGTGTTTAGAAGGCGGTACGGTAGGCCCAAAGAGCGTCGTCCAGCTTCACTGCCTAGTCTTTCCTTGTTGCTCCGACGGTCTTCTCTAGTATAGCTTTGATTTGCCGGTTGGAGACTTCCACTTGACCGCTTGTTTGAGGATGATACGGTGTAGCCACCTTATGCTTAACTCCATACTTTCTCAAGAGGTTCTCAAAAACCTTGTTTATGAAGTGGCTTCCTCCATCGCTTATAACCACCTTAGGTACCCCAAACCTCGGGAAGATGATACTCTTGAACAGCTTGATTACCACCTTAGAGTCATTTGTAGGGGAAGCAACCGCCTCAACCCATTTAGAGACATAATCACTGCTACTAAGATGTATTTATTGCCATATGAAGAAGGAAATGGCCCCATGAAGTCTATGCCCCACGCGTCGAACACGTCAACCTCGAAGATGGGAACCTGAGGCATTTTGTTCCTCTTAGTGATATTCCCTGCTCGTTGACATGCCTCACAATGTGCATCTTTAAAGATGGACGGCCACCAGAAACCGGCTTGCAACACTTTCGTGGCAGTCTTGAATGAAGCGAAGTGTCCTCCGTAGGAAGAGCCATCTCAATGATAGAGGATGTCTCTAGCTTCTTCCTTTGTAACACATCTCCGGTACAAACTGTCTACTCCTCTCTTGTATAAGTAGGGCTCGTCCCAAAAGTAGTCACTAGCCTCTCTCATAAACCGCTTCTTGTGATAGCTGTTGAGATGTGTTGGCTCCTCACCACACGCTAAGTAGTTCACTACATCAGCATACCACGGTAGATCCTCCTCTTTGAAACTCAACACCTCTTTAAACTGCCCTTCCAGCTTTCCACAAACGGCCGTGGTAATCGCCTTGAGTTGCTCTTCTGGAAGAGAGTCATCTAAGGGGAGAGACTCGTTGATCCTTAGCCGTGAGAGATGGTCAGCGACTCCGTTTTCTATTCCCTTCTTGTCTTTAATCTCCATGTCAAACTCCTGGAGCAAGAGAATCCATCTTAAAAGCCGAGGCTTAGTGTCTTTCTTCGAATAGATGTATCGTAAAGCAGCGTGATCCGTGTACATAATAGCCTTGGAACCAACAAGATATGATCTGAACTTCTCAAAGGCGAACACTACTGCAAGCAACTCCTTTTCTGTGGTGAAGATCTATCCCCCAGAGAGAATGGGAAGAGTCTTAGTTTGAAGCCATCTTCGTTTACACCATTAATTTTGGTGAGTGACTGATATACTCATATATTTCGCATATTTAGCATGCATTTTGAATAGTTTTCATGCATACATAATAGGCTAGTTTGCATAATTTGTCTCATTTTAGGACCTAAGTGCACTTTGCATTAGCATTTGCATATTTCTTGCATCATATTCAGGTTGTTTTGGATACACTGGAGCTATGGAGGTTGCGTGGACGTGGTAAGGACCGAAAGGAACGCTATGGATACGTGGAGGAACTCAGCCATGCAGCAAAGGAACCGGGATCAAGGCAAAGATCGAGCTAGGCAGGTCGATCTAGACGAGATCGACCAGAAGATCGAGTTGCTCGGGTCGTTTCAAGGAAGGAGATCGAGATCAAGATCGACCAAGGTGATCGAACGTGAGTACATACACGAGAACTAAGCCTGGGAAGAACGAGAGCCAGATCGAGGTCATGACTCGATCATCCGAGGATCAACACGACCATCGATGGAAGCACTCGATCCACCAGATCGAATCGACCCAAAGATCGAGCGAGAGAAGACGTTCTACAAAGACGATCGAGTAAGAGATCGACTGCTCAGATCGATCTCTAAAACCTTATCCGGACAGCTCACTTTTGGAGTTTAGTGAGGGGACCATTTTTTGGTTTTACCCTATTTTTGGAGCAACAATAGGGAGCCATCGGATATCTTACACTTTGTCTCCTATCTTTTATGTTTATGCTTTATAAAACCGCCATTGTCTAAGTTTTAAGGTTTTCTTGTTTGGTGAACCTTAATCTAGTTTTAATCTTAAGCATTTCTCTTAATCTGTCTTCTTTAATCGTTTTAATCATGCTTATCTTTTCTTTCCTTGCATTTTCGTGTGTTTTAATCATGAGTGGTGAGTAGTCATCTATGGGTTTAAGGTTGAGGTGATTAAGGGGTTTTAAAGGTTTAAGCTTTGGTCTTTTTCTTGTTCTTAACTTATTCTCTTCTTGGATTTGGGGGTTTTAATGCCTAGAGAGTCTTGGGAAATATCTCCTTGATCTCAGGGATTTCCTTACCTTAGCAGGATGCAGGAGATCTCTTAAACCCAAATCCAAGAGACTAGCTCATCCTTTCCCAAACGCCATGGATGCTTAGGGAGCTAGTTAAGCCATATTTTGAGTTCTATGCATAATGTTCTTCGACCTATCTTTCCATCATACACCATGGGTTAGGAGGAAAGGTTGAGGAAAGGATTTATACCACACACCATGGATAAATCTAGTTCTAGTTTCTCAAGGCTTAGAGATAGCACTTAAAAGTGTAGATCTATGTTTTCAAACCCAAAGCTTGAATCTTGAACCTCTTAAACATGACCCTCAACCTTAATCCTCTTTTAGCATTTAAAAACTTAAAGTTATCATTTCTTAGTTTCTTAAAAATCATCCTAGGTTGTTAGATCTTTATTTTTCTGTCTGCCTTTAGCTTTCGAATTTTAAAAACTAGTAGTCTTGCATTTTAAATTCTTAGAAGTCAGCTAGTAGTTGTTTAACCCTTCAGTAGGGATTTTAAAATAGTTTTCGTTGTCATATAGTTGTTGCATTTAGTTTTTACTGATTTTCTCCCGTATTTATCCGATTTCACTTAGATTTACTTAGCTCTTGCATTCCTATTGTTCTTTCATCAACCTGAGCTGGATTGACACCTCTTGCACCTATACTACAACTATATTGTGCTTTAGGCTTTGATAGTAAAAACAACTTGCTAAAATCCTGTTAACAAATGGCACCATTGCCAACTTGGGTTTGAGTTGAAAGTATTAGGATTTGGAGCTTAGCAGAGACTAAGTCTTTATTTTTAATTTGGTTACTAATCTATTTACCTTCATACTTGTCTTCTCAGGTACATGAATCTGAGTCTAGTGGTGACAATAATCTACTACAACCTCTAGACAACATTCATCAACTCGGAAGTGCAAGGCAAAGAAGGGCAGTAGAACAAGCACCAGACTTTGAGGAGACATTGCAACCGGATATTCTTGCTTTTGAGGTCATGGCTGAGCAAGACCAAGCTGAGGCTCCTCCTCACCGTGCTGCTGCTGGAAGGGGTAATGGAAACCCCAACCACGCCCCAAGGCAATCAAGGATCATTGGTGCGGGTGATACTTCAAACACTCATCACAACCGTTTTGGCATCACACCACCACCGGTGGAAAACAAGAACTTCGAGATCAAGCCAGGCTTTGTCTCAATAGTGCAGAACAACAAGTTCCATGGACTTGCAATGGAGAATCCCTTGGAGCATTTAGACAACTTTGAGCAAGTGTGTGGAATGATCAAAATCAACGGGATCTCGGAGGATATCTTCAAGCTTAGGCTTTTCCCTTTTTCACTTGGGGATAAAACAAGGCATTGGGAGAAGACCTTACCTCAGGGGACTATAACCTCATGGGCTGATTGCAAGAAAGCGTTTCTATCAAAGTTCTTCTCAAGCACAAGGACAGCTCGGCTAAGTAGTGAGATTACCGGTTTAACACAAAGGCAGAATGAGACCTTTAGTAAAGCAATGGAGCAGTTCAAGGACTACACCATTGCATATCCTCATCACGGCTTCACTGAGGAGACACTCTTGAGTACCATCTATAGAGGAGCCCTTCCCAAGATTTGAATGCTTCTAGATATGGCGAGTAAAGGAAACTTTCTAGGACAAAATGTAGAAGAGGGAATGGAGCTTATTGAGAATCTTTCTTTGAGTGATGGCAACTACAGTGAGGACTATGATAAAGCACCAAGAGGAACTGACCTTGAGGAACACAAGAAGGAGCTGGAATCACTTCATGAAAAGATTGAGAAGTTGGTACTTGCAAATGAGAAGCATGTACACTTTGTGGGTGAAGCCACATATGCTCTAGATGAGCTGGAGCAGAGCCAAAAGAAGCGAATTGGGTTGGAGGCCAAAGAAAGGCAAGGAAGCGGTTCTAGAGCAAAAAGTGGAGGAAGTTAGCAAAGAGAAAGAAGCTTTCGTGCCTCCACCCTACAAACCAAAGCTCCCCTTCCCTGGACGTTTCAAGAAGCAGCTGATTGAGAAGCATAAAGCCTTGTTTTAGAAGCACATAAGGGACGTGGAGATCAAGCTGCCGTTGGTTGATTGCTTGGCCATGATGCCAAAATATGCCAAGTTCTTGAAGGATACTCTTGCTAAGAAGGAGAAAGAGAGTTACGAGGTCTTGGTATTGAGTCAGGAATGCAGAGAAATCATCCACAAGGAGATATCACCAATGAAGCTAGGAGATCCGGGGTCATTCACTATCCCTTGAAATCTGCTTATGTGATCTTGGTGCAAGCATTAATCTTATGACTCACTCCATTACCAAAAAGCTAGGCTTTACCAAGTTTAAGGAGTGTAGAATCTCACTCATTCTGGCTGACCGAAGTATAAGGCTCCCTGTAGGCTTGCTTGAAGACTTACCTGTGAGGATCAGCAATGTTAATGTGCCAACAGATTTTGTAGTGATAGAAATGGATGAGGAGCCAAGAGATCCTCTAATCCTTGGTAGACCCATTCTAGCAACAGCTGGAGCCATCATAGACGTGAAGAATGGCAAGATTTCTCTACACCTTGACAAAGACATCAAGCTGAACTTTGACATCAATGAAGTCTTGAAGAAGCCAACGATTGGTGGACAAGCCTTCTACATTGAAACTTTGGATGAATTGGCTGATGAGTTGCTTGAGGAGTTGGCACAAGAGGATTATCTACAGCTGGCTTTGACAAAGGAGTGTGGGGAGTATGGTTTCTTGAGTGAACAAACCCAGGAGTATGTACACATCCTTTATTCTCGCAAGGTTGTTAAAGAAGATGAAGGCCAGTGCCATGAGATCGACCTGGAGATCGATCAGACATCTCAATCCAAGCAAGAGATCGATCCCACGATCGATCAAGACAGCTCGATTTGTTCAGAGAACGACCTCGCGAATCGATCTCTTGCTCGATCCATATCTAATCGAGCAAGTGAATCGAAGGAGTGCAATCGATCCAGCCTAGAACAAGGGAGCGATCGACTGACTGACTCGATCTCAGCGGTAGGAGCGGTTCAAGAAGGTAGCTTAAAAGCTCATGACTCGGGTTCAACAGAGGCGAATGAGGACAGCAACATCAACACAAGCCAAGAGGAGGACTGGAGCGAGCTACTAGCCCCAAAGGTGGACCTAAAGCAGCTTCCAGATGGGGTAAGCTACGCTTTCTTGGGACCAAATGATACTTATCTGGTCATTGTAAATGAAAATCTAAGTGATGATGAGTTAGACTCACTCCTAAAGGAGTTGAGGAAGTATAGAAGGGCCATTGGGTACTCTCTCAGTGACATCAAGGGACTTTCACCAATGCTTTGTACTCATATGATTCACTTAGATGATGAAAACACATCTTCCATTGAGCATCAAAGACGTTTGAACCCGAATTTAAAAGAAGTGGTTAAGAAAGAGATCTTAAAACTCTTAGAAGCTGACGTGATATATCCTATCAGTGATAGCACATGGGTCTCTCCGGTCCATGTGGTACCAAAGAAAGGGGGTATCATGGTTATAAAAAATGAAAAAGATGAGTTAATTCCTACAAGAACAATAACTGGAGATAGAATGTGTATTGATTATAGGAAACTTAACTCAGCCACTAGAAAAGATCACTTCCCTCTTCCCTTCATTGATCAAATGCTAGAAAGATTAGCTAATCACCCATACTACTGTTTTCTTGATGGCTATAGCGGTTTCTTTCAAATTCCCATTCATCCTAATGACCAAGATAAAACCACTTTCACATGCCCCTATGGTACCTTTGCTTATCGAAGGATGTCATTTGGGTTATGTAATGCACCAGCTTCCTTTCAAAGGTGCATGATGTCTATTTTCTCTGACCTCATAGATGAAATGGTAGAGGTTTTCATGGATGATTTTTCTGTGTATGGTACTTCCTTTGGTGGTTGTTTGTCAAATCTTTGCAGGGTTCTCAAGAGATGTGAGGAGACAAACTTGGTGCTGAATTGGGAAAAGTGTCACTTCATGGTGAGAGAAGGCATTGTACTTGGGCACAAGATTTCTGAGAATGGGATTGAGGTTGACAAAGCAAAGATAGAGGTTATGATGAGTCTAGAGCCGCCGGTTAATGTGAAATGGATAAGGAGTTTCTTGGGGCACGCTGGCTTCTACAGGAGGTTTATCAAGGATTTCTCCAAGATAGCACGTCCTCTTACGAGGCTACTGTGCCCCAAGATCCCCCAAACTTATCATAAGCCCTAAACTAGCTTCAAAATGCAAAGCTAGAAATCATATGAGAACCTAATCATGTCGCCTAAACGTAACACGTTATGCTAAGTTCAAACCGAAAGAGGCCTCACAATGATGTCACACAGGAAAACTTGGCTTCAAAGAAAGGTAAGGGTCAAGGTGGGAGTTCTACTTAGGCTCACAAAGAGTGGTAAAAGGAAGAAGAGAGCCTGAATATTTTAAAATCCATGCGTTCATTTTCAAATGCATAAGAATGATATTTAAAGAATTCAAGTTAAGGTTTTCACTTAATAGGACAAGTTTCAAATCATGAGAGTTCAATTCAAGTCACAAAAATCAAAACTAGTGATCCAAGCATGGTAAGAACTTACTTTCAAAGTATAAGCAAATCATTAGAGAACTACCAACTAGGATAATGAAACCATTCATAAGCTTAAAACACATTTTTAAGAAAAATTTAACCCCTTATGCAAATGTAAACAACCTAGATGCTTAAAAACTCTAGACTCAATCCTACATGAATTTGTTTGAAAATTTTTAAAAATTTTACCAATTTTTTCCTTTTCTTTTCTATGCCTTAGATGCATGCCAGACTCAAGTTATGCAAAGATAAAATAAGATCAAAATAAACAAGTCAAACCACACACATACTCCCTTAAACTTGAATGACACCGTCCCGGTGGTAAACACGTTCGAGGGAGCTTAAAACACAAAGCAAAACCAAGAAAACATGAATGGTATATACAATGGAAGAAGGTTGTTACCTCGGGTCTAGTCTCGGCTGGAACTTGAGGATGTTCCAAAGGAGCTAGATACTACGGCTTTGCCTTCAGAGCCTGGCTCTTGAAGAGAGAGGCGCGCCGGTTGAATGTTGCTGCCTTGAGTCTCACGGATGACAACTCCACCGGTTTAAAGCCTCCTTTTCTCGGGTTGTGGAACCTCCTCACTTGCAGCTTGCTTAGGCGAGCCTCCTTGAAGCGATTTGACCTTTTTGGCAAGTTTCTTGAGCATTTTGCCTTGCCATTTGTTGATTTTCCTTTGCATCTCCACAACAGATGCTAGGAACTTCTTCGTCTTGGTTCTCGGCTCGAAATCTATCTTGGGAAGGGTGTAAGCCTCGGGCATCTCATCTTCCATGGCAGGGGACTCAGACCTTGGACGTGGAGCAATCGCTGGGGCAGGCGTTCCTCCTAGAGGAGCAAAGCACTCCTCTACGGATGGCAAGAACTTGATGTTCCCAACACCAAGCAGCTCAGTCTCGTCTTTGTTTGGTAGGATGCACACTCTCTTCTCATGTTCCTCGTCGATGAAAAGATAAGCATAGAACCCTTCTGCTGGTGTCCGTCCCAAGCTGTCGGTATTCCTCTTGTAGATCTCATCCATAAAAGCTCTAGCCGGGACGGGTGTGAACTCATGTATCGGTATGCCAGCTTGCACGAACAGAGGAGTGAGGAAGCCGCCAATGAATGAAGAGCTTGCCTTGCACCGCAAGGCATATGCTTTGTACTTCATCAAAGAAGCAGCAAGTACGCAGCCGTAGTTCACGTTATCACCGAGTTCATCCTCCTTAGGCTCATCATTCTCTGCCGGATCACACAACAAATGCTTCACGCCTTGGAACAAGAAGCAAAGCTCGGTCTTCGTGACCGTGGAAGCAACTGACCATCCGATGAATGTGTTGGCGATCAGCTTCAAGGTGTACCTCAGCACCGGGCTTCTCACTCTCTTGATTTTGGCGGTGTTGGCATTGTAGTCATCGTTGCTGATCAGGTCCCAAAAATCGTTTGCTCGCGTGAAGGAGGGGAACTCGATCTTGGTGGCGGCTGCGTTGAGACCATATGCTTGACACAGCTCGGGGATTGAGAGGCTGAAAGCTTGATGTCTGACCTTGAAAGAGAGACGGCCTTGTGAAGGAACATGGACGCTAGGGTTCTCGTAACCAAACTCCAACGTGGCAAGGAAGTCTATTGTCACTTCTGGAATGGTTGGGCAATCCATTCGTTACAGACATCTTAGGCCAATGTTCGTGAGGAGTTGGTCGAAATCTCGAAGGATCCCTAGCTTAGCGAGTAGCCCTCTGTCCGCGAACTTGGTAGGCTCGAACCGAAGCCTCTCCAGCCGCTTCTTGTCCCTTTTCTCATCCTTACTCCAGCGAACCCTTTCTTGAACAGCTACCTCCTGACCTTCCCCCTCTTGTGCTGTCTCTTCTCTCGTTCTCTTGGGGGCCATTGTGCCTGAAACAAAGTTCTCAAGCAAAGCTATGAGCAAATAGGCGATATGTTGAGAGAAAGAGAGAAGCAAAGAAGAAAGTCAATAGCTAATACCCTATAATTTTGGAGAATTTATAAAAAATATAGCAAAATAATAGAGAATCAGATCTAGAGATACTAGAAAATCTAGAATTTTTCCTATTATTAAGATAGTTTTAAAAATTCAAAACCGCCCTAGCATCTAAAACAATCAATTGCGAAATAAAAGGGATTTTCCTAAAGATTTTCTCAAAGATCCAAAATACCTTTGCAAGGATTGTTAAAAATGCTCGTTAGCCTTTAGAAAACAAAGAACTCTCACTCTCTTTTACTTAGCAACTCGAGAAAACAAGAATGAGAGAGTGTGAAGTTGTCGAAAACATTTAAAGGCTAACAAAAACAAAACTATGAGTAAAAAAGGTGGTTTCTGACAAAAGTCTTGGTCAAGGCACATCTTTCATGGTCAAAGATTTCTGCCTTAACCAAGTTTTAAATTTAAAAAGTGGAGGGAAAGAGAGAGAGAGGGAAAAGAAAATGTTACCTCGGCACGAGATCGAGTCCTTTTGGTCGATCTGGGACTCGATCTCATGGCCATAATGGCTTGGATCGAGAGGGTTACTCGATTTGGGACACGATTAGATTTGAATCGAGTCGTGGATTGATTGGCTCTCTCGTTCCTTAAGTTTTTGAAATCGCGACTAAGTCCTCGTGATCGAGCCATGCTATCGCTTCAGGGGTCGATTTAGCTTTGATCGAGTGGTGGATCGAGTTTACTGATCGATCTGTCTATGAAGGACTTTCCCGAGAGAAAATAGATCGGTCGATCCATTTTTGGATCGATCGATCTAAACTCCAAGAATTTCCCGAGACTTTTTAGATCGACTTCGTCACTCGATCTGTCTACTCGATCTCGTCTAGATCGACTGGCTCCTCTCGATTCACCAGCTTGATCTAGCAAAGATCGAGCCAGGATGAGTCGATCTAGCACTCGATCTCTAGCTTATACTTAACCCTTATCGCCTCTTTTGACACCAAGATCATCATCTCCATTCACCTATCCTTTCACTTATCCTTCTCGCCGCCTTCTTACTCCTTTTGGAACTCAGATCATGGCCTGCGTCTCTCATACTTGTTCCTTCACACTCATAAGATAAAAAACATAAAACTGGAAAAGAACTAAAGCAAGGATATGTACAGGATAGACATGGAAATGCCTCCCAAGTGCGCTTTCTTTAACGTCTTTAGCTAGACTTTACTTGGTTTAGGCAGATGGTGGATCTTGGAGAAGCATCGAGGTACTCTCCTTGTCAAATGCACTCGCCATGTATGGCTTAACTCTGTGTCCGTTCACTGTGAATGCATTCCCACTCTTGCCGACCAACATGACAGCTCCGTAGGGTAATACTTCCTTGATTTCATACGGACTGCTCCACCGTGACTTCAGCTTCCCTGGAAAGAGCTTGAGCCTCGAGTTGTAAAGTAGCACCAAACTCCTTTCCTTAAGCTCCTTAGGCACCAGTTTCTTGTCATGAGCAGCCTTGGTGCGCTCCTTGTAGATCCTAGCGCTTTCGTAAGCGTCCAGCCTTAGCTAATCAAGGTCGTGCAGCTGGATCAACCGCTTCTCCTGAGCCGTCTTCAGATCAAAATTCAACTGCTTCACAGCCCACAACGCCCTATGTTCCAGCTCAACAGGAAGGTGACATCCTTTGCCGTAGAGAAGAGTGAAAGGAGTGGTACCAATAGGCGTTTTGAAAGCAGTCCGGTACGCCCACAAAGCGTCATCCAACTTCACTGCCCAATCCTTCCGAGTTGTCCCTACAGTTCTCTCGAGTATCGCCTTTATCTGACGGTTAGAGATCTCCACTTGGCCACTCGTTTGAGGATGGTAAGGCGTAGCTACCTTATGCTTCACGATATACTTCTTTAGCAGATTTTCAAACGGCCTGTTGATGAAATGGCTCCCTCCATCGCTTATCACTACCTTGGGAACTCCACACCTCGGGAAAATAATGCTCATAAAGAGCTTGATCACCACCTTAGAGTTGTTTGTTGGGGAAGCAATGGCCTCAACCCATTTAGAGACGTAATCAACAGCTACTAGTATGAATTTGTTGCCGTATGATGAAGGAAATGGCCCCATGAAGTCTTTGCCCCACGCGTCAAAGACGTCTACCTCAAATATGGGAACTTGAGGCATCTCATTCCTCTTAGTGATATTTCCTGCTCTTTAACATGCCTCGCAGCTCATCACGAACTCATGGGTGTCCTTGAAGATGGACGGCCACCAGAAGCCAGCTTGTAAGACTTTAGTGGCGGTTTTGAATGAAGCAAAGTGCACGCCATACGAAGAACCGTGGCAATGAAAGATGATATCTCTTGCTTCCTCCTTTGTCACGCATCTTCTGTACAGGCTATCTACTCCTCTCTTGTATAAATAAGGGTCATCCTAATTGTAGTGGCTCACATCTCTCATGAACTTCTTCCTATGGTAGTGGTCAAGATGCGACGACTCTTCCCCACACACCAAGTTGTTCACAATATCCGCATACCAAGGGAGATCCTTCATAGACATAAGGGCATCCTTCGATACGCGAAGGTGCCATAAGGGCATGTAAAGATCGTCTTCTCCTGATCATTGGGATGGATTGGTATTTGGAAAAATCCACTATATCCATTAAGAAAGCAATAGTAGGGGTGATTAGCAAGTCTTTCAAGCATTTGATCAATAAAAGGCAAGGGAAAATGATCCTTTCTAGTAGCAAGATTAAGCTTCCTATAATCAATACACATACGGTGTCCAGTAATTGTTCTAGTAGGTATAAGCTCATCTTTGTCATTCTTAATGACCGGGATTCCTCCCTTCTTAGGAACCACATGTACGGGAGAGACCCACGTGCTGTCACTAATGGGATAGATCACGTCAGCCTCTAAAAGCTTAAGAATCTCTTTCTTAACAACCTCTTTCAAATTTCGATACAAACGCCTTTGATGTTCTATGGAAGAGGCGTTCTCATAAACCAAGTGAATCCTATGAGTGCAAAGCATTGGTGAAAGGCCCTTAATGTCACTTAGAGAGTACCCAATGGCCTTCCTATACTTTCTGAACTCTGTTAAGAGCGATTGCAACTCATCATCACTCAAGTTTTCATACACAATTACATGATAGGTTTCGTTAAGCCCTAAGAAAGCATACCTTAGCCCTTTTGGGAGCTCCTTAAGGTCCACCTTTGGGGCTAACAGCTCGCTCCAATCATCCTCGTGGCTGTTGCTGTTGTTCTCCTCCTTAGAACCTTCCTTAGAACCTTCCTTAGAACCCGAGACATGGCCCTTGAGGCTGCTTTCTCCAACCGCTATCCTTTCTGAAATCGAGTCGTCAGGTCGATCTTGCTCTCGATGTCGTCTAGATCGAGCAGTTTCGCTCGATTCACTCACTCGATTTAATGTGGATCGAGTGAGGGATCAAAACGCTGAGTCAATCTCCTGATTAGACCCCAAACTGATCGAAAGGCCTTTCTCGATCTTGGACTCGATTGTTTTCCTGGATCGATCACCCTCCTCGATCTGACTGTCGATTTGACCCCTGGATCGAGTAATGTCATCGATCTCTGAGTCGATCTCTAGGCTAGCGCCTTCATCTTCTAGCATAACCTTCCTTGAATCGAGCAAGTTGTTGTACTCTTGAGTCCTCTGATCCACAAAACCAAACTCTCCTGGCTCCTTAGTCAGTGCCAGCTTCAAATGATTTTCCTGAGCCAACTCTTCCAGCAACTCATCCGCTAAAGCATCCAACGTCTCAATGTAGAAAGCTTGCCCTTCTATCATAGGCTTCTTCAGAACCTCATTGATATCGAAGTCTAGCCTTATATCTTTACCCAAGTACAAGGCAATTTTCCCGTTCTTGACATCTATTATGGCTCCGGCGGTAGCTAAGAAAGGTCTACCGAGAATGAGTGGATCATTTGGTTCTTCATCCATTTGCAACACAACGAAGTCTGTATGCACGTTTACTCCACTGATCTTCACTGGCAAGTCCTCAAGCAATCCCACGGGTAACCTCACACTTCTGTCAGCTAGTACCAACGAGATTCTGCAATCCTTGAAACGGGTAAAGCCAAGCTTCTTTGCCACGGAATGATGCATCAGATTTATGCTAGCTCCGAGATCATAAAGGCAACTCTTGAACTCCAAAGGACCTAAAGCGCAAGGTATAGTGAAGCTTCCAGGGTCTCCCAACTTCTTAGGGACTATCTCTTTGTGTATCACAGCACTACACTCCTCACTTAGAACAAGCACTTCCTTGCTTTCCTTATTCCTCTTCATGAGAGTGTCTTTGAAGAATTTGGCGCATTTAGGCATCATTGCAAGGCAGTCCACTAGAGGTAGCTTGATCTCTAAGTCCTTAAGATGCTTCTCAAACAAGACTCTATACTTCTCTATGAGCTGCTTCTTGAAACGGCCAGGAAAAAGGTAGCTTAGGTACATACGGTGGAGGTACATAAGCATCCTTCTCCTTAGTAGTTTGCTCCGCTTTCTTCTCAACAACCGCTTTGTCTCCTCTTCTTGGCCCTTGAATCTAGACATTGTCAAAGTTGATCTCATCATCAGCTGAAGGCTTACCCTCCCCCTCTTGAATGACAACATCCTCGTTGTTCTTTGGAGTAACCGTAGGTGCTAGCTCTTTCCCACTCCTTAGCGTAATGGCATTGGCGTATTCCTTGGGATTTTGCTCACACTTGCCCGGTAAGCTATTCTGACCACTTGAGCTTGCCTTTGCCTTCTCTAGTTGCTTGATTTTGTTATTCAAGGTTGTAATCTGAGTAGAGAAATCCGTGAGAGACGAGTCTAAGCGAGTGTTCATCTCGGCAAACGTTTGGTTTGTAGAGGCTTGCCCTTGAATCAATTGTTGAAACATAGCTTGGACAGGATCAACTTGTTGTTGCATCGGTTGTTGCTACTGAGGTACAAAGCCCGAAGGGTACATTGGCATATAACCCTTGTTTCCTTGCTGTTGTCCGTGGAAGTTGTTCTGCCCTTGCCCTTGGAAGCCACCACTCGGCTGAGAACCTTTTTTGTAAGGTACGAAAGGCTTTGCTTGCTGAGCAGGGTACACCTGATCCTTAGGGTTTGCGACATTGGTGCTATGGTATGAGAGATTGTTGTTCTGGTTGTAGCCTTGTGAATAGCCTTGAGGTTTGTAGTTGTTTTGACCCGCCACCCAATTCGCTTCTTCTTGGCTCAACTCAAGCTCCTCTTGGCTCTCATCCGCTTCACCAAAAAAGTGAACATGCTTCTGCTTTGCCAAAACCAATTTGTCAATCTTCTCATGTAAGGATTTCAACTCTTTCTTGTGAGACTCTAGCACAGAACCTCTCGGTGCATGGTCATAATCCTCAACATTGTTGCCGTCACTTAGTGCTAAGTTCTCAATCAGCTCCATGCCTTTTCTACCTCTAGACCAAGGAAGTTTCCCTTACTAGCCGTGTCAAGCAACAAGCGAATCTTTGGTGAAATTCCTCGATAGATATTGCTTAGAAGAGTCTCTTCGCTGAAGCCGAGGTGAGGACATTGGATAGTATAGTCCTTGAACCGTTCCATGGCTTCATTGAAAGTCTCATTGTTCCTTTGCGTGAAGCCGCTGATCTCGCTTCTTAGCCTTGCCGTTCTGGTGCAAGAGAAGAATTTTGAGAGGAAAGCCTTCTTACACTCAGCCCAAGATGTCATGGTGCCTTGTGGAAGTGTCTTCTCCCAATGTCTAGCCTTGTCTCCAAGAAAAAATGGAAAGAGACGCAGCTTGAAAGCATCTTCGGATATGCCGTTTATCTTGATCATCCCACATACTTGTTCGAAGTTATAAAGGTGTTACAAGGGATCTTCCACTGCTAGTCCATGAAACTTATTGTTTTGCACCATTGAGATGAAACCCGGCTTAATCTCGAAGTTGTCGTTCTGTACAGGAGGAGGAGTGATCCCAAACCTATTGTGATGAGTATTGGGAGCATCTCCGGCTCCTTTGATCCTTGGGGGTCTAGCCGCGTGATGGGGGTTTCCATTGCCCCTTCCCACTGCCCCGTGAGCTGGAGGACGTACCTCTGGGTGCTCGTGTTCAGCCATAGCTTCAAAGTCAACCAAACCTTGCTGAACAATCTCCTCAAAAGCTCTAGCTTGCTCTCGTACTCTCCTTTGCCGTGAATGACCAAGTTGATGAATGTTGTCCAAGGGTTGAAGTAGATTGTTGTCTCCCCTTGAACGAAGATTCATGTACCTGAAAGACACACGTTTTAGAGTAGAGAAGTTAGTAACTTTAATGAAATAAAAGCTTAGGCTTTACTAAACCCCAAATCTCAATGCTTTATAAGCACTCCTACAATGGCAATGGCACCATTTGATAACAAGATTTTTGCAGGGTGTTTGCAATGATGTATCAAAGCTCAAATGCAACACCTAGTTGTAGTAAAGTATGCAAGCGCGTATCAATCCAATCCTAGGAGCTAGAAAGATCAGTGAGAATGCAAGGATCGAGTAAAGCTAGGCAAATGACGAATGATTTTGTAAAATTCCTAAAAACTAAATGCAACGACTAAATGCAAGGCAAAACTATTTTAAAATTACTAGGAAAGAGTGAACTACCACGACGAACAAACAGAATGATTAAAATGCAAAGCTATGAATTTATAAAAATCGACTAGTGGATCTACCACGGGATCGATCACTAGATCGAGCAGTTTGGATCGATCTCGTCTAAAAGTTCAAGCGCAATGAAGTTAATGACCAGAATGTAACAGGTAACAAGAGAAAAACTAGAAAAGATGTAAGAGTACTAAGAAAGAGGGTCTAGAGTTGAGATTCACGTTCAGGGGTTTCAAAGGTTCAAGCTTGGTTTGAAAACTCTAGATCTACTCACTTTGTGAGGTTCTCTAAGCCTTGAAAACAAAACAAGACCCATCCATGGCGTGTGGTATGGATCACTCTCTCATTCTCTCCTCCAGACCAATGGCGTTTGGCGGAAAAAGAGATTGAGAGGCAAGGAAAACAGATTTCAAACACGCGGCTTAACTAGTCTTCTAAACTACCATGGCGTTTGGGAAAGAGCAAGTAGCCTCTAAGATGTGACTTTCAGAGATCTCTGGATCCTGTCAAGGTAAGAGCTCTCTCTGATCATAAAGATCTTGGCGTGAGACTCTTATGCCTTAAGAACTCAACATCTTAGGAAAGAAAGCCATTAAGAACAAGAAAACTCCAAACTTGAAAACTTTTTCGACCCCTTCAAATCCTCTCAACCCCAAAACCCGATTCAACTACTCACTACACATTAAGTAAACCAAGCAAGGCATGAAGAATGAAACGACGAACATGAAAAACGATAGATTAAACTTAAACGATTCGATACAAAGCAAAAAAAGCTTCAAAATCCAACAATGGAGAAATCGCCTTCGAATAGAGAGAAAAATATGATAAAAAGATAAAAGTGAAAACGTATGTTGTAAAGCATGCTCGCCGCCTTGCCAAAACAGGCCAAACAATCCGATGGTCCCCCCTTCGCTAGCGGCCAAAAGCGGTTAAAGTACACTGAGATGGATTACATATACATATTTGTGCATTATCATACTTGTGCATTTGAGAAAGGATACATGGATTACATATACATATTTAGGCTTTCTTATCCCTTTCACCACTCTCTTGTAAGCCTGAATAGAACTCCTCACCTTAACCCTTACCCTCCTTTCAAGCCAAATATTTCGTGTGTGATTTGTGAGGCCTCTAATTTTCGGTTGAACTTGGCAGAAAGTGTTAGGTTTAGGCGACATGATTACGCTCACATATTGATGCTAGCTTTGCATATTAAAGCTAGTTCTCTGAATTATAAAATCTAAGATAAAAGCCTACAATGGCTGAAAACCGAATATATACAAGCTAAAACACGAGCTGGAACACTTTTGTAATTAGTGAAATTTCTGGGGCAAACCTGCAATTTCCTCTCCATCTTTTAAAAGAAGTCGCGACTCCTCTTAGATATGGGTGACGAGTGTCACCCTTAAGTGGTGACGATCATCACCAAAGCCAATTCTTGCCTCCTAGTTGCTAAATTCGTGGTTGATTCTTGCAATGCTCCAAAAAACTTCAATATCTCCAATTATACTCCAGTCATCCTATAACCTGCAAAGACTCTACTAGGACTCTAAAAAGACCAAAAAGACTCAATAAAGAGGACTTATACCATGGTTAAAAACCATAAAAACCATGATATATCATCTATCCTTTCCCAAACTCCTAACCTAATACCAATCACAAGATGCAATCTGGTGCCTACAAGAGAGCTTCTCCTTGCCGGCCTTATTCCTAACACTTTTTGCCAAGATATAATCGAAAATAATGCAATGCAAGGCCTCACAACTCTCACAATAGTGTATAAGTCCAGAAAGAAGGATTGAGGTAGTGTGTGGTTAACTGTCCCTTAATGATGATTATCAGCTACTTGGATTAACAAGAGTGGTAAGAAGGGAAGAAGATAATACAAGTATGTATATTGGTAGCCATATAATCACTCTTCAATGCATAAACAAGATAATTCATAGTCAAGATTATGGTTCTAATAGATAGAGTTGGAATCAAATCACAGCAAGCTTCAGCATAAGACAAGAATATCAAAGCAGTAATTCAAAATATGGTGCAGCCTTAACTTCAAGCTCACCACAATGCAATCAAACAACAGAAAACCAAGGCATTGAAAACAATTCAAACATTAACATCTTGACAAGTGTTTATCATCTACTCCTTATGCAAATGTATGCAAAGCAATATGAAATGCATCTAGACTCAATCTTAATTATGCAAATGCAACTAAATGATCTTTTTGGTTCTAAAAATTTGAAAATTATATAGATTTTCAGTGCACATAGATGAATGCATGAGACTCAAGTATGAAAAAGGGAAAATAAGAAAACAAAACACAATGTCAAATGCAATGCCCTCCCCCACACTTAGATCACACAGTCTTCTTTGTAATAGAAGCTTGAAGGAGGGTGATAAGGGATATTAAGAATGAATACAAAAGGATTCTTAAAGAAAGGAGTGGAGTTGGGTACCTTAAAAGAGGTTTTGGCAGAAAGGAGGTGCACATCGGACAGCCATGGTCGATGTGGTAGCTCGAGGCGGACATGGTTTTTCTGCTCTCTTTCACATCAAGCTATGCCAGTTGTCGATGTGCTTTGCGGTTCCTCCCAGGTGGTTTACATCGCACGATGTGAAAGCTCGATGTTCTGCTATTTTTCACATCGTGTGATGCTGCTGATCGATGTTGGGACATCGAGCTAGTGTGGTCCGATGCGAATTCTCGATGTGTGTGGTCAAACTCTCGGGCTGTTAACATTGTCCGATGTCCATGTTCGATGTCTTCACATCGAGCTTGAGAGCTTGATGTCCTAGTTCGATGTTGAACAAGTTGTGCCCTGCTTCCTTACACCGCACGATGTAGACGATCAATGTGGTTGCACTTTTTTTACATCGAGCTCCAGTGCTCGATGCTAACACTCGATGTCGCCTACACGATGTGTCGTAGCTCGATGTTGCTGCACGATGGAGGCCAAATTATCCCTAGAAGTTCATCTATTTAACCAACCACTTCCCTTGAACTCCACCAGCTTCTAGGTTCAAAAGAAAAACACAAACACAAACAATAAAATGCAAAATATATATACATGGATAACATGTGAATAACTCCCAAGTGTGCTTGTTTAACGTCATTAGCTTCAATTTAGCCAATCACTCTTGTAGAAGATCTTGAAGATGGATGTCTACATCATCTCCAAGGGACTCACTTGCCATGTATGACTTTACCCAGTGCCCCTTCACTGTGAAGTCTCCTCCATCCTTGTCAAACAAATTCACAGCTCCATATGGCACCACCTCCTTGATCTTGAATGGTCCTGACCACCTTGACTTGAGCTTTCCAGGAAACAACTTCACACTTGAGTTGAAAAACATCACCTGATCTCTAGCCTTATCCTTTTATCATGAAAAGTCTTGGTCCTCTCTTTATAGATCTTAGAGATCTCAAAAGCTTCATATAAGAATGCATCTGATGTCAAGCAAGCTAGTCCAATATGAATGCATGAACTCTAGATCCTATAAGAATGCATGAAAATCAAACTGTTTTTGTGAAGAAATTTTCGAAAATTTTTCAATTTTTTTGGTTTTTTTTTTGTTTTCTGTGCCTTAGATGGTATGTAAACATGATGCATGGTTTCTAATCTAATATGCAAATGCAAGTGCAAGCATCAGTCCATCATACACTTCCCCCCAACAATTAAATTACACAGTGCATGTATAATAAAAATGCTAGAGAGAGTTCTCACAAACATCAGCAAAAACAGTCATATAAAACTCTTAAAAAAAATATGGTATGTACAATGGATAGTGTGGTGTACCTTACTTAAGGTGGAGGAGTGGTGAGAATCTGAACTCTCAATGGCATGGGAGGGAGAAGATTCTTCTTCTGTAGGAGTTTGCTGTCTAGCCCTTCTCTTCTTTCCTTTGCGCCTTGGAACAGCTACATGAGATGAGTGCCTAGCCGTTTCAGCTACATGTGTTCTTGGCCTCTCACTGATTTGGAATGAGTGTCTCTCATGGACTGTGGCTTCTGGTGTGTCCACAGACGTATCCTCATCATAAGATCCTCTTCCTTATGGTTATGCTTGAACCGCCTGATCAGTTCTCTTGGCTGATGAAGATCCTCCCAACTTCTTCTTGAGCTTTCTCACTTTCTTTTTCAAGGAATAAACCGACTTCTTGCTGGCCTTATCTGTTGTCAGAAAGCCTTTTAATGGCCTTATCCTGAAAATGGTTCAATCTCTGAAGAAGCCTAATATGCTAATGAGCAGCCTTTGAAGCTTCAGATGTGCAAATCACATCATAAGGATCAAATGCATAAGGGCGGCTATCATAGTCTTCATGTTCATCCGCCTCTCTCCCATGATGCCGAACCTCTTGTTCTTAATGCTGTTCTTCAACATCTTCTTCCTCATCTGAATCTCTAATGGTGCTCATGTTCTTAACCTTGCTTGGCCTCATCAATGGAGGGTTAGTCCTCGGATCATAAAGCTCATCTTGTGTTGCCATGAAGCGGATGTTCTCAAGTTGTTGAGGCGCTGCCTTGGCAAGATGATCTTCTTTTTCCTACTTTCCAGGTCAAACTGATAGCCAAATCCGGTTTCCACTGCTCCTGAGAGATATCTAATCTTCCTGAGATAGGGGACATCAAGGAAGATCATGCTAACATCTGGTGTGCCAAGCTCAACTCCAGCACTAAGCAAGATGGTAGTGATCACACCTCCAATGGCTAACTTAGGCTTCTTCTCTTTTGTGTTGAAAGCCCACTGTTGGCATGTTAGAAATTGTTTCATTAGGAGTGTCACAAGACCAACTCTTAAGCGCTTGATATATCATAGTTTTTATGGTTTTTAACCATGGTATAAGTCTTTTTTATTGAGTTTTTTTGGTGTTTTTAGATTCCAAATAGAGTCTTTGCAGGTTATAGCATGACTGAAGTATTATTGGATGTTTTGGAGCTTTTTAGATCAAAGCAAGAATCATGCCTGAAGTTAGCAACTTAGAAGACGTTGTTGTGCATTGGTGACGTTCGTCACTAGTCAAGGGTGACCCTCGTCACCCTCATCTGAGAAGGAGTCGCGTGTTCTATTAAAAGATGGAGATAATTTGCACTTTTGGCCGAAGAGTTCCACTATTTACAAGAAGACCTCATATCATGTTTTAGCCTGTATATTAGGTTTTTCAGCCATTCTTTGGCATTTATTTTGTATCTGAGATTTCAAAGAGCTTTTGAGAGAGATATTATTCAGAGCTTTGAGGGAGACAAATTTTATACTTTTAGAGAAGATTTTGAAATCTTGTTTCTCTCTTCTTATCTTTTTAATGCAGTTTATTTCAGCTATGCCTTGTTCATTAATATTCATGTCTGAGTAATCTGTTAGTTAAGTAAGGATGATTTAAAAGTTGATGAAGAGTTTGTTGAATTGCCAAACTGTTACAAAGATCCATTGGTTCTTCATCTGTGCTTGCATTCATATCGATTTCTTAGACTAATCATATAGATTTCAAAACCCTAGGTTGTTTAATATATGTGAGAAAATTGTTAATCACCTGAACTAGTATTAGATGAGCAAACCGCCTATTTGCAAAGAGATTTGACTTAGGAGATTTGTGAACAATCGAAACCTGATCTTTAATGCTTGCTTTACTTGTTAGAATTATAAAAGAGATTTGGAATTCTGTGAATTAGGCATAGATAACATCTGCAATGAGAATTGATTAGTTATATCATTGTGTTTTGAGTTCTTGACCGTTTTTAATTCATTCCTGATTTCATGTATTCTAGATTCTCGGATTTAACCTGCGAATTATCCTCACTTTAGATCAATCAGCAGAGGAGTGAATTGGAAGTATCAGATGGTGTTTGATGATGCTAGTAGTGGGAACTTCAACACAAACCTTCCAGAAGATGCAATCACTTTGATTGAAAACTTGGCATCGCGTAACTGCACCAAGAATGCTGACATTCAAACGATGAAGCAAGCTGGTCTGAATGATGGAAACCAAATCGCTGAGGTGATATCTCTTGCATTTGCACCATTTAAGCTTGCATTAGTTCATGTTTTAGTGTCCTTTTGCTTGTACTCCTTCTCTTTAGTCCCATTTTCTTTTCATTTAACGTTTAGGTTGCATTTAGGTTGTAGTTTGCATTCTCTTTGCATTAAGGATGTTCTTAGGTACCAAAGGAGCTATTTGGAACAAGATGGAAGCATGGTGATGATTCAAGGAGTTAGCCAAGCTGAGAAGGTGCAAAAGGAGCTAAGGAAGAAGACTTTTTGGTGCAACATCGATCATGGCTGGATCAACATCGATCGATGTAAAGCGTCAGAGAAGATGGAGGTCCACATCGATCAACCACATCGATCACTTGCGATCGATGTCAAGACACATGATAACCACATCAAACACTCATATTGACCAAGACTGGTCGATGTATTTGACCCGAGAGCTTTGAAGTTTGCATCGATCATCCACATCGATCATCCACATCAATCATCAACTGATCGATGTTAAGCACCAGAAGACCAGCATCGATCATCCATATTGATCACTTGTAATCGATGTTAGCCTAATCCGAGATGTTTTGATTTACAACTTTGCCATTGCTTTAGGGTTTTTGGCATTTAGTATAAATAGGCTCTGACTAATGGTTTTTAGCCAAGTCTTAATCTTGATTAGTTTCTTAAGTGTTCTTTCATCTTTGTAAGATAAAATTTTCTTTTTAATCTAAAGTTTTGTATTTTCATCATTAAATCTTCTCTAATCTCCCTCTTAATTATGTTTAACGTCTTTTCCCCTTGTGATTTGGTGTTTTCCATAATGATGAGGTGAGTAGTTGTTTCAGGGTTCTTAGATGTGGTAGATTAGGAAAATTTAGAGGCTTGATTAGGGTTTATTAGTCCTAATTAGGTCGATTCATCTCTATTAATCTGTGTTTAGGCTAGATTTATCTTGATCACATGAATCTAGATTTAGGCTTCATCTTATGTCCACCAAGTGTTTGATGAAATGCTGATCTTGTTTGATAGAAGATTTACTGGTCTTAGCCCAAGAGATTGACTGTTTGAGAAGTATTTTGGCTTGAATAGAGTTAGTTTTGCATGCTTGTTGATTGTTCTAGCACTAATGAGAGTTAGTTCTTGTTAGGATTATTCGCAAAGGGTCATTTGTCTAAAGATTGAATTACCATTGCTTACTTGTCTGCATTATCAATGATGTTTGAAACAGCCTTATCTTGCCTTTGAATTCCCCAAAGTCAATAACCACATCTAGGAGCTTGTTTTCTCTTATTGAATTTCGAGTTTTGTTTTAGTACTCTGTTTTTGCTGCCCTGTTTTGCATTGTATCATTGCTAAGTTGTTCTCTTTTAGGTCCTGCTTGGTTCTTGATTCACATAGATTGATAGTTTTGTTGTTAAGCAACACTCTTTCTCTGAATTCACTTGATTTAAGGCTTTCTGCTTATAATTCTATTGGCATCTATTAAAAGCTCATTTTGATTGATAAAAACTATATACTATACTACAACTGATTAGTATATAAGGGTGATTGACCAAGATCTCAAAAACTCTTGTATCAATTTGGCGCCGTTGCCATTGAGGTTATTGTTTGGATCAATAGTATTTGTGGAATCTTTAAGATCAGGTTTTATTTATATTTGGTTACTAATAGTCTTTACCTCTCATTGCTGTTTCCAGGTGTATGAACCTTAGATCAAGAGGCTCTACAACTTACTGGACTTCATAGATAACGTTAATTTACCGGACATGGGTCAAATGGCAAGGAGACTAAGGGAAAGACAGCAGCACTTTGAGAGATTTGGGATGAACATCCAAGATCAAGGTGTTGGTGATATGAGGTTTCAAGGACCTCAAGGAGCAGCTAGTGTTCAAGGCCAACAGGGCCAGCAAGGAGTTCAAAGACTGCAAGGAAAGCAAGGTCTTAGAGGAGCAGCTGAAGCTCATAGACCTATCATACGCATTGGAGCAGGAGATGCGCCTAATGCTTACAACAACAGAACAGGAATCCTGCATCCAGCTGTTCAGAACAATAACTTTGAGATCAAGTCTGGTGTGATCTCCATGGTCCAAGGAAGCAAGTTCCATGGCTTACCTTTGGAAGACCCATTAAACCTTCTTTGTCAATCACCCAGCTTGTACTAATCAGTTGTAGTATATCATAGGGTTTTTATCAATCCAAGGGAGTTATGAATTGATGCCAATAGAATTATGAGCAGAAAACCTTAAGTCAAGTCAATTCAGAGAAGGGAGTGTTGCTTAGAAACTAAACTATCAACCTATGTGAATCAAGAACCAAGCACAACTAGTTAAAGCAATACCAAGAGATGATTCAAAGCAAAACATAGCAATAAAAACAGACCACTAAAAGAAAATTCTAAATTCAATAAGAGAAAACAAGTTTCTAGATGTGGTTATTGACTTTGGAGAATTCAAAGGCATGACAAGGCTGTTTCAAACATCATTGACAATGCAAATACGCAAGCAATGCTAATTCCTAGACATAAAGTTCACAATCAAGCAAGTTAAGTTCAATCTCTTGACAAATAACCCTTTGCTATCCATTCTAACAAGAACTAACTCTCATTAGTGCTAGAACAATCTACAAATATGCAAAACCAACTCTATTCAAGCCGAAATACTTCTCAGACAGTCAATCTCTTGATCTAAGACCAGTAAATCCTCTATCAAAGAAGATCAGCATTTCATCAAACACTTGGTGGACATAAGATGAAGCCTTAATCTTGATTCATGTGATCAAGATAAATCTAGCCTAAACACAGATTAATAGAGAGGAATCAACTTAATTAAATACTAGCAAACCCTAATCAAGCCTCTAAACCCTTATCTACCACATCTAAGAACCCAAAAAAGTCTACTCTCTCATCATCAATGAAAACACCAAATCACAAGAGTAAATGATGTTAAACATGATTAGGAGGGAGATTAGAGAAGATTTAATGATACGAATACAAAAATTTAATAAAAAGGATGATCTTGTTCTTAAGAAACTAAGCAAGAAGAAGAATTAGCTAAAAACCATTTGTCGAAGCCTATTTAGAGTAAATGACAAAAATCCTAAAGCAATGGCAAACTTGTAAATAAAAGTATCTCGGATAAGGCTAATATCGATCACAAGTGATCAATGTGGATGATCGATGCTGGTCTCTGGTGCTTGACATCGGTTAGCTGATGATCGATGCACTTGTTTGATGTGAAAATCTTGAAGCCCCTGCCTGTTTACATCGATCAGGCTTGACCGATGCTGGTGATCGATGCTGGTGTTCTGTCTCTTCACATCGATCACATGTGATCGATTTAGGTGATCAATAGGGACCTCCCAACTCTCGGCTGCTGTACATCAATCACTCCTTGATCGATTTGGTTTGTGCCTTGATCAATGCTGCACCAAAAACCATCTTCATTGGCTCCTTTTGCTCCTCCTTAGCTTAGGCAACTCCATGAATCATCTCCATGCTTCCTCTTTGCTCTAAATAGCTATCCTTAATGCATCGGGAATGCAACCTACAACCTAAATGCAACCTAAGTCTAAAAAGAAAGGAAAATGGAACTAAAAAGAAGGAAAACATGCAAAAGAAAACCAAAACATGAACTAAATGCAAGCCTAAATGATGTAAATGCAAGAGATATCAGTCAGCAAAGATGGATTTAAGTTGAGGCTCTTCCCATTCTCTCTTGGAGACAAAGCTCATCATTGGGAGAAAAACTTTCCTCAAGGAAGCATCACAAGTTGGGATAAGTGCAAGAGAGCATTCCTGGCCAAGTTTTTCTTTACTTCAAGGACAGCTAAAATCAGGAATGAAATCTCTAGTTCTACTCAAAGGAACAATGAGAGCTTTGGTGAAGCATGGGAAAGGTTCAAAGGGTACACACTTTAGTGCCCACACCATGGGTTTTCACAAGCTTCACTCCTCTCCACTCTCTACAGAGGCGCCCTCCCAAAGACCAGAATGCTCTTGGACACAACATATAATGGTAATTTCCTTTCTAAAGATGTTGATGAGGGAATGGAACTTGTTGTGAATCTAGCACAGTCTGATGGGAATTACAATGAGGAGTTTGATAGAATCCTAGCAGAGCTAAAGATGAACTTCAGTCTAAAAAGAAAGAGATCAAGGCTCTAGATGAGAAGATTGATCTATTGCTAAGGGAAAGGAAGGAAGTTAGTTTTGTTGGTGACTTGGTTCAGATTGAAGATCAAGATGCTTGCCAAGTTGAAGAGATGAACTGTCTTGGGAATCAAGGAGGTTACAATGGCTATGGGAACTGCAGGAACAATCCTAACCTTCTCTTACATGAGTAAAAACGTAGCCAACCCTCAAGATCAGGTCTATCTACATCAACAACAACAGCAAGCTGGTAAAGCAAGACATTTTTTGCCTTTCAAAAACAATCAAGGCATTCAACAAAGGAACAACAACTTCCAACCTAGAGCGGCTTACAACCCTCCAGCATTCAATGCTCAAGCACCAGCTCAAGCACCAGCTCAAGCCTCTTCCATCTCTCAAGATAGTGAGATCAAGAGTCCCATGATCTGGCTCAGGTTTTACCCAAATAAAAACTACTGCAAGTGCACAGTAAAGCAGTCGTAGTATAAGGGGTATCGAATCCCAAAGGAGTATGTAAACTACACTATCGATTGTAGGTTCAGATTAAGCTAAGCAGTAAGTGGTGTATGCAATGCGAATGACAAAATAAAAGAAAGCAAACAAAATATGGTTGTTGATCTAAGTTTCAGAAGATTAAAAGCGCTAAGTCAGGACAATTCACAGGTTGAATCCGAGAATGTAGAATGCATGAAAACATGAATGATTAAGAACCGTCTTGAACATGAATCGCAAATATATAACTAATAAATTCTTATTGCAGAAGTTATCTATGTCTAAATCACAGAGTTTCAAATCTCTTTGCGAACCCTATCAATCTAAACATCCAGTAATGATCAGGTTCAATTGTTCACAAAACTCCTGAGCCAAATCTCTTTGCACTAAGTTGTTTTGCTCATCTAATGCTAGATCAGGTTATCAATAATGCTCTCACATCTATTAAACAACCTATGATTTTCGGATTTCTTAATGATGTATCTAAGAAATTCGATTATAAAGCAAGCAGAGATGAAGAACTAAATGATATACCTAACAGGTAGCAATTCTACAAACTCTTCATCAACCTTTGACAACCTTAACTTAACTAGCAAATTACTCAGACATGATCATGAAATCATAAAACATAACTGAATTAAATTGCATTGAAAGAATGAAATTAAAACAAAAGGGGTTCAAAATCTTCTCCAAAAAGAGTACATGATCTGTCTCCCAGAAGCTCTCAATAAAATCCTCTCTAAACTCTCTGAATTCTCAAAAATTAAGATACTAGCAAACAATGGCTGAAAACCAAATATATACAAGCTAAAACACGATCTGGAGTGTTCTTGCAAATACTGGAACTTCTGAGCCAATTCTGCAAATAATTTTTAAACTTTTAATAAAACAGCCACGCTCCTTCCTTTATGGGTGATGAGCGTCACCTTAAGCGGTGACGAGCGTCACCCAAATGCATACTTTCTTCTCCGTGTTGCACACATCGTGGCTTCATCTTGCAATGCTCCAAAAAGCTTCAATATCTCCAATTATGCTCCAGACATGCTATAACCTGCAAAAACTCTACTAGGACTCTTAAAAGACCAAAAAGACTCAAGAAAAAGGATTCATATCATGGTTAAAAACTATAAAACCATGATATATCAACTCCCCCAGACTTAGCTTTTGCTTGCCTTCATGTAAACATCAGACAAAGAACAAGGTCAAGGTTTGAAAACAAGAAACAGTTAGCTAAACATCAGGAACACCACATTAATTAACACTTTCGAATCCACATACCATAAAGTCAACACAAGATCAAAATTCAGTGTAATCATCACATGCTTAGAAAATCTCTCAAATCCAATCCAAATCCCTTCAAGAAATCCAAAATCTCCACTGCCAACTCCTTATTTTTATCTAAGTGTGAAATCTCATCAAGGTTTTATCATCTCAATCACTTACAGATTATTTTCCCTTCCTAACAACTGAACAAAGCAAACTCAACACAGGTCTCCTATTTTCTCTTCCCTGAATCTTTTCCTTTCTGATTTTTTTTGATCTTTCACTTCTTTTCTCATTTTCTACAGTCTAAGATATGGTCATACTCAATACTTGTGGTCCTTCTGAGGAGACAGGTTCTTGAGTGTGTTCATTACTGTTGTTCCTTGTGAGGAGACAGGGTCACGAATGCACCATTCTTTTGACTCAAACAATTAAAAACTGCATCAGGGAAGATCAAAGAGAGATTGTATCTTAACCCTATTGTCGGGAAAACAGCTAATTCGTACCCGCACTCTGAGTAGTGTAGCGATTTAGCACCTGCACTATTTTGGTGTGCAAATTGATACCCCAACTCTTTAAATTTTGAATATAGATACCTCGACTTTACACCATCCGGCCAAATCCAACTTTGACCAACATCCTATTAGTCAACGTTCCTGATTCCGTTAACGACGATGACTCAGCTGCCAGCTTCGTGCACATGTGGAATAGTAATAAAATGATGTCGTTTTGTCAGTTTACAGATTTAATTTTTTTTCCCAAAATGATGTCGTTTTGTGTTTTGGGCTTTGACATTTGGGCTTCGACATTTAGGCTTTGATTGAACCAACTCAAATACACACTCAACAAGCCTCCTTCTTCTTCTTCATTCATCTCATGCTTCTGCTGTGTAAGAGACGCGGTGGTGAAGAAATGACGGCGGCCGGAGTAGCCTCGGCTCAGACGAAGAAGCTTCTCAGTTTTAGTTTTTCTCTCTTCCATCGTGGATTTAACTCCTCCAAATGGTTTTCATTTCCATTTTTAATGCCTTTTCGATCCCTAATTTCCCTTAATGACTGCCCTGAAAAATTAAATTCAAAGAATTTTGTATCGGTCATGTACTCGAGCGTTGGTATCCGTTCTCGATTTGGGTAGGAAGAAATAAAAACAAGTTAGGGCTTTTTTAGTGTATTGATACTTCTTAACTCGAGAATCGGATTAAGCAAGAATTATGAGAAATTTTCCAATTTGAGCATTTTGCGAGGTCTCAATGATCTAATGAACTTTTTTTTTACAAGATTTAATTGGAAAAAAAAGCAAAATTGTGGCGAAGATGGCAGTAGCAAGGATAAAGCTTATGCGGAACAAGAGACAAGTTGTGGTGAAGCAAATGAGGAGTGACATCGCAGTTCTTCTTCAGTCCGGTCAAGATGCCACCGCTCGAATCAGATTTGAGTGGATTCAATCAAAGCCTAAATGTCGAATCCCAAAGCGCAAAACAACGACGTTTTGGGGAAAAAATTGAATCTGTAAATTGATAAAATGACATCGTTTTGTTACTGTTCCACATGTGCACGGAGCTGGCAGCTGAGTCATCGCCGTTAACGGAATCGGGAAGGTTGACTAATGGGATGTTGGTCAAAGTTGGTTTTGGCCGGATGGTGTAAAGTTGAGGTATCTATATGAAAATTTTAAAGAATTGGGGTATCAATTTGCACACCAAAATAGTGCGGGTGCTAAATCGCTACATTGCTCAGAGTGTAGGTACAAATTAGCCATTTTCCCCCTTATTGTCAGTGGTGAAAGAGAGAATCAAGATCAATAAGAATCAAGCCCCAAGATAAGAACTTTAAAGTTCATTAAGGTGGAGGTAACAGCAAATTTTCCAGATTCTCTAAGAACATAATCCTTCATTGCTAGACTGATCTATGATTTTCAACTTGATAAGACTTTTAACCAGCTACTGTGGCAATGGTTCTCATAAGCATAAGTGTTATGTGGTTAGTTCCAGGAAAAACTGACAATTTCAAAATTTCGACTCTGTAAAAACAGGTTTTTGACTTAATTTTTAGACTCTCAAAACATGAGACAAAGCACACAACATCAGTAACCACCTGCCCCGGACTTAGACAACACTGTCCCCAGTGTTATTAAGCCAAGAGTCGGTCAAAATGAAGCATGAGAACTTGTAGAACCGAGTTGAAAAAGTGGTACCTCGCGAAGTGACGGGTGACGAGCGTCACTAGCTTGGTGATGAACGTCACCACGTCTGATACTCCAAGATCGACAAGTTAGATGGTTATAAATGTAATGTTATCATGAGTACTCTAAAGTCATACTATTAGTGTACTCAAACACACATTTAATAACATTCAGACATAGCAATAGAAACCTGGTTCAACAATCTTACAAAACATCATCAAAGTAACTGACAACTGACTCAAAGAAAACATAAAATTGACTCAAAAGAAATAAAAGGAAAGAGAAACAGAAACAAGTAACCAGATAGTAGAGGCTCTAATCCTCATCCTCGCAAGGCTCATTGGTGTTATGTGGGCGGACACAACCACTATTGCTAAGTGTAGCAACAGCATCCCAGAGTCCCTCAAAGCTGTCAATGACATAATCCTGAAAAGCAGCCATGTCCAAGGGTGTCTGTGGTCGCGGAGGGCACATGAAAGCAGTGGGTGCAGTGGTCTGATGTCTGGATGGTCCAGCAGCAGCAGTGGAAGCGCCAGCAGTAGCAGCTCTAGCTGGACGCTGGGGTAGAGGACGCAGCAGACACGGATCTGGCAGAAAGCGCAGCTGGCGTATAACGCCCTGGATCGTAGTGAGCGCGCTGTTTGGCAACTTAATGCCAACATACTCTCCAGCAGTGGTAGTGAATGTCCAGACAACTCCCGGCTTGAGCCAAGTAGCATTGCGCAGATGCTGCTCATCCATGAGAGATCTATCACTACGAATGGTGCAAGGCATGACATCTATCTAAAAGTGCTGGAAGATCGGTGTCAGGAGACTGCCTACACTCTCAGTCTTCTCCCACGCACTGGTGAATGACTTGGTCTTCAAGGACACCAAATACTCAGCGAAAATAGCGCCAAAGTTACCGCGGATCATGCTATCCATGGGTATCACCTCAGCTAGCATATCAGCGAAGCCAGAGTAGAGAAGAACCAGCTCACTAACACGCGCCTTGCTCGGCGCAGACTTGCACAAGATATAGTTGCCAAGAAAGCGCAGAATGTACCTCATAACTGGATGTCGAACCTCTGTATGCGTGCTCGTCATGCTGCATAGATGATATTACCATATATTCTGAAAATTTTGCATGTATTTAGAGTAGTTTTTCATGCATTCAACTTGCATTATAGGCTAGTTTGTTCCATTTGTTGCATTTTAGGTTCTAGGTCCCCTTTGCATTCGCATTTTGCATATTTCTTGCATATATGCATCATTATCAGGTTGTTTGGAGCACTATGGAGTTGCGGAGGCTATGTGGACGTGAGGAGGTTCAAAGAGGAGCTCGTGGACACTTGGAGAACTTAGCTCGGCATGCGAAGTACCCGAGATCGAGTAGCCGATCAAGCAAGGCAGGTCGATCTAGATGAGATCGACCAGAAGATCGAGTGCACCAAGTCGATTCAAGAGGAAGGATCGAGACCGAGATCGAGAGAGTAGATTGATCTGGAGTACGGACGTAAATGATGCCATACAGAACGAGAGCCAGATCGAGACCAAGACTCGATCATCCAATGATCGAGAAGTAGATCGAGGAAGATACTCGATCCCTCCAACCAGATCGACCAGAAGATCGATCGGAGCAAGGCGATTCCTGAAGATGATCAAGCACATTGGTCGATCTCAAGGTCGATCCCAGATGAGCCTTATCCGTCCAGCTATCTTTGGCGGCTAGCGAAAGGGGGATAAGCTAACGGTTTAGCCATTTTTTGGCAAATGCAGCCATCACCTTTATCTTATCTTCATTGTGTCTTTTCTTTTTTTTCTCGGGAAATTAGGCGATTCGCCAT